>JARTUT010000010.1:0-1200000 GCA_030674115.1 Micraspis discolor | reverse complement strand
GAATTTCGCGGTTATGTACAAAGCGCTACAGAGCTCGTAATACTATACATAATTTGAAAGGTCTTGACATAATCTATATAATATAGTCTACAAAACAACGCTATGCATGATTAGTTTGGATATTGCGTTCAACAGATATAGACGTGTAAACATGGAGTTCACTAACGCCGAAATTCACGCTATTTTAAAGTTTTCCTTCGTTAAAGGCAAATCCGCTAGATAGTCCAGTAAAGGAAGGGCTGAAATCACTTTTTCTCGGAAAGAGCTGCATTTTTGTTATGTTGATTGTTATAATGAGAGAAACATATGGTCAAAAATGCAGGTGTTGAAATTTTCAGGAACATTGAAAAATTCTTGAAAATATAGAAAAAAATACGGTTTTTCTGATATTTTCGCGAATTAGAAGGTTTAGTAAGAAAAAGTTTTAAACAAAAGTTGTAGAGCGGAAAATTCTAGTCCAAATTATGTACTTTATCGTTCTCGAAAGTGAATTTGTATACTGATAAACAGCGTATTTCTTTAGTAGCGCAATACCAACGAATTTTAAATTTGACGCTAGATGAAATGACTACCTGAAGACTGAACCAAACATCTGGTATATATATGCCAGAGTTGGACTCTACTCGTTTTGTTATTGTATTGCATTTATTAAATCGAACCCTAGCATATAATTTTGAATTAGTTGGAAACGGAGAGTTTGGGTAAAACGATGTTCGGTTTTCTAATCTGATGTGCTAGCGAAGGCGATACAGATTCTTCAATAGAGGCTAGAAGTAATATGCCAAAAATTGGATAAATTTTAAAAAGGAAAGCCAATGGCGCCCATATATGACATCAATAAATGGAACCCTCCTAATCTCACAGCAATATTCCTAAACTCAGGATTGTCATACTGCACAATGATAGAGTTAGCATTGAAATGAGGAGGCTGATCGAATGTTACAAAAGTTGTTCTACTTTTATTTCTCTTCGTTTCTTCAACTGCATAGAGCAAAGGTGTGTGTAATGTGGTTCAACTGGATGGTGCATTAATGAATGGGAGACAATTATCATGCGACATCATATATGTAACGTCTCGTAATAAAATTTCATGAAAACCCTTCCATGTTGGAATATTTCGAGAGATTTCGCTCATAAATACGCAACATATGATTTTGGAACTTCAGGTTGTACTTTTATATGAAGTTTTGATTCATCAACGAACTCTACACTCTTAAATCCATCAGGATTCGAATAACTGAATGGTATCAATTATATCTGCTTTTGTGAAGCTAAAATAGAAGCAGGTGGCATTTCCATCAGCTTTTTGGAACCTCCTTCATATTCAACATCATATTCTGGTGTAATGACTTTAATACCTCTCAAACAGTGAAATGTTTCATGACCATCCGACGTACTTACATTGTGATCTGTGTTATCAAAAACTAATTGAATGAATGAGTTTGGATGCGTTAATTTTGCAGGTTACTTAATAACGGAAGCTTCATATAATTGAATATTGTGGTATGAAGCCGATACTCCTAATTTACTTATCATATCAATTATCAAACGAGAACCTGTTTTTCTGTAGACATAAGTTCCTACAGCTAACTGAAATTTGGAAATAAATATTCTTGGACGAAAATGGAAATTATGGAATGTGCTATTGTATCACGTTTCACATCTTTCCTTGCACTACATTTTGAATCTAGTAAATGGAATAGAAGAGTTTTCAAACTTTCCGGAATTTCATATATAGTGCTATCCAACAATTTACTTGAGAGGGGATAAATTTCATAGTTATAATCTTGTTTTTTTTTAATCAGCTACAACGATTTGAACAGCTATCCGTAAAATTAAATTTTTTTGATAATTACTGAGAGAATTGGGATTAAAAGCCAATCTTTACTAAGCTCCATTATATTGGGAGATTTGTAAAAGAAAACCGGTTGCTTCCCACGATGTTGTTCGATGATAATGGCATTACTATATTTCTCTTTAAATTTTTTTATGAAAGTATTATTGTTGAGAAAGTTTTTCCCCCATAACGAACTATATAATAATCTGTTCTTGTAAGTATTCAAAATCCCGTCAACGAGTTATTTGAGAAAAAAAAATTTGGTGGGCCAATTATTCATTTCAATGCGTCACTGAAATATCGATTTCAAACTAATGAGTTCTAACCCAATAATTACATGTTATTGATATCCCAAGCGAGATGTTATTCATTCTAATAGACCGAGAATTTCAAATCACACTTTCCAGACAACTTGTGCTGAATCCTACCCTGTTCTAGAACTTGTCTACGACGGCTCGTTTTTGCACTAGGCGCCAAATTTCGAATTCACTGTTATAGCCTCATTAGAGAAATACCTTAAGAATCACTATACAAAATCACTTTCAAGAACGGTGAAGTGCATAATTTGGACTAGAATTTTCCGCTCTACAACTTTTGTTTAAAACTTTTTCTCACTGAACCTTCTCATGTGCGAAAATATCAGAAAAACCGTATTTTTCTCTATATTTTCAAGAATTTTTCAATGTTCCTGAAAATTTTAACACCTGCATTTTTGACCATATGTTTCTCTCATTATAACAATCAACATATCAAAAATGCAGCTCTTTCCGAGAAAAAGTGATTTCAGCCCTTCCTTTACTGGACTATAGAGAAGCGTTCCATGAGATTAATGGTGTTTTGGGGGATGGTACTCTATCAGTTCGAACTGCGGAGGAATGGTTTTGACGATTCAGAGCCGGTGAAAACGAAACCATAGATAAGCCAGCCGGCGGAAGACCTGTGACGACAAATACCGATCAAATCATGGAATACATCGTGTTAGACCGGCATGTGGCATTTCGTGACATCGCCCAAGAGATGGGAGTCACCAAACCATTTTAAACCATCTGAAGAAGGCTGGTTACAAAAAAAAGGTTGATGTTTGGGTGCCGAATGATTTGACGCAAAAAAACCTTCTGGGCCGAATCAACGCCTGCGATATGCTGCTGAAACGGAACTAACTCGACCCATTCTTGAAGCGGATGGTGACTGGCGACGGAAAATGGATCACATACGACAATATCAAGCGAAAACGGTCGTGGTCGAAGGCAGGTGAATCGTCTCAAACAATGGCCAAGCCGGGATTGACGGCCAGGAAGGTTTAGCTGTGTTTTTGGTGGGATTGGCAGGGAATCATCCACTATGAGCCCATATGGCCAGACGCTTAATTCTACCATCTATTGCGAACAACTGGACCACTTGAAGCAGGCGATCGACCAGAAGCGTCCAGAATTGGCCAACAGGAAGGGTGTAGTGTTCCACCAGAACAATGCCAGACCACACACTTCGTTGATGACTCGTCAGAAGCTACGGGAGCTCGGATGGGAGGTTTTATCGCATCCACCATATAGCCCGGACATAGCGCCAAGTGATTACCACCTGTTCCTGTCCATGGCGAACGCCCTTGGTGGTGTAAAGTTGAACTCAAAAGAGGCTTGTGAAAAGTGGCTGTCCGAGTTCTTTGCAAATAAGGAGGGGACTTCTACGAGGGAGGTATTATGAAGTTGCCGTCTAGATGGAAACAGATTATCGAACAAAACGGCGCATATTTGAACTAAATCCGATCACTGTAACACTTTTTATGAAGCATAGAATAAAGAGAAAAAGAGCGGAAGGGAGACATTTGACAACCTATTATTATCAGGCATTCCATAAACACAAATATTTGGAAGCAACAATCTTTAAAAGCCTTTCAAAATCTTATTGGAATTAATTAGTACTTACTGAATAAATCTCTAACCCTTCGAGCTCCTTGCCCAACTAGAACTTCATCAAATTCAGGACCAGCTGCATGGAAAAATGGTACGCCAGCTTCTCCGGCAACTGCTCTGGCTAATAAAGTTTTTCCTGTTCCTAAATATTCAAATCCTTTGTAACACTATTCTATAATACTGTAATAATAATGATAATACTAAAATAATGAACATGTGTTGGTCTATGGACCACCGATTTATTAAACACCTAATTATGAACTGAACAAGCAAGAGAACTCACAAGGAATGATTTCACACAAAGATTGTTTAGCAATATATTGTAACATCCCAGGATTTTGTAATTCAAAAATCAATTCAAATCACCCTACACTTGATACGCCTCTGGTCTATTCATTGAACTTCAGAGAAATATTCCATGCATGCTACATAATAGAAGCAGAGCATAGTTATATGTTAAATATCTTTTGTACAAAGGTTGCCAATTACCGCTGAGTAATGTTCTCCATTGTTTTGAAAGAAAGCGCCATTAAGGGTTAGGTAAAGGATAAGATACATTTGTTTAGTTTTCGGGGTAAGATGGTAACAAGGTCCCTTTTTAGAGTCGAGTATAAAAAAGGGAGAGTGAATAACATGTTATCTTGGAAGCTTTTAGTCTAATTCTCAATAGTACATTTTTAGATATTTTGATTCTCATAAATAGTAGAATGCTTTATTTTACCTATATTCACTGAAATTTCATGTTAGGAACAATATTGCTACTTGATCTCTTGTAGTTTGTACTGTTCCTTGTGAGTTGAATAAGGAATCTAAATTTTATAGGTATAACTCCATTGATAAAGGATTTTTTGGTTTCCACATTCATCAACTCATGGAGGTAACACTGGTCTATTAATTCATAAATGCTGGTAGATTAATGCTATGGCTGTAAAAACATCCAAGAAGGTATGGAGATTTTAGAGTTTATTAGATTAGATCAGATGACCTGTGAAATTAATTATAAAATCCTTGTAGATACCTTGAGCTATCAAGTGTCCATAAGTCTGTTTCACTACTAAGAAGACAACAAATGATACAACCTAGCCATGCCGTTATATTGTTTCAGCTACAGCAACCTCTTGATGTAATTGTTTCAGACCTATTTAAATAATAATACTTTCCTTTCAGACAAACATATAAAATAATTTGTGGTAGACAAATCAAGGGTACTTATACTTCACATTATAATTTAACTTGTTGAGTCTGGAAAGTACTTGATTGGTTGTTCAACAATAGAAACATATAAATTGCTAAACAGTAGAATTGCTTATTCATGATATCGCGTAGTACATGTAGCCAATAATTATTATGTAGAGATTATTATCCTATCAAATGGTGAGAGATATTTGGATGACTTATTTCTAGATTTTCCTCCTGTCATTTATATCTACGTTGTCTTATTGTTACTTATGTATAAGCTTCCTTACTTGTATTTATGTCTGTTTCCTTACAGTTATTTATATGTTTTATTATTCTATGAAGCGGTGAAAATACTTTCATTTATTTATTTCTATGTTTTCATACTACTATTTATATATATGATTTCTGTTAGGAGCGGTGAGAGCACTTCATTCTTCTTAACTGATGCTTGTATTACATGTTCCTATTTGGGGTCTTAAGATTATATACCATTCCTTTATTAGTGTATGAGATGTCTTAGAACCTGGACCAGCAACCATGAATGTGCGCTATTAAGTCATGAGAGAATACTTTTTTTATTTACGGCCGTCGCTGGAATTCCATGTCCATACCTATGACTTCATTATTTGCATCATATGATACTTTTAGATGATAGCTTGCATACTCTGGAAGTAATAGCTATTACTGTAACTTATTCTATTTTATTGAAGTTGATACCACGACCATGAATGGTGCATATTACTGAAATTGTTCACATAATTGATTGTTTTTAAGTAATCACAATGTTTTAATGTCTGATAATGACAACTACTATAATGCTTATATAGTATAAGAGTGTTGTTACTCTGGAGTAACACAAGTTACTCAAAGGCTTCTGCCCCTGCAATGGATCACCAAGAAATCACCAGTACACTGAAGTCACACATAGGTTTATGCAGCGCATACACGCTACTGTAGACCGGAGAGGAAAACTGTACAGGTATACCTGCGCAGGTCTACCTCGTGTGCGGGGACGTTCCGGTAAACCGGACGGGTAGTGTGTTAGCAGCGACCGTACGGGGTCCACTAGGCCGAGTTGAATCTCGAATTTGCTGCGGCAATTTGTGCAGGCTTGAAAAACTACTACACACAGGCTCCGACCTGCGCAGGTATACCTGTACAGTTTTCCTCTCCGGTCTACCGTAGCGTGTATGCCCTGTATTAAGGATATTGCTGTTTGCCTTCATTAGCCTAGAATTACCTTCACAATTATTGCATGATTCAATTCAACTGTTACGTAATAGATTGTTTCTTATAGCTTCATCTTGTCTTTTTTTGGCATTACTGTATTCACCATCGAGAGGTTTTTTTGTTGTCCGAGGCATTTTCCCCTTCATTTTAGACCCGAAATTAAGAAAAAAATGAAGTAAAGTTAACCGTTGGGGTCTAACCATTAGGTTTTTTATACCGTTTTTGTTTCCATCTAATTTTCACTAATCGCAATCATCACGAATCTGAATTATTAATTAAAACATAACATAGTCCTATCATCATTAGACGATCATATTAAATGGCGAAACTTTTGTATCCGGAGTCTGTCTGACTGCATGAATGAAGCTTTAAAAAAATTGCGAATGTTACAGTATATCAGTTTAAATAGAGGCAACACCAATAACAGTTGAACCTTGAAGCAATCTGTAAGCTGACAGAACCTCCAATCTGCGGTCCTGCCAAGAGAGAAATTCTGTTTCCTTTCAAAAGTGAACAAGCAGTACAACTTTTTTTAATAGTTTTTTTTTCTATGGGTAGCTCCTTGTTTCTTCTTTTCACAAATAGGTTATTAAGAAAAATAACAGTCGATGGACCAATGTGTTAGGTTTTTCTGATAATTATTACTACTGAGGGTTAGCTTGGAAGTTGGAAGAAGTTTCCAGCATGACAGCTGCTTTATGAAAGGAGAACACTGAAAAAATCAATGAGTGTTTAAAAGCTATTTTCTCACTTGAGAGAACCACAAGCGGGTGACAGGTAAAATACTATATATATATATATAACTGTTTCCAATAAGGTTCAATTATTGCCAATGTTGAGTATATGGTGTTGAAGAGCAAAACTACTGTCCATTTTTACTGCTTTCAATGAACAATCTTTTTTTTAAATTGAGATTTCTTAGTTGTTAATTTTTCAAATAGGTGTTTTATAATAATATATCCTCAATAAACAGAATCACCTACCTGGTGGCCCCACCAACAAAACTCCTTTGGGAAGCTTAGCACCAAGGTTTGAAAATTTATCAGGATTTTTGAGAAATTCAACCACATCTTTTAATTCTTTCTTAGCTTCATCAGCTCCTTTTACATCACTGAATTTGACATGAATTTCTTCAGGGTCAACTTCCAATTGGTTGCCTAATTGTATTCTAAAGACATAATGAACAATCAGTTTTTGATATGTCTAGAAAATATTTAGTTTACCTAAATGAAGAGCCACTTGCACTTGCCATCAAACTTATAATAATGGCAAAGAATATAGCTACAGTCAAAACTTGCTGGACAACTTTGAAGTATTTAGCAGCTTTTCCAGACTTAGGATTATTCCCTAGTAAATATCCTTCAGCAAATGCTATCTTAAGTCGTTCTTTTTCAACGTCAGTCATATTTTGAGCTTCATTAGTTAAAATCTGTTTGAAACGTTCATTATTTGAAGCTAAATCTTTTGTTGGTTTTGGGTCAACCTGAGTTGAATGTTGCATCCCAAATATAAATTTCAGTCTTCTTAACAATGATGGATTTCTTGCTAGTTCTGCTTCAATACTTCTATCTGTCTTAAATCCTCGAACTTGTAAATCACAAGTGAACTTGTTTATATTACTACTTGATCTAAACATACTATGTAACATGGGAACAGTAAATATTTTTTTGATTTCTCTGGAATTCTCATTCAACAACACATTACCATAGTATTTGTTTTCGAAAAATGTATCGTAGGAAATATATGATACTTTGAATTTATTCAAGATATTGTTTTCTGTAATAGACTTGATACTTATGTATTTTGCAAAGGAAAAGTCACCATTCTTCAGGGTCTCCAGAAAACTATCCAAACAAACGAAGTCAACAGTTTCTTTTTTGGCAGCTTTCTTCTTTATGTACGCATTTTGCCTAGAGTTGATCTTGGAAGAAAACTGGGAAAGGGTAAGTATTGCCTGAAATTGTGTAAATGTAAGAATTTTGAAATTTCTAACATATTAATGAAATTTATATTAATTAACAAGCAGACCACTCACTTGATTCTGATTTTGAAGGGAAAACATCTTTACAGTATTTTACATGGGATGAGTTTGATGAAAGTATGACTGACTGACTAATAATTTTTTAACAAAAAGTTGAAAAAATTGCTTCTTCCCACAACACAGAGAAATCAGTTTTTATTTCTTTTTTTTGACAGAACTCGAATCAACTGTGTGAACTTATCCACATATTCCACATGCACGGTTGTCCACAAGCTATGAGAAAATCTTTGCCAGCTGGAGTAGTGTGAAGTTAACCGCATCACAGTTTTCCAGCCACGGTTTTCTACGATTGGTGCAATGCCTGTGGGTTCTTGCGCAGTGTTGCCAAATTTTCATTTCAGATTGAGGCTACGAATTTTTAGTGTGTGACCATAGACATATATGTCTATGTATGTGACGATAATAAACTTGGAAAGCAGGAGTGAAAAGAACATTCGAGATTTTATTGATTTGTGCGCGCTTGTTCAAGTAGAAAAGCGTGCTAATCGATTGGGTTTGACTTTCTGATGAAGAATACAAGTTCGTACTGTGGAGTGTCCGTCCGTCCGTATACTCTCTTTCTTCCGAAAATTTTCAGAATAGGTTGAATATCCAGATATCTCGGTTCGTTCCTCGTCATCCTGTCAAATCCGTCTAATGATTCAGGAGTTATGAGCATCTAAAATTTTGTTTCCTCTATAACTTCTAGAATATCCATCGGATGAAGTTGAAACTTGAAAGATATTTGAATTAGATTGAAACAAATAGGCTCGCCTATTTTAGCAGAAATCGACTCGCTAAAAAATTTTTTAAATATTCCCAAAATTTGTTTTTTTTTTTACACTTTATACATCAGAAACTTATTGATAGGAAAGACAATCAAAAATTAAAAAGTTAAGTTTAATTAATTAAGTTCCGTTATTAGAGCTTTGGGGAGGCTAAAAACGAAAGTACAATGGGTTAAGAAAATATTCATTCTTAAGATATACTAACCCAGAGTTTCATAGACCTTTAGTAGTCATACGCTAAGATGATCAAATTTCAGAATATACAAGATGTAACCTCTCATATGCACAGTTTTTTGTTGAGATTTCATGAACATCATATGATTAATCGAATACTCAAAAAGTTTCGGAATTTAAAAAATTTTTATATCTTCACATTTTTCATGAAATTTGGCAGGCACCCTCAACATTGTTTAAACATCTTCCAAGTTCCATATTAATTGGATGGATATTCCAGAAGTTATCTCAGATGGTCAGAACTTCCAGGTCATGAAATTCTAGGGTTAAGTATACCTGGCCGATTGAGACCATTTTCGGCTTAATATAACAGACATTTGTTTAAACTTAAAAATTCATCTGCCCAAAAGCAGGAATCCCATGCGATTATTTTTACAACTTTGAAACTCAACAACAGTGCATCGATCTACATCTCAAAGACTGAAACAGTCCCGTTTCCTCTAGGTCGTCGAAAATCAGTTGTGCCGAAAACAGTTGATGATCGTCATGTGACCTATTGTGAGATTCAGACAACCTTAGGCATTAGTGGGACCAGAATACATTCAATATTGCATGAAAATTTGACCGTTGGATCCAACACAATTTGTCAATCGCTCAAAATAGGGCTCGTGTCGATTGGTCCAAAGAAATGCTCCAAAAACACGATCGCTGTGCTTCGAAGCACGTCTATGACATCGTAACAGGTGATGAATCGTGGATTTACGCGTATGACCCCGAAAGTAAACAGCAGTCGACTGTATGGGTGTTTTTAGATGAGCCAAATCCAACAAAAGTTTCTAGCGCACAAAGAACTTCCAAGCAAATGGTCGCCTGTTTTTCCGGGAAAATTGGACATGTCGCAATCGTATCACTAGAACAACGCAGAACAGTCTATTCTGAGTAGTATACAACCATTTGTTTGCCAGTTGTTTTCCAAGAAATCAGGAAAATCAACCACCGAAGACGGATCACCCTTCACCACGACAATACGAGCTCTCACACATCGGCTCAAACAACTGAATTTTTGAGCACTCAAAACATCGGTTTGATGAGTCATCCCCCATATAGTCCTACTTGGCACTGAATAACTTCCTTTTATTACAGTACGTAAAACATAAAATGAGAGGTCAATGTTTTTCGACATCTGAAGAAAGGGTTGATGTCTTCAGAATGCATGTTTTGGAGATACCTCAGAGTGGCAAAAGTGCTTCGACAATTGGTTCAAACGCAGGAAAGATGACATTTCTTCGTTGTTTGAAAAGTGGGGCAGGGCGATTTTTTCAATTTTCAAGTATCCTAACGACACCTCAAATTTATCTGACTATCGATTCTGACAGAGCCTTGTGAAACAAATATTCCAGTGAAGCATTAATGAGGATCACTGAGTATTTCAGGAGATATGCAATTTGTATAAAAATCGATTTGCTGAAACGTTCAAAAAAAATTATAATGCATTCATAAGCAATAATCGTAATGTAATAATGAAGAGAATAATCTCATGCCTTGAAATATTTATTGTACTTTATTCATAGCTTTTGTTCTATCCAGAAAGAAATGAGATATTTTGGAATGATTTATTATAATTTTACATTTTCTTACTTCAAATTGTAAATTCCAACATAATGTCTAAAATTTGTTTTTAGATATCTTAAGTGCAATAAATACATACATACCTTTATTTATCTATGAATAAATAATTTTATTGAAAAAAATTCACCCAGCCGCTGGCTGACGTTAGAGCAGAGATAGATTCTTTTTGCCTCGATATCTTCGGAAATAGTCACTGTCGGCTAGCAGCGATTTTCACATCACTGCTTATGATTTTATTCAATTCTATGGTTTATTTTGGGAACTGCTCTGCCGGCCATTTTGTAAATGCAGTTGTGTTGAAATTTGCTGGCGGCTTTAAGAAATAATAAGATAGGACTAAAGAGATACATATAATTTTTTTAGATTATTGAAATCTTTTACTCAGGATGAATTCTGAGGAAGAAAATAAAGGTGAGTACTCCATCATTTTATTTATCTGCTGAGGAATCCGCTTTGGTACTTATTAAACCGTATAAGTTGTGGCTGTAACTTGGTCTTTTTATAGTTCAAACTAGAAGAACCAGAAGTTCAACGAAAACAGTTAGTCCTCAAACTGTTGCACCTAAAACGACGAGGAGAACAAAAAAAAAAGTTGTTGTAATGGAAGTAGAAGTAACTGATGATGAAGAAACTGCAGCAACTGAAAAAGTTGTTACCGAGAGTCCCACTATCGAAATCAAGGAAAAAGAGACTGAGGGAAATAATGGTGTTGATCTAAAAGTAATATTTTTGAATCTATTTCATACATACATTTCCATAGTAACTTGATACATTTAAAAACTAAGAATATTTGTGATCTTGGTACCTGTGATATCGCATTATTTAAAATTATATAAGTGATGTTAAATCTACAGTGCAACCTTGATATAAGTAGCCTGAATAACATTATTTAATATTTATTTAATAGAGCTTTGGTTGGACAAAGATTTGTTGAACTGGTGATAAATGTTATTTTTTCTGTTGTAGGATTCTTTACTTCTTATTAGCTGAATCAGTGTTTTATTTACAAATTTAATAAACCACTTATGATCCTGAAGTTCAATTTTCAGAAAACTTAACATCTCATACATAATTATAATCGAAGCTCTAAGGATCAGAATTTGTTTATCTGCTGAAAGAACACATTTAAAAGGGGCAGTATTATATTTTGAATATTCTCTAAATATTTTGAGCTCAACATTCAATGTATAAAAACTCAATTCGGTAATCCTGCAGAATCGCTAAGTAACCTAAAAAGCATATTTTGAGGCAGGTGGCTATGCTGTGTTATTTATGATTTAATTGCCAGATGGATCACTGTCCTATCTCTAGAATCCTTAGAATTTTGAAGTGGATCACTTATTGGCAAAAAACTTGACAAAGTTTTTTACCATCAATTGAGTTTTGCAGAGAACAAAATAAATTATAGTCAGATGGTGCAAGGGCCGGGCTATATAGTGGGTGCATCAAAACTTCCCAATCAAGCTCTGTCAATTTTGGCATGGACATCAAAGATCTATGTGGTCAAGTGTTATCATGAAGAAACACAACACCTTTCCTATTGATCAATTCTGGACACTTTTTTTTGTAGGGCCTATTATTTCTGGTTAATTGTTGACAGTAGATCTTAGAATTGACCATTTCGCTAGGTTGTAGCAGCTCATTCATTATGAACAATTGCCTTCCAATCCCACCATACACTCAGCATCACCATGTTTGCCGTTAATCCAGGTTTCAATGTAGTTTGTGGAGGGTCATCGGCTTTTGACCATGATTTTTCTTTTTTTTACATTCTCGTATTTAATTCATTTTTCATCGCCTACTGATTTCCTTAGTAAACTGTTCGATTTCATTATGTTTCAGAGTAGGCTAAAGGTATGAATATCTTAGATGAGTTCATTATTCAGCTAAATCGAAATAGTAGTTTCGGAGTAATGAGAAAAAAAAATTTTGAGATACACTTCTCAATTAAATTTTTTATGGTAAATTTTTGTCATACGAGTACATATATACCATTTTTGTTTTCACCAAAGTTATATTTCTGGAGATATGAACATTCAAAATTTCAATAATTACTCTCTAGTATCCCTCTGTGTACTTCTTGTAAGTAACATCAAGCTTCAGTAATGTGGTGGTCAAGAGCGTGAGACTGATTATTCTCCAACAGGAGGCCCCGATACTAATCCAAATCGAGTATAATTATCAGATTTTACATTTCCTGAGTGATATTCAAAGAAAAATACTGAACTGCTATGAATTTACTGCATATACTTTTTTGTACTGATAATTTACCTTTTTGGCTATAATGGATAAAAATAAGCGAATGGGCGGAACTTTTGGTCTATTTCAGATACATAATTTCAGTACATATTATACATGCTGTTTTAGGTCAAGTGCTGACAGACAGTTATGGGAAACTGGATTATAAATCTGCCGATAAATTTCTAATTATCGAATATTTGGTGTGTTTTTACAGAGTATGTATATGTATTATTTTTTGGTTTCTACTATTTCAAAATAATTCTTCATGGACCATTCCACATTGAATATCTGTCAATATCAGTTCCAACTGATGAAGTAATGTCAGAGAGACAATTTCTAAAGAATTGGATAAGTACTAGTAGTTTAACAAGAGCGCCAAAACAATCTGACCTCACGTCAGTGCTTTCTGAATTGTTATATTAAAAAAAGCATCACATACCTTATTTCCTCGGAAATTTCTCTTTATATCGCTAACCCTTTGCATATTGATTCTTCATTCAAGAGGATGAAGTCTACTTCGTTTATAACCTGCCCATTTGGACTACACCAAGTCCACTTTCTTTGTTTTTTGTTTTATAGAAAGTATTTAAACAGAACAGCATTCATAAAATTAGAAAGTGTTTCTCCTCTGCTGTTTTTACTTCTGAGCCCAAAGTTTCCTATGTGTTCTGAGTAGTCAATTTGTCTCTCTCCAATCTTGGCATTGAAGTCTACTGTGACGACGACATAGTGGTTTTTTTTTCAAGGGTCCTTGCATGTTTTATATCCTCATAGAGTTTCTCCACTAGTTTATCGTCTGCAGATGTTGGTGCATAGCAATGTATTATCTGAGGGTTATAACGTGAGGTGGTCTTTTTCTCTCCTCGAAGTCTTGTTTCACAAAGGCCTAAAATGTGCCACTTAGTCTTTTTTAATTTCTGTTCCAATTATTCCAAATGTATAATTTGTATCATGATTACGAGTTTGTTTCGTGGTGTTTATATTTAAACTTAACTTAGTCGATCTTCTGCCCTCCCCCAGAATCGATGAGGCTGTCCGTGTTAGAGTAGGATTCTGAGTTGAGAACTCTAACAATCTGGTGTAATATATTTTGGATTCTCGACATATGCATAGTTTTAATCAAGAAAAATGTTAATTTAAATGCCAAGCTTACGGAGCGGGATGTCGAGAGGCTTTTGAGGGATGTTGGGGAGTGGATACATAATAGGATTGGATGGAAACTGGGTGTTGGACAATGGTTTCCTCTGTCAGGTGTGTGGGAATAAAACAAGTCTCGTGTAGACAGGGGTTCCATCCCTGAAGTAGATCCGTCACCTATCGAGATCTTTAGTCAATCTCTACCTGCTACCATAGGTTTGTGACATACCATGGAGCATTGGCTATCAACTGAAGGGTTTTGGACTGAAACCTTTGGATGGTTTTACATATAGCTGTATACCGTAAGTTCAGACAGGTTTAAGCACCACCTTATACAGTAGCATTTTATTCAGGATGGTTAATTTTGACCTCTTTCTAATAAGCTAGTGGATGTTCTTAACTTTCATGTCCAGCTATTTCATTTTAGCTTCTATATGTTTTTGCCATGTTAGTCGCTGATCCATGAGCACTCCGGGGTATTTGACATTTTGCCTGGTGGGTATAGTAATGCCGTTCAGTGTTAAGCTGGGACTGGTGGTAATGCGATTGGTGAAGACAACTTTTGTCGATTTGTTGTGTTTTAATGTTATCCTCCAGATTTTATATCAATTATTCAGTTTGTCAAGATGATCTTGGACTTGAAAGCTAATATTGCGACGTCATCTGCAAATGCTGCCATGGTGTATCTTGATCTTCTGGTACATCAGCAGTGTAAAGTATATAATAATAAAGTTTGACCCCAGTACACTACCTTGTGGTACACCGGATTTGATACAATAATAATTTAACTAGACTTTGAAATCAACGAATGAAAACAACGTAAAAAGCAGGGTGGTGTCAAAAGGAAATATATATATAAGTTATTCCTAAATTTACATAATCTAATTATGAATTAAATAAATAAATTATTTTGCCGCTCATGTTCGCCTAAACTGAGTGCTTATCAGTTTGTAATTTTCGGCCAAAAATTATATCTATCGTTTTGTTTGGACTTACTGATGAAGAATCTGTGGTCAAAATAGATTCGTTCCGTCCGTAAGCGCAATAATTGTCGAGCGGAATGAGCTAGAGAACTGAAATTCTCAGAGTCGGATCGAGAAATGAACATCTCTGTTATAATATTGCGGTTTCGGAGAAACGTAACAATTTTCAAATATTTTTTAAAATTAAATTCTGGACTAGGGATCCATGGATGTTATTTTCTATTTCGAAAAATCAAAACTTTTGAGAATGCGGTTTTTCAAAGTTTGAATAATTATACCTGCAGCTAGATACTTATGCTATGACGAAGTTCGAAGCCCTGTCGGTACCACTTCTGCTTCACACGGAGGTGGTCTCGTTTCGATCCCGGGAAAAGGTTAATTCTCAACTTTGAGTTTGTCAAAAAAATTATGAATTTCCCAAAAAATGAATTTGATCATCATTTCTCATAATTCAAATTCAGATATAAGTTAATTACCCTGATGGACTTAACTATTTTATTAGCGCTCTTGTTCACTTGAACAGAGTGGGTATTGATTTGCCTAAATGTCTATATTTTTCGATAATTTGGAAAAAAGTGATATCAAAAGTTTTGTTTGAACTCACAGGTGAAGAATCGTAGGTCAAAATCGGTTTTGTCCGTTCGAATGAGTTAGAGAGCTGAAATTTTCAGGATAGGTTTGAGTAATGAATATATCGGACTAGTTCGCTATTCGGTCAAATCGGCTCAGTAATTCTGTATTTCATAGAAATACATTGATAAACAATTTTATTCTCCACAAACTAATACTTTCGAAAATATGATCTTTTAGAATTAATATAATTACTTGCTATATGTATCACAAGTTATAGAATACAGAGGTGTGACTAGTTACTCCAAGCTATTCATCAAGGGCGCTAAATCTATCTCATGTTAGTGCTTTCTAAATTCTAAGGAGGCGGTCAAAACCGATTCTACTGTAACCATAACTCTTGAAGGGAATGATCTTCAAAGTTTACATTTTCGGGGTAGGTTTGAGGAATGCATATCTCTGTTGCGGTAGTTATTTGGTTATTTTGCAAAAGGGATACATTACTTCTTGCGTTATAATTTTCGAATAATTGTTTTTTTTATTAGTAAGCAGTATTATCATAAGAATATATCTCTGAAGAATTAATGATTTCGGCGACCTGATTTCGCAATTTGACAAAAGCGGCCAAGCAACCTGAGCTGAAGTCATTGATAACAACACATAACAACGTCTCTCATTCTGGTTTCATTAGTTCACTATTAGTGAATTATTTTTTTGAAATCAGGAATTCATTATATTTAGGTTACATTGTATTATGAGTTGAGTAACAATTGTTTGAGAAAAATTTACTTTTTTTGTGTTTCTTTATTTCTACAATTCGAATACAAGGGACATCATGTAATCGAACCAGATCGTTCATTTGCGCATCATTAATTTATGTCTTCCAAGTCAAACAGTCTTTTATACAATATATAACACTCCGAAGCCCCTTCCCCTACTTCGCCAAGCTCTCACTAATATTTGAACAGACTATATTAATCATTTATCCACATATTATTTTAAGTTACCACTCTGTTTATGATGTTATATTAATTTAAAAGGTTGAACTTTCTGTAACTTCCACACAAAATAAGACTGTTCAATTTTTAATCAAACTACGTTTGTAAAGCTCACATAAAAAATAATAAGTATTTTTGGATAAATCCGCGAGGATATAGAAACAAAACGACCGACATGGACGGTAAGAAAACTACTTGCGGATTTACCCAAACCTTTTTTTCTTTTTATAAATCTTTCATCTATTGTTTCTTAAATTTCAACTACAATACATTTCCCTCAGGACAATCCCCAAAATAAAACAGTAGATGAAAAAAAGCAAGAAATACAAAAAGACAACATAGAAAATGGAAATAAATCAGATGATAAAGAAAATAGAGGAGAATCTGACACAAATCAAGACACACAAGTGGATGAAACTGAAGTTGACTCCAAGCAAGATATTCCAGTTGAAAGGATGGAGGTTGATTCCGAGCAAGAGATTAAACTTGAAAAAATGGATGTCGATGAAGAAGATGAGGTAGTTCAAAATTTTTCTGTTGATGAAGTTGATAAGGCCATTCAGAACAAAGATGAAGTTATAAAAAGTGGAGCTGTGAATGAAGACACAAATGATACTAAAACTAAAATTTCCAATGAAATTGAGGTTAGAACTACTATTTTAAATGTGACAGAAGAAGCTAAAGCTTCAGAAACAATAGATTCAAAGGTGATAGAAGATAAACCAGATCAAGCTATAGACGCAAATTTGAATGAAGACAAAAGTGTTGAAACAAAAGGTGAAAATGTCAATGATGACAAAACTGTTGTAACAACAGTTGCAAATGACAAAGAAGAATGTGTGGACGTTGATGCAAATAAAGAAGAAGATAAAATTGTTGAAGAAACACCAGTGAAAATTCAAGATAAAACTGCTGAAATATCTGTTGAAAATTCAAAAGAAGATGAAATCAATGAAGTGAAGAAGGCAGCACCAACTGAATGCTCAGAAACTACAACTATTGATAAGGATGACAGTATGGAACCAGAAACTGAAACAACTAGTGAAAAGAAGGTGAAAGAAAAATCTATTGCTGAAGATAAAGTTAAAGTAAGTAGTTTTGATTGCATCTGTTTCAGTTTATCTTGTAAGATTAGGCTCTTGTCAATTTTGATGACCATGAACTTGCTCATGAACTTTTCCTATCTAAACTGCAGTGAATTTGAGAGTTGTGATTTATTTTTGGAGATTAATTATTCAAACACTGAAGGCTGGTGGATGGGCAAAACCAATTGCATATTTTATATATTAATACACCTAAATCTCATCCAAGAGTTAACAGTCATAGGAGTTTTGATGTTTTTACTAGAATTGGGACACTTGGCTTGATAGCCCTGTTATAATTACATGAAAATATATAAAAAATAAAATTCTCTAATGTTTGAAGACTAATAATAATAAAACATTTCCCAAGTAATTCAATCCAGTTGAAAACAAAAGGCTTTTTTGATAATAAATTAACAGGTACTCTAGGCAGTACTAACAGATCAGTTGTTTCTAGTTCTGCTACTGTTTAACAAAATGAATTTTTTGTAAATGTTTTTTTGAGAATGTTTTTATAAGCTGATCTAGATCTAATATGGAGAGTTTAAGAACTGTTAAGTCTGTCATTAATTAATATTTTGTTGAAGAGGTAGATGATATTTTCACTACAACAATTTTGTCAATCGGTCTGTAATTCAAAATCATTTCAATTTTATTATAATAATTTTATGTTAACTATTGCTGCAACGTTTGCAATATATTTTTCTTTGTTTCATTAGCTTTATATTGTCACTTAATTTTAGGGCGGTACTGATCCAGATACTGAGAATATTTCTGAAGATGAACTCCCAACTGTCCAAGCTGTTAAAGTTCCTGAAACTGAGGAAGTTTCTGATGAGGAATTACCAGGACCTAAAAGAGCAGAACTACCAGCTGATACAGAAGTATGCCTTTTGTCTTCATCTGAAATGATTAGGGTGTTATTAAAGGCTTGATATAGTTGTGTACCAAAAACAAAATTCGTATTCAATTGAGAAGAAAATTCTATTGTTTTTTTTTTTCAAGGTGGTGTCTGAAGATGAACTTCCTTCTGTCAAAAAAGACGGAAAACGTAAATTAAATGAAGGTGAATATGATCCAGGATCTCCTACATCAGAGGTTGAAGTACCACCAAAAAAATTCAAAGATGATAAAGAAACTGAAAAAGAAAAGGAAGAGAAAGTTGTAAAGCCCAAGAAACTTCCTGAATTAGATAAGTTTTGGAAAGCAGTTAATGATGACCCCACTGATTTTACTGGATGGACTTACTTGTTGCAATATGTTGATCAAGAGGTAAGGTTAATATAATTTTTTCTTTAAATCTTAAACATACAGAGAAAAGACTATTCATTTAGAAGAAAGAATTTTTCAACATCTATCTACAAAGGTTTTGAGTTTGAACATCCTTTTAGTGATCTTTACTGTGGTTTTATTTTGGAAATACTTGTAGCTTTCCTGTGCACTTCGTTACTTCACTGATGACTGGTTTTGTTTATAGCAACTATGGGTTATGGGCCAGTAAAAGACACATGTGAGCTTTAAATTTCAAGGTAATCTGAACTAAATATTGAAAGAAACAAGTATTTTGTCTGATTTCCACTTTATTGATCTTACAACATGACAGGTTTCAGTTATCAAACCATTGTCAGGTGTCTGATACAGACTGAAATATTTTTCTGTTCTTAAACCTATAGGATGTGCAGAAGTGGTGAATGTCTTGTCTCTATTTGGGTATGAAGTGGTGAAAAATTCGGGTCCTTGTACTGATTTGTCACTTCCATAGATTCCAGCAAATTTAGCTTCAGGCATTTCTTGCATCTGTGAAGGATTTTAAAATTGACGGTATCCATATGATACTTTTCAGTCATGATATTATTATAAACTGCAAATTTATTTGATTTCAGGTATTCTTCAATTTACTTTCAAAGTTTTTGCCAGTTTGGCCAATATATGCAGCATTGCAATCTTCAACTGAATTCATAAACACCTGAAATTTTTACGGGGTTCAGTTTAGATTTTGAGTTGTATAATATTTTTCCTAGGTTGGGGCGTTCTGAAAATGTTTTAAAATCAAGTTTAGAAAAATAATTTTGAATTTACGTTGATAGTACCCCAAAATAAGTTATGTGAATGGATTAATTTGTAGGTTGTTCCTGGATTGTATGAAGGAGGATATTGGTTTTTAGTTTTCTTTTATTTTCAGTTATTATCATTTGTTCACTAAGTAACTGGAAAAATTATTATTAGTCGCAATTTCTTCATTATATCAATTTTCGACTGCAGGTTATTCTTTGATAAAGGGATTGTAACTGCTCTATTAATCATAGATTTCAGAGCTGCCTGTTAATGATTATCAGGAGTGAAAGAGTCATATGGTATTATGGTATCTGCATTTGTGTTTATCCGGTAGATGTTAAAATTGAATGTGTTTCCATCTCTACTTATGGTCAAATCTAAAAAGTTAATTGTGTTGTTGAATTGAGGAAGTCAAGAAATATTTTTGTCTATCTGTTCCGTCGAATCTTTCTATAATATTAACATATCGGAACCAAAAAATATGAGTTTTTTGATAGATCATTAATTTGTTTTTATGTATTCTTTTTCAAGGTAATGCATAAATATATCTGACAGTAATAGGCTCACAGATGATCCCATAGGTAAACCTTAATTTTGAACATATAACTTGACTCGAATTTGAGGTAATTCTGGGACAGGCAAATTGAAAATAATTCTTGAATTTCTGATACTAAGAGAGGGTTAACCTAATTTTTATGACGTGACTCGCCGACTAGGGGAAAATATTCATTTTCTGAAATGCTAGGGTACATATTTTCTACATACTTATTCTATATTATTATACATTGTTTGCTCTAGATAACTTATCAATTAAGTCTGTGGAACTTTTTGAACTATATCCGAGTGAAAAATTGAATAGACTTTTGAATTTATTAGATAGAAATATTGAAAGTTAACAGGTAGGTGCATCAATATAGGAAACTACTGGTCCAACGGTATTGTCTTTTTTATAGTTTCCCTAAATCATATATTTCTGGTTGTAGCGGATTCATTGTAATGTGCTTCCTTTTTATTAATATATGGCCTGGAAAAAAGTACGTTGGAATCTTCTAGAGCCCCTTTTATTCCTTTGGAATATTTCTTGGTGGGATCTTTGGAATTTGGGTTACATTTATTGTACTTATACAGGGTGAGTCTTTGACCACTGCCTTAATTTTAACCATAGATTCTTGACGTCAAAAGAAACATTTTCTTTCTATAACATTTTTCCAAATTTGGCCCTGTTCAAAAGATATAGGGTGTTGAAATTTCATAAAAAAATTGCATTTTCACCTGTAATATTCAAACGACAATATCAATTGAAATGATCTCTTGTAGAAGGTTTTTGATAACAGTCATGCATGTTTTGGCATCAATAGATTTATACCATTTCTTGTGGGTTTCTCACTACTACTCTACAGATTGGTTAAATTGCATGAAAAACAAATATCGCTTGAACTAAAGGTCCGTATTTTGTACTTCCTGGAATCATTAGTCTTTTTTGCAGATAAAATCATTCTTCATCTTTTCTCCTAAATTGCACCATTCTTGAGATATTTGAAGTTGAAAGGAATTGAATCTATATAATTTTATCCAAATTTTCTGATTTTCCAAAATCCAACTCTGTGCTGAAATGATTCAATAATCAGATTTGTTCAATGTTGCCATATTTTATGTCTTTATTAAATATTTCTACAAAAGGTTGGGGAAATCTCTCCAGTCTATGGTTCCACCACTAAACATTATAGATGAAATTAACCACTGAACAATTTTTGTCTTACATTCACCACAAAATCTAAATTGCCATTTGCTGTATTCATTATTAATGATGTCGAGCACCTTGTTTGATATTTAATCCAGAGTAATATTCCATAATAAATAGAGAAAGAGTTTTCCATCACTCACATAGGTACTTCGGTATATTGTCGTAATAAACGTTGAAATAGGTAATGTATTTTCTGTCAGGACCTGTTGAATTGAAGACTTGTCTTTATGAAGAGCTGGTTCTTTATAGCTTCAGACTTTCAGGGTTCATCAAATTATATCTATTCTAACATAGGAATGCTTCAAATTAAGCTCATATGAGTTTTAAAAACTTCTAACCCAGTCTCCTAGATTTGTTTTGTACCTTTATAGAAGTTTTTTCACATCTTTATTTCATACACCGATTCAACCTGGTTCACAAACTTAGGAGATAATAGAATTTGACTTAGTTTTAATATTTCTGAATGTTTGTTATGATGCATGGTTAATTAAAATTCAATCAATATTGAAACTGGAAGCTATAAGCTCATAAACAAGAAAGATTAGAATAGAATGCATTTTCTGACCATAATCATTTCATAATGAATTGAATAATTTCAAACTATCGAAATTATCCTTAAATTATTTTCCACATTTTTTTCAAAGAAAGTTACAAATAACTGTTGACAGTTTCAAACAGAATCAAAACAAGGAACCACAGAACACTATTTTATTGGGAACTACTCATACAGAGATGTTATAATATTTTAATGTGATAATAATTCACTCTAGTTAATCTGAGGAAAATAATAACTGAAGATCAATAATGGTTACAGATATTATCTTTTATTTAAAAAAACAATTGCAAACTGAACCCCGTAAAAATTTCAGAAGTTTATGAAATCAGTTTGATTGCAATGCTGCATATGTTGGTCAAACTGGCAGAAACTTTGAAAGTAAATTGAAGAATACCTGATATCAAATAAACAACCTGCAGTTTATAATAATATCATGACTCAAAAGCATCATATTACCGTCAATTTTAAAATCCTTCACAGATGCGAGAAACGCCTGAATCTAAATTTGCTAGAATCAATGGAAGTGACAAATCTGTACAAGAACCCCAATCTTTCACCACTTAATATCCAAATATAGACGAGAAATTCACCTTTTTTGAACTGAATACTTGAATTGAATATTTCAGACTGTATCTAGCACCTGACGATGGTTTGATAACCGAAACCGGTCGTGTCGTAAGATCAGTAGAGTATGAAAACTTATTTTTTTCAATATTTATGACGGGTTTCCACAAAATAAATGAGTCATCAATATAATCTATTATGGTCTGCCCTCTCGTTTCTCAAAATGTTTTGAGACATTTGTAGAGTGAATAATTGTTTTGATTTGGTTTATATTTGTATTCAATTCTTTTCTTAATCATATTTTTCAAATAACCTATACAAATTCGAAGTTTTTGACAAACTAATCAGAATTTGGAGCTAAAAATTTGTATGTTGGCGTTTGAGATAATGATCTTCACCCAAAATAATTTCAAATCTCTATACTTTCCATTTATCATGGAAACTGACTTGAAAATATATACCTACTTTTGGTGGGTTTTTGAAGAGAAGGGAATTCGACCTTTGAACAAAATCTAAGGAAAACTGAGTGGTTAATTTTATTTTGAGATATATCATATGCTTGTTGGTTCATTGTGATGGTTGTATGAGTCACACTGTTCCAGAGGGAAAAGACTTCATAACAAGCTAGCAAAAGACTCTGATCTCACGTAAATTATTTCTAAACTTTTAGTCTACCAGCCAATTTTATATTATGAAAATAGAGGGGGTCACTTTTTCAAGCAAAATCCCTATACCTTATTTTGATAACAGTCATGCATGTTTTGGCATCAATAGATTTATACCATCTCTTGTGGGTTTCTCACTACTACTCTACAGATTGGTTAAATTGCATGAAAAACAAATATCGCTTGAACTAAAGGTCCGTATTTTGTACTTCCTGGAATCATTAGTCTTTTTTGCAGATAAAATCATTATTCATCTTTTCTCCTAAATTGCACCATTCTTGAGATATTTGAAGTTGAAAGGAATTGAATCTATATAATTTTATGCAAATTTTCTGATTTTCCAAAATCCAACTCTGTGCTGAAATGATTCAATAATCAGATTTGTTCAATGTTGCCATATTTTATGTCTTTATTAAATATTTCTACAAAAGGTTGGGGAAATCTCTCCAGTCTGGTTCCACCACTAAACATTATAGATGAAATTAACCACTGAACAATTTTTGTCTTACATTCACCACAAAATCTAAATTGCCATTTGCTGTATTCATTATTAATGATGTCGAGCACCTTGTTTGATATTTAATCCAGAGTAATATTTCATAATAAATAGAGAAAAAGTTTTCCATCACTCACATAGGTACTTCGGTATATTGTCGTAATAAACGTTGAAATAGGTAATGTATTTTCTGTCAGGACCTGTTGAATTGAAGACTTGTCTTTATGAAGAGCTGGTTCTTTATAGCTTCAGACTTTCAGGGTTCATCAAATTATATCTATTCTAACATAGGAATGCTTCAAATAAAGCTCATATGAGTTTTAAAAACTTCTAACCCAGTCTCCTAGATTTGTTTTGTACCTTTATAGAAGTTTTTTCACATCTTTATTTCATACACACCGATTCAACCTGGTTCACAAACTTAGGAGATAATAGAATTTGCCTTAGTTTTAATATTTCTGAATGTTTGTTATGATGCATGGTTAATTAAAATTCAATCAATATTGAAACTGGAAGCTATAAGCTCATAAACAAGAAAGATTAGAATAGAATGCATTTTCTGACCATAATCATTTCATAATGAATTGAATAATTTCAAACTATCGAAATTATCCTTAAATTATTTTCCACATTTTTTTCAAAGAAAGTTACAAATAACTGTTGACAGTTTCAAACAGAATCAAAACAAGGAACCACAGAACACTATTTTATTGGGAACTACTCGCCACAGAGATGTTATAATATTTTAATGTGATAATAATTCACTCTAGTTAATCTGAGGAAAATAATAACTGAAGATCAATAATGGTTACAGATATTATCTTCTATTTAAAAAAACAATTGCAAACTGAACCCCGTAAAAATTTCAGGAGTTTATGAAATCAGTTTGATTGCAATGCTGCATATGTTGGTCAAACTGGCAGAAACTTTGAAAGTAAATTGAAAAATACCTGATATCAAATAAACAACCTGCAGTTTATAATAATATCATGACTCAAAAGCAAACCCCAATCTTTCACCACTTAATATCCAAATAAAGACGAGAAATTCACCTTTTTTGAACTGAATATTTGAATTGAATATTTCAGACTGTATCTAGCACCTGACGATGGTTTGATAACCGAAACCGGTCGTGTCGTAAGATCAGTAGAGTATGAAAACTTATTTTTTTCAATATTTATGACGGGTTTCCACAAAATAAATGAGTCATCAATATAATCTATTATGGTCTGCCCTCTCGTTTCTCAAAATGTTTTGAGACATTTGTAGAGTGAATAATTGTTTTGATTTGGTTTATATTTGTATTCAATTCTTTTCTTAATCATATTTTTCAAATAACCTATACAAATTCGAAGTTTTTGACAAACTAATCAGAATTTGGAGCTAAAAATTTGTATGTTGGCGTTTGAGATAATGATCTTCACCCAAAATAATTTCAAATCTCTATACTTTCCATTTATCATGAAACTGACTTGAAAATATATACCTACTTTTGGTGGGTTTTTTGAAGAGAAGGAATTCGACCTTTGAACAAAATCTAAGGAAAACTGAGTGGTTAATTTTATTTTGAGATATATCATATGCTTGTTGGTTCATTGTGATGGTTGTATGAGTCACACTGTTCCAGAGGGAAAAGACTTCATAACAAGCTAGCAAAAGACTCTGATCTCACGTAAATTATTTCTAAACTTTTAGTCTACCAGCCAATTTTATATTATGAAAATAGAGGGGGTCACTCAAGCAATCCCTATACCTTATCCCAATATATTAAAAACAATAAGGAATATTTCTGTGGTAATCCACAGAAGGAGATCGAAAAACTTTGGGTCGGCGAGGGGTTCAGAAATGCGATATTTCGAGGTAGAAAGGGGAAGGCGATCTCACGAGCGAAGCGAGCACCGTAAAGTTCATGAGACGGACTTTCGTTAGGTGCATTTCACATGCCTATACGACCACGCTAACATTTTCAAAAAAATTATCTAATACACCGATTTCCCGGTTTTTCGCGAAAGATGGTCCGGTAAAATTGAAAAAGGCTTTTTCCACTGACGCGATCAGGAAAAGCCGTTTTCATATGTGTCTTCCCCGAGAATCGGACCTTTGGATAGAGCTATTCATATCTTCCAATTGAAAGTAAAAATATTTTAAATTAATTGCTGAAAATAGCTTACTTCGGCTCAAACACAAATTTCCAGATCATCAGTCACGTCCGACGTTCACAGAACATTGTCACATATTTTCAATTACAATTTTAATCCATACTCCGTATAATATTTTGAAAATTTTTCAATTCATACGATTCGTAAGAACCCTGGTGAGGTATTCTCTTATAGTTTAACAGTCTACGATGTATATTTAAGAAATTCAAAAATTTACCCAGCATAGAATCAGTTTTACAATCCCTAGCCAATTCATTTCACCCCTGTCGATTCCTACTCTAAATGACAATTGTCGTTGATATTTTAATCTTATGTATTGTAATCATACTTTTATTTATGTATGATTCTAATCGTAACCAAACAATAAACTAATCCAAATGGATATTTCGCAGGTAGGGATTTGCAGATAGCAGATAATATTTTATTCGGGTTGAACATTTCAATTTCCACAAGAAACATAGGAACGACCTTGTAAAATTCATCATGCCTTCAGAACAATAAATCCTTCTTTCTCCATCAGATACATCCACTCACGCTAAGAATTCTGTCTTCATCAATTAATTCATTACGTTCTTCTCACAATCAAGCAAAATAGTAACAGTAGTTTATCAAATATACGATTGGTTTGCAATTCTTGTATTCCCGTTAGTTCTGCAAATTCCAAGAGAATTTAAATTTTGAATATGCAATTCAATATCTTTATTTATCAAACTTAGACTAGGTTAGATCTTTGAAATAAATATTCCTCTGATCATTTGGTTACCTATGCTAACTTCCATAATACTTCATATAATTCAATAAAGAGGTTCACCAAATTAATAACTTTTATTGGTGGTACATCTGAGATGGTGGTATTCTATATTTTCTGATATTTTAAGGACTAATCTACACTTCCATAATCACTAATTTTGTTTCACTCATATAATTCTCACCATCATATAACATTTTCTTCTATACTCAAGAGTCTAAGCTGTTTCTATCATATTTCATATATTTCTATCCTCTTAAATGTCCCATTATACTTCAATTAAATGATGACTGTTTGGTCTTTCCATCAAGTTTTTACTAATACAAGGATTAATATTGTCTCTAATATTTGTAAAACTGAAGGTGATTATAACTAACTATATTACTATCTAAGGTTTCTAAAACAATGAACCTACAAGGATAAATATGACCTCTTATATTCTGTAAAACTGAAGGTAATATTTCATTATTTAGATACATTTAACTTCCTTACGTATTAAATGAACTCTTAAATCATACAAATACTCAATATGCATGAAAAATCCAGTTACCTGGATTTGAAGTTACTCACATACCTACTTTTCATAATTTAAAGTCCTTGGATTTGCAGATAATTCATTCAGGTTATTTCAGTTGTTATTTCAGAAAGAAACATAGCAAGGACCCTGTGAAATTGATTGTGATCTTAAAAAAGGGAAAAATCTTTCTTTCGCCATTAGACTCATGGTTCCAGGCTAAGAATTCTGCTTTTGGCAGTTTACGTCATCACATTCTTCCCATAATGAAGCAAAATAGTTGCTCAAAGAGTCCATCGCTTTGCAATTTTTTCAGACTGTTACGCACATTTCATTATATACTCTTCCTGAAGTCACTAATTTTGTTTCGGTTATGATTCTCACTATCACTTAAGATATCCTCTTATTTTTTTGATAATCTACATCCATAAAAAATTACTATACTCTAGATTGAATCTTCAATCCTACAAAGCTTTACTAAATATAAAAAAAATTAGCGTGGATAGCATATTATTTTTCATATATAATACCTTTGATAATTCGGGTTTTCTCGAAAAATTTTCTGTTTATTATCACGAATTTCTATTCTTACTCCTCCAAATGGCAGATTTTATGCTAAAGTTGCGGAAACCCTTAGTCATTAAAACGCAGTTAATATTATTTGCTTTTTTC
Organism: Micraspis discolor; assembly: GCA_030674115.1. Classification (NCBI taxonomy): domain Eukaryota; kingdom Metazoa; phylum Arthropoda; class Insecta; order Coleoptera; family Coccinellidae; genus Micraspis; species Micraspis discolor. The sequence continues at coordinate 1,172,049 of JARTUT010000010.1, read as the reverse complement.
ACTCTCGCTTCTTAGAAATGTTGTGGCAAATTGAAATAACAACTTTTTTTTAGGAACACAGTGATTCATTGTTTTTTTTTCTGTAAAAATTGCTGAACTCTTGCTATCGCTCAATTCTCTTCAGCAAGAAAATATTGCTGTCGAAATTTTTCATTACTCTAAAGAGTATTTGTTGAATTATTTGTTATGAGCATTGCTCTCTGTGGATACTTTACTTTTTTCGGTTTTATTCGCATTTTTTCGAGATTTCTCTGCGTTTCTGCGGGTTTCGTTGAGATTCTTCAGGCTTTTTTGTGTGCGTTCAGATTTTTTGCGTTCCCTCGGGATTTTTCGAGTTCTTTCAGGGTTTGTTAAGTTTCTTTTTGCGTGCTTTCAAGGTTTCTTACCGTCAATCGGGCTTTTTGAGTGTCTTTGGGATTGTTTGCGTGCTTTCGGGCTTTTGAGTTTTTTCGGGATATTTGGTGTGCTTTCAGTTTTTTTTTGCGTTTTTTCGGAATATTTTGCGTGCTTTCAGATTTTTTACGTTCCTTCGGGGTTTAATATGTTCTTTTGAGCTTTTTTACGTTCTTATGAGGTTTTATGGTTTCTCTACTGTTTCGTAGCACTCTTCGGTTTTTTTCGCTTCTTGTCGTGTTTTTTGCTTAGTTTTGCTGAGTATGGGCTACATTGAGCTACCTGCCAATGGTTCTACTGGCACATGGAACAACTTGCTTATGGATATACTGGCCTAAGGATCTACTGGCTTATGGATCTATTGGTCCATAGATCTACTGGCGTTCTTTCGTGTTTTTTCGTGTTTCTTCGCGTTCTTTTGTGTTTCTCCGCTTTCTTCCGTGTTGCTTAGCGTTCTTTCGAGTTTCTTCGCCTTCAACGTGTTTCTTTGCTGTGTTTCGTGTTTCTGTGCACTTCATTGATCTATGGTCTATATTGATCTATGGGCTTATTGAACTACTGGCTTATGGATCTACTGGCCTATAGATCTACGGGCCTATGGATCTCCTGGCTTACTAGTTTATTTAAATTTAAAATCACAAATAAAATATAATAGGTACAATGTACATTTGAAGCATTAAAGGAAAATTTCCGAGAATAAAATCCCTGTATATTTAAACAAACTAAATAAGCTTACAAAGGTCTACACCTGTGCTTGAGAGACAATACACGGTACATCCGCGCCTACGACAACTTTAAACATCAATATAAATAAATTAAATGAGTGGAAAGAAAATAAGAATTCAACCACCAAAACATACAATACGAGTGAATGAATCAACAATATAATACTGAAAGAAAAGCTTTCTTATATAAACCAGACTATGTATAAGAGTTTCTGTTCACAAATGTTTCGATGAAACCACGTGACTTCTTTATCCAGGGTACTACATGTCTCTTGAATATATGTAGTAACTTTGCTTCCTTTGGAATTTTGGCCCATAAAAGGGGTCCAAGATAAGTGAAGGTTCTAATTTAACACTTATCGTTATAGAGAAAGAACTGAGTTGATGTAGTCTGTGACTTCCGAAATCATTCAAAAAAAATAAAATTTGTCGAAGACAATTAAATTCGGCATTTTATAAATTTCAACTCTTGAAGTTTTTATATAAGTTATATGTGGGGTTTGTTCAAGTGACCCCTCCTTTTTTATGTAGAATTCACTGAAGGAATAAAAAATATAAAATCTTATTTAGAAATTCTAAGTTGATGATGAATTTGCATTATTCAAGTTCATACAGAAAACGGTTTTATAATACTACCTATTGGCAGAATTGGATACTGTGAAGGTTTTTCAGAACAATTTTTTTCTGTGAATCTCTTTGAAATAAATTGGGTCCTCCCCTTCCACCCCATTTTTATTTTCATATAAATCTGAATCTACAAAATTGTTTAGTTGCTTGCTCAAGTTATGGATGATATTTCACTATTAATAGGTTTGATTGTCCGAATGCCATTTGTTTTTTTTTTATTACAGTACAGTCGAACTTGTATATAACGAACCTCCAAGGGGATTCAGAAAAGGTTCGTTATAACAGAGAGGCCGTTATATCCGTCGCGTTCATAAAAAAACAATTATATACATATTTAAGTAAACTTTAATCGAGTAATTCATAAGTGAACAAAAGAGGATGTGAAAATGAAAATAAAAAAATCAAAATATGAATTGTATATACATTGTACATTTGTATTAGGTACCTATACGTACATATATGGTACGTACATTCTTGAAAAGTTTTATATGAAAAATGAAAATTCACTTAGAGCTGTTGAAAATAATCCGTAATGTTGCTCTGTTTTTACGGAAAAACAAAATGTTTCTCTGAATTTCACTTTGAATTAAATGTATTGCTTGAAAACATTTACTATCTAGTTTATGAAAGTGGAGAAACTTGTTCACTACATCCAATGAATGTAGGGCATCCAGTGCTGAAGGTTCACTCTGATTTTCTTCCTCAGCTTCATCGATCAGTTCATCTGCGAAATCCATTTCTTCACTGTTTATTGACGAAATTACATCTGCATCGGAAGGAAAGTCGGCAACAATTAAATTGTCATCAAGAGAAACGAATTCGTTCAAATCAAGATCATGAAATTCTGATATTGAATTTTCTTGAGTCCATTTTTGTAAGTCTGAATTCTCCTCAGAGCCTTTATCTTTTTGCCTTTCTATCCAGAAAGTGAGAGGAAGCTCGTCTTCTTCATCAAAACTATAATCGGTTCAAGGCCTGAATGGCGGAAACAATTGGATATGGTTGAGGTACTCACTTTTTCCCAAGCATTTACTAACATCATAATGGCATCCAATACTGTGATTTTGAAATCAACGTTGCTGTCTAGAGCAGTTATAAGTTTTAAGAGAAGTTCTTGTCTATAATAATATTTTAAGCAACGTATGACACCCTGGTCCATAGGCTGAAGAACTGATGTGACATTTGGTGGCAGGAACACAAGTTCAATGCACTTCAGATGGGGTACTTTGGGATGGGCGGGACAGTTATCTACTAGTAATAGAATGTTCCTCTTTTGTTGCATCAATTCACTATCCCAATCACTTAAGATTTTTGTGAAGAGTTCAGAAGTGATCCATGCTCTTCTATTTGAAAAATAAGTCACTGGAAGATTCTGAACGTTCTTAAAACATCTTGGTGTGGCTGATTTGCCAATAACAATGAGTTTTCTTTTTCAGTTCCACTCATATTTGCGCACACAAACACAGTAAGGCGCTCCTTGGACATCTTGCCTCCGGAACATTTATCCCCTTAAATTTTAGCGTTTTATCGGGTGTCATTTTGAAAAACAAACCTGTTTCATCTCCATTAAAGATATCACACTCTCTGTACTTTCGCTTCAGATTTGGCCAAATTGCAGTGAGCCACTGATTTGTTACCTCCAAAGATACATTGGCAGATTCACCGTGAATTTTTCCACATTTGATGTCATATCTTCGCTTAAACCTGTCAATCCAGCCTCTGGAGCATACAATTTCAGTTTCTGGTGTACTCGAGTTTTCTTACTTCGTATTTATGTCCTCTTTTTGAACTGTGGTTCTTTATACACTTCATCGCAATTACATGATACTTTATAAGTACCAGGAATGTCTAGAGTAAACTCAAAAATGAAGTTCACCCAGCAACAGTATGACTCCAGATGAAAGACTCGATTAATTTATCTATGACTAGGCTGCTTTCAATAGTTAGATTTTTGTTTTCAAGTCTTCAATGCACACATTTAATTTGAGATTTTGAGTTAAAAAAACCAAATTTTTTTTTCAAAAATCGAATATTCTTATTCCATGCAATAAATAATAAAGACTCCAGTCGATACCCCTTTGCTTATAGCAATCAATATTTTGTTCTTAGTCATGGAAAAATATGTTTGTCATGTTTCACTTTCATATTCTAATAGGCAGTGTCGTAGAATTTGTTTCAATATATTGGATATTACTCCTACAAAAAAATATGTCACACCAATGCCAGACAATATTTCATTATGAGAGGGATAATAACTCCAAAAAGTCACGTTTAGTGTATTGAACCCTCGATTCAAACTCTCAAAATGAGTACGTAGATGTAATCTTGAAAACTATCAGTGTAGAAAAGTGAATTTATTAATGAATTGAATCAATGAATGAATATAAGAATATAAATTTTTGCATGCCTGAGTGTGACTCGGGTTGTATTAAAAGTTACATCAACAAGTGTAGCTCTAGCATGTGCATGAAGGGGTTAACATCACATTAATTTCTTCCTCTTAATGTGTGATATATGAAATGAGTTATTTTGATAGCTGATTTAAAAAAAATGTCATTACATTAATAAAAAAATATTGATAAAATAGAAGCTATGATTTTATATATTTTTTTATTTAGAATGATATGGAAGCTGCAAGAGAGGCTTATGATGCCTTTTTGTCTCATTATCCATACTGTTATGGCTACTGGAGGAAGTACGCTGATTACGAGAAGCGCAAGGGAAACAAAAAGAAGTGCGAGGAGGTATGTATAGTAACGAAAGAATGATATAGTCGTATTACATTCACTTACATAATTGTTTTGCAATCCCTACAGCTTGGCGCAGTGGCTGACTGCAACAAATTTCTCGGATACTATGTTGTGAAATTTATATTTCAATATTATTTATATGTTACTTATGTTGTTATTCATTTATATATTCAATACTATATTTACATCTTGAGTTATAAATTATATGATATTGATGATATTAAGTATGTAGTGGAGTAGTACATGTAAGTTGTTCTGCCTCGAGTCAGTTATGAAAAGTATATCCGTGCAGAGAACAGCCAGGCCCCATCGCTGGAGATGATTCTGGCAGCCCAAATGTAAGAAAATAAATACTTCACGTGAAATAGGAATTTATGAATTACTTCATATCTGTTCAATCAATTAATATAAAGCAAATTTAACACATATTTTTCAGGTAGAATAGTGTGTATTTGTTTGCTTACCTTACAAGCAAATATGCACTTATCCATTTCATTTTATCATATTATTAGTAATTTCTGATTATAAAGGTTTTCGAGAGGGGATTGAAAGCGATTCCTTTGTCAGTGGACCTTTGGATTCATTATGTCAACTATGTAAAGAGCACAAGGCAAGATGATGAGGAATACATTAGATCACAGTTTGAAAGGGCAATCGCTGCATGTGGATTAGAATTTCGTTCCGATCGGCTCTGGGACTCTTTTATTAGATGGGAGACTGACGGTAAACGACTGCAGAGAATCACTGCCATATATGACCAACTTTTGGGAACACCTACACAGGGTTACACTGCGCACTTCGAAAGGTACATAAACATTTATGAGGGTCATTTATAGAATATTACTATTAAAAAGATTTTATCTATGTATTCAATAATTTTTGTTAATAAAAAATTGAATATTTCGCCCTATGATAATATTAGCAATTTGTTCAATTTTTCGTCACATCGACGATTCATGTCCACTTATTTTCATTTTCTTTATATGTGTCTAATAGAATTCTCAATAATAATTATGTTAAATCGGAAAGATTAACACCCCAAGGTCATGAGATACTGGTACATAAATGGAAGATTGTAATCGAGAGCTAAGCATTTTGCTCTTTCTCTGAAGAATATTCTCATACAATGATTGAAAATAAAATTGCTTTTCTGCCGAGTTGAAAAAAACCCACAAACCGTAATTTCATAATTAATCACATCTCTGTAGTATGAATCATAAAACATTTCAGTAGGTACATTCCCTCATTTACCTCTTTCGATCTTGGCCCCTTGACCGGGACTTCATCCGATCTGCTCCTTTCGGAATCCTTTGTCGCGTACTCCTCGATCGCCTCTTGACTCTTGAGCCTCAAGGCTTCGAGGCGTAGTGTGAACGTCGAATTGAGCTGATATATTTTTTAAAATGTACGTGTACGGGACAAATGAGCCACCTCTTGTAAGACTTACACTATTCTGTATCTGATGAAATTATGACTGACATACATGGCGCGGAATTAAATCTTGTTTTCTGGTTAACATATGAAAATTCGTTTCACAATTTGCTTCTGCTTTCTCCTGTAATTTTTTCATTTCTCTTGAATATTTTTCCATTTTTAGTACAAATGATCAGAAATGCCATGTTGCAGAAGAATGCAGTTTTTTCATTTACGCTCCATATTTTGGCATATTGGAAAATATTCATTTTCACATTTCAAATATTTTGAACCTCAGCTTTCAGGAACACATTTCATCAAATCCACCAAATAAAGTTTTAGAAGTAGATGAGTTTTTGGCTCTTCGAAAAGAAGTAAAAAGCTTATTAAAGCATGAAACATCGGAAACCTCAGTAGATTCAGATGCTCCACCTGGAGATGAAGACCTCAATAAAATCATAAGCACAGATGAGGAGACTAAACTGATTCGAGAGAGGATTATTTCTATCAGACGTAAAATGTACAAAAACACGGTTTCCGCAGTATCTGCTAGGTGGAACTTTGAAGAAGGGGTAAGTTACTTTTAGGACATTTTGTTTTCTTCATCACAATGATTTGTTCATCATTCTTGTTTTTAAATGACGGTTAACTTAAATCTAAACGTTTATTTGGTTTTCAAGAGATTTGTTCTTCTTGCTTATGGGAAAATTGTAACGTGCACACCTGCGCTTTTAAGAACTTCCACCCTTTTTCTGTGGTTTTTAATAGGTTACATATGAAAAACTGAAATAATATTTCATTAAAATTCATTATTATGTTATTATGATTATCACAAAATTGTGAATGGAATGAAATCTGATTTGTCATGCGATCAGGATTTTGATTAAGTTCTTCCCGAACCTCCAGTTTTATTCGCAGAAATAATATAATGCATTCAATATTTGGGCCATGGACATTTATTTGTGACTATTAGGCATGTAATATAACCTCTTCATCAGTAATGATAGAACCATAATATTCATAAACCATTGCAATGTTCATACCTCATACCTCCTTTCATTATGAAAAACTAACAGAAAATCGTCTGAATGACTATAAAACTTCTTGACCTCACATAAACCACATAACTTCAAAGATGACTTTTAAAAGAAACTTTATATCCGTCTTTTTACCACTTGGTCACAGACTTGGAAAAGAGTCTTTGAGGCTGATTTTTACAGTTTACATAATTCCTTATTGTAAATCTTATAATTAATGATGAAAACATTTGAATAGTTTCCAAAAGTTCTTTTTATTGTTTTCATATGATGATTTTGCATTTGGTTACCAAAGGCATGTGGCTTTTAGTAACTCTGAAGTAATAATGCAGACTCCGCAAGGGCCAACTGAATAATCTATTTTCGGCTAAAATTCAATGTTCCTACTATTGCTTAGTTATAATAAAAATGTCCTTATTTTCTAGATAAAACGACCTTATTTTCATATAAAACAATTGGAAAGGTGTCAATTGAAGAACTGGCAAGATTATCTTGATTTTGAAATACAACAAGGAGACAAGACTAGAATAATTGTTTTATTTGAAAGATGTTTAATTGCCTGTGCTCTTTACGAGGAATTTTGGCTAAAGGTATTCATTATGTTATTTTTTTTAGTAAGCATTTGTAATAAAAAATTTTTCAATTTCTAGTTTATTCACTATTTGACCTCATTAAAAGATGACGATATTATTGGGAAGATACGTGATGTTTATGAAAGGGCTTGCACAATCCACCATCTCAAAAAACCAAATCTTCATCTACAGTGGGCCATTTTCGAAGAATCTAACTCGAATTCTAGCAGAGCAGCTGAGATTCTGGTGAATCTCGAGAAATGTGTTACAAATGTTCTTCAAGTGGCCAATAGAAGAATAGGATTGGAAAGACGAAGGGGTGATTATGAAAAATGCTGTCAACTCTACGATCATTACATAAATTCCGCAAAAAATAAAGCTACATCAAGCTATCATGCCATTAAGTATTCCAGGTTCCAACATAAAGTTATGAAAAATTACGAAAAAGCTTTTGAAATATTGAAGAATGCTATCGCTAAGGATTCTACCAATCCCAGACTATATTTACAATATATCGATTTAACAATGCAAAAGGAGGATGTTACAGAAAAGGACATTGTGGAAATTTTTGATTCCTTCCTGGACAGAGAAAGTGTTGATATAGATCAAAAAGTTCTTTTTGCTCAGAGGAAATTGGAATACCTGGAGGATTTTGGTGCTGAGATTCAGTCTATTCAGAAGGCTTTCGAAGAATACCAAAAACATATGAAATTGAGCAAAGAAGTCAGTTTGAAAAGAAAAGATATCAAGGGGTGAGCTAATTTTTCAATGACTGAATTTATCACCAGTAATTTTTCATTAAGAAAAACTTTCGAATTGGAATTCCTGATTTATATGAATTAAATCATTATACCATCTATGAGAAAAGATCCAAAAGTTCATGGGCTTAAGGATTGAGTATAATTAAACACTTAACTCATTTTGATATAACTTTGTATGTCCTGATTATGTGCCTGTGTCAAAGTCATCTGAACCACTGATTTTTTTGCAATGTTACCGACTTGTTGGATCAAGCTAAGTGGCTTTATTTTTAATACATACCCCATTACCAACTAGATCTGGAAGGCCCATACCTCTTCTTCTGCTTTTGTAACGCATTTAATCTGTTTTGTCAGGACTATCCGATTTAGTGCTCTTTTGAAATCAACTGCCAACTGTCTCTCTTCTCTTGTCTATTTCGTGCTACTTTGGCTAGTTGTGAATCCATCGTCCTATTGACTTGTTTATTCCACGCTCTCCTTTCACTTAGTCTAGTCATCTAAGCATGCGACTGACCAAGCATATTTCTTGGATATGGAATTCACGTTTGGTATATTATATAGGAATCAAAAAGTTCTGGTTGAATATTGAAAATATAAGCTGTAGTGAAATGAATACTATATCTTCAATTATAAGTAATTATAAACATTGATAATACATAAAGAGTAATGTATTATTGGATAAAGCAATTTCATGTTGGGCCAATTGATTGCCGAGATTCCATAGAAATTTTCATTCATTATTTTCACTATATTTTTTTCGAAATGGTATATTAAAAAAAAAAAAATGTTTTTTTTTGTTGAAAATACTTCACTTTTTTCTTTAATGAAAATACATATTTCTCGATATCATATTCATGTATCTTCATCTTTCCTCAACAATTATTAAAATAAATCCACTGAATTTTTGACAAGCTATGTACTTATGGTGGAAAACCAAGGTTGCAACATGCCATTCATCTGCTCCTTATATGCGAAATCTATCTCGCGACTGTATTTTACAACATGTTGCCGATACTGACGGGAAATAATGTATGCTCCTCAAAATGACGACCGCTACTCAGCATGTTCCACACTGAGTGTAGCGTTCAGCAGACAAACCATAGAAATGTTACAACAGTTCCGCAACTGTTGAATCTGTTGTACGGCCATTAGCTGACCATATCTAAAACGGTAAAATATACACTTCCAATTATTAATAATGAGCTTTTCAAGAAAATAAGAATAATAATAACTGTCATTTATTGACCACAGTTAAAGGCCATCGACCAAAGTCCTTCAGCCTTGTACATTTACATACATCGATGTAGCAAAAAAAAAAAAGGGTTAGTCTATCATATATTAAATTGGGTTAATTTTTTATTGATCTAAATAGCCATGGACGTGTGACTGTCCATGATTGTTTGGTCTGGAAATTTTCTGAGTGGGTTGCTCGCTGTATCTCTGTGGAACATGCCATATACTACTGTGTACAAATATGACCCGGAATTTTCAATTTAAATTTTGTGGGGTTTCCGATAGGGACAAATCTTTTTATTTTCAAGTTGGTAGGACTGTCGCTCACATTTGTGTCAAATTTCACGCCAATATTTTTATTAGTTTAACAGTGACGCTCGTTTTTGTAAACATCCAAAAGTGAATTCTTCGATTTTGAAAATGTCCGAAAATATTCAACAAAGAAGTTCGATCAAATTTTGTGTTCGGAATGAAATTTCTGTAGCCGAAACGCTCAGAATGTTGGAAAAGGCCTTCGGTGAACAGGCCATGTCTAAAACACAAGTGTATGAATGGCATAAAATGTTCAAAGACGGTCGTGAAGGCGTTGAAGACGAGCCCACATCAAAGGCGACCAAAAACATCAACTGATGAACATCACGTCGCGCAAATCAAAGAAATGGTGCTGGGAAATCGTCGATTGACTACTAGAGAGATTGCTGATGCTGTTGGAATATCAAATGGGTCAGTCAACGCCATTTTAAGAAAAGTTTTGGGCCTCAGAAAAGTCAAATCACGATTGGTGCCAAAAATGCTAAATTTCATGGAAAAACAGCGTCGCATTGATGTGTGTGAAACAATGCTTTCCGACTATCAAGACGAGATGAAACGCATCATAACTGGAGATGAGACTTGGATCTATGCATACGATCCAGAAAAACAACCGACCAATCCAGCGAATATCGTGCCAAAGGTGAGCCGAGACCCAAAAATCGCGTCAAAGTCGCTCGAAAATTAAGGTCATGTTGACGGTTTTCTTCGATTATCGTGGTGTTGTGCATTTCGAATTCCTTCCAACCGGTCAAACTGTCAACAAGGAATATTATTTGAGTGTTATGAGACGTTTGCGTGAAGCGGTGCGTCTCAAAAGACCGGAATTATGGAAAAACAACGACTGGTTTTTGCACCACGATAACGCGCCATCTCACACTGCGCTCGTTCTTCGTGCCCATTTCGCCCAAAATTCCACTCATATCGTTCCGCAACCACCTTATTCGCCTGACTTAGCACCATGTGACTTCTGGCTATTCGATAAGCTCAAAAAACCGCTCCGGGGACACCGCTTTGACACAGTAGAAGAGATTGAAGCCGAATCGAAGAAGGTGCTGAAGGCCATACCGAAAGAAGACTTTTCGAAGTGCTTTGATAATTGGAAAAACCGCTGGTATAAGTGCATTGCATCCAAGGGGGATTACTTTGAAGGCGATGAATTTGATTTTGAAGAATAAATAAAGATTTTATAAAATATAACAAAATTCAGGTTCATATTTGTACAGAGTAGTATATCCTTCAGTTCTTTGACCTGATTAAAAAATCTGCCATTTAAAATTTTCAGTCTTTCTGTTATTGGCTGTATTTTGGTCTTTCTGTAGAGTAGTTCATTGGATGGATTGTATACTTTATTGAGGGGGTGTCTCATTCGTGTTATTGCTCTCAGAGATGTTCTCTCCCCTACCTCTAGATTTTTTAATACCGAATTTGTGGCATTTGCATATAATGTATGCCTGTACTCCAGAATTGGTCTGCAAACTGTTTTGTATAGTTTTGTGGCATTTTCAATGCTTATTCCTCCGTTCTTGTAGGTGAGACATTTGAAATGTTTTGCTCTCGCAATTGTTTTTTTCTTGAAGAGGTTTGATTGAAGCTTCATATTTAGTTTACAGTCGATTTGTATGCCAAGGTACTTTATTGACGGAGATGGCGTCATATTTCTACTGTCTATCTGTACTAGAGGAGAACTTGGTCTGATCTTGTGGTTCAAGAAAATAATGATTTATCTATTTGAATTTTTTCACATGACAAATAATTGAACCCCTTTATCATTTATACAATAATATGATCTAATGGAGCAATGCAAGTTTTGTTTCATTTGATAATTTCTCTGGACCATGATGTTGCTGACACCAAACTGAGCAATTGAGGAAAATTTTCAAATAATCTGATATTATATGAGTTCTAACACGTCAAGAATATTTTATGAATTCAATTCACAATCTTTGGCCTTTAAGGGGTTTTAACATTGGTAATATACCACCATGTGAAAGTAATATTAAAAAATTCAGATTTTTTCTCATAAAAAATTTTTTGCCCTAGTTTTTTCTGATGTCATCAAAAAAATGCACAGGATCTATAATATAAAATAAAGGTCTATTTATGTCAAGTATATACAAAGTTCTGACATGTAAAATATGAAGTGTATCTTGATATTTTCATTGGTGACTATTAAACAGATGTGCATTTTCTGAGTTGTATGCATTCTCTACAATATTTTCTACAGGTTCAATATGCTTTTTGTTAATCATAAGAACTACTCCAATTTCAAAATAAATAATAATAATAATAATAAATTTATCAATGGGACTCAATAATTCACCAGATGAGTCTACACAACAGTTAGTAAATTCTTCAATGTCACTTTCAATAAAGAAAAAAAAAAAGATATTTGCATACCTGAAACAGATTATCACCATATTTTAAACCATTACTTCCGTAATTACCTAGAAAAATTTTTAATACCAGAGTGGAGAAAGAATATGCTCACGTGATCCCAAATATACTCGATGCTATACATTTATAAAGCGTTCATAAACTCACTTATACCTGTTGCCAGTTTAACATCATTTAGGTTATTTGTTGACATAAACATTAATGATACATCTGATATAATTTATATGTATACTCAGTTGATTCATTATTCTCTTGAATGAGATATGGGTTTAGGACAAACCCGAAACAATCAAAACCTTAACTAACCTCCTAAGACCAAATATCACGAATAAAAGCCGTACAGTACAGTACAACTCCTTAGTTGATGAATCGAATGAAATTTTTTTCTATTTGTTGACGACGTTTTTTTTTTTAACAACTCAAATAACCTTACCAGACGGAAAACCATGTAAAATGAATATATTTGGACCATAAACTGCAAGTTAACTCAAATTCTATGTACAATACTATTGTACAAAATATTTATACAACAGATAAATCTCCTGATTTCAAATTCAAATCTGAACTGTCAGAGTATAACATTACTCTAGAGAAAAGGAGAGTACATCAAGCTTACTCGGAGTAAGTTTATGAACGATCACAGAGCCAGCTACAACTGTCATAAGTAAGTTTGTGAATGCTCTGAGTAATTTGCGCTTACTCAAAGTAAGTTTCTGAATGCACCCTAGGGAACTTTTCTTATAGTTGCCTTTACAAAGTGGAACACAATTTCGGAACTATTAAAATATTAAAAAAATTAAATTATAACTAAGTTGAAACTTCTTGACAACATCATTCTTCAGTATCAAAGTACCAAATGATTCAAAGTATAGGTTATTTATCTCTAAGATTATACAGACTATAGTTAAACCCTACTTTTGGCTAGGTGGTGTTAAGCAACCTCCTACTGAAAAGAGTCTGTACCAAAGGTGTTATAATAATTGGTTCCGATTAAACAAAGTCCAATCTCCGTAACATTCTTGGTTCTGATATTATGGCGGTTCTGTTGACTTGATGTCTCACTTCCCCTTTAATATTACCATCACTATGAATTCCCACTTCGAGGTAGTCTAAGCACATTACTTGTTCAATGATAGTGATGATATCGACAGCTTGCACCTTAGAGGTTCCCTGGCTATTGTCATTGACTTTGTTTTCGCGATAGATCTTCATGTTGTGTCTCTCGGCAATGTTATTAAGTGCATAGTAAAATTAGGGGGCATCATCCACATATTACAAACAGTATATTTGGTGTGGTTTCAGTCTTTTATCAGGGCTCAATTAACTTATCTCAAATATAATATGCATCAACTTGAATAAATTCTAGCTAACAAAAAGGAAATGTTCACAGAGAAACCAGTGCCAATAAAAAAGAGAAATCTTCTGCTCAAGCTCCAACCCCGGCGGGACCTTATGGGCCATATGGAAACTATAATGCATCAGGTCAAGGTTCATACCAATATTCAGGAGCTCAGCCTCAAGGTCAATATAACTATCAGCAGTACGGTCAAAATGACCAGTACCCATATCAGAATTGGCAGTACCAACAAGGTGGATATGGTGGATATAACCAGTGGGGTTCGTATGGTGGTGGATATGGATACTGAGAATGCGACAAGAATAAATTGTTGTTTAATTAAGTCTTCTCAAATTTGTAAATGTTTGATTCATTCAAAAATTGTAAATAGTAAAATAGTTGATGGAATTCACCACTGTGAAATATGGATTTTAGAACTGTTTCACCTATTTCTTTTAGTTAATCTTGTATATCAATCCTGTTTCATAAAATTAGAGCAAATTAGAATAGAATTATGTATTCAGAATTTGATCTTTTGTTTTAAATTAGTTTTGAATAAATTATTTTTAGAAAATTCACAGATTATTTTCCTTCATGGTCACTTTGATGTATTTTTCAAATTTATCATTAATATTAGTGGTGCAGAAAAAAGTTGAAACATTTTCGTTCGAATGGTATCGTATTTTTTTTATTGAATTATTTTTCAACAAGTGTCAATATAAGGTAAAATATAATAAACTTAGGTCAACATGAATTATATATACCTGTAAGAATAGTCTTTGAGGCTGATTAAAATTATGAATGGCTTATTTGATTTAGTCTTATGCTCATATATAAATTCACTAACTTCTTGCAACTTCTTTTCCTTGACATGTCTGGAAAATAAAGATGTATTATCACATTGTGAAGATGATTTCATTACCATACCTTTGATCAAGACGTTTCACAGATTTCTTTAAAGAGCTTTCGGATTCAAAATCGAGATATGCAGCTAACATTTTGATTGTATCAATATTAAGGTTAAATGCTAAAACTACTATTGGTCCTTGGTGTCTTCTTCGTATGTCATTTAATTTTGAGTTAATCTGAAATATTAATCACATTATTAGATTTCACAATAATAAAAAGTAATTCAGCCAGTTGACTAACTAAAATGGTGCTGGTAAATTCATAGGAGGACCAGCGAAGGTCGTATGAAAGTGGGCTTTGGTGAATTTTCTAGAATTATTTCTTATGAAACATAACATAAGGTTTGAAAAGGTCAACAAATGAAAACGTAGAAATAAAGAACATAAAGGAGGATAGGTGGATACAATACTTTTAGGAACTCATTCTGGTGACATCGCTGGGTGGGACGTGGACGATGATGGTGTTGAGCGATGTGGCAGAAACTCGGATGAACAAGTACTGATCACATTGGAGCAAGTGAAGCGGTGAAAAAACTAAAAAAACAGAAAAACTACAGGTTAAGATCAGATAGGCAATGAATCAATAAAATATGGGCGTAAAACGCTACTGCAAGAGAACACTGTTTAGGAAGATATTGAAAGCGGGCAAAGTACAGAGAGAATGGAAGCAAGGCATTACAATTACACTTTTTGAAAAAGGAGACAGAAAAGAACTATCCAACTATAGAGGAATAACCTTGCTAAGCTGTGTGTTGTAGTTACTAATATTGTAGAAACAGCTATGTCACAGACTATTCCAATAAGCGAAGAACAATAATGCTTTCGAAAAAACAGCCACAGGAGATGCCATATTCATTTTTAGACAGATTGCAGAAAAGGCATAGAGTACAATAAACCCGCATTTTTTGCTTTGTGAACCTAACAAAGGCGTTTGATCACATATGGCATGCAGATGTCTTAAGTATTTTCAAAGAAATAAAGGCACCCAGATGATATGTTCGATTAATTAAAGAACTGAACACCACCAGGCTGAGAATCAATAAGAAGTTAACATCAATAAAGACCAGCACAGGAATCCACCAGAGAGACAGCCTAAGCTGCTTGTTGTTCAATGTCATAATGGAGAGGATCATAGAAGTAGTTAGGGAGCCTTGAATACAGACTGGGAAAACACCGAATAAACAGCTTGTACTACGCAGAATCTGAGGACGTTCTACAACCCCTACTATGCACATTTAAAAATATCACAGAGAATTAGAACAGGAAAGTCTCTATCGCGAAAACGAAATCAATGACAATATCAAAGGAACCTTTTAAGGTATAAGCTGGCAATAGACGATGCCACTATAATTGACCAAGTAATGTGTTTAGACTACCTCGAAACCAGAATTCATAGCGACGGTAATCTCAAAGAGGAAGTATGACCACAAGTCAATAATTTAGAAATTGTTGGAGCAAGATTTTTGTCCTGGTGAGATTGATTTATGATTTTCACATCTTTTCTTTGCTACTTGAAATATTTCGGTGAGGCATAGTTCAGAATTTTGGCAACTAGATCCTCCATATTTCAACTGTAACATATCTGGACAGTAGGAATAATCACAAAATAACTCAAGGTAACATAAGGTACTTTTTAGCGGTGAACCATTCCTATTTTTGCGCCAGCGGTTATGTGAAATTTGATCTATAACTCAGGAGTGGGGGAACATATTTTATAATCTGGTTCTACACAAAAATATACCATTAGTATTACTGGTCATCATCAACTTATTTGAATTCCCCTAATCCATGGTTTTATTTTGATTTAAATCGGGAGATTGTCCGAGTTTTTGTACTCACTTCTCTCTCGATGTGATTTTTCGAAGGAACTGCTTCGTGGAAAACAATAGTTAGCAAATCATGATTAGGTTTTTCGACATATGTTTTACTTTCGGATCTGTTTAATGCAACTTCATTTGTTTGAGCATCTTGTTTTATGGTTTTATTAAGTTCTTCAATCAAATCCGATATATTGTACTTTTTCTCCCGATATCTTGATCTGAAAAAAACAAAAAAACATAGGCATCAAAGGACCAATGTTGAATATTCGACAAACCTATCTCTATTCCAACTTTTCAGAACTATTTCATTCTCGTTGCAGTTTTTCAGTAGTAAAACAATATGAGGGATATTCAAGTTTTCGCTATACTCGTCTGCTTCTTGCATTAAATCTGTTTGGAATAAAATCCAATGTATTTCAAGAGACGATAAATGATTCAGAACCTGGAATATAAAATAATAGTTATGGAATGAAAATAAGCAAACTTTCATTATTACTTCTTGGGAATAAAAGAAATGAAATATTATTTTTCATAAATTAAACCTATTTTAATGATGAGGGTATATGAGGTAGATAAGGTATATTCAGATATTGAATTTGGACATTAGTGTGGTCCTACTAGAATAGAAGATGGCAAATTGATTCAGCTACCTGATGTTCGATGAAGCGAAGGAGAAAAATATTGAATGTCACAAATACTACCAGGATAGTTCAAACATAAAAGTATTAGCTTACCATTCATAGATAACAATAAATACTAAAAATAATAATGAGCTTATTTCGTGAATAAACTATTCATATAACTGAGGTATACATATAGATACCTTTGCGTGACATTCAAGATATAAATTATTCTATAAATTTGCCAATATGGAAAACTAAAAGCATGATAATTGATACTACTACTAGAAGAGTCAAATGAAGTCATTGAGAAGTACTCTTTAAACTGCTCTTTAAAGTAGACAGGCCTCGAGGAATGGAAATGTTTCATACAGGGCGGGTCATGCATAACTTTATACCGAATTTTGAGCTTTGGAATGGAACAACGAAAAAACGCTCGGCAAGGTCAAGTTTTGTTGAAAGGGCGACAAATAAGGGTGTTCAAATGAGTTCTATATCACTACCTCTTTTGCCGCAACCCCTATCAACTCTCATTTTTGAATAGGAAAAAAAAAGGTCGAGCAGCACCTTGTTGGAGAGGAATACTTCTAGCACCTTAAAAAGTTATGGCAAATTTTACCCAGGTTTCTACACTGAAATGAATACATAACTTATATCTACTAGTATTTAGGGGGGAGGTGGTTCAAACAGCTTCAAGTAAAATTTATCATGATGTAGTAAAATGATGATAAAAATGGTTCTGAAATTCATAATCGATGGGACATAAAAGATCAAATAGATTAATATCTTTGATATTAAGGGGAAAATGAAAAACATGGCAATAATGTTGAATTGATCATTTAAAAATTGGAAGCAATCATAGAATTTGAGTATTGGGAAAGTTGTTGTCTAATATGAGTATTTGTTTATGAACGTTCAAATAAATTGTGAATAGAATTAAGAAATTTTAATATTTTCATCAATATTCGGAAGGAAAATCACTACCCAAGAAATTCAGTATGATTTTCACTTGAAATTATGTTATGGATGGAGCAATTAATGTGTTCTCATCATGAATATCACACTTTGGAGCCTCAATAGAAAGAGGGTACATAAACAAGTATGTTTCTACAATATTATGGTCTTTCACAGAGTTTCTTGAACTATTTTCTCCACGAACCCCCTGATGAAGCTTTCTGATGAGGGCGAAACCCTTAGTAGGCAAAAGTAATAAATACACGCTCCCAAAAAAATAAGAAAATAAAAAGCAACCATTACGAAAATATTCTTGCGAACCCCCTTCCTCCATTTGGCGAACCCCACATTGAAAACCCCTGGTCTATCATAGAGCAAAAGCTAAATTTTTTGTGTAATCAAAAGATATCCAGTGATGGCATAGCCCAATTTGAAACATTACATCGCTTATAACTTTTCAATAGGACGGAATTGGAAAACTGCTAGAGGAAAAAAGTGTTCCTTATCGCTTCAAGAATCTGTAGTTAAAATTAACGCATTGGTCAAAAGCTCACCCTGTATACGCGTGGGATTCGATTAGTTTTCAGATGATTTTTTTTTAAAGATGTGTGATTGAACAGTATCTTACTCCATAGAGAAGTTCTAGATTCTCATACATACATTTACCACTCGATGCGCAGGCCAGTTTTTCTCTAAGCAGACTAATACATCTGCAACCTTCCTACTCTTATCCCCAGTTTGTTTTTGTAGCAACTGAGCGACTTTCTCTAAAGAGATCGATATGCCAACAGCAGATTGAGTAACATTTTCTGCCAAGTTTATTTCACGAATCAGATTACGGTAGTGTGTGACCATCGAATCATATCTTCCTCCAGCAGCTAATGTTTCCATTTTATCCTGCTTATGATTAGTTTTTACGTACAAAAATTTGCAAATCATTCCAGAGAACTGTTGAAAGTTATACATAAGTCCTGGGACAATACAAATACGAAACTAAAAAAAAAAAAACAATAATTAAAATATACTAAACGAAGAATAAATGAGCTCACGTCAACACCCATCGCTTCTGCAATAGCCATAATCTTAGATAGTTCTTTGTAAGCTTGATTACCACATTCTTTGCTTTCCGTTACTTTGCTATTTAAAACTGCCTTCACAATTTGAGGTATCTTGCCTGGTTCACTTTTATTGAAAAATATCCCAATTAAACTCTGAATTTGAGAAATTGACAATTTTAAACGGATAAGATTTAATTCCAAGTCAGTACTTTTTTTCTGAAAAATAGGTTTTGAGCCTGTAGTATTAAAAATTGATGCCCATTGAACATTGAAAAGATTTCAACGTATGAGGTATGCGTTTTCAATCAAGTGAATTCATTTGATGACAACCTTCAGAATCTTGACTAAGAAATGTCTGAACACATGATGCGTGTACACTTCATAACTTGTATGGACTGATATGATCCAAACCTGGGGATATGGCAGAAGTTGTGGCAGCGGCACGCTGACAATAATGTATAATAATAACTATAGAATAATAAATAATGGCATGCAAACGAATTCTATACTTGAATTTATGGAAGAAAAAAAGCCTGCCTGGATGTGTCACGAAGCCCCGTATCCAGATTGCCGGTCTGTAGTTCACCGCTAAGCCACAAAGGAGACGCGTTATTCTGACCCATATCGAGGACTCCCTCCCAGAATTCAAATGTTGTAACTCGTACTATCACTTTGCGAACTGCGGTGTTCGCAGAGGTTGTGGACATGTTATTTGTGAAAAGAGAGTCATTCAATATCAGTGCTCATTAAGATTGACTCAATCTTTCTTCATATGGTGTCATTGACATTCTGCAGATATGTTGAAACGTCTGCATGCCTAAATTTATAATTCTATATTTATTTCAACGTCGATGAAATCAATTTCGTATCTAATAATAACAATGTTTCGTTATTTCAATTCAAAATAAAATGTACAACATACAGATGAGTTGAAATGGTGTCAATAATTAAATACATTTTTATCTAATACTCGTATAGAAATAATAATAATACACTACCTGACAAACATTCTTTCCAAATACAGTTCAGCTTCGGGGAAAACATATCTACTATTCACCAAAGATGAGTGTTTCCATTCGCATGATGGAGTGAGGACAAAGGATCTTATGTGCAGGTCATTCATCCTAGAGGAACTCGAGCGCTCATTGAAAAACAATTCAAATACTTCTTCTGGCATCGACAACATAGAGAGAGAGAGATTTATTGATGAGTTATATCCCTCCAAGGTGAGGGATCGAACTTTTCTGATAGTAGTGTCAGCTCTCTCCTGAAGGGGACCAGAACAAAACACCTGTGCATCATGATCAGAAAAAGATGTTTCAATAATACCAGCGTATTAGCCATGGGTGTCAATATTGCTGAAAATATTATCGAGACAATTTTTTTTTCCCGATGGGGTAGAAGATCTTCTGCCTGAGACCAAAAG
Organism: Micraspis discolor; assembly: GCA_030674115.1. Taxonomy (NCBI): domain Eukaryota; kingdom Metazoa; phylum Arthropoda; class Insecta; order Coleoptera; family Coccinellidae; genus Micraspis; species Micraspis discolor. The sequence continues at coordinate 1,151,710 of JARTUT010000010.1, read as the reverse complement.
AGATAAACAAGTTTGTCAGGAAACGAGCTTCAGGGTCTGAAGCACATTCAGAGTTCATGCGGAATTTAAAGTTAAAATCTCCACAAAAAATCACCCCAGCTCGCTTTAAATTTAACATAACTAAAATGGTCATAGTCGACATAAATAACTGAAAGTTTCTCGATGGAGAAGAATAAACATATATAGTTGCAACATTATACTTAAAAAGTCTGATAGCCGAAACCTCACAGTGTCTCCAGGGATTGGTTGCAAATTCTGTCGACTAGGTCGAATTCGTCCATGCCATTCGATCCTCTTTTCACAAGTATCATGGTAGATATTGGTCTAGAGTAGTAATGAGAAAGCTCCCAACCGTCCATTCCAAATTCTTGAGCTTCGTCACATGAGAGCCAATGCTCAGTGATGCATAGGACGTTTAAAGTTGACGTTTGGGAGTACATCATAGATTCTATGTCATTGGTTTTATTTCGCAAGCATTGCACATTTAGATGGATAAGGTTTATATCATCTGAACCAATTTTTAAATGACAGGTTGGTGATTTAGGAGAGTCAGGTCCTATATAATCTTCTGCACTCCCGTTGCCCTCAGAAAAAACTTCGATATATGCGCCCCCTTAGGGTCGGTGTTCCTAGCTAAAGGGCAATTAGCTTCATCTATGATAAACTTGAAAGAGCTGTACTTACCAGGATACTTTGATCTCAGAGAGAGGCATTCGGCTTCGGGAAAATTTTCCCTTACCATTGTCGTGAAATCATCGAGTGTCGTATTCGCAGAGATTCTGGATACAAAAAGTGCTGTCTTTTTCACCACAGTCTTTATAGCGTTTTTTATTGATGCCCCCGTAATACTCCAAGAGCCATTTTTACCTTTGTCAGTTGTTATAGATTTATTATTCGAAGTAGGAATATTCCTATTTCGATTAATCAGTTTCCGGTGCATTATGGGTTGCCAGACGTAGTCGTTCGGTATCTCTCCATCCTCGGCGTTGGAGTTTAAAGCAGGCGGTGGAATCAAGGGTGAATCATTATCAGTTGTTTTATCCTTATCACAGATCAACATGGACGGGCCGGGCATTTCTTCCGCAGGCATTGTTCTATTTACATTTCTTGTTGAATTGATATTTTCTTGTGTTGGTGTTTTGCTTGCATATAGTTCGAAATTTTGGAATTTCTCCAGTAATGCGACGTGTTTTTTAAGAATGACTATTTTGTCGCTCAGTTCATTTATAAGTAAGTCCTTCTGCTGGATTATTAATTCTTGATGACCGCAGGTTTTCTCGATCTCATTGAAATCTATAGGGTCGTCATCATTGTTAAGGTTTATATTTTCGGATTGGATCGTGTTAATATCAATCATGGATTTATCAAATAGTGATTCGTTTAAGTTTGAAAGTCTCATCCTAAGCTGCTCAATTTCCTTGTTTTTACGTCACAGTCACATTGACTTTTGTCTTCACAGCAAATTATAACAGCCTTCGGGTTAACAAAAGTGCCTAAAATCTTTAATACACAACTGGGGTGGTATTTAGACTCACATTTGCCACAGGTAACAAATATTTTAATTTCCTTCGAGCATTTTCTGCATGATATATCGGCGGTGTTGATACTTCGTGGCGCCATGTTTAAGATCATTTAATAAATATAATGAAATAGAGTCTGTCCAACACCACTAGGGTTTCATCTGTTATGTTCCCAGAATCTAACTGTAAAATAAGTTCGAAAGCCAAATCACATTAATGGCATTGAAATACCAGAATTCTTTCAATATCTAATCCAACAATCTGACATGAATAATCAGGCATCCTTGAAGTATGAACTCAATACCTTATGATCGTGTTCGCTGACGTGAAAAAAGCTTATGATAACATTTTATTGCAAGACATGATGAAGGAAATAGTGGATATTGATCTGAGCGACCGATTCTGTAGACTCATTTTCAATCTATATAATAATAGAATCATTTTTCAGAGAGTGGGATCGCGAATCTGGGTCCGCCATACACCAGCCGAGGACTTCCACAAGGCGGAATACTGTCACCATTACTATTCATCATAGTGTTCTATAGATTGGAAAAACTATTTGGACCATCTATAAGAATCCTACAATATGACGACGACTTACTATCTTATACTACTATATCTTCGACTCACAGGACAACATTTTCAAAATATCTAAATTGATGATTTACACAACCAACATTAACACTCTAGCAAAAAGTTGATACATTTATACCCGATTACACACCTGGCTCAGAATTAGTGGATTTGGTGATGAACAACCATTTTTCGAACTTGCATCATCAAGAAAAAAATGTTTCGGGAAAAAAATTCTTCTCTAAATTAGTATTATAGAATATAATAAAGTAGGCTGTGCAATATATAATATGGCATCAGGAACTTCATTGAAGGAGTCATTATGAGATCATTTTCAGTTTATAACGCTGAACTTGGCAATAGCAATGGCCCTCAAATACATTCTCTCTGAACACAGCAGAATATCATCCAATAATTTTGTCATTTCATCTGATAGTCCTAGCTCGATTCAATCACTCAGAAAGATAAACTGGGACTCCAACTTTAACCATATACATGCGGAGATGCTCAACACCTTATCTCATTGAGACACATGGAGATATGGTTGACAAGGCGACATCATTACCACCTCACTATGATAAAAATATGCACTTACACTGACCTCTTCCCTATAGCTTTTTATCACTGAAGATTTTCTAACGTCTGAATCCTTGAAATATTTAAATGTTAGTGGGTATACTGTTGCCACTGCCTTTTGTAGAACCTCCTATGGGCGGGGTGGAGTGATGATTTTTGAGAAGAACACAGAAATGGTTATTGTTCGATATTCAGAAAGAAAGATCATATTATTAGCTGTGCACGGGGTACCCAATGGCGATTTTGGGTGTTTTTCGATATATTTTTGCACACTCTCCAGGAATTATGCCGGTTGAAGGACTATAGGGTGATAGTTGCAGGAGATTTTAATGTAGATTTTAGTGGGGATATCAGGGAAAGGAGTAGATTACTAGACTTCATAGAATCATTCGTATTACGGATCACAACTACGGAACCATCGAGAACGACTAAGACAATAATGACAAGCTTGAGTGAAAATGATGCCTCTACCGAAACAGAGGAGCTACATTTCTCGGATCATAAGACGGCGATATTCACTTATATGTATGAAAGCAAGAATCAGAACCGACAGAAATATATTTATAAACGTAATACGGAAAGGAAATGTATTCAAAAATTGAGGAGAGAGTTAGGGGAGTATGACTGGGAGAGTTTGTTGTCGGGGAAATCATCGCAAGAGGCCTACACCTCCTTCCATGATAGTCTTATTGCAATGATAGAATCTTCTTGCCCTATTCAGAAGAAGCTGGCGAGTAAATGTAAAACTCGAAATTCAATTCCACCAGAACTGAACAATGCAAAAAAAACTGGACATTTCAGCCCTACAAGCTATGCTAAGGAGAGAAGACGCTACATATGAACTATACGAAAGAAAGAAAAAACGATTTTTTGCAGATCTTGAAAATTATAAAAAGGAAAGGATGGAAAGCATGATAGCTAAGGCAGAAGATAAAACAAAGTTTATATGGAAGATTATAAATGATAGCGTGAAGTCGAGGAGAAGTCGGGGTTTTGGGAGTCTGTTAAAGGTGGAGAGTATCAGGGAACATTTCTTGAAGATTGGCGAGGAGCTGTTGAAGAATTTGCCGTCATCAGATAACCCTGCGGGCCACTATCTGAGGGCGTCAACGGTCAGATCTGGTGGTTCATTTCTGTTCAACCCTATCACATCTCAAGAAGTGGGTGAGATTAATAACTCCCTGAAGTATAAGACGACCATGGATGTATACAGGATATCTGCATGCCTGATAAAACAACTAGCATTGCAGATTGGTGATCCATAAATGTGTCTTTGAGGGTGAATTTCCTGACAGAATTAAACAAGTAATGTTCCTGTGTTCGGGGGAAGGTGTCTGAACAGTTTCGAAAATTATAGACCCATCGCAATTCTTCCTGTTTTATCAAAGATTTTTGAGAGATGCATTAAAGACCGATTGCCGGGATATTTTGAGCATAATAACTTGTTTACAGTAAAGCAACAGGGGTTTCGAGAAAAAAGGTCTATTGCAACAGCATTGCAGGAGATCATAAATCAGGTGGTGGATGCCACAGAAAATCACCAGTTATGTAAGCTAATTTGCTGCGATCTAACCAAAGCATTTCATTTTGTGGACCACACTATATTGTTGGATAAACTGCATCACTCCGGCATAGGAGGTGTGACACTGGGCTTAATACTGAGCTACTTGAGGGGGAGAACACAAAAAGTCTATTGGGGAAAACAGTGGTTGACCAATGCTAGTGTGAGTATGGGAGTGCCTCAGGGGTCAATTTTGGGGCCTCTTCTTTTCCTCATTTTCATGAACGACTTGGGACTACTTGATGTACTGATGTTTGCTGATGACAGATCCTTCATGTTGCGCGGTGACTCTCAACTGTCACTGGAGTTTAAATTGAACAGACGGATGGATGAGGCGTGGTTCGCGGCGAACCATTTAGTCTTGAATACCGAAAAGACACAACATATATCGTTTTCCAAGTTGGATCGTGCAGCCACATTGAGATTCCTGGGGGTGCTTCATGATTCAAGACTCAGCTGGAATGAACATATAGAGGGGATCAGAAAGAGGCTTAATGGAGCAATATTTGCCATAAGGCACATGAAGAAGAATTCAATCCACTTGTCAGCCAGGATCACCTATTTTTCCTTTTTCCATAGCTCATTTTCTTACGCAGTTATGTTTTGGGGCAATTCCTCGCACGCAAATGAAATATTCCTGCTGCAGAAGAGGGCTGTTCGGGCGCTTACAGGTGCGGCTTCTAAGGAAAGTTCTAGTGTTTTTTTTTTTGTTGCAGAGAGGATACTTACCTTGCCGGGCTTGTACATACTCACTTGCTTGAATTATGTTCACAGACAGGTCAAAAACTTCCAAGTGAGCTCATCCGGTTACAACACAAGATATAGAGACAACCTATGTACCCGTTTTCATCGACTGTCTGGAAATACTATCTATATTGATGTCTGGGGACCAGTTAAGATGTTCCTGATCGAGAGGTGTTTTTATACCGTAGAAGAATATCTCACCTCTGACGTAAAAATTGATTGTTTCCATCTGCCCAGGTTTTGTTTGTGCTGATGTGACTATACCTTTGTTGTTGATGACGAGATATTGTTGATGATGGAGCTCGTGTTGAATGATTGTTTGGGCTATTACCAACATCTATTGTGGATGTAATGATTTCCGACGTTTCGATAGACATCTTCTATCTTTATCAAGGAGAAAATAAGAAACCTTTTGAAAATTATCAATTTTCAAAAAGTCAATTGACAGAAGTCATGAAAGAAAATGAACGATGTTATATACTCATCTGTGATATGATGATCTTTTCAAGTTGGATCGAACTATCGACGTCGAAACTTCTGGCAGATCTATAGATGGAGCACTTATGGAATCAGGTGTTATTTTCATAAATGCTGCTTCTTTGATTTTTCTTCTTGCAAGTTTTTCTTCTTTGGATATTATTGATGCTTCATCCCTCTTTATACGATGATTCACATCTACAGCATGTTGGACCAACCTGGATTTGTCGCTGTCTAGTACTCGTAGAAGCTTCTGATGTTCTTTTATTCGTACATTCAGAGGGCGTTTAGTTTCTCCGATGTAAGATCTTCCGCTCTCGCAAGGTAATTCATATATGCAGTTCTTTGTCCTTTGTGTCTCATTATTAGGCTTAACTTTTTGTAAGTTTAGCTCTGATAGTGTCTTGAGTTTTGAATGCAGTCGTTATGTTGTATCTATTTCCAATTCTTCTCATTTTCTCCGACAAACCTTTTACATAAGGAATTACGGTTTTAATGGTCTGATTTATATCTGTTGGTTCAGGTTGACTTTCTCTTGTTCGTCTAGCTTTTTCTAATATCTTTTTGGGGTAGCCATTGCTTCTAAGCGTTTTCGAGATGTTATTTATTTCTTCATTTTGGTCTTCTTCAGTGCAACAAATATTTATTGCTCTATCAAATAAACATTTTGCTACTCCCAATTTAGTGTTTAGTTGGTGGTTTGAATCAAAATGTAGATATTGTCCTGTGTTCGTTGGCTTTTTATATACACAGTGGTTCTTGGGATTCCATTTTGTTTATGTACGAGTACATCTAAGAATGGAAGTTGTCTGTCTTTCTCGATTTCAATTGTGAATTTAATTGATTCCTCTTGATTGTTTAGATATTGAAGGAATCCATCTATAGCGTCTCTTCCATGTTGCCAAATAATGAAAATATCATCTATATATCTTTTCCACAGTTTGGGTTTAAGTGCATATTTTTCTAATGCTTTCTGTTCGAAAATTTCCATATATAATCAGCTGGTGATAGTGGTGAACCCATGGCCATTCCAAATTCTTGTTGATAAAAGATGTCTTCAAATTGGAAATATGTTGTTTCAATACAAATGAAAGCATTTCCATAATTGCATTCACGCTTAGTGTAGTTCTTTCACTAAGGGTTTGATCTTCTTCAAGCTTTTTCCTAACTATGATAAGTGTTTTATCTGTCGGAATATTAGTGAACAAACTGGTAATGCCGAAGCTGACCATAACGTCTTCTTCCATGATTTCTTGATGTTTCATTATTTCTATGAAGTGTTTCGTGTTTTCTTATCATCGATGTAGAGTTATTTTTAATGGTGATATAATTTTCAGCAGAAATTTAGCCAATTGGTGGCATGCTGAATTTCTTGAACTCACAATTGGTCTTAGAGGAATATTTGCTTTGTGTATTTTTGGTAGACCATATAAATGTGGTGGTTTACTGAAGTGAGGTGTAAGTCTTGATCTAACGAATTGATCTGGAAATTCATTTCGATATTTATAAAGGATTTTGTAAATCTTGTTTTCAACTGTGGTGGTAGGGTCCTTTTTAGTCTTTTATATTTTCCTGCTTCTAATAATTCATTGATTTTTTGATTATAAGAGCCAACATCTAGAATTACAGTGGCGTTTCCTTTGACTGCTGGAAGTATCTTTATGGATCTATCCGAGTTAAGATCTTTTAATGCCCTCTGTTCAGCTTTATTTATATTGGGTAGAGGTGTTTTGTTATCCCTGTCTAACAAGGTTCTGATTTTCCATCTGTACTCTTCGGCTTTTTCAGGTTCTCGAATTTTTTGTGCAGTTTCTTCTGCCGCCAACATGATTCCAATTTTTGGTATCGTCTTAGGGGCTATAGAGAACTTGAGACCCTTGTTGAGGAGAGATATCTGATCTTCACTTAAGTTCTTATTAAATAAATTGATCACGGTTTTTGAATGATCATATTTTCTTGACTCCTTCATAAGTTTCTCCATTTTCCTTTTTTGGACTTGTTTTTGTTGTTCATATATTCTTTTATAGCTATGTTTAATAGCTCCCAGAATATTTTCATAATCTTCAGCATCAGTTTTTGATTGAATGCTACATCTAAGGTTCTCGCATGTTGTAAGTAATTTGGCTTTGTTGAATCGATGTTGATTAAGTCTTTCTCTCATAAGGGCTTGACTTGTCCGTTTTGAAATCCCATCTGCTCAATAACTTTTGATAGGAAGTTTCATATATAAACCTTTGTTTTTATATTCAATGTATGTGTGAATTTTTCATTTTTTGACGAATTCTGCAATCGTAATTGTACGAAATAAAATCTGTATTTTGTGGCTTACACTGTACTGAAATACAATATACAATATACTGAAGTCCTGCGAACAGCTATGGGATCCAACATTCAGAGATATAAGGGTAAAATCTACAAACATATAGAATCAATACCCATGCATAGAAGATGGTTTCAACATAGCACACAAGGTAGAAAGCTCATAAGAATCATACGTCGTCTGCGAAGTGGACATGGACTCAGCATCTCATACTGACATAAGATCGGACCTCGAGAAAATCACTATGCGATTGTGGTAATGAGGGAACTTTAGAACATATGGTACTCCATTGAGAACAACAAGCAATACCACGAAATTATTCTGTCAAAATTAAGCACTCACCTCTCCCAACTGCAACCATACAATCTGGGATTTCTATTAGAGTTAAAGGACGAATTCAAACTTCTCTTTGAACATATATGTAGGATGGATGGGATTGAATATATGGCTTTGTATCTGAAGCAACTTTACAGAAAAATAACATACAAACTCGATTATACTATGTTGTTACACTAAAAATAATTTATTTTATATAAATTTATAATAATATAATTTTCCATATTCTCTGCACTCCTGTGGTTTCACCCATTATCCCTCTTTAATATATATTATTCATCAAGCCTACAGACTACTAAACAGAACTGCTGAAGCTCTTGAATATAAAAAAAAACTCTAGTATTCCTTGACAATACATCATTCATTTAGGCTGAACGACGTCACGTCAGACCATCACCAAATGGGATCCGGAGTACCATATAGTGTTCTATGTCCTTTACTCTATCTCTTATGTATTGTAGATTAATATTATTGGCAGTGTACTTGCAATAATTAACACTCTGTTTGTAATAAATGAACGCGTGGTGTAATGAAGAACTAAATATATTGAGGCTAAAAGATACAACTACATAATGTACGACTTACTCGCTACACAGACCGAACTAGAACAGAGATTTCAAGAGGTACATATCATAGGCCCGAACTAAGGATCATAGAAAAAATTTTAATAAACATAAAGTGAGCTTTTCTTCAATGTTGAACTTTTGGTACACATTTACAACATTATATAATTATGATCAACCTATTAGTAATTCCACGACCATAGCCGCCTTTGCTAATGAAGTCGCTGTTCTCCCTGTAGACGGAAACTCAATCACCTTATCAACTAACATGCAGAACCGTCTAAATCAATTGAACTTCTGGTACGAAAAATGGGGACTAAAAATTAACCACTCTAAATCAGTTTAAGTGACGTTTACAACTCCTTTAAGCAATAGTCCCCTAATAGTATAAGATGAATTATCTTTTCCAGTAAAAAACAAAGTAAACTACCTTGGCTGAGACTTGGATCGACGACTGGCACAGGAAAAGCACTTAGGTACAAATGAAAAGAAAACAACTAAACATCAAATTCGGATAGAAGCACTGGTTCCGAGGAAAAAATCTAAACCGTCCGGGAATAACAAGTATTACTCAAAAAGCTATATTGCCTATATTAACTTTGGATTAGAGCAAAGACATCAAGAATCAACATAATGCAAAGAGCCAAAAACATTGCGTTCTATAGTAAAAGCTCCCTGTTACGTAAGTAACAAAACATGAAGGCCTTCAAATACCTTTTATAAGTGAAGTAGTCAAAACAGATGAAAACACCTAGTACCTTGAGAAATTCAACTTCCAAAAGAAGTTAGAGCGAATATTATTGGCCTGATCTTATGAAATGAATTTAAAATTAAACAACATACATATTGAAATGCCTCCGAATATTGAAGAGTGCTTCATATAACTTTTTTATAATTTTTTTTGTAAAAAAATGATCAAAAATAATTTGACTTTCATAGTCTATCCCCGATAGTGATGAAGTTGATTCAAAATTTTTTTTCCGAACGAGTTTTGACACTATTGCCTTTCATCGAACTGATTCTTCTGTTGGGAATCTATTTAGATTTCAAAACATGAAAAACTTCTTGAATATCATAACTTTCAACATTTTTATTCTATGAATAATTAAAACTTTTTGGAATATACAGATAACACAGATAGGAATCTTTAATATTTATGAGATATCAAAAACATGGCAATAGAGTTGGTTCGATGATCTAAGAATTGGAATTCAAAGTATTGCAAAATATGATGTTGATTATTTATTATGAAATAATGAATTAAATGGAGCATTATATTAAAAAAAATTGATATTTTCACCATTACCCTGCTGTGTTTTTGCTTGAAATATTACACTTCGGAGTCTTAAACAGAAACAGGGTGCATAAACAAGTATGTGTCTACAATTTAATGGAATATCATAAAGCAAACGTTGAATTTCTTGTGTAATATCGAAAGGACTCCAGTGGTGTCTTAGCCCATTTTGAAACCTTGAATGGCTTATAACATTTCAAAGGAGCAGAATTGTGAAAGTGGTAGAGAAAAAAAATGTTCCTTATCGCTTCAAGAATTTTTAGTTGAAATTAACGCAGTAGTCAAAGACTCATTATGTACTATCTTTACCACATATTTCCTAATATAGTTTCATGTCTTCTTATTCCCATTGAGATTTTCATCAATAAATATTGCCAGAAATTTAGTTGAATCGCTCAAGTTACAGTTGGGATGCAAAAAAGAATCAGCCTAGCTTTTTCTTTGTTGGGAATGAGGTAATTAGCATTGAACTATTTCTCGCTGTTTTCTAATAATTTCAAACTGAAAAGTTATAGTTCTGTGCAAAGCTTATGGATAGCTACTAATTTAGTATCATCTATACAATTAACAGTGACCCCTTCATCTACCTAGACTTCAAGTCATTAATATAGATGATGAAGAAGAGCACTAATTCTGAAACTAAGTCAAATATTTAGTGACGACGTATCAGAGATATTGACAATTTAAGTTTTTGGTGCTGACTTCACGCTCAGCTTGAACATTTTCAAATTACATCGAAATTAATAAAACAATTGGTGCCTATTAGTGCTTTTAGAACCAATGGAAAAATATCAACCGGTTCCAAAATACCAGAGAATATTTTCCTTGATGCCGACCCTCAAATCTCATGAAAATTTTTCTTGCATTAATCAATGCCTAATGAGTAAATATTAGTGCTTCCACAACGGCTGTAAGATTATTTTTAATAAAAGTTTAGTTTTACTAAAATCGAAACTTGTTTTATGCAAAGCGAGAAGTTCGCGAAAATTTGGAAGCACTAATTATGAAACAACGTCAAATATTTAGTGCCTGATTAGTGCAAATTAGTGCTTCATAAAACTTTCAATAAACCAGTATGGTTTTTTATATTAAGGCAATAACTTGATTTGATACCAAGTCGCCATCTATACACAGTTATTCTAATCATTATCTTTAGAAGATTGACAATAGTTTTATTGCGAAACACGTGAGCAGACGGATTGATCTCTTTATTGATGATGCAGATTCATTCTGATCGTCATATGCTATCTTAACAACGCCACCTGCAGAAGAAACTAAACCCCGCCAATATCCGCAAGTCGCGAAACAAATTCTAATCAGTGGTTGCACCATGTTTTTAGACATTTCAGATCAGAAGAAACATGATGAAGAACTCACCTCATGTTCACAAAATACCTCTAGAATTTTTGTATGACATTCTTCATCTATTCCCAGATGCAGCATTATTGCCTTCAACAATAATCTATGATTCAAATGTATTACAACATTTTCGTTATTGAAAACTGATAATTGGCTCAAAATTTCATAAGCCGCTTGAAGAACTTCACCATCAGGTAAAAAATTCTCACCTTAAGATAATAATAAAAAAAAATTAGGTCAATATTTAGTCTTTCATTAAGATGGGATAATTTTACGGGTACAATATATTAAAGTACCTACTTTGGAAAATAAATTAGATAACGCAAAGCAAATAATGCCATACCACCTTGACATTTCATAAAAAATGAATTATCTTTAAATAGTTCAGGCCTTTTTTAATGCAATTAACTTTGAAAACTATAGAAGATACCGAAACATTAGTTAGCAAAACATCAATAATGGCAAGGTCTGTTTGTCAGAAAAGGCAAGGGAGGCTTTTGAAGAGAGAAATATTCTATAGAATGTAAGACTTCTGACTTATTATAAATATCAGATATTAATATAAAAATAAAAATTCGTCTGCTTGATTAGTAGGGAAATGAAATATTCAGTTCATTGCTCGTGTTTGTAGGTTAGTTGCTTGTTACAATTCGTACTCAAATTCAACGGCTTTGTGGTGAAACACCGAACTTTGTGATTTCATAAGGAAGAATAGAATGAATACTCTAAATCGAACAACATAAAGATATCGTAGATACAGAGTGTCCCAGGACTCAACGTCAACACGAAACGGAGTTACAGAATTGATTGTAAGCATCATAAGCAAAATCAGAAAAAAAAAACTATTTTATGCATTTTGAACATTCTGGGGATTTAAGAAAGACCTAGAAATAGGGTCAAACTGTAACCATTTTTTGGTTATTGTGGTTAATTTTCAGTATTTTTGATCCTTTGAACTTTGGAACCGTAGCACTAAATAGCATTTATAGAATCACAGACAAAAATAATGACATAAAAAATTTCCAAAATTCCCAGAACTAAATTTAATTAAATTAATTATTAAACTATGGATTTGAAATTTTTAAAGTCGATCGACTTTGACGAGTGCGTAGACAAGAGCCAATAATATTTGGCGCATTCAATCAAGATTGTTAATTAGGAAAATACTTGCAAATTTCATTTTACAAAAAAAAATTGAAAATAAAACTCTCAAATAACCTGACTTTTTCTAATACATGTTACTTAGTTAAAATGCTTTTTATCCGTATGTTCTTAACTGTATGGCAATATGATGACAAAGATGGTTAGTGCTATGAGAGAACGAGACAGATAGTGACGTCACGCAGTGAGACGAATGTGCGTCGTTCAAGGCCGTACATCACTTTCACCCAAAACTAGCAGAACTGCGCTATTTTCGAAAATAATCTCAATCGATTGGGTTCAACCTCCTAAAGATTTCATGGTGAAACTTGAGTATGTTCGGCCGGCCGGCCGTATACTTTCTATATTCCGAAGGAGATGAGCTAGAGTTCTCGTATTTTCATTCAAAGACTTGAAGTTATTTCAAAAACTAAAACGATTTATTTGCAAGGAACTCATTAAAATTTTTTTTGAGATAAACTGTGTTTAAGGCTTCAATTGGTGAATAGGAAAATTTCGATTTTTCGAGAGTAATTTGTGAAAAACTATGGATTACTTCGAAAAACGAGACATGTCAGGTGATGAATCCAAATATAAAGAGAGTCCGATCTACGGTCAACGAGTTCTGAGGGTTTCTTTTTAGCATTGATATGATATAGTCAAATAAAAGAGATGTAAACCCTTAAACGAGTGCGAATTTTAATAGATACAGGCGCTCGTACCAAGCAAATAACTACGCTACCCCACTGACAGCACTAAGTAGTTTTGGCTCATTCGTCTGCTACGCATCTCTCCGTATTGGCTTATGTTGATTTGGTACTAACAACTTTGGCCTTGGATTCTTATGAATTGTCAATGTGAGGGTCTGTTTACTCAGTCTGTTGACAGTCATATTGTCAATTCATTTTCATACCGACCTTATTTTAAATCATTATTGCTAATTGTGGGAAATCAAATAATCGAGATTTGAACGAAAGAAAGAGAAAAAAAATTCCTAAAAAAGAAGAGCCAGATAAGATCACTTTTTGACGCTCTTGTTCATCTGAACAGAGATTTGCCCAAATGTCTGCATTTTTCGAATATTTGTGTAAAAGTGGTACCAATTGTTTCGTAAGGACTCGCCGTGGTCAAAATCGATTATGTCCGTCCATCCGTAGACACGATTACGTCCGATCGTAATAAGCTAGAGGGCTGAAATTTTCAGGGTAGGTCGAAGGAACGAATATCTCAGACGGATTCGTTATTGGGCAAAATTTCGGGAAAATCGACAGTTTAGAAAATTCTTGAAAAATTCAAAATAAACATTTTTCAATACTTATCTCATAAGATATCGGACTTATTTGAAAAAAAATTTGCATGTATGGACGTTATTCATCTCACATATTCTCAAATTTCATTATCGTGGCTTCTTTCCATCTGAAGATATGATACTTTTTTCACTTACTTAAGAGAAAAGAGAAACGACAAAAGGCCCGTCAAAAATAATAATGCTCGATGCTTTCATAGATACGTATTCGATTGACATGTGTCGGGGTTATTAATCAGTGTCAGTTGGGGGAAACTTAATGTAAATTTTCATTACCGTGAAATAATGTACGTTAACAAAATTTGGGAAAGCACTGACGTAGGTGAAGAATGGAATTCGAGCTTCGAACAAAACTAGGGGGAAAACTATGAGCAGTTATTTTTAATTTGAGATATAGGTTTGTTCATTCATAGTAAGGTTTGTATTTGTATCAAATTGTTCCAGAGTACGGGAAAAGACTGTTTTTCACTTGAACATAGATTTGTTCTAGTTTGAATATTCAATCGCAAGAGCGTCAAAGCCATCTGACCAAACGTTAGTGCTTTAATTTTTTCTCAACCTTCTGGAATATTCCATTTTGATAGATGATTCCTGACGAATCGACACGCTATTTGCAGATTATTGCATGGCAGAAGAATTTTATGGCAATAACAGTTTCTGGTTGTGGAATAATTTATTTTTATTCAAAACGTCTACATTGAACCTCATAAGATTAAACCACACTCTAACTTCGGTAAGTCAAAGAGTACCAAAGGGTATCATTTCATGAGGTACTTGGAATTTTCTTGTTTTATGCTTTTATATATTACTTTCTTATCCTCAGTACTCATTATTCTACCATACTTCTCCTGCTTTGATGAGTTGAAAACTGAGAGAAAACTCGTATGTAGAGACTATAACCAATCTTGACTCCGAAACTGATTCAAGAGTGACCACGGATTCTTTGTCAGGAAGTCTAACCCAATCGATTCATGTCATTTTTGACACGATAATCAAAAATTATATACATTTGGGAAGAACGATAGCACGTTGTTCTACTAGTTTTTCAAGTCAGAACAAGCAGAAAAAAGTCTCTATTTAAAACATCAAAAAGCAATGAATATAAAAATAATAATAATGAAAGATATACAAACCTGGGGTAGGCGTCACAATGTCAAATGCACATTCATATAATCCTTTTGGACTGACTCCAAATACTTTTTGTTCATTAAAAACACGTTCGATTGAATACCTTTTGGAAAGGTACACAGAATTCCATGCTACATATCGAGCAAAATTGACTCTGGAATTGAAGGAGAACACATTTCAAAATTCATATTTTTGTATAAATTCAATTGTAAGTTGATGAACTAACCTAAGATCGCTTGGAATGGATACTATATCACCTCCATGTGTCATTAACTTAACACATTTTTTCTTGTTCTGGTATGTGTAAGAGTGACTGAAGGGCATGAAATGAGGAATACACAAATTTTTGGCACCATGTTTTGTGAAAACCTAAAAAAAAAAAATTGAGAAAATGTTGTAGATAATCTTCTAGAACAGTGATGTACATAAAATTAATTAATTCGAATGAAGTTTGACTTGTAACAAAGTTAAAACTGCCTGAGAAAATATTAGATATTCCACTTATTCAGTTGTCTTGAAATTAATATAAATCCTGGGTAGCAATAAAAATGGCACACTATCACACATATTAACTATTTTGACGGTAAAATTATTGTTACTCTTACCTTCTCAGCAACTTTTGTCACTAAATCATAATTTATGTCCACGCTTTTCGAAAAACATGTTTTCGATTCATCAAAATCATATGATAAATCTTTGATAAGAGGCAACTTTTGCGTGAAAAGACTTGCAGTCAAAGATTTGTAAACTTTGGTTTGGGGATTCGAAATCGCATAACTAATATAATTTAACAGCTCGATATCTTCGAAAATTGGAGCTGGTGCATGTTCTGATTTTAGAATATCTTCAACTGTTGGTCGTTCTGAAATATCATGTTTTAGAAGCCACCTGAAATCAATATTGAACTGAAACTGTAAAGGTTTTTAAGAGGAAATACTTCAGAAAATCTGATCGTTTCCGGGCGTTTAACCGTCTCGGATTAAACAAGCTGTGGATGGCAAAACAGCTAAGTCTAGAAACTAATGCTGTTTATAGGAAAAGCCACTGTTTGGAGCGACGAGAACCGTTGCTTCGCCGTTCGCACGTTTCAGAAAAGCACCGGAAATTATCGTTATTGGTCCGATAATAACCCACATGGGTTTTAATCCTCACCAAAAAGGTATCTTTAGAACTGGTGATGTCATAGAAGCCGCGAGATTGAAAATCTGCTTTTTGGATTATCGGATAGTTTTTCCATATCAAAATCATGGTATAACAATGGTTTTAGGGTGTCTGGAAATAAATGGGAAGAATTTTGGATAATCCTTGATGAAAATTAATGAGATATTTCCTTTAAAATTTTTTCGAAATAGCCTTCCTTTCCAAGTTACATCCCTCAGAAGGGGTCGACGAATTTGTGGTTTTAAATTATGTTTACCGGTTCTGAGAATCGATTAATAATGAAATTGCACAGATTTTCAACCCTAACTTTCTTAAAAGGGGTTGAGAATAGCCATCCCTATTACTATTTCTGTTAAATCTTGAAATTTTGATATTTTTTTCCTTTAATCCTCGCTAAATTTTGAAAAAGAACGTCGTATGATAAATTTGATATAATATAATCGATACTATTGCCGGAATAAATTGATATTTGGAATAAGTGAATTGAATAGTCTCTGATTTCGTGCATAGATGGAATACATTTTCTGTAATATGATTTGAAGAATTGAATTGTGAATTTGCCACCCACCTTGGGACACTTGAAATAATCAAAATAACCGTTTTCCTTCTGTTTAATTGTTTGTTTCACTCAAAACTGTACTACTCAAAAATTTAACACTCCAATGCATATGGCAACATAACCAGAATTTCGGACAGATGGTAACACCTCATATGTATGTGTCAGACTTTTCAACAGATCGGGCGTACCAAGATGGGTGTCCTTTGAAATTATTGTGGAATGTATCCATGCAGAATATTTCAAATTTTTAAGATCAACATAAGTTTATCTAAAGTACATTGAAATGATGACAGATGTATGCGAATCAGGCAACAGCTTTGTTATATTGAATGGAACAGCCCATATTTGTATATTTGTATATGATTATCCATAAAAAACTTCTATTAATTTGCTTAACTTCCCTCTATCTATCTTTAACGGTTTTTGAGTTATAAATTATTACTATAAATTATTTTTATAACTTTCAAATCAAGAAGAGTCACGAAAATGGCTATATTTCGTTCAATATTCGAGGTTTCAGTTCGAAATTTGGCATGATAATAGTTAGATATTAGTTCTATTAGCGCCACCGTTTTCGAATCTCAGTTGTCAGTTTTACAGAGTGGTCAAAAAAATCTAACAATTGTCAGCTCACAAAATTGTGAAAAACTCTGTCCTTTCAATTATTTATTTCTACACATAGATCCAATCTAAGTTACGAAAATGACTATACTTCGCTCAATATTTGTGATTTCAGTTTGAAATGTGACACGATCTTATATAATAAATAGTTTGATCTGCACCAGTGTTTCCGTAAATTATTTTTCAGTTATACAGAGTAGTAAAAAATTTTTTTGTCTACACACAAAATTGTAAAAAACTCTGATTTTTAAAATTAAACACGCAGTAGGTTTTCTCATATTCAAAAATAGACCTACTCTACAACTTTTCTATACATTTCCTTATGCCTATCTTGTTTGGAGTTATCTGCGTTTTTGAATCTTCGATCGGTTTAATATTCCTTAATTTCTTTGTAATGATGTTTTTTCTGTGCTTTGTATGACCAACATATTAATGACTCTACTCGTACCATAGAAAACCAATATTCAAGTTTAGAAGACAAGCAAGTATTCCAAGTGTTTTTTTGATGAATAATTGAAATTCAATAAACTCAGATAACTTAGAATCTAAAAAAGATAGATATAGGGAAATATATGAAAAAATTTTAGAGTGGTTTGTTCTCATTTTGAAAAAGAGAAAACTGACGGTTTATTTTAAAACAAGATATTCTTACAATTTTGTGAGTCAACAAATATATGTTTTTTTTTATTTACTATGTATAACTAACAACAAGATTCGGAACCGGTGGTGCAGAACAAATTATTATCTAAGCTCATGCCAAATTTCGAAATCAAAATCGAATATTGGTCATTTTCACCAGTGTCAAATTTGTTTTAAAATTTTGAAATATACTTTATATTTGAAAAATCATAAGAAATAGATAAAGGAAAGTAAAATAAATAAATTCTATGTTTTATGGAGAATCATAAAAAAAATACAAATACGGGTTGTCCCATTCAAAATAACAAACACTTCACTTAATTTCCATACACCTGGCAACACTGTAAATCTGAAAGTATCTCAGGAATGTAATGTAGAAAATTCATCAATTGAAATCAGTTGAAATATTTTCCACAAAAATTATTATCAGAAATTCAACGCAATTACAAAGGCCACTTCAAATCAAGACCGCTCGATATCTGTACCCCAGCCGTCCGAAGACATCCCGAGGGCCAGAGATAAAAATCCGTTTTACTCAAAACGACAAAACGGTCGATTATTGAACAAAGGAAACATCTTTCTGAAGACGACAAATATTAAGTTCCGCAATTTGTTGGGTTCAATAAATTTTGTTAAGTTATTTTCATCCTTTTATTTACCTTGCCACGAGACTAATTCTGTCTTCAGGTCAAACACAATTTAAGGACCCACAGTACCTTAGATGTTAGGCATGTTCGGCAATTACCTCGGACCGTTCGGATTGCTCTGGATCCTTGGTTTACTACATCCAGATAAAGTTGAGTACACCTCTGGATCGTTCGACAAAAAACATCTGTGCAATCGTATGACGTTCTTTTTTCTCGGAGTATTTAGACCGAGCAAAGCGATTTCATCCACTAAGCAAAGACTACTCCACAGAGTTCTCTTTTATTTTATCTGTCAATTGCTAAGATTCTTAATGACCTAGAAATTTGTTTATGCTGATGACATTCTTATTGCTTACCCCCATTCGGATTTCCATACTCTGGAAAGCATACTATCATCTGATTTGGAGATTTGAAAGG
The DNA here is from genome assembly GCA_030674115.1 of Micraspis discolor. NCBI lineage: Eukaryota > Metazoa > Arthropoda > Insecta > Coleoptera > Coccinellidae > Micraspis > Micraspis discolor. The sequence continues at coordinate 1,132,769 of JARTUT010000010.1, read as the reverse complement.
ATTAGTTTATTGAGGGCGATTATGTCCCAATCCCAATAAAGCAGAGGTATCATGTTGCCATCTGAATAATCATGAGAAATATCGGAAGTTAGCTGTGACTTTCAATGATTCTCTTATCGAACATAATTTCTATCTTAAATACTAAGGAGTTAAATTAGAATCATCTCTCAATTACAAGCCTAATTTAGATGATCTGAGCCTAAAACTGAAAAATAGAATAATATTCAAAAAATGGCTGGATCGTCTTAGCTGGGTGCTGATGCTTCAACTCTTCGCACAGCATCTTTACCCTGAGTCTTTTCTGCAGCTGAGTATTGTTGCTATATTTGGTTTAATAGTGCACATACACAAAAAATCGATGCACAATTGAATACATCCATGAGAAGAATTACTGGCACCATAAGATCTACACCAGTTCATTGGTTACCAGTTTTGTCTAACATTATCCCTCCCCATATTTGCAGACAGACTGCAGCTCTGAATTCTTGGAGCAAATATCACTATTTTCCTTATTTATTTCCAATTATTTCATACATTCCACAAAATAGAATTCCTAGATTGGAGTCACGTAAACCATTCTGGTATAATACGTTTTTCAATACAAACATTAGTGATAAAGAATTGTGGAAGATTGAGCGGAACTCTTATGAAATGTTCAATAAAGATCTCATTTCTGATTCTTCAGAAAAAATTCCGGGTTTTGATCTTCCCAGAAAAATATGGACAGTTCTTAATCGTTTGAGAAGAGGTCATGGTCGTACCAATAGCATGCTATTTAGATGGACATCAGTTCCATGCACAAGTTGTGAATGTGGATATGCAGAAGAAACAATACCTCATCTTCTCAATAATTGACCCATATATATGTTTCAAGATGGTTTTATGGCTATTCATGATTATTCCGATTCTTCCTTGGTAATAAATTTCAAACAAATTTGATACGTATTTTTTGGATTTAGTTATTTTTTCTGCTTTAGTCTTTTTATTTTCAGATTCGATGTGGGCAACTTGAAGAAGCATTTATGTTTATTAATAAAAGTCCACTCTGGAGTAAAGAAGTCCCTTCAATATATTTAAGCTTATTTTTGTACACACAACACTTATGCGGTGAGTCATGGTTTTTTTTACTGGGGTTTTTTCCCTAGGTTTTCATGTCATACAACGAATTGTAAGAAACTCCGTCACCAACCCCAGCTAACATTAGTTAATAGTCGAAAATTGATATATGTAATTAAAAGTAGAAAATTAAGCAGTGGAAGTTTGCGAAACATGTCGCGTAAGAATAGAAAAATATGTTCAAAGGAAGGGTTAAATATGTTCCAAGAATAAGAACCGTGAAATATCAAAATGATAATGAGTAATGAAGTAAAAGTTAGTTTATGCGCATCCGGTTGTAAGAAATCATAGATATCAAATAGACAGTAGAAGCAGAAGCACAGAGCGCTCTGTACCGTTCATTTGTTACAGATAAATCTGTACAATCTGTGGTCACGTGACTGAAAAATCCATCCGCTCTCAAATGCTATTGCCAAACGCGCCTATTCTTATATCAATCTACAAAATTTCAAATATTTTGCATGAATAGTTTCCATTATAATTCAATAGGCCACCTATCTTGGGACACCCGATATAAGGTTAAGTCTTCTGAATTTCTTCAGTTTATCCATGAAGTTTGTAGAATCTTCAATAATTGTTTCCGTATTTTGAATATGGTCTTAAAAAATTATCGCGGTGTTTAGCAAGGGCAGGTGCAAAAAATAATATCGTGGAAAAATTCCCGGAAACGAAGAGTGCTTCTGGACAAGTGAAATTATAAGTATTAATTAATACCTTATCATGCTGGAATTTTTCTCAACCAAAGTATCTCCATAATCAGAGGGCAAGTTTACATTAGGTTTTCTCAATTCAACTAATACAGAGTGTCTCTCCATACCAGTAGAAAATGGTTTATAACACATTTCAAATAAAATTATACCTGTAATAAATTTGATATTGCCCTCAATACATAAAATACTCACTCACGAACTCACCCAAACTGTAAACATCAACTTTGGAGTTATAAACAGCTTTGGCATTAGCAGACACCTCTGGAGCGACATAAAAAAAAGTTCCAACTTGCCCAGTCTTACTCTCAGCCATATCCTTCAAAGAATCAAATTGGGTATGGTCCTCATTCAATTTGAATTTGAAACTTTTTGTTGCCAAGCCGAAATCACCGATTTTAATGCGATTACTTTTGTCCAAAAATATATTGGCCGGTTTCAGGTCCCTATGAATCATCCCTTGGCTATGAATATAATCGAGGCCTGTAATTCGATGGTGCATTACAACTGGCAGAATTTTTCATCTTATCAGTATCGCAACAGAGTCTGAATTTCTCCGAATCATAAAATATTACATAATTCATGAAATTTCAATATTGTACCAATAATTTAAGATAATATTAGGTGTACAAATAATTTCCGCGGTTTTTTTAAAAAGAATTTATTTTAAAGGAAAAGTACATTACGTTTTATTCAAAGTATTTTCCAATAATTTAAGATTATATAATCGAGAAATAGTTATTCAATCAACTAGTTTTCATTAATTAATAATCCAAACTACAGCAACACAATTCTATTTAATGAAATGGAAGTTCAACTCAGGTAGATAGCAATACGCTCTTCCTAAATTTAATGGTTTCTGAGATAAATCGTTTTAGTAACACGTGATTGGAGCAGCGTGTTTATGAATCGAGACCATTAATCGCTATGTATTTTATTGAATTTGTTATAAAGATAATATTAAATTCTATTTCAAATTTCAGGATAACTCTATAATAAAATAAAAGGTTCATAGAGAAAATGTCATTTGTGTGAAGCAATCTAGATTGATAATGATTTGAAAATTACAAGAACCTGAAAATTATAGCCACAAGAAATCAATAAAAATCCATTGAGAATTCTGTTAATGAAACTATGAAAAGATAAATTTTCAGGTTGCTTCAAATTTATGTTATGTGTGCAATACTGAGAGTAGCTGCAAATCATCATATCAATAGTTTGGGTGTTCTGAGAATGCACAATATGGTAGCAATTATAAGGTAGATCATTAAATTGAAAGAAGAACCAGTAGAAGTGACCAAATAACTCTATTTTTTTAAATTGGAATAAACTGGTTTCGCTTGGTTTCAGCAATTAATACACGACACCAAGCTGATCCCACCAAATACACAGCATGACTTTTTCCATGAATATTCGACTTAGCTGTCGATGTTGATGGTTCGCCGGGCTTAACCCATGACTTTCTCTTCTTTGGATTATCGTAGTGAATCTATTTTTCGTCACCAGTGACTATACGATGCAAAAAAACTCTTTTTATTCCTGGCAAGCAGCATTTCACTCATGCATAATCGGCGTTCAACGTCTCGACCATATGGAACCCAATATGAATTAGAAATAAATTATTCATTCAAATAAATTTTATTTCTCACAATATAAAATTTGACAATGAAAATCTCGATGCTCATTTTGACATATCTATTTATTATGTTTGGATTTGTATCATTATTTCTTTTCTCTGTAGAATAACAATGGAACCAGAGATAAATACGCGACTATTCTGTGATTGAAGAGTGAGAGTCACAGACCTCATACATAAAAATGAAATAATATATCAGTTGAGTTGTGACCTTACTCATATTTCTTCTGAATACTCTATGTTCGGTTACCCATGACAATCATGCATTAAAATAGAAAGAAATCTTCAAAATGGGTATTAATGGATTTTGGTCAGAGGAAATGAAATTTTTAATACCAATACTTATACAATAAACAGAGCAAAATGCTTTGCAAATGCTTGAGGACCTAACCTATTCTCAGTGTCAATATTCTACGAGTATCTGAAGAGGAATTTTGAAGTCATATATACAGGGTGATTCACGGCGTTGCTTATTAGACGTTTATGTAGAACTAATCATTATTTGGAGCTCAAAATTTGTATGTTGTGGTTCCAGATAATGATTTTCAATGACTAATCTCTAATTTCAATTTCTACTACAAGGAGAAAACTTTACCCTCAAGGATTTCTCTAAAATGCCTTTGAACTCTAGACGCATCACTGCACAAGCCTGTATCATCAATGGCGGACCTTAACGTGCTTTTTTCACAAAATTCCATTTGAATATACATGTAAGTTCTCTTGGAGATGTGAGATTTTTTAATCGATTCACTGCTAAATTCGGGTTTTCCATCATTTGCATTTGATGGGTCTCCTGAGTTTTGAAAAATAATGTCATCAGACTCTGAGTGTTTACCAGAACTGAAAAATAGAATTTATTTAATTGTTAGATTTTTCAAGTCGCGTATTTAGACTTACTTATTTCTTCCAGCAATTTCACTGTCTTCAATTTCATCCTCATCACTTGATTCAGAATCAGAACATTTTGATTGCAACCGATTAAATGTGGTTGACATCATACTCTTACTAATTGGAGGTGCTAGTTTCTCAATATCGTCATACTGGGATAACTGGAATGCAGAAAATAAATTTTTACTTTCAAATATCTTTATGCGGAAACTAGGTTGAAATAGATTAAAATGTTCTAAACTTACTTCACTAGGTTTATGGACAACTTCAATTTGTTCCTCATCTGATGAGGAACCACAACTTTTGTCATCCTCTTCTACTTCTTCAATCCAGGAAGTGTAATATCTGACTACATTTTCATGATTCAACAAAGATAGCAATCTGACTTCATTTTTAATTTTTTTGATTGTGTGTATACTTCGTATATTCAATGGTATTTTTTTAATTGCATAAAAGTTTTCATCAAGTTTATTTTTATACTGAAAAAAATAAATATTATCGCATTGATTTCATGTAAAACATCAATATCGATGATTGAAAAAAGTCAACTTAAATTATGTACAAAATTACAGAATGCAAGTCCTTGTGAGTCTTTCGAAGCATCGGTGTTAATGTGAATGCCGTATTTTCCTTCATCCAGTAGTTGATAGCAGGATGTTCTCTTGTCTAGGGTGCGTGTTCGGAGAAACAAATCTCAAGTACGTTGCGAATTGTTGAAAAATTTCAAATATTAGCGGCAGTACTTTCGGGGTTGTAGAAGCTGGGTTCTAGGCGCTCTTGACGCTGTTGTGTAAGGAATGGTTTGAGATCGCAGATATTTCACACGTGTAAAGTAGAATATTTTGACGTCTGCGTAAGTATACCGGTAGTTCTTGCGCTTTGAAGACTCTCAGATGAACCAGATAGAAAGGCGCTCACGATGAAACAACGTAAAGTGTTAGATAGCTTTCAAGAACCTGAGGTTAGTTTTACTCGTGGTTGAATAAGTTTTGTCAGTGAAATCTAATTTGGAGCAAGTAAGGGACCTGTATAGCTTCAGCATACCTCTTCTTCGCAACCCCTGTAGTAGTGTGATAACGTCTTGAGGATGTTGTTCAAGCGTTCTCGCTTGAGTTTTCTTATATATGAGGTCCAAGTGAGCAGCTGGTCAAGAACCATTTCAAGATATTTCAGATATTCAGAAGTTTTACAACTTATGCAGGCGTGTTGTTCAAGGTTACGTAGGGTTTGCATACTGCTATCTTCTGGAGAAACGGAAGACCTTAGATTTTATTGGCCAAAGATGAAGGTTGCTGATGCACGTTATGTTCGGAACTGCGACGTAAGTTGTTGAATCAAGCCAGAACAGAAGGCGCCAATAGGAGAAATGTTGTCATTGCAGCCATCGGTTTCTCGACCGTGGGAATTGATGAGCACTGATTTGATCGGGCCTTTACCAAGAAGCTCTTCAGGATTTATGTACATATTAACTATGTTAGACTGCTTCAGCAAGTTTTTGCTAACGTTTCCACTCCGTTCTGCTAAAACTGAGATGAACTGAGATGAAGATAGCCGAGATTTTAAAAAACCAAATTATCCTTGCCCCTTATCACCCCCAGACGAATCCAGTAGAGAGATCGCATCGTGTTTTGAAGACTATGCTCTCGGTATACGTCTCCGACAATCAGAAGTCTTGGGATAAGATATTGATAAGAACTATGAAGAGCTATGTTCAACACTACCCCATCAGTGTTCTTGTATATTTTTCTATGATACCCTGTTTCACCAACAGTCATAGTTATGTAGCTCCACATGAGATATATGGTCATGTAGTTCCAGTAGAGAGCAGTGACTAATCTAAACAACGTTTTAGCAAGCCTAAACATTGATTACACTAAACAGGCAATTTTGGACGTTTAGACGCCCGATTAAGTTTGAACAAGGATATGCGCAAACTCAAAACGTGTTCATAGAGTGATTGGATGTGTGGATGGAACTCACATCAAAATACAATCTCCTGGTTAGTATGGGTATACCTCTGTTATGTGTGATTTTCATGTATTATTTTTTTTTTTTGTACTTTGAATAGGTGGACAAGACCCTGAAGTTTTCAGGAATCGTAAAGGGTACTTCTCAATCAATGTCCAGGTTGTATGTGATAGCAACCTAGAAATAATGGATGTAGTTGCTCGGTGGCCTGGGTCAGCAAACGATGCTACTATTTTCAATAATTCGAGATTGAGAACACGTTTTGAGAACAATGAATTTTCGAATTGTATTCTGTTAGGTATGATATGATAATCCTTATTCTGTTTTATACCTATATAAATGCTAATATTTATATTAAAAAATATTAACAATGTTAATTTTTAGGCGATAGTGGCTATGCATTGAGGCAATATTTATTGACGCCCTTGCTCAATCCTGTTGGACGTCAACAAGCATTGTATAATGAAGCTCACATTAGGATGAGGAATGTTGTTGAAAGATGTTTTGGAGTATGGAAACGAAGGTTTCCCATACTAGCATATGGAATAAGATTAAAATTAGAAACAACTCTGCATGTTATTGTTGCAACTGCTGTTCTCCACAATTTGACAAAACAAATGAACGAAGAGGAACCACCATTGTCGGAAGAAATGGATAGTGATGAACTCGAGCAATTGATTGAGAGTGCAAATTTTGAAATACACCAGGATATTGGTGAAAATATACATCCCACTGCAACTAGAGATAATATAATAAACAATCATTTTGCTAATCTATGAGATCAAAGAAATAAAAATAGATTTGAAGTATAGTATTTTTTATTATTTTTACAAAATATAAAATTATACAACCTTGAATAACATAAAATTATATAATAAAATTAATATCTTCATAAAATATGCAACAGGTAAGTAATATTGTAATTACAATATTCAATTAGGTTCAGGCGGTATTGAAATTCCTAATTTTTTTAACTTTACCTTTTCCGCTATAATCTGTAACCTGAGCAACTCTTTCTTTAGTGCACTCTCACTTTTAATAGCTGCAATTTCTTCTTCTACCTTGATTAATCTTTTTTTTGCCAGCTCAAGTTTCTTATCAACTAATTTTTCATATTTATCTCCCAAATCTGAGCTTGTCAATGCCTTCACAACAGTTGGGCGCCGTCTTGAAGTTGGCAGAGCGACCTTTTTTTTCTGCTCTGGGGTGCTGCATTCTAGAAAATATTTCAAAAGTAATTGAGATTATTGTTTCTTTATTTGATATCTACCTTTGCTTCGAGATGGTTCCGGTTGCTGCGAATCATTTAATAACGCCGAAGTTATTGGCCTCTTCAGGTCCGCAGGTTTGTAGCTCTTCCATTTATTGACCTGAAAATATAAATTTTTTTTTTTTTATTTAAATATTCCTAAAATCTATCAACACTCACCTCACTGACGTCGTTTCCATCATATTCCAAGTCTTGGATTTCAATATCATTTTCTGAATAATTCGCATCATTTTCTCTCTCAATGTCATTATGTAAATCCCTTGCATCCTTTACTGCTTGAATATCAATTACTTCGATATTCTGAAAACAGTACAATAATCAATGAAAGTCAAAATCATATTATGATAACTAAATATACTCACTCTAGGACCTGCACTTGAGCTGGTTGTTGACTTGGAGTCGAAACTTCGAAATTCGTTTGTGCATCAGCATCTAATTCATTGTAGAGTCCATACACCGTTTTTTTATTCATTATAGAAAGGATAACATCATGACAGGCATCCTTTTTGATTAATTTTGCTTGGCCTCCTCCTGTTGCAATAAGTTGTCTTTTTTCCTCGGCAGCAATCTTACGAACCTCTCGTTTTCTATTTTCGTAAAATCTTTTTAACACGTCTGCACTTCTATATACATTTTTAGACATGCTATTCACTTCCTCAGCTATAAGACCCCATACTTTGTTCTTTTCTTGTGTTGTCACTTGATCTGTTTTTTTGTTTTCCAATATATTTTTGTACTTAAGGCAAACATTCGCAATCAGAACTTTTTCCTCTGGGGAATAATTCACACAACGACTTCTTTTCTCCATTTTTTAGGTTCGATAAAATCACCTAATTGTTCAAATTATATTCACTATACTCTCAAAAATCCTTTAACTAAAATAGCAACAAACTGAACGAGCTAACAAACACAACATACAGCACAACACTGTTTGAATTCGAAATGAAATTATTTCCGTACCTCTAACAGCCTCTTACCTGTAATAGAGGCAAAGACAATTTGCAAAATTCTTTTTTCTGTGATTTCTGCGGAAATATTACACTGTTGCCAAGCGTACCTTCTGATTAACTAAACGCCTGTCATTCGCAAATGGTGCAACCCGAATAAATTTTAAACATCGATTAAAATTAAACATCGATTTATTAATCACTGTTTATTTCTTAGACGGTGCAACTGGCCATAAGTATTAAAGCAATTAGTCTAGTGCTATATGTATTTTGTTCCACCTTTTCACCGAAAAATAATAATAATGTTGAAAATGTAATAATATATATATATATATAATTTAAGAAAATTCGTGACTGAATATAAAGTATATAGATGATTCTCGTGGGTTAGCAGTCAAATAAAAAGTAGAAGACTCTTTTATCCTTTACTCGAGCTTTCAAAACAATTTGTTTCTTTTTCAAGAGTGCTGCAAATTATTAAAAATCAATTGGTGAACAGGTTACAGATCTTCAGTACTTACGATAGCGAGATTGATTATGAAGTGATGTTCATTAAATCTTAATCTAATTAACATGAATTCAAGACCTTAAATTATGATAGCTCAAAAAATATAATAATGATTGACAATTTTTGGATGTCATTTAAAGACGTGAAATGTTCATCTTTAAATGACATCCAAAATTGTCAATCATTATTATATTTTTTGATATATATATATATATAATATGTTGAAAAAGAACGACAATTATATATAACCATCGTTCTAGAGTGCGAGCTAGTCATTATTGACGTATGGTAATCTCTGAGAATCAAGACCTCAAGTGCAACTGTGGACCGGTTTCGAGGTGACTGCCTCTCATCAGCAGTGTGGCACTGGCAGTCTTGAAGAAGGCTGCCAGTCTTGACGAAGAATGTGATGAACTTTCCAGACACGTCCAGAAAGATGAGCCATCCACATCTTGATGACTGGAACCAGACTCACTTTCTGTGCAGATCCATACGACAACATATGACTTCCAAATTCAAATACTACCAGTGGTAATCGAATGTGTAACATTCATCAAAGCACCACTGGCGAAATGAGAGGATTCGCTCGCCTGTAAGTTCTATTATGGACTTGACGCCAGTGGTAACATTCATCTAAGTACCACTGGCGAAATGAGAGGATTCGCTCGCCTTTAAGTTCTATTATGGACTTGACGCCAGTGGTACTTTGATGAATGCTACACATTCGATTACCACTGGTAGTATTTGAATTTGGAAGTCATGTGGTATGGATCTGCAGAGAAAGTGAGTTTGGTTCCAGTCTTCAAGATGTAGATGGCTCCTCTTTCTGGACATGCCTGGAAAATGCTGATGAGAGGCAGTCACCTCGAAATATTCATTACATAGCAGGTATTTTACCTTATGAACACTGCCAAAAGCTCCTTGTCCAAGTACACCTATTAGTTCAAATTCAGTTGATATTCTGGACTGATCTAAACTAATTGATGTATGTCTCATTAAATTTCTCCGTAGCATTTCAAAGTTGAGGTGACTTCCGGGATAATCTGATTCATCATCTCCTCGATCCAGATGCAACGATGTGCGAGTAATAAACTCCTGTGTCAATAACTGAGCTGCTGCTAATTGCGATTCTTCATCTTTACACCTACAATAATCAAAACCAAGTATTAAACTATTTTAAGGTGCAAATCAATTAATAAGAATAAAAAAATTGACTATAATAGTCAAACACTTTCGATTGAAGTACCTTTTCGATACATACGGTATTTATTCCAGAAAACACATTGGATTGAATATGAATACCTGATGGGAGTTAAGCCCAAAAGGCAAAACTCGAAAACAAGTCGTGTTCTATTGAATTGTTTGATTAATTTTTCTCAAGTTTCTCGAATTGTTTTATGTTTAGATAAGAATGAAAATATTCTCTCTTTTAGCATTAAACTAATATGAACACAATTTTTTTCTCATAAATTAAATTATCGATCGTGGGAAACGCGACAGTATTTTGACCTGTTATCTATGAGCAAAGCTAAGCAATTAAATAATAACGGTGAGGTAACAATTCTGAAGCGTGCGGTAATGTAATTTCCATGATACCACTTCAACATTTCCATATGAACATAGAGAAACCTACTTAAACTTGATTATATCTTGAATGAAATATTTTTTTATTGGTTTTTTCAAATGTAAATCAACGATCGCAGAAAAAATTTTGGAGTTGCACTAAGCCATCAAATATTCAAATTATCCAAAGAGTACAATAAAAAATACTACGTTCATTGGTTAATGCCTCTTAGTATGTCTCCAGCTATAGCATCCACGAAGACATAAGAGTACCAATGTCAGCACAGAAATAGAAAACCGCTCGAGAAAATATCATCAGAAGCTACAAGGACATGCCAACCAACTGATCGACCAGCTGACAGAAGATTCATTCCACTCACGAAAATTGAAAAGGACCTGGCCAATTGACCTAACTACCAAATCATAACTGAAAATCCATCAATGTTAAATATTTTCTATTAGTCTGTACATACAACACATTTACTGAATACTTTTTGAAGTGGATTTTAAATTTCGATAAAATCTTTAAAAAACAAATTCTATTTTGAAGAAATCTTTTTACTTAGAAGCCGTGGCATCTACATATTCCCAGAACACTTACTTTTTAAGAAAATCGACAAGTCGAGGAGGTAGCGATCCGGGTATCTTTATCTCTTCATCATCGGATGCAGGAGTGCCAGAAGCTAATTCAAGAATGAACTTCCCGAATCTCAAAATATCCTTCCTCTTGCTATAGGCTACATTTAATCGATTTTCCACAAGATCACACAACCTACGATGGGTGGCATAATTTGTAACCTTTACCCTTTCTGTGGATGAGATTCAATTTAAATGATACAAAGTAATTTTTTTTTTCAAACAGAAGATATTACCTCCTTGCACTATATAAACACAAGAACTGTTAAGGTCCCTATGAACAACATTTTTACTGTGTAGGTACTCTAAAGCTTTGAGTACATTTTTCGCAATGAATTGTGTAAATTTCATCCCTATCTTGATCTCATATTTGGAGAATAGTGCATAACAGTCCAAACCTGAAAACATGTTATGATGTATTGTTGAAAATATGATATTGGGAACAAAATATTTTCAACTTAAGACATAAGAAACAGGTATCGCTCATGCAGTGATCAAGATGTGTTTATGTTGGTATACAAATCCAATTTTTGTAGAAGAAAGAGAGGAAAAAGGAGCATTGCCATAAGAAAAAAAATTTCTATACCATTGTTAATGCGTCCAATCTGTTTTTGAAAGAGTTCACACAAAACTATTCCCATGGTGTTAGAGAGCACATATAAGAAGTATATGCTTAGTAAATCATCTTGATTTCAATTACTATAAGGTCATGCAGGGTTTCTGTAATTTCATCCATAGTTTCAAAATGATCAATTAAAATATAGGGTTTTTATTTATGTAGAGCCATACTTTGAAGATAAATTTAGTTTAAATCCAGAAATATAAAATAGAGAACAATTATGTCTTAGATGTCAAATAAACAATGTCTGAAAAATAGACAGATTGTATTCACCATTTCCTTACTGAAAGGATCCAACGTCTATATTTTAAGTATTATTCTTTTTATGTGGAGAGTATTTTTCAGCTTCGATTGATGAGTTATTTCCACTAATTATTTATTGAATTCTAGTAACAGGAAAGTATGAAATCGAAACAACAATGAAAGCAATTGTAATGTAGCTGCATTTCAAACAATTGAAATATTTAACACTCAATTCTATACACGACGGAGTTATTATGACATATGCATATGGAGCATTTCATGCTCTCGATGATCAAGACTTCGAAAAATCGATGTTGTGAGAATCAATGTTTTCCGATATAACTGCCTCATTTGGACCACCAGGACGTGCAGTATCATCGCTATCAGTACGACCAAGTTTGAAATATGCAAAACAACGTTTGATGGTCGTTTTCGATGGGGCAGAGTATAGATAATATTTTTCAAGCCAAATTTGGTCTTGAACGGTGTTTTTTCCCATGAAAAAGTAATATATATTATATCAACACACGAAATAGCTTTGAATCAATCGATTTTAAGAATCACAAAAAGAGCGTTACGATAACTCAATGAATAATAAGCCAAACGTCATAAAAATTTGCAACAAGTTTGCTCAATGGTAAACATTTTCACATCTTGCATACAATTCCCTAACTCTATCATTGTCGGTCATTGCACTGCCCCTTTGCTTCTTGAACTCCCTTGCGTGATAAAATCAGTAGATCGATCAACAGCTTAGAGTTATGGTCTATTTTGTTTTCAAGCTGACAATGTTCATGGTAAAATTTCATTACTACTTCACAGTAAAAGCTTCTACCAATCAGACTCCTCTAGTTGGGACTGAAGGACTGAACTTGCATAAAGTAATGCGAACACGTAAATTCGCCAGAAAATACTTTAGGACTCATATTTAATTTTTTCTTTTGATTATTTTTGTATTTTGTATTACAATGTGACTTAAGTTTGAGTTTTTGAATGCTTTAACTACCAGGTATAACGGTATGAAGTGAGCGTCAAGATACAAATGTTTCGATAGGGAACATTTGATGTGAACGATCCTTTATTTTTTTTGTTTGTTTGCTATAATTTCTGTGAAACATATTTTGTATACATCAAGTCATTGAACAGACAACATCATATTTTGTCATCGTGTTAAAAATGTCGAATTTTGTACCAGAAAGTGATGATTTGCGAAAAGCATTAATTGTTTGTTTTCATTTGAAGAAAAGTGTGGCAGAGTCGCATCGAATGCTGGTCGAGGCATATGGTGTTCATGCTCTATCAGAAGCAACATGCAAAAGATGGTTTCAACGGTTCAAAAATAATGCTTTTGTTAAGTGAAATGAAGAACGTAGAAGACCCCCAAAAAGTTTGAAGACGCCTAATTGCAAACACATAGATTCAACTGACTAAAACCTGGTGAAATCGTTAATACTGATGTCTACTGACAACAAACGATCAATTTGAACCATGTATTGATCGAGAAACGACCAGATAGGGCCAGAAGACACGGCAAGGTAATTTTGCTCCATGACAATGCACCAGCACATAAAGCAAAACCGGGTCAGGATACTTGGCTGAGAGCTGCTACCCCAGCCGCCGTATTCACCAGACTTGGCTCTTTCCGACTACCATTTATCTTCATCGATGGGGCACGCATTGGCTGAGCAGCAGGATTGAAAATTGGGTGTCTGGTTGGTTTGCTTTAAAAGACGAACAATTTTATTGGCATGGTATCCACAAATTGCCAGAAAGGTGGTCAGAATGTGTAGAAAACAATGGCCGATACTTTGAATGAAATGTTTTTTACTTTCCCATTAATAATTAGTGTTTTATTATTAATATTATTTACAAAAAAACACTCATTTCATACCGGTATACTTGATATATCTTTCTCTTCCCTACAGGGATCTACCTTAGCTCTTTATGATCTTGATAATGATGAAAAAAAATTTTACTCACCATTGACTAGTTCTTCTACTGTTTGGATAATACAATAATCTTCATGTATGCTCGATGAAATATTGCAATACGATACTAAATTATTATGTTTTAATGACTTAATTACATTGAATTCTTGTTCTACAGCTCGAATTTGTTTATGGAACTGCTCTGAATTGCTGTCGAAGTTCGTAAGTTTCCATTCATATATGGTATAATTTTTACCATTTTCCTTATCAAACCCATTATGAATTGATCGATGCGAACCAAAGTGTCCTGCAATGAAATGATATACATATTTCATTTTCCGACAGAAAATAGTGGTATCAGGATCAAGAACAGGAAATGATACTAGTTTGGTTCGCCAACGTTTTGGAAATATATTTTTCCATTTTTAAGGCTCTACAAAAGAATATGGAGAGTACAATAAAAACCTTTTACATATAAATATATAAAACTAGCAAGAGAAAGAAACTTAAAAATAACCTGAAGACGGAAAATTACATTTCTAAATTGATCACCAATTTAAAGTTCGGCATTTTTTATTTCTCCATCAGGAAGCAATTATAAGTAATGTAATTCAAATCTAGTTTTCCATCAAATGAACACAACTGTTAACCAGCGCATATTGTGCCAGATTATCTTTTTTCCAATCCTGCTTGGAGGCGGTAAAAATTTATTTCAGTTACATTTTCATTTGTAGAAAACTCTTCCATAGAATACTACACCTGTATTTGAGTTATATCACAACATCATCTATTTACAAGCCATAAACAAATTTAATTGAGTTGTAGTATGCATAAAAAAATGTAAACTGCAGAAAAGTGAAGTGGCAAAATCAAGTAGATAACAACTTCTTAGTACGCTTTTATGTAAAGGATCAATTTGGAATCCTGCCTAATGAATGTTATGTTCCTGGCTGCAGAAGCATTTATCATAAGAGCACAGCAGATAATTATGCTATTTTAGTTTCCCAAGGATACAGAAGGCAAAATATTATAGGTGAAAGCAATCCCATGAAATAATTTCAACCTCAGTAGATACAGTTCGGGTTAAAAAATTCATTTTGGTATTAACAATGTCCTGAGATCTTACCCTTTTTTAACTGATTAGAACATCAAGAAGAAGATTCCATAATTTAAGAAAAAAGTAGTTCCAACATTTTTTCCAAAGCAACCAAAATATTCATCTGAAAAAAATCTTAAGCAAAGAACTTCTCCCGAATCTAGAAAAAATATAGTTATCGAACGTAATACTAATGACGTAAATTGTTTTTGCTTGCTTGTTCTTAGTTCTTTCAGATAGTATGACAGCGTGCAATTATTTTGTCCAAATGTCTGTAATTTTCGAATATCAGATCAAAAATGTTCTCAATCGATTGGTTTCGACCTCCCGATAAAGAATCCATGGTCAAACAGGAATATACTCTCTATCGTCCGAAAGAGATGAGAAGAGTTTCCATATTTTCAGAATAGGTAAATTGTCTACGTATATCGGTTGAGTTCGTTTTAGGCTAAATTTGTAGAATAATTCAGCAGTTATCTTTGTAGTTGAAAATATTAAGTTTCAAAAATTTCTTAAAAATCGTGACCCAAGATAATTATCAAAAAATTCCCAGCCTTTTTTTAATACATGTTCAAGTTCCTTCTTATATTTCTTTATAGATTTTGATGATTTGAAAGATAAATACTCCGAAAGAGTTTATATCTCAGGTTGGAAAACGAAAAAACTCGAACAACAAAATCTATTTTATTTTATTACATTTCAGAGATACTTTTGCCGAAAATGCTAATCAGTGAGAGCCAAGAGATAAAAATGTTCAGTTAACATAAATTATTCGAAATAAATCATACTTTTTGATTTCAACCATTCAAGGTGGTTTTCGAAATTACTTTTACATTATAAATGATGGAAGTGGAATTATGTATATCTTCATTTGCAGATATCTAATATATGTTTTGATAGTTTCATTTCAGTTCTGTTTTAAAATTGCGTATGTGAATTTACTTATCTCATAGGAAAACATCGCTTTGTTTTTGCCATAAAGTCTCAATGTCGATTATCAGCTATATTACTTTATGTGCACAATTTTATGGCAACACACATGGTGTCAATTAAATACTTGTACAAACTTTAAGGGGTAATTTTAAGATGAAATATGAATAATGTTCATATGACCATGGGTCTACAACGGCTTGGTTTCTGACATACGTCCAAAAAATATTTTATTTGGTTGTTTGCTTATATTTTTCGTAGGTAACTTGACAATTAGACGAAATTCGGTATTCTGAGTATATTGATGACGCGAACCTAAATATGAACTCGAATTTTTTGTAAATGTTATAGGGTGCGACATACAGTGTTGTCCCTGAATTTAATTGATCATAACTCTTTTGTATCGCACTGTAGGTTATTTCTGACTAATAACAACTATTCTCCATTTAATTTTACTTTCAAAATGTGCTCCTAGTATTCGTCAATGAACGGAGACGTTTTGGATAAAGTTCCGAGTTTTTCAAAAATAAATCAGAAGAAATTTTTTTACGTCATATGCCATATAACAATATCCCATATCACTATCATCAAATTAGTGAAAACTGTCGCTATATCAATTTATTGTCTATATAGAGTTTATTATTATTGCTTATTAATATATTTCAATTTAAAGCATTTCATATCAACCACTAGATTAGTGGTTGAAAATATTTGAAAACAACGCTCTTCTTATGAGCTCCAAATCACCACGTCTCCCTTAAGTTCTCAGTAATTGCGGTGTTGCCACTTCGTATTTATGGCTTGTAGATAGAGGAGGCTGTACTCTCTGGCCTTTTATTTCACATAATTAATTTCAAAAGTGTATAAAGACTCTTACTCAAACATTTTCCCATTAATATTTCTTTGGAGCCAATTGTTATGGTGGATACAGGTTCATGATAACAAACATCAGTATCTTCTTCAGTAGTAGTATTAGCTGAGTAGCTGAAAGTAGATTTTAAATGAAATATTACATCCTGCATGAAACCATCCGTTCAGCAGGCGTCATTTGTCGAAAGAAATGAGTAAGATTTTTTATTTCAATTCGGTTATAATTTTTTATTAACTAGAGTGTTTTATCCGAGTTTTGCATGTTAGATCATGCAAACCATATCCTATCTCTTCAATAACAGCACAAACTAGATATACAGAACAATAAAAAAAATTATTTTTACAATTATATATTGTTGTTTTCATTTTTCATTTATATCCGCGAAATATCCATCAAACCAGTACTATCCTTGATAACTATTATAGTTATCTGGTCATGACTGAAAGAATGTTTATTTTTCAGATCAGAATTAATTTTTATAATTGCTGATTTTTCTTCTGGTACGTTTCTCTTATTTGCATATCAGATGCATCATTTGACTTCGTGCCTCAATAACTTCCCCCTACTTTGGACCGACTTTCATGTATGCAATTCTTTGTTTTTTAGTTTTCATTATCAGGTTCAGCTACTGTTTGGTTGGTCCTGATACTATTTTGTTTCTTCAATGCAGTTGTAACACAGTATTTATTTCGAATTCTTCAATTAAACCTTTCCCATAAGAAATGACGATTTTTATTGTTTGTCTTACGTCAATTTATTTATTTTGTATCATTATGGGGTTCAAAAGGGTTTTGTCTTATTCATCTGAGATTTTTCGTGATATTATAATTTCCACAAAATTGCGCGCTTGTTATCTTATTGGGTAGAGCATATAAAGAGTGCGGGAAAAGTCAGTTTACACTGCTGGTATTCAAGCGGCCAGTATCGTACCTAGGGCGGAAGGAGGCAGCTGAAACGTAGCGAGTTGAGTTGTCCGCGTGTAGTAGTGTTGTTGTGTACGTTTGCAGTGCGTTCGTTGCCATGGCTGCGCGTGTAAAGTGCACGAAAGAAGAACATGTTTGTTTGCTCACTTCTTACCTAAAATTTGATGGAGATTATGCTGAAATTTTCGAAGAATTTCGACAGCGCTTCTCGGATAAGTTCTCACCAGAAAAATGGTGCATAAACTGTATCGTAAATTCGAAAGTAGTGGCTCCGTAGTCGACGCGCCGCGTTCAGGTCGCCCTGCAAATTTTTTCGTAAAATTTGTTTTACCGTGACTAAACGATGCCGCATGTTTGTTGAAGAGGGAAGGGAGACAATTCGAACATAAAATGTGAGGCCACAAGTAATTATTGATGTTATATTTTTCTCGAAAACAAATTTATTTGCAATTATTTGTGCTTTTTTCTCTCATATGCAAAAGGGTAAACTGACTTTTGCCGCCTCTCTATTTGTTTCTCTATCATATAAACATTTGGCGCTACCTCCAATTAAGTGTTAGTTTGATAGCTGGAATTGAAATGTAGATATTGTCCTGTATATTATAATTGAGAGTAGCAAAATGTTTATGTAATAGTGCCAAACAGATAAGACAAGACCAATTCGAACCCCATCATTATACAATACAAACTTGCATGATCAAACGATTTAACATGAGAAAGTTTTTCAACCACAAATGAGGACAAATTTTAATCTATTTCGTAGTTCTGTCAATCTTCACAGTTGAAAATTGATAAATTTTCAAACATTTTTTTTGTTAAAGCTTATTTACCTTGAGAACGATATAAAATTCCGTTAAAGATACAGGGTGCGGCAAATCAAACAGTGCAGTTTTGATGAGCTATTATAAAAAAAATAGCACAACCTATGAAAAAGTGGTTTTACTTGCTTGAATAGGAACTATATCGCAAGTTTAAAAGATCTCATCATCACAATGATGTCCTACAGAAGAGATGCACTGATGTTAGTGATTTCTGAAGTTTTCACCTACGTTCTAGCACATATCGATCGGAATGGTGGCGATTGCTGCTCTAATAAGGATCTTCAATTCTTCCAAATTGTAAGGACGACCTTTTCCTTGAGGTAGCCCTATAGGAAACAATCGCAACCCAGGTCGTCCCTCAGAAAGACGAGGTGCGCAGTTTTGCCCTTGAAATCAGCGCTGTGTCGGCCGTAGCCTTTCCTGCTGGAACCTATAGCCGAGGCCTTGTTCTGCAGCCAACAAAATTTTCGAGAACGAAAGCATAACGCCGAGCAGTGAAGGTTATTATAGATCAAGCCTCCTCAAAAAAGTAAGGTCCAATAACCCAAAATTTGGATATGGCAAACCATTCATTAACTTTTGGGGAGTGAACTCGTGGACTTGTCTTGGATTGTCCGACCAAGCAAATGTTTCCACAGTTCAAGCATATTAAATTATTGAAATTTTTGGCAGAATATGATACTGCCAGAAAGAGTTATACAATGCAAAACAAAACTATTATACAAAAAAGGGACAGGTCAGAGTTGGTTAAATCAAATGAATTCCAATTTGTCATTACCTTTCAGCAGATGAATCGTCAGTCAATGCAGCTCTTTTGGAATTTATCTCTCTGGAAAATTGTTCATGTAATTCTTCAGCCTAGAATTGAAATGAATATTTTTAATATTCGCAATTATTAGAGCACATCGGATAAAAAGCCCCGGTCCTAAGTACGAAAACAACATTTTTTGAAAACTATTCTTATTAATCAATATAATCCCGTTTTAGAGTGATATCATCGGTGTAGAACGATTTATCGAGACCTGCAAAATGTGATTCAGTTAGGACAATCACTTCCTTATCTGAGCAAAATCTCTTTCAAAGGAGCATATTTTTGTGTTCTACAAAAGGTAAGTAGTCGCTGTGGGCCAAATCCGGAGAATATGGTGGGCGCGGTAGCCTGCATCCATTGGCTGACCAGGGTGTTCAGCGTCATTGGAGCCTGTACGACCACGTTTAAAATCGGTAAACCATCGTTCAATAGTCGTTTTCGATGAGACCGAATCCGGATAAAACTTTACAAGTCAAGCCAGGGCGTGGAAAGTGTTTTTCCTATCAAAAAGCAATAATATATCAACACACAAAATTGCGTTGGATCTATCGCTTTCAAAAATAATAAAAATAGCGACACTAAAACCACTAAAACTCAATAAATGATAAACCAAATATCATGAAATTTTAATACCAACTCTCTTCTCAAAATTTTATAGAGATTTTGTTAGTAGAGCCATCTGATATTTAGGCCCGGGACTTATTTCTAAAATGACCAAAAAATGGCGTCACTTATGAGTCCTGAGTGCAAATAAACTTAGTTCATCCATTCGATACTGTAATATATTCGAGTACCACTAATTATGAGGGCACTCATATATATTTAAATTAATACATATAGACTGTAGTTGCTAAGGTAACTTGTTTCATATTCAGTAATGGCAACCGCTATTTTGAGAATACATCTAAAATAATTAGAAAACAGCGTCAAATGGATTTATTACTGAGAAGTACCAACTTCTATATAGATTTGAAGAGAGAATTTCATTCCAAACACAAATATGTAAAAAAAATATAGGGTAGTCCATAAAAAATACAAGTTTATGTTATAGCTTCAAAACCACATTTTTTAATAAAAAACTAAGAACACCATTGGATTTCTTTCAGAACAGTGATTGAAGAATGTTTTAATAGAAACAAAAAATATTTAAAGATTAACAAGTCACAAGGTTTGGTCAGAAATGTACAAAAGTAACAAACACCTTGTATCTTTCGAACAAGTCGAGATATCAAAGGGCGGTTTTCGGAATTTATTTCCTCACGAAAATCGACCTCGTGGTATATGGATTAGTTTTTCTTAACTCCTTCAGAAATTGGTATTTCTATCAAGTGTCTAATTTAGACCACCCTGAACAAGCTATGTGTAATGCTAACTAACACATAATACTGATGGAAGCTGATATGGATCGACCCATGATGGCACTATATATCATGGCTCTTTTTTACGGGTTTCATTGGAGAACAATGAATTTGGAAACTCTCATATATTAGGGTAGTGCTCATCCTTGTGATAGGCATTTGTTATTAACCCCAATACTAAATACAAATGAAGGCATTGAGGAACAATATAATAAAGCACACACAAAGACTGTAATACACTGATCAACAATTGCTAGGGATCACTTATGAACTTCTCTCCATTTGTATTTTTCTTCGAGTTATCTCGTGAATATCTGTACATTATATGTTCTCTAAGGAAAAAATTAAGATGTTTTGAGTTGATTATATCAAATTTTTCCTCACTTCATCGGCTCTTGTTCACAAAATCGATTATTATCTGTAGGCTGTTACAGGTGGAGTGAAAAGAAATGTGATATTTTTTATTAAATCTGTTTTTTTCTCTCGTTCAAACACATAAGGTGACAATAGTTGAAGAAATGAGAACAATATCAGCTTATTAGTCATGCCAAGAAGACGTTTGGCTCCTGTGAAACTGGACCAAATCATACGGTGTATACAGGAAGGTTTGTCCCAGCGAGAAGTGTCCCGGCGGTTGAATGTTTCACAAAGGGTCGTGAGGCGGGCTTGGATTAGGTTCATCCAAAACAACTCAGTAGCTTATGTTCATGGGGAAGGTTGGCAGCGCAGTACAACAGCTGCCCAAGATCGTCTTTTGATCCTCAATGCTAGGAGAAATCCCACTTATCCTGTGTCGCGGCTCAATAGATCACTGAGAGTTGCAACAGGAGTTCTAATTTTGAACCAGACTGTAAGACGACTACATGTTCGTGGTTTGAGAGCACGTAGGAGGGTACAACATCAACGTTTGAATAGAGAACACCGGGTTCAACGACGGCAATGGGCTGATGAGCACCGCAATTGGACAGTTGAAGATTGGAGCCGATGTTTATTTAGAATTTCATTTTAATTGACGATAATGCCCGTCCACACCGTAGTCGTCTGGTTAATGAAGCGCTAGAAACTCATGTTATTGATAGGATGGCCTGGCCAGCTCGCTCTCCAGACATTAATTGCATCGAACATGTCTGGTCTGAGATGTCTAGACAATTATCAACCTTAGAACAACCGATCAATAACCTGGAGGACCTTTCTAACGCTTTACTGGATATTTGGACGAATTTGCCCCAAAATTTTATAAATCGTTTGAATGAAAGTATGCCTCGTAGGGTAGAATGCTTGAGACGAGCACGTGGGGGACCAACTAGGTACTAGCTTAACCGAAACTTCAGCCTTCTTGTGGTTTCATCATAAAATTTTTATGTTATTCAAACACAGAATTTTGAATGTTCCTAATAAAGTCTTTTTTTCTCTCCAACTTTCAATTTTTTCATTCTTTTCTCAAGTGAACCATATTATCCACTGAAAATACTCTGATATCTGATTAAATTTATAATCTTGGAGCGAATATTTCAGAAATGAATTTAGAAAAAGTAAGTGATCCCTATCAATTGTTGAGCAGTGTACTATTGAGCAAACATTTGGAGTATGAATAAGATTTGCTTGTCTGTCTATGCAACTCCGCGATAAGTTTGACTATGCTCATATATATATTGTCGGCACTGCAGTATTGCATTACATAGCTGTATAGCAAAATGATTAGTCTCAGAATGAAAGAGGAAGTTCCGCAACAACAATTACCCGATGAATGAATACCTGCAATTGCCGAAAAAAATGCATTCAGAAGATTATTAGCAATTCAACACATTAGGTAAGTCACATGGAATAAAAACACAGGTATGCTTTTAAATTTTTTATTTAATTATTCTCATTTTATGACGTCAGCTGAGATACAAACAGTTAATATTCAAATTGGTACAAGGTATGAAAGTATTACCATTATTAGTAAAGAGAATTGCCAAAATTCGTAGAAAGAATACTTATGTATATTTCACAGCAATAAGTCTATGATATCTGAATGCATTTCCTAACTGAATGCTTGATTTAACAAGTCAGATAACGTCACAAGGTACCTAGTGTGAGAGAGGCTTCTGAATGATCTCTCTCTTCAATATGTGAGAGCTTACCCGCGTTTTAACACAATGTAAGTGAGAGACCTTTTGGTATTGATTATTTATTTCTCCTATAACAGCTTTTCCTCCACTTCTAAATCTAATTTTGCCTGTTCAATTTCTATTAACTTTAATTCTGCATCCATCAACTGGTCCTTCATTGTCAAGCAGACTTCTCCTTTCTTGCCCTTCAGGTCTTCATCATCATCATTTATTTGAATACTCCAAAACAAATTACCATGTTCGGGTGTAGAGCTAGTCAATATAAACAATGTAAAATAGAAACAAAGGGTACAAACTTTTCTGGGGCAGATGTTTGATCTTTGAGTTTCTCTGAAGGTATGAGAATCTCAATGAAGGCAGATTCAGATGTTTTGTGGCTCTAGTGGCGAATTTGTGCTTTTTTTCGATTTCATGAAAGAATGGAGTATTGTTGGCAACAAAAAGGGATTCTTCATATATATATAACTGTTAAAATACCATGATCCACAGTGTTTTCGACAGTTCTCGAGCCTATCGAGACTCGGGGTACTTCTTAAACATCTCTTCTGCAGCAACAGAATTCCGTCGATTTCACTTGAGTTGCCCCAAATCACGATACCATATCTAATTCTGCTATGTACATATGCATGGTATGATGTCATTGCTGTTTCTGGGCTCACCAGACGAGATAGATTTCCCAGTGAGTATCCAAACCTAGCCACATTCTTACACAGGCTGTCTATATGAGATGTCCAATCCAGACGGTAGTCTACTTCAACACCCAGGAAACTCACAGAGTTTGTGGTGGTCAGTGATCTATCGGCACCATCATAGGAACGCTGGTGAAATTCTGTGGTAAATTCAAATTTTAACAATTGTCTTTTCAGGGTTTAGCATTAGGTTATTTCTGCTGAACCAGTTATTGAGATTATGTAAATAACGTCAAATATTTTTACTGGTATGCTACAATTGGTTACCGTCCACAAAGATGTTGTCAATTAGACTGTGATGATCCCCAATGTAGCGCGTGAACTCATGTATTTGTGATTCAAGGTTATAGGTAAGTAAAAGATCTTGAAAAATTTTACTATTTTTGAAGGGTGTACCTAAATCGATATTAAAATCGCCACTTAATACTGTTTTGAAATTTTTATTTGTTTGTGGTCCAGAGTCAATGTCAAGAGTTCAAGAAATTTATGTAAGTCTCCAGATGGGGATCTATATACTGAAATGACTTTCATCTTTAGGTTCTTAGTGATGCTTGCAGATAGCTGACAGTGGCCCTCCGCGGTGAATTTCTTTAGATCGTCCATGTCCATGCAGTCTGTTTCCGCAGAGACATACATACAAGATCCCCCATATAGTGTTTGTCTTGAATATTGTGAAGCAACTCTGTAGTTAGGGAGGTTTGCTGAGAGGATGGTATCCCCTGAGAACCAATGCTCCGTGAGGCATATTACTTGTGATAATTGCTTTAGGTTGTGTTTAAAGACCACCAGGTCTGATATTTTATTTCTTAAAGATTAAATATTCTGATGTAAGACACTTAAAATTCCATATTTCAAGCCAGCATTCATTATGTTCTTTGCTGATGACTTGTTACCAATTGTTAGGGTTTCTATGTTTATTGATCTGGGTTCCTAAATTTTCTTACTGCCACAGACTCTGGCCAGAACGAACTCTGAAATAGTTTGGAGCTACAATTTGCTGGTAAGAACAGTTTGAAACGTTTATACATCCCTGACTTCTCTTTTACCTCCTCACATTCATCAACATCAGTATTTGGAATTTTATTCTTCACATATTCAATTATGTCATGTGCACCGTTTTCTAGTCTTGACTTTAGATATGTGAATGTGTGATAATGGCATATAGGTCTTAAATCTGCTTGATTCCGTCATGGAACCATAAATTGATGATGGCTTCTTATTCTGTTTGAGTGTATTGACATTTAAGTCATTCTGGTCTCTTCTTCGTGAGCTTGAATCTTTAGGCGATTTAAATACCCCTCTTTAAGAGTTGTTAAGTTGGTTAGATGGTTCTAACCGGTTCTTTATTATTTCTTTTTTATTCACATTCACATTTATAGTTGTAGTTTTATTTTCATTTCCTGTGTTGTCTTTGTTTTTTTGTCCAACACTTTCCTGTTTTTGTCTTGGTGTGTTTACATGATGGAAATTTGACTTACCCCTCTCATCTTTGCTACTATTCTGAACTTTCTTCAAGTCATTGAGCATTTGTTGTTGGTTACCGACAATCATTTTTTTTCGAATTTCATTTCGTTTTGTTATTTCTTTACTTCCCACTGCTGCTTGTAAGTATGTCTTCTGTGTTCTTGTATCTTTTGTGTTCTCCAGATCAGGTTTCTTCCGTGAATTTCTGGCCGTGTCTCCAAGGAATTGCTCTTTGTTATCATTATGAGTTCCCGAAACAGGCCTTTGTTGACCCAATTCCTCCATTGGTCCATTTTGAGCCGATAGTATATTCTCCGATATAGTTTCTCTTCTATATTTTCTCCTAGTTGTTCATGTGTTGAAGTCATTTCCTTTTCCCTAATCGTACATTTAGATGTAGTCTCGATGGTTTCACTACAAGTGCCGACCTGGCCATTCAGTTTATCCAGCTCACTCTTATGTAGTGAACTCTCAATAGTTAGTACCTCAATTGTGGTCAGCATTTCCTTATTTATTTTGTCTATTTCCTTATTTTCAGAAATTAATTTGTCGTTTTGTTCTTACAAATTAACAACCTCATCCTGGACATAGTTATCTTTGTGTTTGCTTCTGTCAATTCTGCCTACTCACATTCTTGTTTAATTCCTTTATTTTATTGGAGTTTTCGGATGATGAGTTTCTATCATCTGAGCTGTCTAGTGTGTCTTTGAAGTTGCCTATTTCCTTCATCAGTTCAATCAGTTCCGTCTTACACTTTCAGTTAGTTTTTGATTAAGCAGTCTTTGTAACTCGTTCTTTTCCTGTTTCGTCTCATCCATAATGTCCTGTATAGAATCTACCCTACATATCAGGTCCTGCTTTTCCTCCTCATGTTTGGCCTTCAATGTGCTATTTGTTGACATCATCTGATAGTTGAAAATTGCTCTCTCTTTGTCTTCATCTACCCTGTTTTTCAGAACGTTCATAGCCTCTGATTGTTGCAACAACTTTAAATTGTCTTCTTTATTAACAAGTGATGCTTTAGTAAGTGACTCCTCTATCCCAAGTTGTGCCTGATATTTTTTCAAATGTTTTCCACTTTTACTAAGTTGGATGTTCAAATCTACAATTTTTTGTTTCAGATCACTTTCCTGTTCTTTCAGACTCCGGTTTTCATTCAGCAACTCATATTCTTCACCTACTGTCCTCTCAATCAATTCTTGGATAATTCCATTACTTTTGCTCAGGTCCAGGTTTATTTCTTTCAATTGGTCAAGTTCCCCTTTCAAATTTTCATTCTCTAGGTTGACGTTTTCAAGTTCATATTTCAAACAAACATCGTTGGTCTCTCTGAGGCAGTTGTTTTCTTCCCTTTGTTTGTTTCGGATGTCAGTTAAGTTTACTTTCTCAGCCTCTAGTGAAGTCAACTTAGTTTTAAGTTCATAATATTCTTTCAGTGAGTTTTTATCGTTGGAGGATGGGCTCAGTTTTTCACTTGAACCTGCCTCAGCATATCACTTTGTAGCTGTAAACCTGTTGTTTGTTGACATATTTACAGTCACGTTTAAAACAGCTTGGATGAAAAACCGAGAAGCAGTTAATGCATACAAGCACTAGCACGTCTTGTTTACGATGACACGCGAATGACATTTTGGTAGGCCTTCTTTCAATCTCCACTCAGCTTAGAACTCCGATCCTTCCAGTTGGAATTGGAACATTTTAAACAAACGCTTCGAAATCAATTTGTTTTTGTATCAACTCCAGTCCTCATTGGCCTATTTAGCTTATTTTCCTTCTCAGAAGCATATTAGTTGTTATGAGAGCCTTTTTTTGTTTCAGTTCACTTTATTCGACTAGATGCAGGCATTTTTCAACCTGCTGGGCTTCTAGGGGTTTCAGGGATTACCAGAAGACTATGAAGTGAAGAGGGTTCTACCTGTGAGGGATTCACCTCCTCAGAATAATTCAGTTCCACATCTGCAATGTATCTTAGTGGAATAAATACTTACTACATTTTCATTTCCTGTTTAATTTCAATAGCTCCTCAGTTACAAAGTTCATATATATAAAAATTAACTACCTTGCGGAGTAGCACTGCAGGATGGTTCCCCCTGCAAGTACTGGCTGGCCCAAGGCCTGTTGATCTTTGGGCTTGCCAAACGGCAGAGCTTGCTGATTCTCTCTGTTCCTTATCTATGTTTTTTTTTAGTTCATTCGACATTACGTAATAATTATAGTGTAATTCATATTCCTTATCATACTCATCTAATTCAAAATAGCCCGCTGACGGATCATAAGGGTTTGTTAGCGGTGTGATTGGATGCTGCAACAAACCCGCTACATTATGGTTCCTCCTCTAGTTTTGTATCCTTCACACTCCAAATCGACAGGATATATGAAATAAATAATAATATCTCGACATCCGCTGATAATACATCATCATCGTAGTAATTTCTACCCGCTTCATTTTTACAAATGATTATATAAAGCACGCAACTGATTCGCGCGGACTAGTGTCCTCAGAGGCGTTGAACCTTGCAGCTATCTGACGTCCATGAACACCTATGCGATGTCTAGTTACAGTATTTTTTTCACGGTCAGTACAATCTCTGGCCCGTTACCTGCTCATGTTGCCTGATTATTTATTCCAATCTGAGTTCATGTGAGAACGTCACAAAATTTAGAAGCTTTCTCTTGATGCTGGGTTCTGCTTTAGATACGATTTGTAAATACGAATTTTTTCCCAGGATATTACAATGCAAAAAAAGGAAAAAGAGACGATATGAGCAACTACAGACCAATTGTAATACTACCTAACATCAGTTGGAGCAACTCGGGTGAAGTTGACAGAATTCTGTTGGTGCAAAAGAGATGTCTAAGAAGTACCCTGAGTCTCGATAGGCTCAAGACAACTCTTTGTGGTTAGTGAAATCTCAACAGGGCCGTCTTATTATATATATATATATATATATTTTCATTTCATGTAGTTTCATCATTGTTTTAGTTCTCAAGTGTTTGAGTTGCAAAAGTCACATTCGATCCTTTTTATGTAAGTTATTATGTAGTTGTTTCAAATAAGTTTTCTGTTCTGTTCGTTGAATTGAATTTACGCAGTTTATACAAAAATGAACCAAGAACTTAATATTCGTTTGCCCCAATAAATTCATTTTCTTTTGCCTGATGTTTTTCACATGAAATCTCCATTATATGGAGAAATTTCTTGAGATTTTGAAAAAGGAAAAAATGAGCATTTTATCAAAAGATATCCAAGTCTCCCTTCCTTTGTCTGGGTATTTGTTGACGAGAAATTTTGATGATGGAACTTGCATTGAATTATTGTTTGGGCTATAACCATCATCTCTTGTTTTCGTTCTCTCCAATGTTACGACAGACATCTGTCGTTTTCAAGACAAAATATTAGCTTTTAAAAAAGCTGAGATTAGAAAAATTATTCAACCTTTCAGTTTGAAAACGTCAAATCGATATATTATGATTATGAGAACTAGATAAAATTGAATTGGGACTTATCTGTTGTTTGAAGATTTCATTAAGTTACACTTCAACATGAATATCGCTCTCAATCCTCAAGTATATCATCAATTGAGTTAGCGGAAGTTTGGAAGCTGATTGTTCGAAATAACTTAAAGAAATCTTCAAACCACCGATAAAGTCCCAATTCAATTTTCTCTAGTTCTCATAATCTGTCAATTTGACGTTTTCAAATTGAAAGGTTGAATAATTTTTCTGAACTCAGCTTTTTTAAAAGCTAATATTTTGCCTTGAAAACGTGAGAAGATGTCTGTCGAAACGTTGGAGAGAACGAAACAAGAGATGATGGTTATAGCTCAAACAATAATTCAATATTTTAAATTTGTTTATATTTTAAACTTGATTAAGACAGACAATCAAATTCAAATCGCAACAGAAATGCAATCAATTTATAATAATTTATTATAATTCCAAATTTTCCCTACTTATTTGAAATATTTCATCCCAAAATATTTTGCATATTCCCTCCAACATTACTGATACGAGACATTTATGACATTTAAGTGGCAAATAACGCTAAAAATAACCTGTATGCTAGAAATATAAAATACGTTTAGATGAATCATGAACTAGTACTAGAGTAACTTTGATCTCTTTCATTTTATTGTAAAATACCTAAATATATGAAAATTATTTTAAATTATGCTTCTGATCAAAATACATACATTACATAAAGAGAATACTGAAATATCTCCATATATCCCCTCAAAATGAGCAGTCAGTTCTTACCGCTTAGGAAATTGAACTTGTCTTCATGTTGTATGTCAAGCTGACTAAGCTCGACATTTTCATCTTAATGTGATGACCTAAAAACTCAACGCTGCGGTTACTGGGCGAAATGCTAGGTTATACCAGTTCTAGCAAAAATAAAAAAAAAAAACTATATCACTTGGTTAAGTAACAGGTATAATTTTGAAAATGTTGAAAATTGATACCCTACACTACATCCTTAAGATTTGTAGTCACAAATTTTCCAATTTTGCAGTGATTTTTTTAAACGTAATCCTAAATAACCATGCTATTGCTTACAGTTACAAATCCATTGTTTTCTGAGAGGTCTAAGTAATTATCACCATTGAGATTGCCGTGCATGAAAAAAGGGCTACAATATTGTCGCCATAAATACCGACCTCGATACCGACCCAGACATTCAGCTTTTCAGGATACCGAGTGTGAATCCCTCTTTAGTCTTGGGTTGGTATAAGACCAATATGGACAGTTGTGACTTTTATAGATCCATTCGAATAAGAAGAGCATTCATTGGAGAAGCAGATATTCAAAATGGCGGTCCAGATTATTACTTATCGTATCACCCACTGTTTCGCAAAATTGTAATCGGTGATCAAAGTCAAGTTCGTTTATTTCGTTGAGCAATATCATCTCATAAAGGATTATCAGTGGTACGAGGAACCCAATACATTTCTTCCATTTTTATTGTACTTGAAGCAGAGTCATTGACGAAATGTCCTAAAACTTCTGTCAGCTGCTCGACCCATTTTCCTATTATGAAAGAGAGCTGTTAGGGGTTGCGACCAGAGGGGTAGTGATATGAGACTGATTTGAACACACTTTTTTTCCCTCTCTACAAAAATTGACCTACTCCGAGCGTTTTTTTCGTTATTGCATTCCAAAGCTCAAAACTCAGGCTGCAAAGTTATGGAGGGCCCACATGTATGTTCATATTAGAACTAGTGAGGATAATGAAACAGCTTGTTGAAAAATATTCAAACTACTGAGCAGGTTTGTCCGATTAACTAAATAAGCCGAGATATTCAAACCCTCTTACCTATACCATTCAGTTCTCAAGCTCTTTCCGATCGAGACATCGTGCTCACGGACGGATGAAATCGCTTTGAGCTACCTACTTTTGATACATCTTGTAACAAAAAATCAGAAAATTTCAAATATTCAAAAAATTGGAGCATATACTGTTCAGGTAAACAAGAGTCCAGATATTCGAACCGACAGACCTACCCTATTCAGTTACAGTGATCGCTTTCGCTTTAAGGTATTCGTGCTCACGGACGGACAAAATTTTCCAGATTTCGAGAATATCTTGAGTCTGGAGAGTATAACGAATAATAATATAATCTCAGTGTTCAGATTTCAGATAGACTCAGTCTCTCATAAACGTCTAGTTTGTAATTAATTTTGTGATACCTTCTCAAATTTTGTGGAAATGCCCTCCTGAATAGACCTACGAAATGTTTTCCCAAGTATTGAATCATCAGTGCAACTAATTTCTCGAATGAATTAAGTCAAGTAAAAACCACGTTGGATTTCGAAGACCTGTAGAATATTTGGGTAATAAATGCCATCTCTTATTGTTTTGATTAAAACGTTTCGATTGACGCCTTCCATCGCTCACAAGGTATAACAAATAGCTTTTGAAAAAGCTGACAATATCAGTTGGAGCAACTCGGGTGAAGTTGACAGAATTCTGTTGGTGCAAAAGAGATGTCTAAGAAGTACCCTGAGTCTCGATAGGCTCAAGACAACTCTTTGTGGTTAGTGAAATCTCAACAGGGGTCTTATTATATATATATATATATATATATGAAGGAAACCTATTAGTCACCAACAATCTCCCATTCTATCATGAAATCTAAAAAAGCACAAATACGCCACTAAATCCAAAGAACATCTAAACGTGCTCTCTTATTGAGATTCTCATACCTTCAAAGAAACTTTACATACCCTGGTGAAGATTTATAATAAAATACCTGATGAAATTAAACAGCAGTCTCAAAAAAGGATGGAGAGAGTACTTTTCAACCATATGAAGGACAGACCATACTATTAATTGAACGATTTTTGAATGCTTAATACTCAACTGTTTTTAACCTTTAACATTTGTGATTGTATTTGTTTATGCCTGTTGTTTCTGTTTTGAATTCATATATTGACTAGCTCTACACCCTAAGAGGGTTATTTGTATTTGTAATGGAATATTTGAATAAAATGATGACGATTAATACCATATATTATCCCATTCATCAACTAATTATACTGTGGATACCGAGAAGTTATCCAATCCATAGCTAATCAAAGCATTCGCGCGTTTATCGAGCCGATCAAGTTATTGGTTGGAACTATCCGACGAGCTCAGAAACCGGCCATTAAGTCTACTTATTTTCAAATAAATTGTGGATTTATATTTTTTTAACAGAAGTTAAACACTTTGTTATTTCTAATATTATTATCACGACATATCTTTTCTTGACAATTTTTCTACATATTTAATACAATCTATTTATGTGATTTTAATAGTACCGTTGGCTTCACTTTTTTTTTTCATTTTAACGCTTTTTATACACAGGGTGTTCCTAAATTGAACGTACAAACAAAGAGGGGAGATTCCTTAAGTAAGTTTAAGAAAAAAAGGCCCATAAACATGGGGTCGCAAACATTTCGTTTTCAAGATGTGATGAAGTTTGAATTTTTTTCAATTTTTTTTTCTCATAGGATCTACACTTCACAATAAGTGTTATTATTATTATATTAAATAGTTTTACCTTTCTCTTCTGTTCAGCTTTTTCTGCCGACTTTTTTTCTCTTCCTCTTCTCTTTTTTTCAATAAATCTTTATTGTGCTGGTATAAAAATTCTTGTACAAAATGGCACAAATCATAAAGAGATTCATACCCCTTTTTCGTTAAAGCTACTTCCTCTAAACCTTCCTGAAGTTTTTTCAACGCATCTGGTGAAAGGTTCTTACTTTTTTCCAATTGAATAATTGGTAATCTGAAAGACAATTAGGCATTTAATATTCAACAATTGTGTGGTATGGTTGAGAATGGGTAGGTTACTCGTTTTTGGTTGATTTATAAATATTTCCTAAATAATTTTTGCGTGCTTGTTCATGTTTTTGCGCGCTTGTTCTAGTTGAAAATTATGTTTTGCCCAAATGCCTGTAATTTTCGGATATCGAGCAGAAAATGGTCTCAATCGATTTTGAAGAATCCCTGGTCAAATGTGCGTATGTCCGGCCAGCCTTATACTCTCTATCTTCCGAAAGAGAAGAGCAAGAGTTTTCATATTTTCAGAATAGGTTAATTGTCCAAATAGTGCAGTCATGTTCGTTATAGGACCAAATCCGTTGACTAGTTCAACAGTTATGAGCATCAGAAATTTGGTTTTCTCAATAATTTTTAGATTAAGATCGATTTGTAACTCAGAACATGTTTTAATGAGGTTGAAACGAATAGGTGTGCAAAATTTCGAGGAAATCGCTCGAAAATTAAAAAAAATCCCAAAATCATTTTTTTAAATACTGGATATCTCATAAGATATCCACAAAATTTTGAATGCATTGATTTTTCAATCAATTATAATATCCTGTTGATATTCGCAAGGTTTTGTACTGTTAGAAGTGATTTAATGATTACAGTTCATTAATTATGTCTGGGGTAGAATTTTCAATAAATCTTGAGTATATTTTGGCATTTGTTTGTCCTCTAAGACATTTGAGATTAGGTCTGTGACGTCACTCTGGAATGGTCAATTGTCCAAATATCTCGGTCAAATTAGTTATATGGCCAAATATGTGGTTTAGCAGTTATGAGCAACTGAAATTTGGTTTCCTCAACAACTCATAGAATATCCACCCAATCAATTTTTAACTTGCATAATGTTTTAATAAGGTTGAAATAAACAGGTTTGCCAATCTCATAGTTGATATCGCATAAGATATTCATCAGAGATCCACAAAACTTTGAATGTATGTTTAGGTTATTGATATTTAGGACATCCTCAAATTTCAGCATTGTATCTACCATCTCATTGTGATCTGAACAGGAAACACTCTTGTTTTATTGAAAATTAAGTAGAAGTTTGACAAATTGTCGGAATGAAATCAAATCAGACTACTTCCTTAGGATTTCAATTCAATTTCAATAACAATTTAAAAAAAAATGATTTTGTTCATGGTGATTTTGATATCACACTGTTCCCGTTCACAATGTAGGCATTGTTCTCAAATCAGCAGCTACATATGTGATTTCAAGTCTTTACCAAGTAATATAAAAGTGCCTTACTCTTCGGGATATGAGAGTGGACATGTAACATGTAAATAGACTTCAACAAGCATCTCAAAATTGCTGACACTACCTTGTGCAGCTTGAAATTTTCGACGAATATTGATGGGCTTTTTTTTGTTTCCATGATTCAAATCTTCGAGATCTGTGTAAATAGCCTGAAACAATGTTGATACAAGAATATTCGTGCCTTGAAAAAAAATTATTACAGATAAAGCACCAAGTTCCACTTTCTGTCGTTTATCCGGTTTCTCACCCATTTGGATATCATTTACATCACAACAACATACAGGTCAAATTTCAAATTTCAATACATAAAAGAAAAGAAAATTTATAAATTTTGATACTGATCAACAAGAACTCGGCAACATCAATACAATAACCTCACTTAATGAAAACCACAGAAGACTTATATCAGCTATTAGAGACCTGGTCAAAAAAATATTTATCTTAGATTAATCGCATGTGATTAATATGAGAAAGCTTCAATATTGAATAACTCTCACAAATTATATTACTATGATTTTGCTGCTTTTTTATTATCTTTATAAAGAAACATTGAAGAGACTAGCATCCCACATTTGAGCATATGAGTTTCCAAATTCCGTGCTTCGATTTAATTTCATAGATGAACAGACATAGAATGCTGTATTATCAATATTGATCAAAATATAATTTATTTATTATACTACAGAAATTCCAAAGAATGATATTATCTCAATAAAATAATTTTGAATTTCCCGCAGTTTTTTCAAATGAGAATGGGGATGATGATTGGTATTGAATAATCTTGTTCAAGTATTTTGATTGGTTGCTGTAATTGTAGAATCAGATTCGCCAACCACCTAACAGTATATGCCGCCAAACATTAGTTTGTTTAACGGAATAATTGGGCCGTTCAGTTAATTACTGTACTTTAAGCCACTAGATATAAACTAAATAATTATTGATCAAAAAGCATCACTAAATTAGTAAGTTTAATGAGCCTCATAACCAGTGTTAGTAAAGTTTTATTGTAATTTTAGGATAACTAAAAATTATGTTCTACGATTTTGTGTTACTAAGACGTCAAAACCAAGGCCGCTTTGCAATGGCCTGGGTTGCATCAACCCGAGGTATCAATACTGCTGTCAGAGAATTCGGCCTCAATAGAATTCGTGACATCGATATCACTGCTTTATGGTGAGTAATTCTGTGAAAAAAGTGCATTGCAATTGCATTCCTATTAGCTTCGCAAATATTTTCAATTTTCTAATATCTAGCCAAAAATGATCTCAATCGATGGTGTACGACTTTTTGATGAAGAAAGCGTTGTCAAACTTGACTATGTCCGGCCGGCTGTCCGACTGTATACTGTTTACATCTCACGAATGAGATGAGCTAGAGTTCCCCAAATCCGTCGATTAGTTAAATAGTTATAAGCATTTGATATTTGGTTTCCTTAATAACTCCTAGAATATTCAGCCGTTCGATTTGAAAATATCTATTATGTACTCGATAGATATTCTTCGTATCTCAACAAACATACATGCACATATGGAGGATATTGATATTGATATCTTGCACATTCTGGGGTTTTATTCAACATAGTTACAATCATTCGTTAATGCTAAAATATGCACCCATTTTTTCAGTTACTTGTTGCCATTTAGAAGGTAATTTCATTATATCTCATTCCCAAGCGTCTTATCCCTATTAGCAAAAAAATGAGATAACCATTTTTAACAATCTTCTCCCGAGAAAAATTTCACACCGCCAAGAGCGTTATGAACAAAAATAAATGATAATCGCTTGATGTCATATCTGGACTATGAGGCGGATGGAACTTCCCAAGCAAGGTCTCGAAGCTTTTAGCGGGTCATCAAAGACGTGTGAGGCCTGGCGTTGTCCTATGATGGAATGCGACACCTGCCTTATATGCAAATTCTGCTCTCATCTGATCAATTGCTGCATTCAATCGTTCTAATTGTTGGCAGTAGAGATCCGAATTAAGCGTCTGGCATTGGGCAGTAGCCCAAAGTAGATGAACTTTGCAATCCCATCAAATACACAGCAAATCCTTCCGAGCCATTAATGCTTGTTTGGCCATCGTCTGAGCAGCTTCATCCTTCACCGGTCTTCGGCTTAACATTGTCGTATGTGACCCATTTCTCGTCACCAACAATCAGCCATCTATTTTATGGTGCATCTTCAGAGTCTGACCGATGTTACGGCAGCTGTCATGCTGGTCTACTTGGATCATTTCCAATATTTTATCAACATTATTGACGACAGGCCTTCCAGTGCGAGGTGCATCTTTTACATAAAAATTACCGGAACGGGATCGGCGAAACCAAAACTGCGTGTGATTGGCTGTTGCAGTATTGGGGCCGTAAACATTTACATTTGCAGCCGCTTGACTTGCATTCTCACCTTTATCACAGCATAGATAATATACTATATACTTAATACCTAATATAATTATAACCTCAGACTCAAATACTTCAAAATGCTCAATCTTAAAATCAGAAGAACTGTCGGGGATGTATTATTCATAAAAAAATTAATCAGTAATCAGCTAGAATACCCCGACATCAATCACAGAATACAATATTTAGACAGTTTGATACATTTTATCTACCAACCAAGCGCACAAGTAGTGCACTCAACTCCTTTATCTATAGAATGCTTGATCAATGCAATGAATTCAAGAATAGGATTGATTTATATTTTCATAGTCCTAGTTCCTTGAAGAGAATCATGAAAAATCACTTCCTCGGGACTTACTAATCAGCTACCACCTTGTACATCTAATTAAGCTTGTTCTTTTTCTCAATGTCATGCACCTGCACTGACCATATACTGTTGTCGAAATTGTTTAGTTCTAGTTGGAAATAAGAAATCTGTCTTTTAATTTTAATTTACACTTCTGTAGATGAATTTTGTTTTTTCTAATCTGTGAACACATTTTTTGGGTATTTGATTACCTGTATGTGATCCATATGGATAATAAATAAATACAGTAGAGAAACTCTGGGTGCTGGGATGGTTCGCGCATTTTGGGCTGCGCATACTCGCTTGGCCCGCAAAGTCTAGACTGACTGATCCAAATCGGTCTGATTCATTATCGTCCCTAGGAATTGAGTAGTGGGTTGCATAAGGTGAGACATAGGCGTAGAGTTCCAAAGTTTTCATTTGAAACGAACTTTACCGTTGTGTTAAGTGACAACTCCAGTAAATTTTTATATTTCTGTACATTTATAGAAAAGTACCCTTTTCTATTTCGAAAAACCTTTGTATCAACTCCACCTAGAAAATTTGCAATCTGCAGCCTTTTCGGCTTCAAATATTTTAAAATGTCCGAGCTCAGTCTGGAGAGTGGGAGTAGATTCCAAAAAAATTGAGTTTCCAGAATAGAAGCAACCCAAATCCAGATAGGCAAATCACAATCCTCAATTATATACAAGCGTTTATTTACAATATTTACAGTTATTCTGGCACCAAATATTTGACAATTGAACAAGAAAAAGTTAAAAATTTCGATATTGGAGACAATTATAATAATAATGGACTTCCCTGTATATTTTCTCGACGCAACGTTGGAAATGTTGGCGAAACTTCCTAATAATTTTGTACACCCTGTGTACAGTCGCTGATGGATAGAATGGCTGGTGAAAAACTCCTAGTTATAGTGACCTCACTGTAGATAGTCTGAAGGTGGTGAACATTAATATCAGGGTGGTTGTGATGCTGGAGACAGTCTCTAGTGGGGTATCTCAATTACTACTGCTGGTAAAGTATTGCAGTCAATGGTTCACGATGTTCGAAAATCCCATTCTTTCCATAATTAATTTCAAGGAATTCAAAAGTTTCGTTAGGCTTAAGGGAGTCTATAAGAATTTATCTCCCAGAAAAAATTATCGTCAAGAAAAATGAGGGTTTTCCAAACACGATAAACTGATTATTTTATTTAACAACAGCGAAATAACTGAAAATTGAGAATATTTCAAGACAGAATTATTTCTATCATTTGCACTGGTCGAGGTAGACAAAAGAAAAGGAAAAACGTAGGTACATTCAGTTAACCGATGCTTATCAATATGGCACATATGTATTCGCCGGACAAGTTTTATTCAATTGCTCTTCGCAGATAGAAAGAATATATCTACAGGGGCACAATTAACATGTAGCACGCTACACCACCCCATATCCCGAGAAAAGGTCTTGGAGCACAAAGAGCTTTTACAGAATACAGGAAAATGAAAGAAAAACGAAAGAATATAATGGGCGCCAGTGATTCATCGAATCACAAGATATACTAAAGGCAAATACTGTTGTAGACCACAAATAATTGCGACTGCATCTTGAAAGACGCATAAGGATCTAAAATCTTCAGAGTAAATTTGAACCCTTCTTACAAAAGGTATATGCAAAACATAATGATGCACTGCAAAAAAGGTTACATTACTCCAAACAAAGGTAAGCGCATTTAAGAGGAGAATTCTGAATAAATCAGAAATTCCAAACTGCAGCAGAAGATAAGATACATGAAAGATAAATGCTTGCAGCTCAGAGACGAAGATAAGGTAAAGATAAGGTAAGAAGATAATGTAAGGTAAAGTGACCTCTAGCGCTCATATTTCGATCTTTCGCTCATTTGGTGTTCAACAGTTTTAGAGATAAGTCATAGATATTAAATTAAATAGGAAAGGAAAAAACTATAAAGAATTAGTCGGATGATTTACCATCTAGCGAATCATCTATATAGTCATCACCTTGGCTCAGATCCGGTTTAATATCCTTGATATGGAAATTTCCTAGGTCTTTTCCTTGCAGATCAACCAAATTATAAACCAGAGAAGATATCACCTTATTTACAATACAAGACACGTATTTTGTGGCAAGCTTCGCCGAAAAGTTTTTGGAGGCATCAGAAAGTGCAAAATTCTTCCTCCACACTTTATCTCCAACCATCAAACGTAGGTCACGCCGTCTAAGGTTATTCCTTCGCGCATTGATGTCGTAAGAATGCCTTAACCTTTGTCGAATCTCATTATGAAGCTCAGGTACTCGATGAAGTAAATCGGGATCTACGACTTTATCTCCTATAGAAATAACATTGTCTGCATTTTCTGAAATCGGACCATAAAAAGAACCATCAGTTGCGACATTTCTCAGAAAAACCACGAATGAAGGGCTATATTTTAAATTTTCGTGCCTTGCAAGTCTAATAGCTTGTGCTATCTGATGGACATTTTGATCTCACGATTTATGATCGCCGTTAATGAAGGATCTTATAGCAATGACGATTGTCTTATTTACACGTTCGGTAGGGTTGATTTGGGGATGAAATCTTGTATTGTAATATATTCTTTGCACCTTATATCTTTTCATAAGATCTTTAAAATCTTTTGACACAAATTGCGAACCATTGTCCACTGCGAAAATTTGGGGAACACCAAAAACTAGAAATATTTGGTTCTCAAGGAACCTTATGATAGCCTTGCTAGTAGCCTTAGGAAGTGGTTGCACCATTACAAATTTAGAAAACCAATCGGTTACAACTAAAAGATATTGGTTTCCAGCTCTTGATCGAGTATAGGATCCTAATAAATCTGCACTCAGGAACTGAAATGCAAAGTTTATGTTTCGATACTTGCCCATGAGACCAGCCTGAGGAAGATTACCTGATTTACATGAAGCACATATCTTACAATTTCTAACGTACTTAACCACTGAATGTTTGGCCAGTAATATAGCGTAGAGATTCGGGACAAGGTTTTATACACTCCAAAATGTCCTGAGGTAGGTTCGTCGTGAAACTCTTTCATAACCTCTAATCTATGGCAGGATGGTACTACAATTTTCCATTCTGGAGAGTCTTGAATGATCCGGCACCTAGGCAGAATATGCTTATATAAAACACCATTATTTATTTTGAATTCCGGATAAAGATCTGGATTGTTTCCGACCTTCATTAACAAATTTTGATACCATTTATCTATTTTAAGTTCCGACAAATTCAACAACGAGATCTGAAGATTATCAGCAGGTATACGAGAAAGTGGATCCGCAACGGTATTTAGCGATCCACTACGATGAACAATTTTATAACGATAAGAAGACAACTTCATTATCCACCTGGAAATACGTTGATTTGGATTCTTCATAGAGTTAAGCCACACTAGAGAGGAATGGTCGGTAATAATGGTAAATTCGGTACCTTCGATATATGATCGGAACTTTTCAATAGATAACACAATCGCTAAAAGTTCCTTTTCCGTCGTTGAATAATTACGTTGGCTTTTGTTCAGAACCTTACTAAAGTAAGCAACAGATTGTTCCAGGCCATCCTGCTCTTGGAAGAGTACCGCTCCTACGCCGTTATCACTTGCATCACATGCAACACTGAAAGGTCTAGAGAAGTCTGGACTAGCTAGGATGGGAGATGAAGTTAGCATCGATCTTATCTGCAAAAATGCCTCATCAGCTAGCTCTGTCCATACGATGGGTTGCCCCTTTTTTCTACCCTTCAATAGGTCAGAAATTGGACTACAAACCGAAGCAAAATCTTTTAGAAATCTTCGATAATATCCTATCAAACCAATCAAACGTCTTATCTGTGTGGTATTTTTTGGAACCGGATAGTCTAAAATAGCTTGAACCTTAGATGGATCTGTTCTTAAGCTATTTGCATCCACGACAAAACCTAAAAAATTTAGAGAAGATCGACAAAAATAACATTTCTCGAAATTAATGGTCAAATTTGCTTCTTTCAAACGATGAAAAAGTTTCCTCAAAACTGCCAAATGCAACTCAAATGTCGGAGTGCAAACTATAATATCATCAATGTAATAAAATACGTATGGCTCCAGTGAAGGACCGATCACAGCGTCCATCAATCTCACCATCGCTTTTCCAGAGTTATTCAATCCAAAGGGCAAGACATTAAAGCAGAATAGTCCTCTACCCTGGACCGCAAATGTAGTTTTTATCTTTGATTCCTCGTCCAGAGGTATTTGAAAAAATGCATGTTTTAAATCGATTGAAGATAAATAAGAAGCATCACGTACCTTACTCAAAATAGAGTCAACAGATGGCAAGGGGTAGCTGTCAGCGAGAGTGACCGAATTCAATTTTCTAGCATCGAAAACAACCCTGTGAGTTCCGTCCTTTTTTGGAACCAACCATAAAGGTGATAACCATGGGCTACACCCAGAAATTGGTTTTATAATATCGAGGTTCAACATTTGATCAACCTCCTTATTCAGAATAGCCTGCATTGCTGGCGACAACGGATACTGTCTCTGTATGATGGGTTTAGCATTTCCAGTATCGATGTTATGTTTATACAGATGCGTTCTCCCCAACCTACCAGATGGAGCAATCTCCTTGAAGAGATCAACAGCAAATTCCAATTCAAATTTTTGGGGATCAGTTAAGGTATCAGATCCAACGAGCGCTCGAACTGCTGCAACTGCTTCGTCCACGTTAAAATTAGTATTATTAAAGGAAAAATCGCGAAAATCGAGAGTTAAATTGAAAATTCTTATAAAATCCATACCTAAAATCAATCCATGAGTGATCGAAGGAACAACGATTACCTTCAGGACCCTATTTACGTTATGCAAGGAAATTGGAAGATCGACATACCCTAATGTATTTTGGAGGTTTCCGTCAGCAGTTGTGAGATTTACCGAGATGTCATAGTTGAGACTTAAATTGAGCTTTCGAAGAAGGTGCATACAGGGTTAACCTAGAATAGTGACATTGCTACCGCTGTCTAGAAGAGATGATATGGGTTCATCTCCCACAAAAACAGTCAGATACGGTCTATTGTCATTTTGACGACATTCCAGAAGTGGATAGATCTCGGTTGTGACCTCCGACTTTATATCACATATCAGTCCAGATTCCCAGGAAGAATGTGAAGATACGTTTGCATTTAAGTTAGTTACACTAGATGTATAGAAATCCTCTACAACCTTGAGCCAAGATTTCCAATCTTCTTCATCGAAGAAGTTTACTTTCTCTTCGGATGGGACTTTCCTTTTGGTTTTGGAGCAGGATTTTGACCTGAAGGACCCCCAATACCTGCGGGATTGACGGTCTTGTTCCCGTTTTTTGAACAAAACGAACAATTTGATTTGGTCACGTTTTTCTGACCACATCCAAAGCAAAATCGTGATTTTGGCTTGCTACATTCAAAATATCGATGTCCGTGCTCATCGCAGTTCCAACATTTAACCACGAGTCGAACCTCAGAAACCTGTAATTCGCTAAGTTGTCTAGACACATTCATGCAGAGAGTATCTTCGATTCTCTTGCACAGAGATGTTAATTGGGAAACAGAATCAACGTCTTGTAAAACAAGAGCTTTAACATAATCAGGAAGTAAATTATTTCTGATTATTTCGACCATTTCTGTTTCCGAAGGACACTTGGTAAGCCTATAGAATTGAGCTTCCATGGAAGATATAAAGAGTGCAACAGACTCTCGGGATGTCTGCTTACGAGACTTGATCCCATTCAATAAAACCGAGACATAAGTAGTGTGTAAGAAAGTTGATTTAATAGCAGACACCAACTCTTCCCAATTTTTAAATCGATCTTTCAAATGGTAACTGTGCCACT
Organism: Micraspis discolor; assembly: GCA_030674115.1. NCBI lineage: Eukaryota > Metazoa > Arthropoda > Insecta > Coleoptera > Coccinellidae > Micraspis > Micraspis discolor. The sequence continues at coordinate 1,090,487 of JARTUT010000010.1, read as the reverse complement.
AAGTCCATGCGTCATGCTCAAATAAATCACTAGCTGATGCGAATAAATCTGAGTCTGTGCAACCCCTAGAACTTTTTAGAAACTCAATCAGCTCCAAAAATGGTATAAGTGGTTCTTTTCCCGAAAATTTCTTAAAACCCCATTTATAAACAGGAATGGATTTTGAATGTGACCCGCTGCTTGTAGAAGTAAAAACCACACTTTGGGCTTGCGGACAGTTGGACTTTACGGGAGTAGAAGTACAAGGAGCATCCGGCTCGCTAGGAGAGGCTTTTTCGGCTATATCAGCTTCCAAAATGAACACCTCCTTATAGAAAGCTTGTCTAATGGCTGATTCTTCATCTTTATCCGTCGATAATTTTTGAATTCCACCAGTCAAGTGAGTAAGTCGCGATACTATGCGTCTGTAATCAAGTTGAGAAGAAGAAGGGCCGAACTTAGTACAGAGATCATTTAAATCTGCAAAACTTTCCTTGATACCGTTAAGATTTTCTTCAAAAGAAAAAGGATCATTTACATGAACGAGACTTCGATCAGAACCTTCTTGGGCTAATAAACCCCTCAAAACCTTGCGTTTCTCATCCAACAAGGATGGAATCTCTATTCCTCGAATTGCGATTTCATATGCCAATTCATTCTGCTCAAGGAAATTCGGATTGATCCCCATTATGCACAATTTTAAGAAAACCCGAAAAATAAAAACTATATGTAAATCAGCTTCATTACATATCAACTGAATGAAAAAGAAGGAAGAAAACGAAAATTCGGTATGACCGCAAATGGAATCGAAACTCCTAAAGGACCGACCGAAAAGATTGTGATGAGCCGTCAGAACAAAGTTACCTCCATTCAAAAACTCATGAGAAAACTTATTATTATATCACAAATAATTTTTTTTTAAGGCCCATCGTTGGGCGCCAAAATTTTGCAATTGAACAAGAAAAAGTTAAAAATTTCGATATTGGAGACAATTATAATAATAATGGACTTCCCTGTATATTTTCTCGACGCAACGTTGGAAATGTTGGCGAAACTTCCTAATAATTTTGTACACCCTGTGTACAGTCGCTGATGGATAGAATGGCTGGTTGAAAACTCCTAGTTATAGTGACCTCCCTGTAGATAGTCTGAAGGTGGTGAACATTAATATCAGAGTGGTTGTGATGCTGGAGGCAGTCTCTAGTGGGGTATCTCAATTACTACTGCTGGTAAAGTATTGCAGTCAATGGTTCACGATGTTCGAAAATCCCATTTTTTCCATAATTAATTCCAAGGAATCCAAAAGTTTCGTTAGGCTTAAGGAGTCTATAAGAATTTATCTCCCAGAAAAAATTATCCTCCAGAAAAACCCCTTTATGAGGGTTTTCCAAACACGATAAACTGATTATTTTATTTAACAACAGCGAAATAACTGAAAATTGAGAATATTTCAAGACAGAATTATTTCAATCGTTTTCACTGGTTGAGGTAGACAAAAGAAAAGGAAAAACGTAGGTACATTCAGTTAACCGATGCTTATCAATATGGCACATATGTATTCGCCGGACAAGTTTTATTCAATTGCTTTTCGCAGAATATATGTACAGGGGCACAATTAATATGTAGCACGCTACAAATTTCTAGGTTCATAAGGGTTAATATTTCTCAAAAATTGATCGAAGTATATATTACAATTAATATTATTTTAGTCACATCACATTTGTTTGAAAATCACAATGAAATATTTGGAAAACCTAACAAATCAAATTATTTTAGGTTAGAATCATAGATAAATACCAAAATAAATATAAATTTACCTTTCATCTATGGGTAGAATCCGCCCTTAAATAGTTAATTGGCCATGAATGAGCACTTAAATTTAAGTCTCGCTTAAGGAATTTCAGTGCCGCTTAACAATTGGTGCAACGCGATTAAAGTTAAGGATTCATTTTAAGGGACGCTTAACGCTAAGTGTGGTTGGTGCAAACGCTCCTAATTTTGTTGTGTATATATTAATGATGGCTGAATCGAAAGAAAATAAGGGCAAGTATTGTTCCTTCAAGAATTGTGGTAATCGTGAAGGAAGTAAAGAGTGTTTTTTCAGATTTCCAAAGGATATTGAGAGGTAAACTTTAATGAAATGGTTTCAACAAATCTGGATGTTATAATTTTTTTTATTTTCAAGGGCACAACAATTTGCACAAACATGTAAACGAGATGATTTGTCGCAAACATTAGAAATAAATAAATGAAAAATACTTAACAGAACAACAAACAAATTTTGATACTCATTATATAATAAAAACTTGCAAACTCTTTATACAATTTCTTAGAGTACCCACCTGTCGCTTGTAGTATTTCCAACCGAGGCCGTTCTCAAAATTTCTGAATACAGCCCTGTCTATTGGTCTGCCGTAATAGCACAGGTAATATTTTCAAGGTCACAAATTTTGGAACATTAAATTCTAAGGGATGAGAGCAGAGTTTCTCTGCTGTATATTATCTATGCTGTGCCTTTATCAAAGCAAAATTTTAATATGTACCGAATGTTTTCTTTGTTCACCCCCATCTTTGACGCATAACTAAATCGTTCATCCACAACAATGACAAAAAATGTTTTGCTAGAAAATTCTTCTTTTCAAAGAAAGAAAGTTTGACCAAATACGACAAATACAAATAGATATATAGATCAGTGAAGCCAAGTGTCGACAAAATAATGGATTTCTTTTTCCCCTACCTAATAAATGATAAATGGTACAATCGAAAAGTGATGAATTGACATGTTCCAATTTTCATTGAGTTTTACCATAAGGCATTTTATATTTTTAGAAAACAAAATTAAAGGAGAACCTTCACTTTTCTATGAGGAATTTGATATGTTCTATTTTTTGCAACCGCAGATTGGGATTATCTTCGATCGACAAATTGTCTAAATGATAAATCAAGAATGTTTCTACTCAAGAGTTTCATATCACACCTCCTCCTCAAGAAGTTCTAAATAATACACACTTCAATTATTTATTTCTTTATTTATTTATTTGAACGGACATGCCTATTTACAATTTATTATCATTATTATTATTAATTACAAACGGCAAAGCCAATTTTCCAATAAGATATACAATATTCCAAAAATCAACAAGAAAACAAACAAAAAATGTTGAATTCTACAAAAAAAAAAATCGTAGGAAAAACCGACAAGAACAATTGACAAGTTCAAATAGCCTCAAAATATCTTTTGAGACTAAAAATAGATATCTGAATCTGAAATAGATCGATTTCCCATGCATTTTCCCCTTTTATCGCTCGTGCAATCGGATTATTCATGGCATAGTTTGTGGGGTTATATTCTCTATGTCTAAGGAATACATTTTTCGCATTAAGTTTTATCTTAGATACTAAGTATTCACAATCAATGTAATTATTGATTAATTTATATACAAACATCACATCAAAATTATTCTCCTTCTTACAGATAGTGGCTTCATTGATAAAGACTTGTGTAGGTGGTCATAGATTATTGAGGCCATGGGAATACCCATTTTGCAAGCAACCCATCTCAAAAATTTTCGTTGCACGCGCTCAATATTATTTTTGTGCACTTCATAATAAGGAGACCAGACTACAGTTGAATATTCCAATATACTTCGGACATTCGTAAAATAAACAATTTTTAAGGCAGAGATATTAGTAAAATCTTTGAGTTTTCTTTTAATAAATCCAAGCATCCTCATAGCTTTCTAAGTTATAATGAGAATATGCTGAATTAAATTCAGTTGGTGGTCGAGGTGTATTCCTAGGTCTTTAACAATTAGACTTGAGCTCAGTTTGACATTGTTTAGCCTATAATCGTACCGAGAACCGTACTGGATAGGTGACTTAATTCTGTATAATCTCATTACACTACATTTACCGATATTGAATTGCATTTCATTGTAAGCACACCACCTTTCAACATTGTTAAGATCTTCTTGTAGTGAAAGACAATCTTGAATACTCTGTATGACCCTAAACAATTTAAGATCGTCAGCGAACAATAGAAATAGACTTCCTCTAATATATTTTCCTATATCATTTATGAAACATAGGAAGAGTAGTGTAGAAAGGGGGGAACCCTGACCAACCCCTGAAGAACGAGAAACTGCTCGGAGATAATACCATCTCCAAGCTTAACCCTTAAGGTACCATCACGCAAACGATCAGACAACCAGTCCAATAACGGAGGGCCGACACCTATCCCTTCAAGTTTTTCAACAAGTAACGAATGTGGAACCGTGTCAAAAGCTTTTTGAAAGTCGGTGTTAAGGCTATCTACCTGAAATTTTTCTTTCATTGCATTTGAAATGATGTCTATGTACGAAACAAGATTAGCTGTTACCGATCTCTTGCTAATGAATCAGTGTTGTTCTGATAGAAAAACATGTGAAAAGTAGGGTGAAATCTTGATGTTGACAAGCTTATCGAAAATTTCAATACTGATCTATAATTTTACATCTTTATCATCTCCAGACTTGTGTACAGGAATAACAAGGTTATCTTTCCAGATATTTGGATAACTTTCGCATTTAATCGAGCTATTGAATATAAGGCATAAAGGCTCAGCCAATATATCACCGCAGCGCTTCAAAAATATCGCCCCAATATTATCAGCACCCGAGTCATTGGAGTCATTCAAAGTCAACAACTCTTTAAGTACTTCATCTGTCGTAAAAAACTTTTCCTATATCGACAAGATTATCCTGCGGTGTATTCAAGTGTTTTGGCTTGCTCGCTTTATATACTTTGGAAAAATTGGAACAAAAAAATTCGGCTATTACTTGTGGATTATCTGAAATTTCATCTTAGAAATACATAGTTGTGGAAAGACTCTTATTCTCATTATTAGATATAGTTAGCGACTTTTTCGTGATTTGAACTCGAATAAATAAGTCTTTTTCTGATCGAACCAATATTGAGCTATATCACCTTAGTTACCATGTATCATAACACACTCATATTTCCCAAGGAAAATATGAAACGTCAAATCATATTTCTTTTAAAACGTCAAATCATATTTTATTTCTTTATTTAATAACAATAATAATATTATAATAACAATAACCAGATACAAAGGAAGAAGAAATATCTTGTTGATGACGAGATATTGTTGATGATGGAGCTCGTTTTGAATGATTGTTTGGGCTATTACCATCATCTATTGTGGATGTAATGATTTCCGACGTTTCGATAGACATCTTCTATCTTTATCAAGGAGAAAAGTAAGAAACCCTTTGAAAACTATCAATTTTCAAAAAGTCAATATGACAGAAGTCATGAAAGAAAAATGAACGATGTTATATACTCATGTGCGATATGATGATCTTTTCAAGTTGGATCGAACTATCGGCGTCCAAACTTCTGGCAGATCTATAGATGGGTTTCTTACTTTTCTCCTTGATAAAGATAGAAGATGTCTATCGAAACGTCGGAAATCATTACATCCACAATAGATGATGGTAATAGCCCAAACAATCATTCAAAACGAGCTCCATCATCAACAATATCTCGTCATCAACTAGATATTCGGTATGGGCCCGAATTGTTTCAAGAAGTTAGAAGTTATGAAAGAACCAGGATAAAATTGGCAAAGGAATGCAACCATCTGACATTCATCCATCTTGCAAGAGATCGAAACCTAATTCCTAAAGGTCTCAGAGTGAAACTTCCTGTCAAAAGTTATAGAGCAGATAGGATTTTAAAACGGACAAGTCAAGCCCTTATGAGAGAAAGACTGAATCAACATCGATTCAACAAAGCCAACTTACTTACATCATGCGAGAACCTTAGATCTTGCATTCAATCAAAAACTAATGCTGAAGATTATGAAAATATTCTGGGAGCTATTAAACATAGCTATGAAAGAATATATGAACAGCAAAAACAAGTCCAAAAAGGAAAATGGAGAAACTTATGAAGGAATCAAGAAAATATGAACCCTTAGGTCATTCAAAAACCGTGATCAATTTATCTAATAAGAACTTAAGTGAAGATCAGATATCTCTCCTCAACAAAGGTCTCAAGTTCTCTATAGCCCCTAAGACGATACCAAAATTGAAATCATGTTGGCGGCAGAAGAAACTGCACAGAAAATTCGAGAACCTGAAAAAGCCGTTATCGTTCATTTTTCTTTCATGACTTCTGTCATATTGACTTTTTGAAAATTGATAGTTTTCAAAGGGTTTCTTACTTTTCTCCTTGATAAAGATAGAAGATGTCTATCGAAACGTCGGAAATCATTACATCCACAATAGATGATGGTAATAGCCCAAACAATCATTAAAAAAGAAATATCTTGTTCATAATTATTCGTCGACGAGACTACAGTTTTCTTCAGATCATTGAGTTTCGACGTAGTTCGACATTTTTTTAAAAATATACGATCTGGCTTCTAATTTTCCAGAACCTAATCTAGCAAATGCCCTTGTTTTAGTATTGTTTCCTTAATCTCAGGAAATAATCAGAATTTAGTAGTAAAACGAAAGATGAGCGAGGTTTGAGATCTTATTGTCACCACTGTAAAAAGGGGGAGGTGAAAATAGACGATCAGAATTCTGATTGGCCAGTGACTTATCTCGCTATATGCCTTTGTTTCGGTTCTGGATCACCACTTTTGTAATTACCTCAGGAAATGATCAGAATATAGTAGTGAAACGACAAATGGGCGGGGCTTGAGATACTGTTGTCGGCACTGTTTGAAGGAGGAGGAGACAAAAGACGATCTGGTTTCTGATTGGCCAGCGCACTATCTGGCTAAATGTCCTTGTTTTAGTATTGAATCATCATGTTTTTGTAATAATCTCAAGAAATGATCAGAATTTAGTAGTTAAACGACTCGGGAGGTTTGCAATCTTATTGTCAGCATTGTTAAAAGGTGGAGGCGACAATGGACGATCAGATTTTTGATTGGTCAGCGACTTATCTCGCTTAATGCCCTCGCTTTGGTACTGAATCATCGTGTTTTTGTAATTATCTTATGAGATGATCAGAATTTAGTAGTAAAACGACAAATGGGCGAAGCTTGAGATACTGTTGTCGGCACTGTTTGAAGGAGGAGGAGACAAAAGACGATCTGGTTTCTGATTGGCCAGCGCCTTATCTGGCTAAATGCCCTTGTTTCAGTATTGAACAATCATGTTTTTGTAACAATCTCGGGAAATAATCAGAATTTAGTAGTAAAACGAAAGATGACTATGATGATTTTTTAAGTTGGATCGAACTATCGGCGTCCAAACTTCTGGCAGATCTATAGATGGAGCACTTATGGAATCTGGTGTTATTTTCATAAATGCTGCTTCTTTGATTTTTCTTCTTGCAAGTTTTCTTCTTTGGATATTATTGATGCTTCATCCCACTTTATACGATGATTCTCATCTACAGCATGTTGGACTAACCTGGATTTGTCGCTAGTACTCGTAGAAGCTTCTGATGTTCTTTTATTCGTACATTCAGAGGGCGTTTAGTTTCTCCGATGTAAGATCTTCCGCACTCATAAGGTAATTCATATATGCAGTTCTTTGTCCTTTGTGTCTCATTATTAAACTTAACTTTTGTAAGTTTAGCTCTGATAGTGTCTTGAGTTTTGAATGCAGTCGTTATGTTGTATCTATTTCCAATTCTTCTCATTTTCTCCGACAAACCTTTTACATAAGGAATTACGGTTTTAATGGTCTGATTTATATCTGTTGGTTCAGGTTGACTTTCTCTTGTTCGTTTAGCTTTTTCTAATATCTTTTTGGGGTAGCCATTGCTTCTAAGAGTTTTCGAGATGTTATTTATTTCTTCATTTTGGTCTTCTTCAGTGCAACAAATATTTATTGCTCTATCAAATAAACATTTTGCTACTCCCAATTTAGTGTTTAGTTGGTGGTTTGACTCAAAATGTAGATATTGTCCTGTGTTCGTTGGCTTTTTATACACAGTGGTTCTTGGGATTCCATTTTGTTTATGTACAGTACATCTAAGAATGGAAGTTGTCTGTCCTTCTCGATTTCAATTGTGAATTTAATTGATTCCTCTTGATTGTTTAGATATTGAAGGAATCCATCTATAGTGTCTCTTCCATGTTGCCAAATAATGAAAATATCATCTACATATCTTTTCCACAGTTTGGGTTTAAGTACATATTTTTCTAATGCCTTCTGTTAAAAAATTTCCATATATAAATCAGCTAAAATTGGTGATAGTGGTGAACCCATGGCCATTCCGAATTCTTGTTGATAAAAGATGTCTTCGAATTGGAAATATTTTGTTTCAATACAAAGAGAAAGCATTTCCATAATTGCATTGACGCTTAGTGTAGTTCTTTCACTAAGGGTTTGATCTTCTTCAAGCTTTTTCCTAACTATGATAAGTTTTATCTGTCGGAATATTAGTGAACAAACTGGTGATGTCGAAGCTGACCATAACGTCTTCTTCCATGATTTCTTGATGTTTCATTATTTCTATGAAATGTTTCGTGTTTCTTATCATCGATGATGAATTACTTTTTAATGGCGATATAATTTTCAGCAGAAATTTAGCCAATTGGTGGCATGCTGAATTTCTTGAACTCACAATTGGTCTTAGAGGAATATTTGCTTTGTGTATTTTTGGTAGACCATATAAATGTGGTGGTGTACTGAAGTGAGGTGTAAGACGATACCAAAAATTGAAATCATGTTGGCGGCAGAAGAAACTGCACAGAAAATTCGAGAACCTGAAAAAGCCGAAGAATACAGATGGAAAATCAGAACCTTGTTAGACAGGAATAACAAAACACCTCTACCCAATATAAATAAAGCTGAACAGAGGGCATTAAAAGATCTTAAATCGGATAGTTCCATAAAGATACTTCCAGCAGACAAAGGAAATGCCACTGTAATTCTAGATGTTGGCTCTTATAATCAAAAAATCAATGAATTATTAGAAGCAGGAAAATATAAAAGACTAAAAAGGGACCCAACCACCACAGTTGAAAACAAGATTTACAAAATCCTTTATAAATATCGAAATGAATTTCCAGATCAATTCGTTAGATCAAGACTTACACCTCACTTCAGTAAACCACCACATTTATATGGTCTACCAAAAATACACAAAGCACATATTCCTCTAAGACCAATTATGAGTTCAAGAAATTCAGCATGCTACCAATTGGCTAAATTTCTGCTGAAAATTATATCGCCATTAAAAAGTAATTCATCATCGATGATAAGAAACACGAAACATTTCATAGAAATAATGAAACATCAAGAAATCATGGAAGAAGACGTTATGGTCAGCTTCGACATCACCAGTTTGTTCACTAATATTCCGACAGATAAAACACTCATCATAGTTAGGAAAAAGCTTGAAGAAGATCAAACCCTTAGTGAAAGAACTACACTAAGCGTCAATGCAATTATGGAAATGCTTTGTCTTTGTATTGAAACAACATATTTCCAATTCGAAGACATCTTTTATCAACAAGAATTCGGAATGGCCATGGGTTCACCACTATCACCAATTTTAGCTGATTTATATATGGAAATTTTTGAACAGAAGGCATTAGAAAAATATGTACTTAAACCCAAACTGTGGAAAAGATATGTAGATGATACTTTCATTATTTGGCAACATGGAAGAGACACTATAGATGGATTCCTTCAATATCTAAACAATCAAGAGGAATCAATTAAATTCACAATTGAAATCGAGAAGGACAGACAACTTCCATTCTTAGATGTACTCGTACATAAACAAAATGGAATCCCAAGAACCACTGTGTATAAAAAGCCAACGAACACAGGACAATATCTACATTTTGAGTCAAACCACCAACTAAACACTAAATTGGGAGTAGCAAAATGTTTATTTGATAGAGCAATAAATATTTGTTGCACTGAAGAAGACCAAAATGAAGAAATAAATAACATCTCGAAAACTCTTAGAAGCAATGGCTACCCCAAAAAGATATTAGAAAAAGCTAAACGAACAAGAGAAAGTCAACCTGAACCAACAGATATAAATCAGACCATTAAAACCGTAATTCCTTATGTAAAAGGTTTGTCGGAGAAAATGAGAAGAATTGGAAATAGATACAACATAACGACTGCATTCAAAACTCAAGACACTATCAGAGCTAAACTTACAAAAGTTAAGCCTAATAATGAGACACAAAGGACAAAGAACTGCATATATGAATTACCTTGCGAGTGCGGAAGATCTTACATCGGAGAAACTAAACGCCCACTGAATGTACGAATAAAAGAACATCAGAAGCTTCTACGAGTACTAGCGACAAATCCAGGTTAGTCCAACATGCTGTAGATGAGAATCATCGTATAAAGTGGGATGAAGCATCAATAATATCCAAAGAAGAAAAACTTGCAAGAAGGAAAATCAAAGAAGCAGCATTTATGAAAATAACACCAGATTCCATAAGTGCTCCATCTATAGATCTGCCAGAAGTTTGGACGCCGATAGTTCGATCCAACTTAAAAAAATCATCATATCACAGATGAGTATATAACATTGTTCATTTTTCTTTCATGACTTCTGTCATATTGACTTTTTGAAAATTGATAATTTTCGAAAGATTTTTTACTTTTCCTCCTTGATAAAGATAGAAGATGTCTATCGAAACGTCGGAAAACATTACGTCCACAATAGATGATGGTAATAGCCCAAATAATCATTCAACAAGAATCTATCTCTTGTATAAATTTTACAACACTCATACTTGAAAGTATTAAATAGGAAAAAGCATTGATAGATAAGTGAATTTATCTTAAAATCTAGAGCTGATACAGAAAAACCGCTATCATATCATATATCAATCATTAGATTCAGCAATAAAAATATAGTTAAAATCAAGTCAAAAATTCTAGGCACCAAAAAAAATTTTTTTTTTGTAGGCCTGTGTAATCGACCCCTTTTTATGATATTAGGTTATTCATTGAAAAAACTATTATTATGGTCTTTTTGAAAGAGGGGACATTGAAGATTCGATATTAACCGAAGATTTAATGCCGATACAGATAAAGATTTTCGAATTTTTTGGAAAATACACTATGCAATGAGGGGGACAAAATGTTATATGAGGTATTTTAAAGAACAAGAGAAATAATGATATTCTAAATGTTTTTCTAAGGAGTGGATATGCCTAATTTGATTAGTTTTTAGAAGGGAATTTGTACTTCGAACCATGATTGGGTATTTTTGATTTGTTATGAAGTTTTGTTCATTCATCGTGGTGGTTGTATCAGTATCACAATGTTGCAAAGTACGGGAAAGGACTCTAGAACAAGCGCGCAAAAGCTCCTAAGCGATTTTCAAAATTTTGCGCGAGTGTTCTATAAGAACATAGTTCTATTGTTTTGTCGAAATGTCTGTAATTTTCGAATATCGAACAGAAAATGGTATCAATCCATTGAGTTTGACCTCCTGATGAAGAATACAGGGTCGAACCTGAGGATTTTCGTTCCGACCGGCCATATACTGTCTATCATCTAAAAGAGATGAGCTAGAGTTCTCATATTTTCAGAATATGTCCGGCCAGCCTTATACTCTTTATCTTCCGAAAAAGAAGCTCTAGAGTTTTAATATTTTCAGAATAGATTAATTGTCCAAATATCTCGGTCAAGTTCGTTATTGAACCAAACCCGTTCAATGGTTCTGGAGTTATGTGCATCTGAAATTTGGTTTCCTTTACAACTACAAGAACATCTATCGGATCAAGTTGTAACTCGGAAGATATTTGAACTAGGTTGAAACAAATATGCTTGCAAAATTTCGCAGGAATCGACACGAAAATTCTAAAAAAAAATTCCCAAAAAAATTTATTTTTATTTATTTGTGCATGTAGGATGTTTTGATGTCTTACATATTCTTAATTCTCATTGCCGTAGCTTTCTTTCGCCAGAAGGTATCATTTTTTCACTCACTCAAGAGAAAAGGGAAAGGCCAAAAAGTATCAGAAATTTCAATGCTCTATGATTTCATAGATACGTATTCGATTGATATCTGTTGAACTTCCAGTTGGAGGAAAATTATTACGATGAAATAATGTACGTTGTCAAAATTTAGAAAAGCACTGACTTGGGTTTTTAGGAGGACATTTTCAATTTTAGATATGGCTTTGTACATACTTTGTGGCGGCCAAATTGTATCACTTTCTTCCAGTGTAGATACGGGAAATGACTCTAGAAGAAGCGCGCAAAAGCCGCAAAAGCTTCCGACCTCACGTCAATGTTTTTCTGATATTTTTTTCGGGTTTTTTTTTGGAATGTTACAGCTGAGTCTCACAGTTTTGTAGTCTCGCGAGGAACTCGAGTTCTATAATCTTTTGTTGACACTCGTACTGTAATCGCCTAGCTATGGTTGAGAATCTCGAGTTTGTCAGGTTTTGTGAGGAAGATTGGAAATATTTCTCACAATATTAATGGGAGTCATGCTTCTGAACCTGCAGTGGTCTTGGAAAGTTTCTGCAAATATTTAACCAAGATCAGTCAGAGGTGTTTTGGTGGAGTTTTATGGCACCCACACATTAGGGATATGTACGACTTAAGGATCCACTTTCTTTTTTGTCCTAATCACTATGGATGAGTGTGATACGTAGTCTGAACGCAGGATGTGCTACGGGACCGGATAATATTTCATTCAAATTATTAAAAGCAATCGATCCGACTATGGATGAACATCTAGACCAATTTTCAATTCATCTGTATAATCTGGCTGTTTTTCATCAATCTTAAAGCTAGGAAAGGTAATGCCTATTCACAAGAAGAAGGCTTTTGAGATCGCAAATTGTCGAGCTATTTCAAACCTAATCCAGTTTTCCAAAATCTTTCAAAAATTAGTCCACCAAAGCATGTATCAATTTCGGTTCAAGTATGCCATCTTTCCAAAGCAACAGCATGGATTTTATATCGGCAGGCTAACCCAAACTACCTGTACTGGGTCTATTTCATTGAATTCGTTTATTAATCTCTAGATAATAGTGAACATGTGACAGGTATATTTTTTTACTTACAACGTTCATTTGATTGTCTTCAACATAAGTTTATAATGGACAAATTTTATGAACTGAGCTTCAAGGGCATCTTTCTCGATTGGATTTCGAGCTTTCTGATACAGCGTAGTATGCTTGTTGAGCGCAATGACATTTCTTCATATGAACATGAAAGAGTTCTGGAAGTGCCCTAGGGATTTGTTCTTGGACCTCTTCTGTTCACCCTATTCGTCAACGATTTGTCGCACTTCTTGGTGACATGTGTTCTGGCCATTCTCATTTATTTAAGAAAAGTGGACACAGACAGGTTACAACCCAAAAAAGTATTCACTTAAAACTAAAAAATTCCAATATAAAGTGATTGCATAAGTGAACCGTTACTCGAGAAAACCTTACATATTTATGAGAAAAATAAAATACATATATACTATTATAAATGTTGAAAAAAAAAACAACAAATTATAGACAGGATTCTGTTACTTTCACTTATGTACTTGAATGCTGACATATCCTATATATATATTTGTGATATCATAAAGGATGAATAAATTATATATCTATCTATAGTGGCATATACGCTCCAGGCGTCATCTGCCAGCAGGATACTATTGGCTCTGATCAATCAGGAATTTGTCTATGAGTAAGTTCTTGTTAGACATTAACATATAGTACTACTCGGTACTCGCTCAAGCTACCAGTCGTAGTCTCCTAGTTCGGACGCTAACGTTACTCCCTGGGTCGGAAGACTCAGAGGCAAAGTGAGTCATATTTGTTTTTGCATGTAGTACTAACATCACATCTTGGTCAAACTCCATGTCTGTGGACTCAGGAGTCCAAGGAAGCCATAGTTAATTATGCTGCACTTTCGTTATGATCAACCGAGTATATTTCGTTCTATTTTACGGCTCGATACTTTCCTACCTCTTAGTTGTAAAATAATTCCGTAGGCATAGTAGTTGTATTCTTGGTCCCCTTGAAAATTGGTATCTTCCTCATTTCATTCCTATATAACGCTTATTTTTTTAGTCAAGAAACAATGGAATACTTGATGAGCAACTCTAACAACCCAAAAGAAAGAGTATCTCTTAGGATGGCAGTACATCTTATGGAAGGCTCGATCCTACTGTTTGCCAAAAAAGTCACTATATTTCAAGGTAAGATGAGACTTTTTTCCAATCCTTTCTTCAAGTTTTCATTCTTTTTTTAGATGACCTTTACCGAGACCTGACCATTTTATCCACATTCCCTAAAGAATTATCCCTTCCTGGAAGGTAAGCTCCTCATATCCCTCATCCTCCTGTAGGTTCGTACTACAGCAGAACCTTTTATAATTTTCACTGAAAACGTGGAATACGAGATATCCTCAGAAAGATATCGTTCTTTTATAACTTTATTGACTATTGTAATTAATATAATAGGTAACGCCCTTTCGTGCAGTTCCTTTATCAGTAAACTCGGGCGCCAGACTATTTGCTTCTGAGGGCGTCACCCTCACCTATCGAGCTCCTCCGAAATGTCCAGAAGCTCGATCCTAGGCAGACTCCAGTGGAGAATGAAGTGGGTAGCTGTTGGAGGTGTAGGTGTCACCAATAAAACACTCGATTAACTAAAAAATTACTATCTGTTCATACCAAATAAACAAACATTCTAAAATAATAGGTCTCACAGTCCTTAAAACAAATCAATAGTTCATATCAGGTACAACAGTCCTTAATCTAAATCACAAAATCCTTGTAGTCCCTAACCTCTAAAAACCCAAGTCCCAAATCTACTTGTCAATCACCAAAAGTCCAGTAACATTCCGTGAAGGGGTTAGAGTGCACATAAAGCGATTACAGTGGCGAGTTACTCGATGTATTAGGCATCAGAAAGAATTAGGCAAGCAAAATGACTTAGGCATAAAAATGGGTTAGTCATACCAATGAATCAGGCAGAGAATAGATAAGGCAGTCGCTCAACAGAAAATGCTCATGAAAATCGAAGACGACCGTGAGATAAGGATGAAAATGACTCAGGCATGAAAATGACTAAGGCCGTGTGATAAAAAATGAGAATATCTCGGGGTTAAAGCGAGAGGGGGGCGAAAACCAAAGCCTCACTCAGGCCAACATGGACCATCCAAGCGGAGGGGGGTCCCTGGGGCACGGTTCCGCACGGCGCAAGTAGTGTCCGCGCGCAACAGAACCCCTCGAAGAGAACTGCGAAGGCCCAGCCCAAATCGGAGTTACCGGTGGTATGGTGTGCGCATGCGCAAATCACCGCGCGTCCACCCGCGATGACGACAGGACCGAGGTCGAACCAAGTGCCTGCCGCACAGCAGCCCACACCACGGAACTTCGGTCTAAGCACGATTGAGCTTGCTCATCTCGCACATCAACGTCAGCTCCGAGAAATGGACAGCAGGAGTCCGCCTAGGTAAAACGGCCCACCACCTAGGGACGATTGAGCTTGCTCATCTCGGCACCCAGATGTCAGATCCGCAATACCGGCTAAAGGACCCAGCCGACACCCGTGACGAACCCGTGCCTCTAAGGGGTCGGGTCGACAAACGACAACAGGGGGGGCACAAAACGACCCTCATCGCGCAGCAGTCCACGCCACGGAAAACTTCGGTCTAAGCACTATTGAGCTTGCTCATCTCGCACATCAACGTCAGCTCCGAGAGACGGACAGCAGGAGTCCGCCGAGGTAAAACGGCCCACCACCTCGATTGAGCACCCAGATGTCGGATCCGCAATACCGGCTAAAGGACTCGTAAAGGACGTGATGCCCTGAACGCCCTACTGCAGCCGTCGTTCGGTCTCAACGATCGAACCTCACACTCACCTCCTGGTATCTCGTCCCCCACAAGGGGCTCTCCGGACCCCTCTCTATACCCCTTTCCTACCTTGGTATGTCTGCCTACCACTGAACTCACTACCAGCACTAACAACACTGGCTGAACCCTCCCCACTAAACGGTGGAGGCTTTCCTGCTTCGCGTCGCGCCATACGAGGAACTGCCGTTCCCTCGCTCGACTCGCCTATAAGTACCATTCTCGGCCTCCCCACCAACATGCGCCGTGTGCACTGCAGGTCGAGGTGGGAACAACCAGTCGGTCTCCCCACTGTTCAGCGAGATCTCGCTGGATTCGATCGAGGTCAACAGGTTTACGCCACGTAAACAAAACTACTTCGTTACAAATATATAAATAAACGCCACGGAGAGACGTGGAGGTGGAATGGTGCGATCATATGGCGCCGATTCATCGCGCATCTTGGATCAGCATGCCACCTTGGTGTTCGTCACAGATCAGTAAACAAGTTTACTAGTCTGTGGTGCACCTCTATGCTAAGGTGACGAAAGAGTTAAGTTTCTGAGTCAACACCGATATAGACGTCTGTTATGGTGGCACCTCTACCGGTATACTGAACGGTATACGAAAGAGTTAAATACCGGAGAAAAACATGCAAAGTTTGCAGCGTCTGGTCACTATATACGTCAGGTACATTGCACAAGATATACCGTTCGGTATACCGGTTATGTTTACATCAAATAGGAACTACCGTGTTAGATGCCTCAACCGCTCTGTATGCTTCTTGATGTTGTGTGATATAACATGTTCTTTTGCCAAGATTAATTAGTTGCCTCCAATTCTAATCATCATCAGTTCCACAGGCTACGTTTCTAGAGCCTCTTTTGTTTAATTTTTACAAAATGGCTTACTCGAATTGAACAACAGACATGCCCGGATCTAGATGGGGGAGTGCAAGTGCTTAAGCTTAAGGGGGCGCCAAAATCAACCAAAAGATAAATTTTTTTTTCGGATTATTTCGAAAAAACTCAATTTTCTAATGCTATAATCGAAATTGTAAAATGGAAACATGATGAACCATCAGAACATCAGAATGTTTTATCAAATGGAAAACCCGTCTGCAGCAAATGAAATCGTGTCTGGGTATCGATTACGTCATAGAAAGAGAAGTGGAGACATATTCTACATGTAGTTATGGACGCTGTAATGTATCTTGCCTAAAAATGTCTATCTTTTAGAGGTTCCAAAGAATCTCAAATTAATTTCACAAATCAATTTCTTCAACCAAGTCAGGGCAATTCTCTCAATTTAATAAATCTACTCGCTAAATATGACCCTACTCTGAAGATCATCTAAAAAAGGGCAAACATCATGTCTGTCCAAAACTATTCAAAATGAAATTTTCGACTTCATGGCTAGTAATAATGAGACCAAGGAGGCCACCTATTTTACTATCATCTTCGACTGCACCCCAGATGTATCTCACACAGAACAAATGAGTCAGGTTTTACGATATTTAAAGAGAACGGAGTCTGGATATGGGATAAAGGAAAATTTTGTTGTCTTTCTAGAAGTCTGCAGACAAATAGGACCCTTTTAACGCAAAAATATTCAAGAGACTTGAATGTAGTTGATGTCTCTCAAGAACTAGCGGTTTTCAAAGAGCTGGATCTGATTAGTGAAAAAACGACTTCATTAGACCTGCTACAAACTCTTCACAAGAAGCAAGAAGCTTTCTCTATTATAACTATAGCTTCAAGAATATACTGCATATTACCTACCACGTCTGCAAGTTCTGCACGCAGTTTCAGCAAATTGAAAATAATAAAAAATCATTTGCGTTCCTCAATGAGTCAGGAACGTCTCTCTGGGTTCTCGATTCTAGCTATAGAAAACAAAACTACTTCCGAAACAGATTTCGAGGAGCTGATAGATGCGTTCGCGCCGCGTGAAACTGTGAAGAAAGAAATCTAATTTAATTAATTAATTCATAATTAATGAATTCATTCTTTCCTTGTGATATTTTTTTCATTATTAGTATTTATTTTTATTATTTATTTCTTGAAAAAAGATCTAATTCAATTAATTAATTCATAATTTCATTCTTTCCTTGTATTATTAGTATTTATTTTTTATTATTTATTTCTTATTTATTTCTTGTTTTGATATTTTTATGAATAATTCATATATTGCACAAATGAAGAAGTTTTATATATATATATATTTATATTGAAACATGAGAGATACTGAAACAAAAAGCAACATATGTGTTCAGATTTCGTCGGTCTTATTCAACTGAACACTAATCCAATTATATTCGTCAATCTTTTTTTTTATTGTCATCTGTGAAATATTTTGAACGAACTTGATTCATGATACATATTATACATTAATAATTCTAAATTATAACATTCTCCCAAGCAAGAGCAATGAAGCATCTAATCCTCTACTTCCAGTTTGCAAATTCTGTGTACAGATCGTCTATACACGCCTTGACTCGTTTTAACGTCAACCATTCGCACTCTTGTATCGGGTAAGTTTGTGATCCTACCTAGACGCCAATGAAATCGTGGAATATTATCGTCTGCTAAAAATACCAGATCACCTTCTTCAACATATTGTTGGTCATTTGTCCATTTGTTTCTTTTCGTTAGTGTGGGGAGATATTCTTTCATCCATCTTTTCCAGAATATTTCTGTTAAAGAATGGCTTTATGCCATTCAGTCCTCACTGTTTTTCCATTTAAAAATTTGGGTAAAGGTAAACCTGAGCCGCAAGATGAACCTATAAGAAAATGATTAGGGGTAATAGATTCTAGATCATTGGGATCAGATGAGACCCTGGTTAATGGTCGAGAATTAACTATGAATTCGGCTTCACTAAGAAATGTCCCTAGAGTTTAGAATACTGAATTACAAAAAGACTTGGTGAATGAGCTTCCTGATGAGTTGAAATTGAAATGGAGTGAAACTATTATCCAAAAAAGAAAACTTACTGCCAACCAAGAGAAATGTGCTGAAATCAATTATGACATTATTCGATCCCATGGGATTCATTTTTCATTTCATTGTTAAAGGAAAGATTCTAATGCAGCAAATATGGAAACGCAAAATTGACTGGGACCAAGAATTACCAAATGATATTAAAATCATTTGGAAAAGAATGCTGGAGAACCTGAAATCTGTAAATAATATCAGAATTCCAAGATGTTACAGTATAAACATACCAATTGCTGAGACCATAGAGTTACACACATTCACTGACAGTAGTAAAGAAGCATTTGCAGCCGTTTCTTACCTCAGAGTAGAATCGAGTGAAGGAACAGAAACACTGATAGTAATGTCTAAGACTATAGAGTTGCTCCAATGAAAGAATTATCTATACCAAGACTGGAGTTGCAGGGTGCAGTACTGGGAAGCAGAATAGCTACAAGTATAATTCAATCATTAGAAATACCGATCAATAGAGTTTATTTTTGGACAGACAGATGTGTGTACTTGGATGGATAAGAGATGAGTCGAAGAAGTATAAACAATTTGTTTCAAATAGAGTAGCAGAAATTACAACTTTGAGTAATGTGGAACAGTGGAGGTGAGTTCCTACAACCGAAAATCCTGCAGATTTAGCGACAAGACAGACATCTACAATGCTAGATATGGAGTTTTGGATGCAAGGTCCTCAATTTTTGAGGGAGTCGAAACAATATTGGTCACCAGAAAACACCAAAGTAAATAACGATGATCAAGTAACTGAGGAAAAATCGAAGATTTGTTTGGTGATCCAAGAATTCATATGTGATAATCTTCTACCAGCAATAAAACGATTCTCCAAATATACGAGAATATTATTCGCCACTGCTCGATTCTTGGGGATAACACAAATTTTGAAGGTTTTGTTGTCTAAAATTCGATCAAAAGATCCGAGAATAATTACTCAAGACGTGAAAAGTGTTAATGAACTGGATATTAAAAATGCGGAGAAGTTATTGCTTCAAAAATCACAGTAGGATTGCTTCTCTTCAGCACTGAGAGACATTCAAACTGGTAAAAATTGGATCGAAAAAATACCTTATATCCTTTGTGTCCGAAACTGAAGCATGATTTACTAGTTGTTGGTGGAAGAACAGATTTGTCCACAGTCTTAGACGAAGAAACTAAAAATCCAATCATTTTATCGCCCAAACACCATTTGACGCAATTATTGATCCAAAAATATCATAAGGTCTTTAATCGTCAAGGCGTTGAAACAGTCTTGAATTAATTAAGACAAAAATATTGGATCATTAATGGAAGAAGGGCTGTGAAATCTGCATTTCAAAAATGTTTGCGATGTAGATTTGCAAAAGCTAAGCCAATAGCACCCTTGATGGGTCAGTTACCCGAACTAAGACTACAGAAAGGAAAAAAAGCATTCATCAATGTAGGCATGGCTTATTTTGGACCAATTTCCATCAAAATAGGTAGAAGAATAGAAAAATGATGGGGAGTACTTTTTACTTGATTGGCGGTTAGAGCTATCCACCTAGAAATCGCTCAGTCTTTAACCAGTTCTGTTTTTTCTGAAGCATTGTCTTCTTGTCCTGATTGCTCTTCTAGATCTAACAATCTGAGAGCATTATTAATTTCCAGTTTTTTCATTTTCATTTCCAATTCATGCCTAGTAATTTCTGTTTCTACTTCGATTCTTTTTCTTGCTATGTTGATGTTTGAACTTTTCGCAGTTCTTAAACTGCCTTTATTATTCGACTTATTCACCTCCTTTTCATCTGTACTGCAGTTGGGGGATCGTTTCCCACTATAGTGTCTTGCCCTAAGTCTGGCTTCCGCTTTCCGAACTTGTCTGGCGACACAAAGTCTTGGGGTAAATTCTCCCGAATTCCAGCTCCGTTTCTTCTTGGTCTTTCTTCGTCGTTCATTGTCGGGGTCACCAATATGTTCAGATTTCGTCGGTCTTATTCAACTGAACACTAATCCAACTATATTCGTCAATCTTTTTTTTATTGTCATATGTCAAATATTTTGAACGAACTTGATTCATGATACATATTATACATTAATAATTCTAAATTATAACCATGTGATTTTCCTCAAACGAAACAGGGCAGCCAAAATCGGGAAATCTACATGTAAATAATAAAAACACATTCCAGCCACACAATCCATAAAATATCTCAGCATCTTCATTGATCAAAATTTGAAATGGGATAAACATATGAATTACCTAACGAAAAAACTAAGAGGAATCTTGTTTGGATTAAATATATCGAAAAATCAATTAGTTCTGAAAAACACCTGTCCATTATTATTCCGCATTCGTCCAATCACAGCAGTCATATGGAATAATAGGTTGGGGTGGTGTTTCAGATATACACAAGAGAAGTGTTGACATAATTCAGAAATACATTCTGAAAATAATATATGGAAAAAAATATAATTTCCTAGTTTTAGAATATACATTTCCAAAACACTAGATATAAGATATATTCATGCTTAACAAATAATAAGTTTTGCCTAATTAGAATATCTGTAAGGTTAAAAGAGCGCAAATATATAACAAATGCTAAGCTAGAAAATTATGAAAGAACAAGAGTAAAGCAAAAAATTGGTAGCTTAAAGAATCTACTCTGTTCAAGATAAAAATATTATAATTTCAAAATTAATTTTAATGTCAACATCTATGTGTCTATGTTAATTCTATGACATTGACATTCAGTTTTGAATTCGCTATTGCGCAGATGATATAGTCATAGATAGTGTAGACAGTTGAACATGAGTGTAAGTTGAATGCTGAATAAGTTTAAAATAAAATTACTTAAAATAAAACCTCTGGACTTTTTGGTTATTAAACCCACTGCTACTCGCAACAGGTTATGGGCCCAGTGTAGTCCAGAACAAACGAAAAGAAAGGTAAAGAGTTAAGAAATAAAATTCAAGATAAGATACCGTTGGCGTACAAAATGGCTCCTCCAAATGACGAAGCAATTTCTATAGAAAAGCTCACGGACGCAGAAAGTTTTCAAATATGGAAGTTCCAAATAACTGTGGTATTCAAAGCATTTGGAAATTGGGAAATTGTAAATGGTAGCAGAAAATTTCAAGATCTGACCAGACCAGAAGAGATGGTGGAATGGGAACGAAAGGACGCCAAGGCACAAAAAATCATCGTAACCAGCATCGATAAGAAATTAATAAATCACGTCATGAATTGTGAAACCTCAAAGGAAATGTTTGAGAAGTTGTGTGGAATATTTCAGCAGGGCACTGAGGAACAAAAGTGCAGCTTGTTGAAGGATTTTTTTAACTACTCCTATAAAAAGGCACAGATATTTCTCTGCACATAAGCTGTTTGCAGAACATAGTTTGTAGGTTGGAATCATTGAAACACAAAATAGATGATTCTATGTTCATGTCAAAATTATTGGTTACATTACCCGATGATTACAAGCATTTTAGTACTGCTTGGGAATCTACACCATTAAAGGAAAGAACAGTGACAAACCTGATAGCCAGATTATTAAATGAAGAATCAAAACTAAAAATCAAAAATGAAACTGAAGAAGCTGTAGCATTCAAGGCTGAAAATTGGAAATTTGATAAAATAAAATGCTTCAACTGTGGCAAGGCCGGTCACAAAGCAAAATCATGTTTTAAAAGGAAATGCACAATATGTAAGAAAACGAATCATAGTACTCAAAATTGTTTCTTCAGAAACAAACAGCCAAATGATGAAGGAAAAAAATTAGCATTTATGGTTTCAAATAAGATGGAAAAACAAATAACAGAATTTGTGGTTGACTCAGGGCTACATCACATATGGTAAACAACAGAGAACTATTAGATAACATCAAGAATTGTACAACAGAAATAAACACAGCAAAAGAAGATCAAAACATGGAAGCAAGAAAATTGGAACTGTAGATGGAAAATCTTGTGTACTTAAAAATGTATTATATGTTCCAGAACTAAGCAGGAATCTGTTATCTGTCAGTGCGATCACAAATAATGGAGGTGAAGTAAAATTCAGCAAGAATGAGGTGACTGTTTTCAAGGACAATCAACCAATAATAAAAGGTGTAAAACAAGAAAACGGATTGTTCACAATTGATATCAGGAATGAAGGGAACAGAGAAGAAGCAATGCTGACTAGGGATAGAAGACAACATGTTCAAGACTGGCATGCGAAACTGGGACATTTGAGTGTAACCGGTATGAAGAATTTGATAAAGATGACAAATGGTATGGATATTGATGAAAAAGATTGCGAATTACTAGATGACTTATGTGAGATATGTGTGGAGGCCAAGCAGACAAGACTTCCATTCGACAAATCAAGAAGACAAGCAAGTAGACCTCTCGAAATAGTTCACACAGACGTTTGTGGACCTATAGATCCAATGACATGGGACAATAAAAATACATGATAACCTTTCTCGATGATTATACTCATTTCACTAAAACTTATTTGTTACAGGGAAAATATGAAGCAACTAGCTATGTGAAAGAATATATATTAGAAGCAGAAGCTCACTTCAACCTTAAAGTATCAGTTTTGAGATGTGATAATGGTAGAGAATATATAAATAATGACCTAAAGTCATGGTGCAGGTCTAGAGGAATAATAATTGACAGAACTATACCACATACACCACAATTGAATGGAAAGGCAGAAAGATTGAACCGGACTATAATGGAAAAGGCTAGAGCTTTAATTTTTGATTCCAAAATGGAGAAGATTTTTTGGGAGAAGCTGTTTACATGGCAGCATACTTACTAAATAGAAGCCCTACACAAAGTTTAAAGGTGACACCAGCAGAAATGTGGTTTAAGAAAAGGCCAGATATGTCAAGATTACAAATATTCGGAAATGATGCATATGCAAAAATTTTGGGATATCGGAAGAAACTGGATGAGAGAAGCCAAAAACTTACCTTTGTTGGTTATAGTATCAATGGTTACAGACTATGGGATGAGCAAGATCAAAAAATAATTATATCTAGAGACGTAATATTCAAAAAAGAAAAGGTAGAACCTAACCTAGATGAAGAGCCAACAATCCAAGAAAGGGAAGCTGATATAGAAGTAGATAACGAAGAAAGACCAAGGAGAAACACAAAAATGCCAGCAAAGCTGAGAGACTATGTTATGCTATCATATCAAGAGGCAGTTAATTCTGAAGATAAGGACAAATGGATGGCAGCAATAGAAGATGAGAAGACTTCATTGAACAAGAACAAGGTGTGGACCTATGTTGACAAAGATAAGGTACAGCATGACAATATATTGACGAACAAATGGATCTTTAAGGTAAAGGATGACGGAAAATACAAGGCCAGACTAGTGATCAGGGATTTGAACAACAAAATGGTATTGACTACCAAGAAACCTTCAGCCCAGTAGTAAATATAACATGCTTACGTATTTTGTTTGCTTTAGCTACAAATAGAAACCTTCATATGAAGAAATTCGATATTAAAACAGCATTTTTATATGGACATTTGAACGAAACAATATACATGGAAGTTCCGGAAGGATTTAAGGAAAATGACGAGGTATGTTTGCTTCAAAAATCTCTTTATGGCTTGAAACAAGCATCTCTAAATTGGAATAAATATTTTACTGAATTCTTATCTAAAAGAATCTCACAGCTACTAAAACAGAGCCATGTATATTCAAGAATAAAATTGGAACAATTTTTTTGGCAATTATGTTGATGACGGCATTATTTTTGGGTATGATGAAGAGGAGATTAATGAATTATTAAAGCAATTGAATAAAGAATTTGAAATGACAACCAATACTAACCCTAATTCATTTTTTGGGAATAGAAATAACTAGAACCAGTGATAAAACATATCTAACTCAAGGAAAATACTGTGAAAATATTTTAACAAGGTTCTATATGAAGAATGCTAAAGGAAGATCGACACCAATGGATGAATACTCAAAACAAGAAGGTAACAAAGTTGATGAGACTTCACAGAAGTTTCCATATCGAGAATTGATTGGCAGCTTACTGTATCTGACAAATAAAACTAGACCCGACATACAATTTGCAGTAAATCTTTGCAGTAGAAAATTGGATAAGCCTGAATCTTCAGACATTCTAAATGCCAAAAACATTTTGAGATATTTAAATGGAAAAGAACGTGAAGGAATTAGCTACATGATGAATTCAAATAACAAACAGCTGATTGCATATTGCGATAGCGATTTTGCTGGAGACCGAGAAACAAGAAAAAGCACAACTGGATATATAATCTATTACTGCGGCGGTCCAATATCATGGACATCCCGGAAACAACCAATTGTGTCTCTATCGAGTACCGAAGCTGAGTTTATAGCAGCAGCAGAATGTACCAAGGAACTTTTATATGTAAAATCAGTGATTGAAGAACTAACCGGTGACAGTGTCAAGATAAACCTAAATATGGACAATCAAAGTGCTATAAACATTATCAAAATGGACAGTTTGGAAAACGAAGTAAACACATTGATGTGCGTTATCATTTTATAAATGAAAAAATTTCTGAAGGACTATTGAAAATTGATTATTGTGAAACGTCGGAACAAATATCTGATATTTTTACTAAACCATTAAGTAAAATTAAGTTTGAAAAATTCAAGTCAAAGTTCATGTAAACTTATGAAAATTTATTGTTAGAAAAATTTTGATTTTTTTTTGAATTTTGAAATTAGGAGAGGGTGTTCAAGATAAAAATATTATAATTTCAAAATTAATTTTAATGTCAACATCTATGTGTCTATGTTAATTCTATGACATTGACATTCAGTTTTGAATTCGCTATTGCGCAGATGATATAGTCATAGATAGTGTAGACAGTTGAACATGAGTGTAAGTTGAATGCTGAATAAGTTTAAAATAAAATTACTTAAAATAAAACCTCTGGACTTTTTGGTTATTAAACCCACTGCTACTCGCAACATACTCCATCACACTGAGGGAGACCGATCTAGGATTCATGGAATGATGAACTCAAATTGAAAAAAAAATTCTCATATAAGTGAATACCTACTGCTTTTAGTTCATAAAATAAATCTCATAAACCCTTAGATAATATTGTAGGTTTTCTATCTCTACGTGTTTTATCCCTGGTGTACACATTTGGACTCTTCTGTATGGCTTGTGTGAGCCATGCCATAAACACTGGAGATATGTTATTTCTGTTATAGAGAACGGGAGTCGCCGAGATGTAAACTCGACACCGGTCGAATCTCGGAGATATAGGCTGATTTATGAAAAAAATGCTAAATCTATGAACTCCCATATCTTCGTTAATATGATATAAGAAAAAAAAATTGAAAACATTGCTGGCCCGTACTCAAAAAATTCAATATTCATGTCAAGTGAGAAATATCCCACGGTATATGAGATAAAATAAAACCAAATAGAAATTTGGATAGAGGGAATAAAATTCATGAAATATCTGTTTTTTGTTTGAATGTCATTTTTTTTCGTTTTTATGATATGTTGAAGTAAGAATATTACAATATTTTTATATTCAAATCATGAAGTCCTCTATCTCTACTTAGCCATTGTCCCTTACGTCACCAGTCACCCTGTATATGTAGCGATTTATGAAGAATCGCCACAATACAAACTACAAAATATTATGGTTTATGACATTATAACACTGATGAAGACATTATGGTATCAATAAAGACCACTGAAGAGGACACAGGAAGGATATTTATGTTTTATCATGTTTTAACATTTTGATATATGGTTATTTCAAAACAACAATAACAGTTTCTTATTTTCAAACTGAGTGAACTGGATACAGTTGTCCCTAGAATAAATCTACAGTTTATCTTGCAGTTTAGATGTTTTGAAGAAATAAAATCTCTTATTTTTATTCATCACGTTTGAGTCCACACAGGCCTCCCGTAACCCAATCCGTTCTTGTCGGACCTGTGTAGCATTCCTCCAGTTTATACGGATTCTCTCAATATCGTCAGACTATCTAATTTAAGAGCGTACCCTACATCGATGAGCTGCCAGTCTAGGCTTCCACTCTTGAATTTTCTATGTGTAACGTCTCTCCGTCAACCTAGCCACGTAGTCCGCAAATCCCACAATGAGGTTACTAACATCGGTCTTTTCAAGCATGTTGGGATATCTTATTCGAAAAATAATCTTAAGCTTGCACAAGGTGGCCATGTAAGGTAAATTCTGCGTTTCATCACGCAGGTCTGATTGTCCCTTCCAATGCTAATTTCATGCTCGAATTATTCAGAAGAGCATTTATATAATTTATTCATAGAGCTATTACTTAGATGTAGATCTTAGCTCATGGTGAGATTGCTCATGAACTTCATTTTGTCGGCATTTGAATTGTTTTCGACGCAATCTGCTGTTTCTTTATCAACTCGCTAGCTTCATCGATAGGATCGACGATAAAATGATGTCGTGAGCGAATCGTAGTTGATTAAATTTTTTGCCGTTTATATTTATTGCCATTCCTTAAAAATTTACTCTTTGAACACACCAAATATTCCATGAGCGTAGTGAATAATTTGGGCGATTTGACATCCTCCTTGTCGTACTACTTGTTCGATACGGAAGTCAGGAGTGTTTTCATGTAATTTGGCACATGGTTTTATCTTATCAAATGCTACCAGCACGGTATATGCTTCGCAACTTATACAGTAAATTTTTTTTTGTACATTGCATATCGTTTATTAAAATCTACAATCTACTTTCGAAAAGTATTCAGTAAATGTGTTGTATGTAAAGACTAATGGAAAGTATTTCACATGGATGAACTCTTATGCATGGCATAAATACTCCGGTCGACCGGAGAGGAAAAACTGTACAGGTATACCTGCGCATGTCTACCAGAGCGAAACACAACTGAGCAAAATTTTCCTTTTTCGAGGCTTATTGAGATGGTGTTCACGATGAGATGGACCTTATACGTTGTCAAGTGGTTCTCTCGGAGACCTAGTTGGTGGTCTGGTGCCAGTTGGTGCATATCCATGTCATCCTTCAGTCTTTTGAGAAGCAACTTCTCAAACAGTTTAGCCCGGATTGACAGAAGATCAATATAACCTCAATATACTTCCATATGACGGACAAAAAGGATATACTCATCATTCTATAAAATAATATTGTGAGCAGTACTTCAATTTTTTCTGGAAGTTTTTTCAGAAATTCGGCCGTTATGAGGTCGTATCCAGGAACCTTCTTGTTGTTCAGTCCTCCTATCTCATTGGCTACTTCTGTTGGTGTGAAAGTTTCAATTGGTATGGTCATCAAACATGCAACATCCAGAAGAGTTTCAACTTCTGCATCCCAGATACCAGGATAGGGGTCATTTGCTGTAAAGATATGTGGAAGATGTTCGGCAAATTTATTGCTTTTTTCTTCATCTGAGGCAGCCCATTCTTTATTGGTCGTTTTGATCCGAGGTTTCCTCAATACGAGTCGTTTGAATTCGTGGCTTTCCAAATACTGTTCTCATTTATATTTTCTATATAGTGTTGAAATTAAGAATTTTCATATAGTTGCAAGATTTCACGTAGTTTTCTGGTGAGTTGATTCAGTATTGTCTTGTCGAGCGGATTCAGTGATCTTTACCATTTCCCTCTTGCTCTTCGTTTTTCTACCAGTAGTTCCCGAATTTAAAGGTATAATTTCTTCGAGTTTCTTCCGTTCTTGAGTGTGTAGGGGTACTTTTCCATGCTGCTTTTTGGATCATGTTTTTTACGTTGTTTGCAGCTTTTTCTACATCATGGGGCATTTATAAAATCATATTCATAACTGCTTCTTCTTCGAGTATTTGCTGGAACTTAGCCCGATTGGGTTTCTCCGTCGTTAGTGACAGTTTAATTGCATACGATTTGGGTATTGTGTTGAGGGTTAGCAGGACTGGTGAATGGTCAGATGAAATTTCTGGAGGTTAGGATTCCGCTTGTATGTGTATTGTTAATTCCATTCGTGACGAAAAAGTCCAAGGCATCAGGAATCTTGTTTCTGTCTGTTGGCCAGTAGGTAGGTGTGACTGCCGAAAATACGTCGAAATTGTTGTTTGTTATCACTTCCATTAGATAACGACCTCCGGGAGTTATTTGTCTTGATACCAAATGGGTGTGCTTCGCATTCCACTTACCTCCTATTATAAACCGTTTTTGAAAATTTTGAAAAAATACCTCGTATTGGTTTGGAGAAATATTGTGCATGGGCGGTGAGTATATTGCTGAAACATCGAAACTCTATAATTATGAGTACATTCTTATGTTCGTTACTTGTATTTTGTGAGTAACGTATTTCAGTAGTGGATTATGTTTCAAGCTTCTCCGATAAAAATAACCATCGTGAGCAGTACCGCCTGGGTGTTCAGTGGAGGAAGTGAGGTATTGTGGGATCTGAAACACTGGTTTTTTGATGAAATGGGTTTCTCATATCAGCATCACATCTATTTTATTGAGGGTAATGAATATTTCCAATTCATATTACTGGTTTGGAAGACCATTTGCGTTCCAAGTAGCTATACGTATATCAATTTCAACATTTTATGTTAGTAGATTCAGTATGATCTGGTTCTGGTTAATAAGTTGTGCCATCTTGGTTTTGAGATCTGAAAGGAAAGTTGATATCATTGTTTCTAAATGATTTTAACACTGAATAGGTAGTTCTTTTTGTGTCTGTTGGCTTCTCGTTGCCTAAGCTTAGAACATCTTTGGTGTTCTGGTTGTAGCCTAGGGTTAGGGTTTGTAGACTCCGTCGGTCGATTCACATGTATTATGTTGTCTCTCACTTCTTCGAATATTTTTGGTTTGAACAAGTTGTTTGTAGACTTGACAATCCTTGTAGTTTTCAGGGTGACTACTTCCACATAAGGCACAAGTGGCTGGTGTTGTTTTTGATTTGGAGCATGTTTTTACATCGTGCTGTTTGCTGCATTGAACGCACATAAATGGACTATTACTATTACAATAGGTTCTCGTATGGCCGTAATCTTG
Organism: Micraspis discolor; assembly: GCA_030674115.1. NCBI lineage: Eukaryota > Metazoa > Arthropoda > Insecta > Coleoptera > Coccinellidae > Micraspis > Micraspis discolor. The sequence continues at coordinate 1,060,723 of JARTUT010000010.1, read as the reverse complement.
ACATCTAGTGCATTGTATGATTTCTCATTTTTTTTCTAGAAATTTCCATTGAAATTTGAGCTGAATTCTATCTTGTTAACATCTTTGTTGTTTTGTCTGAGCTTCAGGTCTACATAAAATGGAGAGAATGGATTTTTTGTTGTACGTACGATCTCAGATGTTTATAATGTTTCTCACTTTACGGCCTGAATTTACAATTTTGCTAATTTTTTCGTAATTTTTTTTTACCGTGACTAAAGGATGCCGCATGTGTGTTGAAGAGGGGGGGAAACAATTCGAACATAAAATGTGAGGCCACAAGTATTTATTGATGTTATATTTTTCTCGAAAATAAATTTATTTGCAATTATTTTTGCTTTTTCTTCCTGATATACTAAACGGTAAACTGATTTTTGCCGCATCCTGTAAATTATTATTTACTGGAAACATTGTTTTCTGGTGAATTATGGGTTTTTGATGACGGGTCCATGATTTTTAGTAGTCCTCCAGAGGACAACTAATATTCACTGTCACAAAATGTGTTTTATTTTGATCATTTCGTTGAAACCGAAAACTATATACAGGGTGTCCCGTAACTCAACGTCAAGCGGTTACTGGGCGATATGCTAGGCTATACCAGTTCTAGCAAAAATAAAAATAAATAAAAAAACATTTGTACGTAACAATGGATTCGTGACTGTAATCAATAGCATGATTATTTAAAAATATGAAAAATAAAAAATAATAAAAATAAAACAATTGTACCTAACAATGGATTTGTGACTGTAATCAATAGCATGGTTATTTAGGATTACGTTTTAAAAAAATCACAGCAAAATTAGAAAATTTGTGACTACAAAAATATACCTATTACCACTTAACCAAGTGATATAGATTTTTTTTTAATTTTTGCTAGAACTGGTATAACCTAGCATATCGCCAGTAACCGCTTGACATTGAGTTACGGGACACCCTGCATAAGAATGTGTTGTTTACGTTCGCAGAGAAAAGGGGTCTCGCCGACATGACATACCCACGACCACAGCTGTCGAACGACCTCTGCTAATATATACAGTAAAACAATAAAAAATCATATAAGCAATATTTAATAATTCCTAGCTATTTCAAATTGATCAAATTCTAATTTCACCGCATTATCTTCTCTTTGAATTTAACAATATTTTTGTTTCATCATTTTGAGCATAAATGGACAAACGACTGGGGGTACCGTCAGGCAGTTGACCATGTGAAAAACATGATTTCTTCAAATCCACACCACAATATTGGGCATTGTAATATCTCGTAACTACCCCAACACGTTGCGATCGCTTATTTCTGCGATGAAGAACTGATCACCAAGAATTACAATTGCAACCTCATCAATTGTCGCTTGAATCGCTTTCCATACTCTTCAAAAAGTGTTCTATCAGTTGTTATTACAATTTTCTGATTATTAGATGGCATGCGATCGACAGCAATTTTGCATAATTGAAGTAATGCGTTATGATAATGGAAAAATCTCTGTAGTTAATGAAATTACTTAACAGCATACTTGTACTGTCAACACTGAAAAAAGTTTCAATATGACTGCAGAACCTTTAACTAAAAAAAGTTTCATTTGACAGCATAATCCCCATTAACAACATAATCCTCCATTTATTGAATTCATTTGTTACAGAAGAAGTGATAAATGAAGAACCGCTAGACCGATTTAGTGTACACTCCACATAAACCATCTACTAAATAGTCCCAACAAATCCTAATAGTTAGGATAGTTAAGCCTTTCCTTGAGTCATAAAATTTACAATGAATTGAGGCTTAAATTTTTATATATTGAGATGATCTGAATTATTCTTATACACTCACATAGGGAATGTATCATTCATCTCTGATTCAACTTGTTTGTACAGGTACTAATTTAATCTTATTTATTTCCAGGCAAAAAGATCCCGCACGTGAGTAATAATTTTCTCTTGACATTTATACTTCATTATACTGGGTAATTCCAGAAAAGTCAATTATAAGACTGAATTTATTTCAGAAGAATTTTTGTTTCCTTGTGTAGGATTCAAAATTGATTGACTATACAACAAGTGATCACTGAAGTGTCGCCATTTCAATATGGTTTTTTTTTAATTCAATTTGAGTAACATCTCTAGAAATTAACAAACAGAAAAACTAAGACTGAAAAAATAGAAAAACCAGACATAGAAGTAAATAAACCAAAGCACTCTCACCACTTGATGAAACAATAAAACATATAAATAAATAACAGTAAGGAAACATAGGCATAAATAGCAGAAAGAAAACAGGCATAAATAACCATGAGACAACATACACGAACATTACAAAAAGAGAACATAGAAATAAACCAAAGGTCTTTCACCACTCGATATAAACTTCCACAAGCTAATTATTATCTACCTCCACTACAGGATATGAAGCGAATAAGTAATTCTACGGCAAAGCAACTATATATATATGTATGTTCCTATCGCTTAATGCCAGTTCCTGGACTGCCGAGCCTTCGACAAATTGAGTTTTGATATAAAGTATAAGTACTCTAGATTTGTCTACCACAGATTAGTCTACACGATTAGCTGAAAGGAGAACATTATTATATAATTCGAGCTGGAACGATGACATCAAAAGGTTGCTGTGGAACAATATAACGGCATGGCTAGGTAGTATCATTTGTTGTTTCCTACGTAGTGAACCAGACTTGAGGACACTCAATAACTCAAGGTATCTACAAAGATAGTTTTACTAATTCCCCAGGACATAATTTCATCTATTCTAATATAATATACTTTAAGAACTCCACACCTTCTTGAATGTTTTCAGAGGCATAGCGTCCATTAGGGGAACAATCAACAAGTGCTATGAAAATAGGGGTTATTCCAACATACTATGTTACTAGAATGTGTTGATAAATGTTGAAACCAAACAATCCCTTATCAACGAAATCTTACCTATAAAAGGACGAAATCGCAGGAACAGTATATCTGCAATAGATCAAGAAAAAACGGTTTCCATGCTATGATAATATTGGTATGGTTTACAACAAATTTAAGTTAAACAAAGCATTCAAGTAAATGGATATAGTATTTGGGTTTTCTTTTACATAATATAAAACAGAACAAAATTAACAATAGAACTAATAGCTTACCAGATTGTACATCATTCACTCTTCAAACTATTTTATTACTGAACTCTAAAAAATCTTTTCGCCATATCAAAACTACTCAAGCTGAACAATCCGATGTAAACCTTCACCCACGCCTTAATAAATGATTATTATAAAATAATGGCACCCAAAAGTTCCACAACAAAGGAACCCCTCACTGAAATGTTTTTGACAGCCTGTGCACAAGGATACTCAACATAGAGCTGCCCTGGGATATTCGATAAATGAAATAGAGGCCTATCAAGCGTGTGGTCGAATTGACTTTTTTTGGAACTTCAAAGTCCTGGGATGTTACAAGCAGTTGAGTTAAAAAAACACCTCAGCATTCAAGAAAACATAATTACTATACTATAAAGAATTAGTTCCTCACTGAACAAATTTCCTGAAATTCCCTTTTATCCATACCAGTTTCTCTAGGAATTTTTGGAAGACAGCTGCATACATTACACTTTGCCTATTTTTCTAGAATATATTCGCAGAAGCATGTGTATTAATTTGCAGGAAATTTCAAAACACCACCAATGCCTATCGTAAAAGAAAAGACCAAAAAAAAGAGGCCTAGAGAAGAATCCATCATTGAACAATTTCGAGAAGAAGTTGCTGAAATTGAAGCTGCTAATGTTCTGGTCAGGCATCCCGGAGTTCCATCGGCAAACGAAGCAAGGGTGGAAGATTTGAATATTTTAGAACCTCCATCTTTGAAAGTAGGCTTCAGTATTTAATTTTTTCCTTTATTGAAATCAATAAATACGAAATTGGATTATTCAGGTCGCTCTTCCGGACGATATGTTTGGAGAATTTGATGCTGGTCCTACATCACAGATCACCCCATGGACTGTCCCACCAAAGGCACCATCAGAAGTGTGAGTTGACTTCATTTTATGTAAATGCCTTTCGAAAATCTAATACGAGACTCAAACTATTTAGCGCTCTTGTTCTTCGAACAGAAGGCTTAAAGATTTGCCCAAGTGTCCGTATTCTTCGAATTTTTTGTGTAAAAAAGGTATTCATCGTTTTTATTTCTGACTCACTAATGAAGAATCTGGTCAAAATCGATTCTGTCTATCGGTTTGCACGATTACGTCCGAACAGGGTGAGTCTGAGTGATGAATATCTCGGACGAGGTCTTTATTTGGCCAGATCAGCCCAGCAGTTTTCAGTTATGAGAATTTTTTCTCAAACAAATTCATTTCATACAAACAAATTTACACCCTTTTTATTTTCGACCAACTAATATTTACGGAGATATGATATTTTAAAATTAGACTCTGTATCAGGAAGCCTCTGGCTGTCTCCCGGTTCTATAGTGGACACAGCGGACCACAGTTTCAGTTCTAGCAATATGTGGATGACACTCAATAGGCCTACTTGGAGAAGTCAAAAATCCTCAGTGATTGTTGCTTGGCTTAATTAAAAATATTTTACTTGAACTGACAATAAATTCAAGGCTCAAAAGTGTAGCGGAAATTATAAATGAATATATTTAGCGGAACAGTGTGATGCTAAATCAACCGCCACAATGAATGAACAAACCAAGGGTAGGACTCTACGTCAATAATTCTCAAATCTAAAAATAACTATATCTTACAAAAAACATGGAACGACATATCATGGGTAACTATGACCATCGTCATGAAGGCCCCAGGGTATGTGAGCCATAACTGTATGAGCTAAGGAATTTACACTCAGCCTCTCATGCCACATGTCAGTAACGGTCCCTGCTTTATGGCCTTGGAACCGCCCCTTCAAGGCCTTCGATCCAGGAACCTAAGGTATAGGAATGGTCTTTGGCTGCTCTCATGAGACATGAAATAATAAGAACCAGAATGCATTATGTACATAAATAACAGAGACAGGTATAGGTAAACGATAATAAGCAATATAAATAATAAAAGCAGAGAATCTACATAATCAGTCCGAAGGAAATATACATAACGACAACAAGAAGATATTCTCAAGACCACAGTATTAATGACAAATGCCCAAACACCACCTAATACATCATGAAACAAATAATGTTGTATCATAACATAAAATGGACAAGCAACTAATAACATATAAAATGGTCTCAATTATACTTGCGAGATATATTCTAAGGTCACTCAACGTAATATGGCTTCGTTTTCGAACACACACAAAGGCACTAAACACTTCTTTTGGGTCCCTCTTACTTCTGTCCCAACAAAACTAAAACTGATACACAGAACACATCTCTATGTAATCACAGAACACATCTCTATAGAATGGAAACTGCCATTATAAAATTTGGTCACTGCTTTCAGCGACCTCATGCGGCAACAACATGACCTAAACGCCGAAAGGCGGGACGTGTAAAATGGATATTGGAAGTGTTCCGAATTTTTGTAAATGAAATAATGTAATACGGACATATAGTAATATATAGCTTGAAGAATCTTTCAAGTTATATATTACCATTGTATTACAGTTAGAGTTCGTTCATATTCATTATTTATCTTAAAATTATAATGTAATATTTATAACAGAATTGATGGATAAACACAAATATAGTAATTTATAATCTTTTATTTATATTTAATCTAGGCATGAGAAAATAACAAATCAAAAGTGGAAAATACTTGCATAGAACTTGCATTTGTACAAAAAGCAAAATACCCGAAGTACCCATATATACAAAACACATTTATTTTCTTTTAGGTTTCTTCATGTTTTTCAAAAATTTTCTTTTGCTATTTCCTTCATTGGATCTCTTACACTGGAATGAAGCTTCCATCCAGAACGCGTAACAAATCGTGAAGTTCCTACTACTGATCCACTACCTCCATCATCAGCTTGGACGGAAAAGTCTCGAATTGCATGGCTCTTTTCGGCATCCACTACGGCAGGGGTGTCTGCAAAATCATGTAGATCACTATCTGCACAAACTCCTTCAACACTTCGACTCAGGTCATAAGATCCTATAATAAATGATTGAATCCAAATGCCTCTATGGCTTCTCAATTTCATTGCATCAATGTCAAGGCGTGTTCGGGAGTGTATAGAAAATGCCGATAGACAAATACATTATTAAACATTTATTGAAGAAAAATTGTAAAGCCTCCTTTTATATCTACGAGGGATCAAAATAGAACGGAAAAGGTTGCAATCATTCCCTCCATGCTATATCATAAAAATTATCTTGCACCCTTCCTTTCTTGTAAAAAGCAGTATAAATATATTTTATTTCTAAGGTTTGGTATCAGCTATTTCTGAGGATGTCTTGGAGTCACATTTGTCATATTACTTATTACCAGGCCACTAGAGATCGCAGCGAACGTTATCCTTGAATATCGTGACACTCATTAAACATTTATTGAAGAAAAATTGTAAAGCCAATCTAACTTTCCATGCCTTCATAAAAATGAGTCCTATTTTCATTTCGCAGTTTGAGATCACCTTTATTTTCATTTCGCAGTTTGAGATCACCTTTTTTGAATTTTATTACTCGAGGGCCAGTAATTCAAGCGGGACTAAACAATTAAATGAATACCTAAAATTCAGTTATCGATATAAACTTATTTATTCTCACTCAATAGCCAGCAATGTTCCCGAAAATTATTAACATTTTAGCTCCGATAAATCTCAACTGGAGAAAATCGTTTATCAGCTCATTGCCGAGGAATATCATTCGACAAAGCCAAAAATAGAAGAAGAAAAAAAAACCAGTAGTACGAGCCCTGATGAAGGACCAATGGTTGTACAAGTGGAAGTAATGGTGCATAGAGAAGCTGATATTGAACCGCGTGTAGAAGAAACTCCTCAAGAAGCATCTAGTGGTAGCCCTCAAGAAGCACCTGTTGTGATGACTGTTGAAGCTATGGTACATAGATCTGCTGAAGAAGGTGAAAATTAGTATTTAACATTCATTTGTCTATTTTTTACTATGTTAAGCTTTTTATTCGCTGTTCCACATTTAGAATTAATTTATTCAAAAGCTTCTTGTTTATCATCAATAGTATCAATGCATCTTGTTTTGCTCTTTAAAAACTTGTCGTTCAAATATTCTGACTGAGGTATTTTCCTCAACAAAATATACGAGGGGGAGTTATTAAGTTCGCGGAATGGGTGGTAAGATGATTAGTGGAGGTACTCAACAAAATTTTTACGAATTAATTATTGACTCGTTAAAAGTATACATACCAAGTTTAATCGTTTTTAGGTCATTAATCTTTGAACATTCGTCGATATAAAAGTCAATCGGGAAGAAATAGTGAATTGTGAAAATCGAATGTGCTGTCATTAAGTTCCTTACCAAGCAAGGAAAATCAATTCAAACCATATTGGAAGAGATGTCATTCGTTCACGGGAACTCTTGCCTTGGTAAAACCATGATTTACAAGTGTCATAACCTCTTTAAGCAAGGCAGGAACTCACTTGAAGACGACCAGCGCCCAGGACGGTCGATTTAGGGTACTACTCCAAAATTATTGGAAAAAAAACAACTCGCAGAAATAGTTGGAGTACAAGATACAACCATTTTCATAATTCTTCACAATTATCATAGCACCACGAAATTTAGTGCAAGATGGATGCCGAGGATGCTCACGCCGCTTCAAAATCAACAGCGACTGGATTCTCACAAGTTTTTGGATAACTGTAGTGAAGACAAAGATAAAGTATGGAGTCGGATTGTTATCGGAAAAAAAACTTGGGTTCGTCATTATGAATCTTAATCCAAACATGACTCCATGCAGTAGCACAAAATAGGCACACCCAAGAAGTTTAAGGTGTCACAATCAACGGGGAAAATATTGGCAACAGTCTTTTGGGACTCAGAAGGAATTATGTTGATAGATTACAAAGACAAAGGTGTCTCCATAACAGGAGAATACTACGCTTCGATTCTAGAGCGGTTGAAAGAAGCCATTAGAGAAAAAAGGGGGGTAAAATCGACCAGAAGTGTCCTTCTACGCGACATCGCGCCTGTTCATGAGAGACGCGTTGCGATGTCCTCACGGCAGATAGTGATGTGTGTGAAGTTGGCCCCGCACATTTTGATTTCCGAAAAAAATTTTGTTGTGCTGAATTGTGCTAGGTTTGTGCTGCTCTGTGCTGTTCGAATTTTCTCGTTATTTCAAGTAGTTTTCCAGATATTTCACTAAATGCATAAAATGGGCCAGCCCCGCACTTTTTGAAAATTTGAGTTTTAACCACTGAAATGAATTGTGCCAGACGTATACTGAGTTGTGCCGTTCGAATTTTTGAGATGGATCTCTTAATTTCCCAGAAAATGGAAAATCAACAAAAAAGTTAGCCCAGCACTTTTATTTTTTCTTATCGGAAATGAGTGTAAAAAGTTGTGCTAGGTTTGTGCTGAATTGTGCCGTAAAAATTTTCATGGAAATACCTCACATTTTCCGGAAAATTGAGAAAATCCATTACAAGGCTAGCCCCGCACTTTCGTTTTTTTTTTCAATCGGAATATGTGGAAAAAATTGTGCTACGCGTGTATGAAGTTGTGCCGTTAATATTTTTGAATAATCGAGTTTTTTTTTCCGAAAAAACTGGAAAATTCGAAAAAAGATAGCCCCGCACTTTCTCTTTTTTTCCATAAAAATCATCTCATAGAGTTGTGCTACATTTGTGCTGACTTGTGCTGATAATTTTTTCAGAAATTCAAGTTGTCTTTTTAAATGGTGAAAAACCAAAATATCAGTAGACTGAATGATAAATTGTGTGAATGGCAACACTGTTGTGAAGTTAGCCCGCACTTTTTGATTTTCGATAAAATGTTTGTGGTTCTGAATTGTGCAAGGTTTGTGCTGCTTTGTGCCGTAAAAGTTTTTTTTTCAAATGGTACGATTAATAAGATATTTCACTAAGTAAGTAAAAGCGAATAATGTACATTTTTATTTTTTTTCTTTCCGTTTAACGGTCATTTGATAACTGAATCTCATTCAACAGTGAATACACTGATTTGTGCTTTTCGAACTTCCTCGAAAAAAACTCTGATATACCGTTAAATCGAGTTTAAAAATTTCCAATATTCTCTTTGTGAAATCACCAAAACTTGTGCTACTTTCGTACAAACTCGTTCAAACCTAATTTTCAAAATTCACATGAAATTTTTTCTCAAAAGGTGGAAAAATTGGAGAAATCAGTATATTCCTGAAAAATCTTGATAGAAGGCAACGTAGCAGGATTTCATGGAATTAGATGCTACCCCGTGGTGCGACCGTGTTAACAAAATCGTATGACTCATCTAGAATTTTATTACTTCCAGGTGGATAACTTCACAACAGTGTTGCCATTTACACAATTCATCATTCAATCTACTGATATTTTGATTTTTCACCGTTTAAAAAGACAACTTGAAGTTTTTTCTGAAAAAATTATCAGCACAAATGTAGCACAACTCTATGAGATTATTTTTATGGAAAAAAAGAGAAAGTGCGGGGCTATCTTTTTTCGAATTTTCCAGTTTTTTCGGAAAAAAAACTCGATTTTTCAAAAATATTAACGGCACAACTTCATACACGCGTAGCACAATTTTTTCCACATATTCCGATTGAAAAAAAAAACGAAAGTGCGGGGTTAGCCTTGCAATGGATTTTCGGGATTTTCCGGAAAATGTGAGGTATTTCCATGAAAATTTTTACGGCACAACGCAGCACAAGCCTAGCACAACCTTTTACACTCATTTCCGATAAGAAAAAATAAAAGTGCGGGGCTAACTTTTTTGTTGATTTTCCATTTTCTGGGAAATTAAGAGATCCATCTCGAAAATTCGAAAGGCCCAACTCAGTATACGTTTAGCACAATTCATTTCAGTGGTTAAAACTCAAATTTTCAAAAAGTGCGGGGCTGGCCCATTTTATGCATTTAGTGAAATATCTCGAAAACTACTTGAAATAAAGAGAAAATTCAAACAGCACAAAGCAGCACAAACCTAGCACAAGTTAGCACATTAAAAAATTTTTCGAAAATCAAAAAGTGCGGGGCCAACTTCACACACATCAGATAGTGGGCTTCGAAATTTCGGTTCACCCACCTTACAGTCCTGACCTGATTTCTAGCGATTATTATCTATTCCCAAACTTGTGAAAAGATTTTCGTGGTAAGAAATTTTCAACTGAAAGATGCAGTTTCTGCTTATTTTTCAGACAAAGAGAAAACTTTTTTTTTCAAAGGGATAAATATGTTAATTAAAATCTTTGAAAAATCAAAAAGGGTTGCAGGTGAATATAATAAAAAAGAAAATTAATTTTGTATTTTTATTTTTATTTCTTACCCCCCATTCCGCGAACTTGAAAACGTCGATAGTGAAGGGTATCAGTCACAAGAAACATTTATTATATAATTTATTCAATGACGCTTCTAAGCATTTGGCTCCACGTCAGGTTAAAACAAAATTATAAAAAAAAGCCTGGATCATTGGTGCATAACAATTAAGATAAAATTTAAGTAAAAAATCATCATCATACAATAAAAATCATGGAATAAATAATTATGAATTCACAAAACAAGATAACATAATGAAAATTTACGTCAGGTTAGTCTAAGAAAAGAACAAAAGCATCAGAGAGAGTGGAGTGAACACACCCTATCGATAATGTAGAATTACTATTTGGGCAATAACCACAATCTCCAACTATTCTTAATACCAACGTTTTGATAGACATCTCTTGTTTTCAAGGTAAAGAAAATAGCTTTCAAAAAATCTGAAAACTGAATTTTCAATTTTTATTCAGTGTCAAGATTGGTAGAACTCTCAAACTATATCAATTTGTACTCATCCATGGTTTGAAGACTTACTTACTTCGAACTTACTTCGAACAATCGACCTTCAAACTTCCGGCAACTCAATTGATGGAGCACTTATGAGATCAAAAGCGATTTTCATAAAAGCTACTTGCTTGATTTTTATTCTTGTAGGTTTCTTTTCTTTGGATATGACAGATATATCGCTGTGTTATCTGACGATTCTCATTCACAGCATGTTGGACCAACGTCGACCTATCCCTATCGGTGTCTAACACTTTCGTTCTTACTTTCAAGGAGCGCGCTGTTTCTCCAATACTGGGTCTTTCACGAGGAACCTCACCCATATTTATACGGGAAACTACTGAACGTATTTTCATGAAATATATCACTTATTATAAGTATTTCACGATGCTGATGAAATCTAAATTAGTTTCAAGGCATGAGCACCTCCGGTTTTTCCGGAAATGACGTCAACTTCCGTTTTTCAAATAAGAACACCTTTTTTTATTGCAGAAATAGATTCCTTAGAAAATTTCAAGTTATTTTGATGTAAAATTTTTAAGTTTTGGTTGGAAAATTCTCTCTGAGCGAGAAAATTCGAAAAAAAAATCGAAAATAGAGCTCCGCTGAAACAAGAATAACTTCGAGGTTTTTGGATGGAAGATTTTCATTTTTGGCATTTTTTAAGATGTAAGAATGAGGTATCCACTTTAAAACTCAAAATCGCAATTCATGATACAGGGGGTGAAAAAATCGCTTTCACAGTTAGGGATGACAAAATCGTGAAAAATCAAAAAATCACACCCTTGCCCTAAAGTGGATATGAGGTGAGTTATTCACAAAAAACTGTTTTTCGTCTTGAATTTTCAGCTATTTCTTTTCCCTTCACGCCAAAAAGATGAAATTTTCAGGAACTGTTATTTGATCCATGCTGTAGATTTTTCAAACCTTCTTGAAACCGACTTCGAGTTACTATTAGGAGAACCATGGCAAACTCTCGCAGTTATAACTAGAGAAGATGCTCAAAGTTTTGACCCTTAATTTCTAGACATTTATTTATACGTCTCAGGAATGCTTCGTGCGTTGCTCTTCTTATTTCATCTTATAATAGTCTAAAGGAGTTAAATCGGGAGAACGTGGTGGCCAAAGATGTGGCCCATTGTTCGCCAACCATCGATTTTCAACTAGCCTGTATAGGATATTTGACACATTGAGTGAATTGTGCGCGCCATCTTGTTGATACCATAAGTCATTATGGTTCTGTACTAGCTTCGTTGTTCTCATCTTCTACTACACTTTTTTCTCTGTGTATAGTTTTCCTAACGAAAGATCCGACATTTCTCAAGTTTGTCATGGTTCTGTTAATGGTATCTCTCGTTGGTCTGGGTCGATCAGGAAACCTCTCGATGAACAGTCGAATCGTTCTATCTACAACTTCATTACATTCTCCATGAAGTAGAATGAGATTTAAATAATCTTCATTGGTAAATTAGGCATAGTGATCGATTTTATAACTTAATACGAATTATCACCAAATTAATAGTAAACACATAATGCTACTGAATAAAGAGGAATTTGGCAGATGTAATTAATGATATCTATCATTAAAAAAAAAATGTAAAACATGGTAAGTTCTTGCATATGGTTCATAAGGAGAGAAAACCGATGGCCGATTAGTTGAAATATAGAGGTTTCCGATACAAATTCGACATCTATTTAGGAACAACCTGTAACTTTTTTCTCTTGCATATTAGGGTAGTAAAATCTAAAACATGGTTTAAGTAACAGTTCCTGAAAATTTCATCTTTTTGGCGTGAAGGGAAAAGAAATAGCTGAAAATTCAAGACGAAAAACAGTTTTTTGTGAATAACTCAGAAAATATCCACTTTAGGGCAAGGGTGTGATGCATACACTCACAATATTTTTTAACGTAGATTCAATATCTGCCATAAAAAAATGGGGTTCTAATTTGAAAAAATTGATTTTTCACGATTTTGTCATCCCTAACTTTGAAAGCGATTTTTTCACCCCCTGTATCATGAATCGCGATTTCGATTTTTAAAGTGGATATATCAATCTTACATCTTGAAATATCCCAAACCATCCAAAAACCTCGAAGTTATTCTTGTTTCAGCGGAGCTCTATTTTCGTTTTTTTTCGAATTTTCTCGCTCAGAGAGAATTTTCCAACCAAAACTGAAAAATGTTACATCAAAATAACTTGAAATTTTCTAAGGAATCTATTTCTGCAATAAAAAAATGGTGTTCTAATTTGAAAAATGGAAGTTGACGTCATTTTCGGAAAAACCGGAGGTGCTCATGCCTATAAGATATGCATTCGCATGGTATCTCATATATGCAACTCTTCATTCTTCGAATATCATTATCAGGTTAACTTTTGTTAGATTAGACCTGATGGTATTTTATGTCTTGAATACGGTTGTTATATCGTATTTATTACCAATTCTTTTCATTTTCTCTTACAAACCTTTGACATAAGGAATGAAGCTTTTTATACTTTGTCCCTATCTATTTGTGTTGTATCATTATAGGATTCAAGCTGATTTTGTCCTATTTGTTTCACTGTTTTCAGTATAGCCTTTACTTCCGTGCGTTTATGTCATGTAATCTATTTCCTCAATATTATCTTGTTGAGTTGAGCATATATTTGTTGCTCCATCATACATACATTTCGCTATTTCCAGTTTAGTGTTTAGTCAGAAGGTTCGAATTAAAATTTAGATATTGTCCTGTGTTTGTTGGTTTCTTATAAACACTGGTTCATGGGATTTCATTCTGTTTATGAACTAGTACAAGTTGAGAAAGTCTTTTGACCACGTCATCAGAAAAGTTTCTAGCAAAATAAATTTGATTCCATGCAATAGATATACCTAATTACGAATAAACGATGTTCTGATACCCAACTATTACAGATTTGGTTCTATTGAATATAAGCTTTATAAAATATTATTTGAAACATTTCAATATTTTACTAAGGATTGCTGATTTCGCCAGTGGTGTTACGGTTATAGACCAGTTACAATTCAAGATCCTATGTTATTAAACGTTCATTGCTCCAAATATTCACAGTAGTCATTTCAGCTTTAAAACAACTACCAACAACATCTGAAGCAATGCCGATGGAAGTTGGAGAGATTCAAACTCTCGAAGAAGCAGCTATCGCTGCAGAGCACGCTAAAAAAACAGATATAGTGGTAGTCTCCGACGAAAAAGTCCCAACTAAGAAAAAGGCACCATTAAGACAGTTGCAAGAAGACGAGATACCTACACCGGGATCCATGGCGCCAAGTAAATTGAAGAAGGAAGAAAAAACAAGGAGAGAAAAAGTAATGTGACAATATGGTTTTTCTACTTTACTTCACTATATTGTTTCTCTTAATTGTTGAATTATTTTGGCGACTTGAGAAAAAATTGTCCTTGTAGACTACAGGGTTCTCTATATCTGATTAAGATGAATTGCGAATGAAATTACTCGATCCAAATTTAGAAATATGGGAGATGTTTCGATGCGTTGCCACCCTCAAATGCGCGTTTATATTATTTTCTGATATGATCACGAAGGATTGGTCTTACAATTAGAATAAGTGGGAAAACATTATTGTTGTGTATTTCAATGAGAAGTATTAACCTGAAAAAGAATAGTCGCAACTCCTAAGCTGACAATTAAAGATTTGTAGTGTGGAAATTGAAGTATACCAGATTACCGGAGTTTCTATGATATGATGAAAAATATTGTTTATTCGCGGTTATTAGTATATTGAATGAAATTTTAATTGCTTGGCAATCACGAACACTCAAATGTAGTTATCAAAAGATATCAATGTTACCATGTCATTTCAATAAATAATTTCCGTAAGTAAATATACTCAAATGAATTATTGGGTGAAATATTTGGAAATCAGGTTCACATTTTCGAAGATATATGAAAATTACTACAGTTTGACCTACCAATTTTTCACTTCAACAATTTCATTGTTAAAAGGGAAACCAGAAAGTTTTCTTTGTGAAATTTCACTTAGTTATATATATACCGAAGAAATTCTCATCCAATAATTTCTCCGATAATCAAAAAACAACAGATATATTATGACCACACAGAATAGAATAATAGGAGGGAGCATGCGGTCTAAAAGCGAGAATCAGAAAAGTTCATGCGCATAGACTAATTCAAATTATGTAATCCGTTATAAAGATGGAGTTAATATACAGTGTTGCCAATGCTACCGATTTATCGGTATTTCTATCGATTTGGATAGCGATATGCCGAAAAGTTATGTAAAACTACCGATTTTTCCAATTTGTTAGATCTTATGTCAAAAAAAACCTTTCATCAAAATAATTAAATCTTTCATAAGAAAAATTCGAATCGATATCAAAATGTTTTCTCCCATACGCATTTTAAAATTAGAATGTCTCCCGAAGACGCTTACTCTCGTGATTAAAAGAAAATTCATCGCGATCTTGTTCGTTACTCCGATTCAATTTAATTCATATATTCCAGTTGCAGAAAACGAACCAGTTAGTAAATAAATGTGATGATTTCAAATTTCTCATTGTAAAATTTAAGTCAATGAGAAAAAATTATACTGCTACGGATTTCCCTATCTAATCTAAAGATTTTTGTTTGGCAGACGATTCTACCGATATAGTGTTCAGACTTTTGGCAACGCTGATCGCAAGACATGATATACATACTTCACAGAGATTTTGACGGATAGTTCTTTCTGTTAATTCTATACCTACTTTATTATTATAACAGAGATCCAAAATTCAAAATAACTAAGACTTTTTAGATATCCTGAAAATAACTGACAATATAAGGACATAATTTCTTTGGACAGCGGAACCTGCAGGTGAAAAATGAAACCGATATTCTCGAAATCTGAAAAAAAATATACTCAGTGCTTAAACTCTAATTTTATACATCCTAAGGCGAGTATATATTAGAGAGCGCGTCGCTCGTTAATTTATTCTTTCAGCGAATCCATAATCCATAAGACACTCGTGAGCGTCCATCTCATTACTATCTAAAAGAAGCAGAATCGATGCGCGCGGAAACCCGAGAAACTTTCGTTGGCCATCCCAATTGGAAGAATAAACTAAGCGAAGCGATCAAAAACTAAAATGATATGGATTGGGCAATCAGTGCTACTCCTTTCTTTCAATAAAGCCAAATATCAGATGCTCATTACTGCTGATATTACGACGGATTAGACCCATTAACGAACTTGAATGAGATATTAACCTATTCTGAGAATATGAAAACTCTAGCTCATCTCCTTCGGAAGATAGAGACTATGCGGTCAGAGATACTCAAATTTTACCACTTTATCAAGAAGTCGAATCCAATCGATTGAGACCAGTTTTGGTTCGATATTCAAAAATTACGAACATTTGGGTAACGGCAACACTCTGCCATACTAGTATAGCATGAGCTTCTTGCCATTACTTTCCTTGAAAAGGTCAGTTTGCCACTAACGTCGTTTTCTTTTCTAAGCTGACCATCAACAGATCCGCTCTACTTACTACTATAATGGCGCAATTCTCCTCGTGCGACATCATTGAACTAACCCGCGTTTGCAGGTGATCGCTGAAATCAGTGAACTATCGAGCGGCGCGCAAATTTGATGTATACGCACCATTATGCAGGGCATACACGCTCCGGTAACCGACGAGGAAAAACTGTACAGGTATACCTGCGCTCGTCGACCGGAGCGTGTGTGTCGTAGCTCTTCAAGCCTGCACAGGTTGCCGGAGCAAATTCAAGATTCGACTCGTTCTAGTGGGACTAGACCGTACGGTCGCTGCTAAAGAACACACGACCCGTCCGGAACGTCCCCACACACGAGACAGACCTGCGCAGGTATACCTGTACAGTTTTCCTCGCCGGTCTACCGTAGCGTGTATGCCCTGCATTATAATAGAGCCCAATGGAGAGAGGATAGCAATCTTCTTGATCTTAATGCATTAAATACTCCAATCAGGTGATTTACATCAGCAGTCATAATACAAAAGTTATGTTGAATTTGGCTATTTCTGTCATTAGTCCTCATTTTTAACGAAATTATTTTTAAGCTGCTAAAAATTCTTTAAGTAGTTATTTATCCGACTAACACCTATTTACATTGATCGGGTATGTATTTAAACTGATATAAGTTTAGCTCTTTATTGTCTCAGCCAAGCTTTCGGATAATCTCTTATCCTTCTTCAGGGCTACTGAAAATTACACAACATTACAAAAACATACAAAAAAATTAACAACTACTTACAACAATGTGAGACTATTAACAAATATAATAATGACATTACAACCTAACTAAGTCAACTAGTACACGAAAAAGAGGCATAGAAAGAAATGACAACTGAAGTAACGTCATAAAATGCGATAGGACCATATACTTATAAGAACAATACTGTGAATGTAATTAAAACTTTGATGCCAACATAGTAGTTTTGACGCCTTTGAATATGTAGGATAGTCTAACCTACGAATGCGCAAACGAGTTTAAGCTAATGCGGTGTTCGGAGACTCGAAATGTCCATTTCAAATTTCGAAAGGAATGTCAAATGTCATTTATATGGAAATTGTGTAAATTATGTTGTACCCGTTGACAAAAATATAACAAAAATACACGTACACAACACAACCATCATATGGTTGTTCCCCGAAAGAGTTAAATTATTTGTCAAGTTCGCCTGAGAAATGCTCGCCAAATTTCAAAAAGCAGTTATCTAGACCTTTCAGTTTTGTGCATGCGCAGTAGTTTTGGTCCTACACATTCTTTCTGGCATCAATTTTCAGTGCGTTTCAAATGATATTCACAATATATTTCTAATATATATATATTGGGTAGGACAAGGAGTATTAGAGTGGGAGAACTATCTTCTTTCACCCTTATTAGTGAACTCCACGATATTACAATAAATGGAAGCAATAGCATTAAAATCTGGAGTTGACATTCAGGTTGTTAGCTCATGGTTTCAACCGCTTCAAAACTTTCGCTTGTACTTATTGCGTTCAGATCTCAAACACCTAGCTTCTGAGAATTCCGTAGTGTGTCCGCTTTCATATACATGTTAAGGGAGGCTAGTGGTCTGCCTTGTCATCGAACAATCTCTAACGTGTTCACTAATTCGAGTATTTAAATTTCTACCAGTTTAGCCTATATTTCGCCTATTACATTCCATGTAATTTATGAAGTAAATTACTCCTGATTTTTTGATTGTTGAGGTTTTTTCTTTCATTTTTGAGATTACGTATTTACCCAAAGTACAGGGCGTGCGTGTAGCAACTATCAGATCCTGATTGCTAGGTAGATGTCTTCTAAGGGTTCTCACGATAGAAGGTGTGATGTCAGGATGGTGAGCTTTAGAGAATATTTTTATATAACTGAACTGTGTATCATTAGTCGGAATGGCACCATGTTTAATATTTGACTCTGATTCTGTGATATGACCGGAGTTGTTGAACAAACAGTTGTTTAGAAATCTCCTGGGGTAAAAATTTTTAGCGAGGAGGTAATGGAGGCTGAACTGCAAAAGATGAGGGCTCACCAACTCCTCTATTCGATTTTTTAAACCAAGTTTGAGGTTTATCTTATGCTTAAATTCATTTGAAGACTTGAAATTAAGGTAATGACTAGAATCCATTGGCTTCTGATACTAACCAGTTACATCCCTACCATTGTCAACTGCACATCAAGGTAACTAACAATAGAGTTAACTTCTTTTTCATAAGTAAATTTTATATTCCGATCTTGAGAATTCAGGGTGTAAGCAAGAGTGAGAAGCAAGTCTATGTATATATATATAATGCAAAAAAATAATCATATGAATTCTCTATTTCAGGAAGAAAAAATAGACAAGTATCTACGAGTCAAATTCAAAACGCCAAAGAGAATTCTGCGATTGGTGAGTTAATGCATGATTTTCGAGATAAGAAATAATAACATACGTTTCAGGATGATTACAACAAAATAATATCTTTGACGAATGAATTTCCTATAAGAATTTTCAAAGAGCGGGATCTCCTACAGGACGTTCTGAACGATTTTCTTATGAATACTGATCGAATGGAATATGAATCAATAACAGTGGAAAAAATGAGGGAAGGATCTTCGAGCACTCTTGGATCCGACATAAAGAAAACTGACAGAACTACGCATACAACCCCGATCAATTATAGTGATTCTGCCTTACAACTATTGGCTCCAGATGTAGCCCCTGGCGATAATTTCATGGAACAATTTCATTGGCAAACTATCAAATCCACTCCAATTAAGCAATCTGATAATCAAACTATCAAATCCGCTCCAATTGGACCAATGGAACACATTTCTCAAAATAAAGTCTTTGAACCTAGGTGAGTCTGAAACAACCGAAAACGACTCACTCAAGAGTCTTTCACTCACCGTTTGCGCTGGTACAATCATCCGTGTGATAATTCTGGGCTAAGCGCAACCGGAGCTTCGTGCATACATAGATGACTCATGTGCATGTGAGAGATTTGTTTATGTCACATGAGGGGTTTTCCAATAAGCACTTGTCAACTTTTTTTTTAATAAAATGGGATTTAGGATATTCTGACGTCCATTGCGCATGTTCGGTAAAACTTACTTGGGCACCAAACTGTTTCACCTCCCAGGGCGTCACCCACCATCGCGCTATTTCGTGTTATGAAACAAATCCTGAGCTCGAGCCTAGGTAGTCTCCAATGGAGAAAGAGACGGGCATTTACTGGTGGTGGATGTATCAATAAATCTCTAAAATAACCGCAAACGCACTCTATTCACTTAAGTTACAAAAATCTCGGTATTTCTGAAACAAAGGGTATTCCTATATTCTTGATCTAAAATCTTCAACAATACAGACAGTCAAACAGAAGTTCTCAACCAATTAGGCCGGATTCTCATCGGATCGAACCGATTACAATCGTCCAGATTTCGATCTCACGACGAAGATCGTTCACATAATCTCGAACGGGTATGTGTTCACTAGCATTTCAATCGTGACTGATTCCAGTCAAGTGACATCAGTCGGCAGTGGGCTGAGAACCGCCATGGTGTTTTTTAATATTTGCGAATTTGTGCGTTTGAAGAACACACATTTTCTGTTATTTGTATCTCGTGTAGAAATATATGGACGATAAGCTTTCTTTAGAAATGCGGTACATAAATTTGAACTTGTTGTCGTGGTTCGTTAGTTCACCGGTGTAAATGACAGCATCTCTGTTTTAAGGTTTTGTTATGTACGGAAGCATCTAAAATCGGGGGCAGTTACTTCTCCTTCTTCTGTAATAATATACAAGTACTGCATCACTCATCCACATAGGCAAATTGACGTAGGTACAACTCAAGCAAAATTATAGATGCCGTGAGGCTCAATAAATATGAGTGTAACCAACTATAAATCAAAGTTATCCACGCTTGCGTAGGGGACCGGTCGAACCGAAAGCTTTCAACGAGCTCGGACTACGAACTGGTACATCCATGAGATACCCAACTATGTAAGTTAGATGTTCCGTATCAGCCAGAGCTCATGACCGAATACACCCAAAAAAACTCTGGTCGGATTCAAGGTCAGATGGCAACAAGCCGCGAACACATCTGCATACCACATCCACCGTGGAAGGCCCGACCTTGGGTATTGTAAGTGAGGTTACAAGTACCCCTCCCTGTCATCCTCCCTAGACTCTCATGCTACCTTATAATCTGAAGAATCACTTCTCTTCAACTCTGATTACTTTACGATCTAAATATTTCTAATTGCACAAATTTGACCTGTAGACATTAGCTCGTCTCAAGATTTCCTACGGTCGACTGGACTTCGCACCGGCTCTACTCTCCCACGACCACGATCGCATACCGTTCCAGCGCATTCCCAGGAGGGTGGGGGAGTTAGCTGTGATGGATCCGGCACCACTCTCCCGAATTTCAGATTCTTATAACTGCTGAATTATCATAAATATTTGGTCCAATTAAAAACATCATTGAGATGTTTGGACAATTAATCTCTAAGGGCTTATCTCGTACGAAAAATAGAGAATATACAGCAGGTCGGCTGGACATACTCAAGTTTGACCATGGATTCTTCATCAGGGAGTTCTATATTCTAAAATGAAAGACATGTAGGCAAAACGATAGCACGATGTTTCACTAGCACAAGAGCGCAAAAACAGGCAAACTTCATTTTCTCCCAATCTTTCATTTAGCTCATATTTTTTATTGACCTCTGCTTTTATTTATATCCTATAGCACTATAGCACCGATCGAAGAGGAGTTCCTTGAAATGTGAGATTATTCTATAAAGTCTATCAAAAGTTTTATAATTCTATTATTATTTTAAGACTACCAACTGGGAAAGTTCCGCCAACTGAGAAACATGAAGACGATTCACGAAGGAAGGCCATGATTGAAACGCTGAAGAATTGGGATGAAAACCAAGGATACCCTCGAGTACATGATTTGATACCAGAACCTAAAAATAGAATGAATGCGGCAAAGACATTTTTCCTCCTTTTATGTGAGTATTGAGGCTGTAACATTATCCACTTTTTTTTCAAAGATATGGCAAACATCGAATTAAAATTAATAACAGCCCTACCAGACTGAGGATAGGGAATTTGGCCATTAAATGAGATGGTTGAGGAAGTTAAGGACTCTATGTTAGGTTATAAGTAATAATTTAGGTTGCTGATAAATGAGATTAGTGAACAATAGGGGGAAACAAAAGTGGTAAATAGAAAATAACGGTAAGACTCAGGTGCCATTTCCTTTATTGCGGTTCTAATGATGAAGAGGAAAAAGCCTTAGGTAACAAAAACCCTTGAAGATGAATATAGCTATATACAATAAATGGAATATAGTTCTTAAAGATAAACGATTACCAAAAGGTAAATTAGAACATACAATCAATAAGTTGAAATTATGGTAAGTTTTCGTATGAACTGCGAAGCAGGGAGTAATAGAAAATCAATCGAGGTCTAGGGCCGTTCTCCTAAATAACAAAAAATTCTACGAGTCTCCATGGAGCGAGACGTGCATTCACGCCCTCTTTATCCATGTTTTGAGAAATCTAATACGTTCTATATATGGATTGGCCTCAGTCGCAAGAACTTAAATGCTAAATATCATGTAACGTAGGCATAAAAACAAACAACATAAATAAACATCAAACAAGTTACGGATAAAGTTCTTTCACCATTTTGTATAATCATAGAACATATGACCCTAACAAGTAACCAACAAAGTGCTCTCACCACTTCGTACAGAAAAACCTAACAATACCTTCTTGAACATTTCAGAGGAATATCATTAATCTATCAGTATTTATGAATAATAAACATGTGATATAAAGGATGGAAATCAAATATAAAATGTTTTAAGCATGGATTGATAAATGTGGGAACTAAAAAAATATTTACTTATAATTAGAGTTATATCTGTAAAATGAGTTGGCGTATTTCAGAGTAATGTAAATTCGTTATTAAACTAACACAAGAGGACAGCTGTGTCTTCAGGCGTTTTTAAAATTATATTGATACTGCTTCTTCCTTGCGTATTTGCTGGAAGCCCAATTGGGTTTCTCTATCGTTAATGAAGATTTCATTTCATACGATTTGGGTATTGTGTGGAGCGTTATCAGGACTGGTGAATTGTCAGATGAAGTTCCGCTTCTATATGGCTATTGTTGATATGAAAAAGTCCAATACATCAGGAATCTTTTTTCTGTCTTTTGGCCAGTAAATCGATGAAACTGGCAAAACTTCGTCAAAATTGTTGTTTTCTCATCAGTTCCAACAGATTACGACCTTTGGGAGTTATTAGTCTTCATGCCTAATGAGTGTGCTTCGCGATTCAGTGACGTCCTATAATAAACCGCTGAAAATTAAAAAAAAAGACTTATATTTGGAAAAAATATTTTGCTTTGGTGGTGCTCTGCTGATACATCGAAACTCCATATTTATGTGTACATTCTGATACTCATTGCATGTATTTCGTGAGTAACTTATTTACTAGGCTGAAGGGGCCTGGTCGATTGCCAATACATGCATTGGCAATAAAAATCTGTTATTATTATTAATTTCGGTATTGGATCATGTTTCAAACTTTTTCGGATTAGAATAGCTACGCCATCATGAGCAGTACCGTCTGGGTGATCACTGGAGTAAGTGAGGTATTATGGGATCTGCAACACTGTCTTACCGGTGTAATGGGTTTCTGATATCAGCATCACGTCTATTTTATTGAGGCTCATGAATATTTTCAAATTATATTTGTGCTTTTGAAGCCCATTTGCGTTCCTAGTAGCTATATGTATAAACTTACCCATTTTGAACAATTGATGTTATTCTGATTTTGACCGTGAGTAGGTAGCTCTTGTTGTTGGTTTTTCGTTTTCGCATAATATCTTTGGTGTTCTGGTTGTAGCTTGGGTTTGGGGTATGTAGATACCGGTAGGTTCAGATGTGTTAGGTTGTCTTTCACTTCTTGATGATTGTGGACTTCACAACCTCTGTAGTAAGCTGGGTGACTATCTTCACATAATGCGCACATGTGGCTGGTGTTGTTTTTGGTGTGGAGCATGTTTTTACATCGTGCTATTTGCAGCATTTAACGCACATAAATGGACTGTTGCAATTAATGTTGAGTACAAGAGGCGGCTCGTCTGTCCCGTACACAGCCTCTCGAGTCACGCGACAAATACAAAGAGGAGAGGGTATAAGTCCTGGTCCTGGTCACCGGTACAAAAACGACAAACGACAGACACAGAGGTAAATGAGGACTGAGGGGATGTACTGATTGATAGTAGACAGTACACAGATGTCGTAAATTATGAAATTACGGAGGGTTTTATGGCGCAAGGCGCGGCGGCGTCTTTGTCACTTTGGCACCTCTTACCGAATATGATGGGATTTGAACTCTACAGAAAAACAATTTTATTTCCGATGATTGTATGGAAATATTGATTCTTCAGAGAAGGAATAAAACGCTAAACTCTTGGTTACTACCTGCTATTTTGGTACCAGTACCATGATGTGAGAGGAAACGTCAATTCTGTCGACAATTAACGTTATACTCCTTTTGCATCGACATATTTGAAGTGAGACAGACCGTCAACGTTGCTAGTCTCTACCTACCTCGCCCTCGCTACGCTACACCGCCGCAACAACCCATCGTCTATACTAGTACAAATTTTGTTCCGACATCGTATCGCGTCATGAACCCCTCGCCTCATTTAAAGTGGTATGTACCGCTTCAGTACAAAAATGAGGCACCTCTTACAAACTCAATTTTAAGACGTGTACTACCCAACATTAGTTGCAATAGTTTTTTGTGTGGCCGTATTGTTGGCATCAAGTGGATTGTATGATTTCTCGTTCTTCTTAGGAGGTCCTATTGAATTTTTCATTTTTGAACGGAATTCTATCTTGTAAATATCTTTATTTGTATTCTCTGGGTTCCACGTCTACATGAAATATAGAGAGTGGAATTTTTGTTGAACGATCTCTGATATCGATTATTTTTCTCACTTTATAAAGTGCCATAGCTTGACTTTTCAATTTCCTTTTTTATCCCATCAATAGGAACGCTGTAGTGAAGATGTATGATAACCACCCGATAGGCTCCCTCTTGCTTAATTGGTAGGTCTGAAACACTAGTTGTTCATATCGAAAGAATCTTACCAATCTTCTGTATGCGTCAGGATTTGTTAAGTTTACCTTGACCTTGTAGTTTTCATATAGAATTGTTCATCAGCTATTATGTTAATTTTGTTTCATTTCTGGGTAATTTGTTTCACCGTGTATAAAAATTGGTGGAGGTCTTGGAATTGTTTGAAGTTGCTGCATCCATCTCATTATACCTATATCGTTTGAGAGATTGATCATGTGTATCTTTTCGTTATTTCGTTTCCGGATATAATAATACATTATATAATATGTTATAGTTGTTTCTGCTCGTCAACAGTTGAAACCATCGAAATACGGAGACTAGGATAGAAACAAGTTTTTTGGCCATTTTCTATCTCTTATATTAATACAAACCATACAATGTTACATATTTTCGAACCAAAAAAAAGCTTTCAGAAAATGGCACAGATATCTATATCGCTCCCATTAAAGAAACAAAACTTTGGGTCATAGCGTCGTAATAATCTAAGTTAAAAATTTAGAAAGCACTGACGTGAGGTCAGATTCCTTTGTCGCTCTTGTTGAGCTACATATTCAAACCATAAGAAATCTATAAGCACTCTGATCAGGTGAACAATAGTCTTTTCTCGTACTATGGGACAATGTGGTGCAAATATGAACGCCTAATGAATGACCAAACCTATATCTCAAATTAAAAATAACTACTCATAATTTTCCCCAAGTTTTGTTCGAAGCTATAATTCCCTTTCCCTAAAATCTTACTTTAGTGCTTTTCTGAATTTTGACAACGTATATTATTTCAGCCATCGACATTGAATTCTATCTCTATGATTTCCGTTATAAAAAATTTTGATTAATATTACGCCAACTGACACTGATTAATAAGCCTGGCATTTGTCAATCGAATATCGATCTGTGATGGCCATCGTTCAGAGAAAATCACCGAGACTTCATGTCATTTCTTTTTTCTCTTGAGTAAATGTTAAAAATGATCTTATCTTTAGATGGAAAAGACCCACGACAATGAAATTTGAGGATAAGTAAGATATCGATCACCTCAATATATTCACGAATTTTTATTGAAATCCGAAAAATATCTTACGAGATAATGAGTATTGAAACATTTTCTAGCTTGACGATTTCTGCGAAATTTTGCAGCCTCCCTCAACAATATTTCAAGTATCAACTTGATCGGATGGATATTCTAGTAGTTATTTAGGAAACAAAACTACTGAACCATTCGACGGATTTGGCCCAATAACGAACTTGACCGAGATATTTGGACAACTAACCTATTCTGAAAATATGAAAACTCCAGTCTGAAAATATGAAAACTCCAGCTCATCTCTTTTGGATGCTAGAGAGGATACGACCAGCCGGACAGACTCAACCTTCTCCACAGATTCCTCTTCAGGGAGTTGAACCCAATCGATTGAGACCATTTTCGGCTCGAAATTCGAAAATTACATACATTTAGGCAAAATGGCCTGTATAATATTTTAATTTCAAAGCTCTATGATCATTATCGGCGGAGATATAAATTTTTTTCGATATCGCCATTGATCCAATTTTCGCTTTTAACTCATAAACAAAAGAAGGTAGCCAAAAATGAAAACTACTCTTGATACTTTCTCAGAAAAAAGGACGAGAATGAAGTATAAGATTTTGTCTATCTCCTTATTTAATCGATATCACACGCTCGTTCTGGGAGTTATCTTCGAACTGCCCAAGCAAATATTAAGTGTTTATTTCTCCTAATGCTGATACGGATATTAGTCATACTCTACAGGGCTAAATCATTGAAATATGTTCACCCTATACAGGGTTCAACTCCGGTAGACTGGAGCGTGTGAGCCTGGCATCACTGGGGTTTTCATTTTCGGCTTTCAGCAATCTGACTGGGCGGGTTGGGAAAGCAGTTCAATTTTAAATTCAAAATTTTGCCCACAGTGGATTACTTGGCATGGGTTCGATTTCACACACAGCTTTTGAATTTTTCCCTCCAATTATCTGACGTCGCTATAAAAGTTATTGGATTAATGAACTCGTGTTCCGATAACATGCAAGATAGGAATGCAATGGCCGATCACAGTAGGTCACACATATGAAAGTGATCATAGAAGACTGAAGCCGTTGTTTCCATGGCGCGCTTGGACTGAGCTAGCAGATCAGAGGTTCGTACGCTTATTTCTATGGACTCAAGCACTTTAGCCATCAGCTATCAGGTGGCGTTTCAAGCTCTTTCTGTTGAGGCTCCTTCATTTTCTAAACCAAAAAAATCAGCAAATCACTGAAAGTAGAAACTTATACCGGACTCCCAACTGAAAAAGAATCCTTCCAACAAATGCTAACAATACTTAGCTGAAGAAAAGTTCCCTGTTTGTTTCTAGCACAACGTTATTTCTTTGTTTCTGCCTATCACCGAAATACTCTTCTCTTTTTCTTGATACATTTGTCCTTTCCATTCAGATTCGATTCACCCAGCAGAGGTGTCTCAAGGGTAGGGTAAACGAAAATTGATTTTTGAATATATAAACACACTTTGGATGCATGGGTCATTTTATTACGATTCTCATTTTCTTTCAGTGTTGTCTAAAGAAGGACTTGTTGTCGTCATACCGAAGCAAAATTCAACAGAAGTTGAATATGTTAAACAAGGAAGAAATTGGGTCTGAAGAAAGTATGGGATTCAAGAAGAAGATACTTAACTATATAAATTGTAAATTCCTTTCATTTATATTACATTTCTTTGAAATAAATAATAATATGCGTAGGTATGTACCAAGTTGAAAATATTGAAGATAATTTATAAATGTATTATTCATGTCAATAAATTGAAACGTTCTATATGGCTTGTTTTGTATCAGTACAACTGTTTTCTTCTTTTAGCATTTTCCTAGAATACTCATTTGAGTAGTTCATGTTAGATACTAGTACACTTTTTCAATTTTGAAATTGGGTCTGTTTGATACCATTCCATTCATCTTTTTGATAAATTTATTGGACATATAGTAAATAGAGAATAATAGTTATCTCAAGATATCTGAACGTTTTGGAAATTGTCCATGTCAATCTGGTAAAAGACATCCTGTAGGAAGAACGTCTCAACATGATGTGGCAACTATTCCGTCTCGAGTCTAACTGACGAATTCGGATGATTCCATTACCAAAATCCGGTCGTAATGTAACGACAGAAATTATAGGTGCCAGCTATACACCTATTGTAAATAATTATAACTTGTTTATTTGTGTTGACGAGAAATTTTTGATGATGGAACTCGTGTAGAATTTTTATTTGGGTAAAAACCATCATCCCTTATTGTTCTGCTTCCAAACGTTTCGATTGACATCTTCTGCCTTTTTCAAGTCAAAAAAGTAGCTTTTATAAAAGCTAACAATATGAGAAATTTCTTCACCTATTAGAGAAAATTGAAAAATTTTATCATATTATCTTTGAATAATGTATATTGTAACAAAACAGTAGTATATATGTCGACGGTAAGATCGATGAGCGGTCGGCTTAAATGTTGGTCGAAGCAGGTGCAACCTGTACTATTGCAAGAAACGATATAGTGAGAGGCAAGACATTACCGACTATGGCACGATTACGCACCGCCACTGGGGAGAGTACAAACGCACGGAAGGAAGAAGAGTAGATTACTAATTGGTGGTATGTCATTCGAGCACGAGGTACTAGTGGCAGATATCACGGAGGAAGTCACCCTGGGAATGGATGTGATTAAGGGACAGGGTTTCGAGATGGATATGAGGAACGACATCCTGAGAATTGGAAACCTAGAAATTCCATTCCTAGGAAAGGAAGACGCTGTGAGTAGAGTCTTACTCGCGGAAGATATTACCCTGCCTGGCTTGGCGGAAACCTTGGTGAGCGGGTATTTAGACTAAAATCTTCGCAGTGGTCACGTTAGACTCATTGAGCCAGCCACCGGTAGCCCAGCCAAAAGAATAATCACCGGGAAGACGTTGGTGAGGAACAGACTGGAAGTACCCGTGCGGATACTGAACACGAACATGTATCCAATAAATCTGAAGAAAGACACTGTAATAGGAGAATGCTGCTCAGTATCGTGTGTGACAGGCTGTAGTCGAGACGAACAGAAGAACATTCCCAAGAAGAATGAGGTGTCACCGAGGGTGTCACACAAATTGGTCGAAATGCTGACATCCTCCTGCAACAACCTAGAACCAGAATACATCAAGGAAGTAAGGAAATTAATTACTGAATATAGTGATGTATTTGCCATGGATGATGACCAGCTGGGAAGAACTAATGTCGTAAAGCACCCAATCAATACCGGAAACTCAGGACCTATTCGCCAACATCCGCAAAGACTTTTCATTGCCAAGAGAGATGAGGCCGAGAGAATCATCAAGGACATGCATGATCAAGGCATAATAGAGCCCTTGGACAGTACTTGGTTATCACCTGCAGTTCTGGTCAGAAAGAAGAATGGCAGCACTAGATTCTGTGTTGACTACCGTCGCCTGAACGAAGTAACGAAAAAAGATTGCTATCCTATTCCAAGAATTGACGACACCCTAGATACACTCTCCGGCTCGAAATGGTTCTCCACCCTCGATCTGAAGAGTGGGTACTGGCAGGTTGAATTGGATCCCAAAGACAAAGAGAAGACTGTTTTCACTATTGGGACCGGATTATGGCAGTTCAATGTGATGCCATTCGGCCTTTGACCTGCAACGTATGGGATGCAGAGTGTGAAGAAGCCTTTACTCGATTGAAAGGTGCTCTTATGTCGGCACCCATCCTGTGTTACCCACAGATGAAAGGAAGGTTCATATTGGACACGGATGCGAGTAACATGGCAATAGGTGGTATATTGTCCTAAATTCAAGATGGCAAAGAAAAAGTTATAGGGTACTTCAGCAAAGTCTTGTCGAAACCAGAACGTAACTACTGCGTAACGAAAAAAGAGCTGTTTGCTGCAATCAAGTCCATGGAGCACTTCTATGAATATCTCTAAGGAAGAGAATTTTTTCTGAGAACAGACCATGCAGCGTTGAAATGGCTTCTTCAATTCAAGAATCCGGAAGGTCAAGTGGTGCGATGGATCGAAAGACTTCAAGAGTACAATTTCACTATGGAGCATCGTGCAGGAAAGTCCCATGGAAACGCTGACGCTGTGTCTAGAAGACCGTGCCCTATAGACTGCAAGCACTGTAGAAAACTGGAGGACAAAGAATGTTGCCGAAGAACCACTATAACTGATGAGAATTGGCTGCCAGATCACCTGAGACAAGACCAAGAGAACGACCCAGAGCTGAAACTGATTTTAAGATGGAAAGCGGATGGTCGTAGGCCTGGATGGGAAGAACTGTGTCAGATGAATCCAAGGGTCAAATCATATTGGGCACAATGGGACTTTCTCCTAATAGAGGATGGGTTGCTAAAGAGGACCCTTGAGAACGAAGAAGGTACCGGATCCAGAAACCAGGTTGTAGTCCCTAGGAGTGGAACACAAGATGTATTGCAGAAGTTACATGATGGGACCTTCAGCGGTCCTTTCGGCATCAAGAAGACCCTAGAAAAGGTTCGAGAGCGTTTCTACTGGGTTAATTGCAACGAGGACGTCCAAGGACTGGTGCAAAAAATGCGGACTGTGTGCTTCGGTGAATGGCCCAAGAGAAAGTCGTAGAGCCCCAATGAAGCAGTATAACGTTCGTACCCCAATGGAACGCGTAGCGATAGATATAGCTGGTCCGTTTCCAGAAATTGACGATGGAAACAAGTACACCCTTGTTGCAATGGACTACTTCTCAAAATGGGTGGAGGCTTACGCCATTCCGAATCAAGAAGCCGCAACAGTTGCTGATGTATTGGTCAAGGAGAAGTTCTGCAGATTCGGCATGCCTATGGAGCTTCATTCGGATCAGGGACGAAACTTCGAGTCCAGCTTGTTCCAGACCCTATGCGAGTTGCTAGGGATCAAGAAGACCAGAACAACTGCTCTCGACCCACAGTCAGACGGCATGGTCGAGAGAATGAATAGGACTGTGGGAAAATACTTGGCCAAGGTTGTCTCCGACCACCAGAGAGATTGGGATAGGTACCTGGCCTATAGATCATTTGTGCAGGAATCGACTGGGGAAACCCCAGCATGCATCATGTTCGGTCGAGAGATGAGACTCCCTTGTGACTTGGAGTTTGGGTGTACGCCTGGAACGGATATTGCGGGTGAGGATTACGTGAGCAGTCTGAAGGGGAGATTGCACTACATCCATGAGAAGGTCCGGAAAACCTGCAAATTGCAAGTGATCGCATGAAGACTCGTTACGACATCAAGGCGGCAGAAGGTCGATACGAGGTGGGAGATTTGGTATGGTTGTTCAGCCCCCAGAGGAGAAGAGGGCTATCCTCAAAGTTACAGAAGGATTGGAAAGGACCATGTAAGGTTGTGAAGAGGATCAACAACGTAGTCTATCGCATCCAAAAATTGCCAAGAGGAAAGAAACGTGTAGTCCATGTGAATCGCCTGGTAAGGTATGAGGCCGATCATAACGCTCAGGACGAGACGGGAGTGGGAAGGACTACAACTCAGACCCCAGATCAAGAGGAATTGAGCTTTAATCAGTTCATGGCAAATTATGGAGAAACCGGAAAAGCGAGAGTCGGTATCACAACCGAGGAGCAACAAGATCTTTTTGCGGTACCGGTAGACTACTCATTGGCGCACTTTGTAGCTGAAGATCTCAACATGTCCAAAGGGATAGCTCTCCTCTTCAAGAAGAAATTTGGTCGTGTAACAGACCTCATGGGACAACAACCTTCTCTTAGCCGAATCCTGAAGTTGACCAATGGACCTCGTTACCTCTTCTATATGGTAACCAAGGAAAAATCTTATGGAAAGCCAACTAGCCAAGCCATATGGAGCACCTTGATGAACCTTAGAGACAAGCTGGCTAGAGTAGGTGTGAACAAGCTTGCAGTTCCCAAACTGGGTTGTGGACTGGATCGTCTGAACTAGAGAGTAGTTCGTAACATGCTGGAGGTAGTTTTCCAGAATACCGATGTCCGAATACGGGTTTGTAGTTTCAACCCGAAAGGCGGTCTCGTAAAGAAAACGGTATCCTGCTATTTCGATCAACAAGGGTTCTGCAGAAATGTGAGCGCTTGCAGATTCAGTCATGAAGGTAAAGTTCGGGGACCGAACATTTTTTTAAGGAGGGAGCAATGTAACAAAACCGAATATGACTAGATACTACGACAACAGAGGAGTTCCGCTTCATGCGCCTACAAAGAGATCAAGAAAGCGATAAAGGGACCGCTCGCCATAAAGCTGTCACATAAAAAACGATTAATGGTGGCATATTTGTGGGACATAAAAGAGGCCGCTACGATTGTTCTGGAATATGAAGCATCTTTCTGGTAACATCTAGAAAACAGCGCCGGATATAAATGACTGAAGCCGATTCATAGATTCATTCATGGATAGAACTTGCCGACAAATGAACAGGTGTTCCTGTAATGAACACCTCTTTCCGACGTCCCAGTAGAAGAGCGGCTTTCTACCGACGAAGAGGTGTTCAAAAGAAAAATTGAAAATTTAAAAAAAATACTGTTTATTTTAGAGTTTCTCCTGACGGGAGAAATCTTCAGAGTTCGGCTCGTCGCTAGAAAGGACGAGTCTTCAGTTCTTAAGATTAGTGAACTC
This sequence comes from Micraspis discolor, assembly GCA_030674115.1. Lineage (NCBI taxonomy): Eukaryota > Metazoa > Arthropoda > Insecta > Coleoptera > Coccinellidae > Micraspis > Micraspis discolor. The sequence goes on along the minus strand of JARTUT010000010.1, from coordinate 1,028,473 downwards.
AATGAAATTCCTGAATAACAAAAACAAATTTATTCGAAGCACACAAAAAAACAAAATGACAATTCTTAGCAAGCACAAAAATAATTAAACAATTTTTGATAAAATATTTTTGGAGGTTTCGGACTATGGACTTTTGACTGTTTATAAATTTTATATCTGACCTTTTTTCCTTGGACTTCTAACACGGAACTTCACTAGCGAAATTTTGAACTCACTCAATTACAACACAATTACTATTTTCCTAGAATTTTACAGACTGATTTACTTTTAAGTATTTAAGTGTTTTTCTGGTTACGGATCACGTTGAACTGCCTTTCCATTCCCTAATTTTTCCTAATATTCCTTTGTCCGTGGGCGTTATCGAACATAACCCGGAATCCCCTAATTTCTCTTAATTGGTGCCCTTCTTTTCGATAGTTCGAAATTTACCCCAACTACTTCGAAATCTAAGTTTCATTGGCTTTAGTCAATTGAGTCTCTCGATACAAACCTCTGATTGGTCTACTGATTTAATTTTAATTTTTACTAAAGATCCACCTTGTTCCCATCGTTAATTCGAAACCATAAGCCCTTAAGGTACTAAATATATCATATGTCGAACACCCCTAGCGAAGTCTCAAATTTTTATTAGGTCGTACATCCATCAAGATTTCCATGTAGGGGATCAATAAATTTTGTTTTAAATCTTAGGTTTTATGATTATTGGTGTGATATTTTTGAGAGGTTTATTACTGTCTGCAATGTCTAGGGATTTCGATTAGACATGGTCTTTCGCTTATCAAGACCCATTATCCAGCATCGCTAGACATATCATATTACATTCCTAGTGAAATTCTGTAGATAAATTGTGTTTATAAATTATTGGTAATTGTTAGTTAAGTGTGAATATAAATTAGTTCGAAGAAAGACTTGTATTGTTTTTTTCTATTTCGCTGAAGAAAAACGTAACAATGTATTATCAATTTGTTGTGAAACAGAAATCTTGAGTGACTCCAAAGAAATGCATTGATTTTTCAAGAATTGGTAAAGCACACGATACGAAAAAATTTCTGTGGAATATTCTTGAAACTCAAATCTCTCAATTGTTGCCACAATCAATTTTTGCATGATGAAATGAAAACCCATTCATCAACAGGTAACTGCAGATTTTTCAGTGCTATTAAATGTTCAGAAAAAACTGTCTAAAGGTTTCACAAACCATTGACTGACTCGTTATTGAGTTTAGGAGCATTGTATATTTCTTGCCAAATAGAATTAATCAAAAGCCTTTCATTTTGATACCTTTCAGTCAGAGTTTCGAAAGCCAATTGATAATTTTTTCTTCTTAATTGATATCCCTTCAAAAAATGTCTAGTTTCTGAAAGCAATGAATCGAGTAATTATTGCAATTTATCAATATCCGATAAGTTGGAATTTGTATGAATGAGGCTAGAAAAAATGTCGAAAAAAGTTGGCCAATTTTTACAGCTCCCATCAAATGTATGTAAAAAAAATTTTTTGAAATCTTGACATTTGGTGTTGTTGACGTTGTTCCAGAATTCAAACAAGTTTCTTCAGGAAGCAAATTAGTATAAATAGTTTTAACAGTGAAGCAATTATCCATAAAACTGGATCATTTCTTTTTCTGCAATCATATCCGGTTCTTCAGTTGTCGATAAAATAGAGATATAGTGGAACGGAAAATTCGAATTACGGGTAATTGCATTGAATTGAAGATTTTTGAATTGAATATAATACCAATATAAGTACCAAAAATATACAAATACAAAAAAAACAAACTTGTGAATTTATTCCACGTATACAGGATGTCCGGAAGATTGACGTATAAAAAAAAATTAGATTCCTCCTATGGTATCCTAAATACCCCATGTATGTTCCGCGATTATACATGGTTTTCGAGTTATAATTATTTTTAGAAAATTTCTGAACTTTTTCATCAATCACGTAAAAAAATTCTAAAAAAAAGTATAGAACTATTTTGTCTTTTATTTTTGCAATGAAATCTCCATAAGTTGTACTTTGATACATAAAATAGCCGAGTTCCAGCCGAGTTTTCTGTGAGTAATTCATACCTAGGATACTAGACGTAGGATTGAGGTCAAATTAAACAATAACATCCAGATGCATCAACTCATAATTTCTGCATATGCCACATTCACTTGCACCCACCAGAGGGTTTAATGAGTACTCAGCCTAATTATTTAAAATTCATAAAAAATCAACCAAACATGAGAATGGTATTATACTCCAGCAGAATTATCTATATATTGCCAAAAATATTTCAGTAGTTATCTCTGACTTGCAACCTTATGGGGGGCTAATATAACGGTCTAATTATAATTCAAGTAGATACAAATATCTCGAGAACTAGAGATAGAATCGACACGAAATTTTGTATTTATTCGTCTCTCTATATACACAGATTAACTTTATAGACTCACTTCCACTTGCACTCCCTTGTGGTTGTGTTGCTAGCCGAGTTCCAGCCGAGATTTCTTTGAGTTATTCATACCTGGGAAACTAGACATAGGATTGAGGTCAAATTACACAATAACATCCAGAAGCATCAACTTATAATTTTTGCATTTGCCACATTCACTTGCACCCCCCAGGGGGGTCAGTAGATACTCAGCCTAATTATTGAAAAGTCATAAAAAATCAACCATACATGTGAATGCCATCAAGGTCCTGCAAAATTATCTACATATCGACAAAAAGATATTTCAGTAGGTATCTCTGACTAGTACCCCTGTGGCTTAAATAACGGCCTAATTATAATTCAAGTAGATACAAATATCTCGAAATCTAGACATAGAATAGACTAGAAATTTTGTATTTATTCGTCTCTCTAAATACACAGAATAACTTTATTACTCACTTAAAGTGAAATGACATTCACAAAATACTGGATGCGGCAAAAGCCAGTTTACCGTTTTGCATATGAGGAAAAAAAAAGCAAAAATTATTGCAAATAAATTTATTTTCGATAAAAATATAACATCACTTGTGGCCTCACATTTTATGTTCGAATTGTTTCCCTCTCTGTTCAACACACATGCGGCATCGTTTAGTCACGGTAAAACAAATTTCACGAAAACATTAGCAGGGCAACCTGAACGTGGCGCGTCGACTACGGAACCAGTACTTACTAATTTACGATACAGTGTATGAGCAAACAAACACGTTCTTCTTTCGTGTACTTTACACGCGCAGCACAACAACACTACTACACGCGGACAATTCAACTCGCTACGTTTCAGCGGCCTCTTTCCGCCCTAGGTATGATACTGGCCGAGAATGAGCGCATGCGTGAATACCAGACAGTGTAAACTTACTTTTGCCTCACTCTGTAAGTCTAATATATATATATATGCACTTGTCAGTTTCTTAACCTCGTTGCTAATGAAATACCAATGCCGTCTGTAATGGCGACAATGGCGTGGCAAGGAACGTAAACAAGCAAAGATGCGAACGCCTCACACGTATATTGAAGCTGTTGCGAGTAGCAGTGGGTTTAATAACCAAAAAGTCCAGAGGTTTTATTTTAAGTAATTTTATTTTAAACTTATTCAGCATTCAACTTACACTCATGTTCAACTGTCTACACTATCTATGACTATATCATCTGCGCAATAGCGAATTCAAAACTGAATGTCAATGTCATAGAATTAACATAGACACATAGATGTTGACATTAAAATTAATTTTGAAATTATAATATTTTTATCTTGAACACCCTCTCCTAATTTCAAAATTCCAAAAAAATCAAAATTTTTCTAACAATAAATTTTCATAAGTTTACATGAACTTTGACTTGAATTTTTCAAACTTAATTTTACTTAATGGTTTAGTAAAAATATCAGATATTTGTTCCGACGTTTCACAATAATCAATTTTCAATAGTCCTTCAGAAATTTTTTCATTTATAAAATGATAACGCACATCAATGTGTTTACTTCGCTTTTCCAAACTGTCCATTTTTGATAATGTTTATAGCACTTTGATTGTCCATATTTAGGTTTATCTTGACACTGTCACCGTTAGTTCTTCAATCACTGATTTTACATATAAAAGTTCCTTGGTACATTCTGCTGCTGCTATAAACTCAGCTTCGTACTGATAGAGACACAATTGGTTGTTTCCGGGATGTCCATGATATTGGACCGCCGCAGTAATAGATTATATATCCAGTTGTGCTTTTTCTTGTTTCTCGGTCTCCAGCAAAATCGCTATCGCAATATGCAATCAGCTGTTTGTTATTTGAATTCATCATGTAGCTAATTCCTTCACGCTTCTTTTCCATTTAAATATCTCAAAATGTTTTTGGCATTTAGAATGTCTGAAGATTCAGGCTTATCCAATTTTCTACTGCAAAGATTTACTGCAAATTGTATGTCGGGTCTAGTTTTATTTGTCAGATACAGTAAGCTGCCAATCAATTCTCGATATGGAAACTTCTGTGAAGTCTCATCAACTTTGTTACCTTCTTGTTTTGAGTATTCATCCATTGGTGTCGATCTTCCTTTAGCATTCTTCATATAGAACCTTGTTAAAATATTTTCACAGTATTTTCCTTGAGTTAGATATGTTTTATCACTGGTTCTAGTTATTTCTATTCCCAAAAATGAATTAGGGTTAGTATTGGTTGTCATTTCAAATTCTTTATTCAATTGCTTTAATAATTCATTAATCTCCTCTTCATCATACCCAAAAATAATGCCGCTATCAACATAATTGCCAAAAAATTGTTCCAATTTTATTCTTGAATATACATGGCTCTGTTTTAGTAGCTGTGAGATTCTTTTTAGATAAGAATTCAGTAAAATATTTATTCCAATTTAGAGATGCTTGTTTCAAGCCATAAAGAGATTTTTGAAGCAAACATACCTTGTCATTTTCCTTAAATCCTTCCGAACTTCCATGTATATTGTTTCGCTCAAATGTCCATATAAAAATGCTGTTTTAATATCGAATTTCTTCATATGAAGGTTTCTATTTGTAGCTAAAGCAAACAAAATACGTAAGCATGTTATATTTACTACTGGGCTGAAGGTTTCTTGGTAGTCAATACCATTTTGTTGTTCAAATCCCTGATCACTAGTCTGGCCTTGTATTTTCCGTCATCCTTTACCTTAAAGATCCATTTGTTCGTCAATATATTGTCATGCTGTACCTTATCTTTGTCAACATAGGTCCACACCTTGTTCTTGTTCAATGAAGTCTTCTCATCTTCTATTGCTGCCATCCATTTGTCCTTATCTTCAGAATTAACTGCCTCTTGATATGATAGCATAACATAGTCTCTCAGCTTTGCTGGCATTTTTGTGTTTCTCCTTGGTCTTTCTTCGTTATCTACTTCTATATCAGCTTCCTTTCTTGGATTGTTGCCTCTTCATCTAGGTTAGGTTCTACCTTTTCTTCTTGGAAAGTTATCATGGGTTTCATTTCTGAAATTTTATCGCTTATATTATTACCTTTTTTGAATATTACGTCTCTAGATATAATTATTTTTTGATCTTGCTCATCCCATAGTCTGTAACCATTGATACTATAACCAACAAAGGTAAGTTTTTGGCTTCTCTCATCCAGTTTCTTCCGATATCCCAAAATGTTTGCATATGCATCATTTCCGAATATTTGTAATCTTGACATATCTGGCCTTTTCTTAAACCACATTTCTGCTGGTGTCACCTTTAAACTTTGTGTAGGGCTTCTATTTAGTAAGTATGCTGCCATGTAAACAGCTTCTCCCAAAAATCTTCTCCATTTTGGAATCAAAAATTAAAGCTCTAGCCTTTTCCATTATAGTCCGGTTCAATCTTTCTGCCTTTCCATTCAATTGTGGTGTATGTGGTATAGTTCTGTCAATTATTATTCCTCTAGACCTGCACCATGACTTTAGGTCATTATTTATATATTCTCTACCATTATCACATCTCAAAACTGATACTTTAAGGTTGAAGTGAGCTTCTGCTTCTAATATATATTCTTTCACATAGCTAGTTGCTTCATATTTTCCCCTGTAACAAATAAGTTTTAGTGAAATGAGTATAATCATCGAGAAAGGTTATCATGTATTTTTTATTGTCCCATGTCATTGGATCTATAGGTCCACAAACGCCTGTGTGAACTATTTCGAGAGGTCTACTTGCTTGTCTTCTTGATTTGTCGAATGGAAGTCTTGTCTGCTTGGCCTCCACACATATCTCACATAAGTCATCTAGTAATTCGCAATCTTTTTCATCAATATCCATACCATTTGTCATCTTTATCAAATTCTTCATACCGGTTACACTCAAATGTCCCAGTTTCGCATGCCAGTCTTGAACATGTTGTCTTCTATCCCTAGTCAGCATTGCTTCTTCTCTGTTCCCTTCATTCCTGATATCAATTGTGAACAATCCGCTTTCTTGTTTTACACCTTTTATTATTGGTTGATTGTCCTTGAAAACAGTCACCTCATTCTTGCTGAATTTTACTTCACCTCCATTATTTGTGATCGCACTGACAGATAACAGATTCCTGCTTAGTTCTGGAACATATAATACATTTTTAAGTACACAAGATTTTCCATCTACAGTTCCAATTTTTCTTGCTTCCATGTTTTGATCTTCTTTTGCTGTGTTTATTTCTGTTGTACAATTCTTGATGTTATCTAATAGTTCTCTGTTGTTTACCATATGTGATGTAGCCCTGAGTCAACCACAAATTCTGTTAATTGTTTTTCCATCTTATTTGAAACCATAAATGCTAATTTTTTCCTTCATCATTTGGCTGTTTGTTTCTGAAGAAACAATTTTGAGTACTATGATTCGTTTTCTTACATATTGTGCATTTCCTTTTAAAACATGATTTTGCTTTGTGACCGCCTTGCCACAGTTGAAGCATTTTATTTTATCAAATTTCCAATTTTCAGCCTTGAATGCTACAGCTTCTTCAGTTTCATTTTTGATTTTTAGTTTTGATTCTTCATTTAATAATCTGGCTATCAGGTTTGTCACTGTTCTTTCCTTTAATGGTGTAGATTCCCAAGCAGTACTAAAATGCTTGTAATCATCGGGTAATGTAACCAATAATTTTGACATGAACATAGAATCATCTATTTTGTGTTTCAATGATTCCAACCTACAAACTATGTTCTGCAAACAGCTTATGTGCAGAGAAATATCTGTGCCTTTTTATAGGAGTAGTTAAAAATCCTTCAACAAGCTGCACTTTTGTTCCTCAGTGCCCTGCTGAAATATTCCACACAACTTCTCAAACATTTCCTTTGAGGTTTCACAATTCATGACGTGATTTATTAATTTCTTATCGATGCTGGTTACGATGATTTTTGTGCCTTGGCGTCCTTTCGTTCCCATTCCACCATCTCTTCTGGTCTGGTCAGATCTTGAAATTTTCTGCTACCATTTACAATTTCCCAATTTCCAAATGCTTTGAATACCACAGTTATTTGGAACTTCCATATTTGAAAACTTTCTGCGTCCGTGAGCTTTTCTATAGAAATTGCTTCGTCATTTGGAGGAGCCATTTTGTACGCCAACGGTGTCTTATCTTGAATTTTATTTCTTAACTCTTTACCTTTCTTTTCGTTTGTTCTGGACTACACTGGGCCCATAACCTGTTGCGAGTAGCAGTGGGTTTAATAACCAAAAAGTCCAGAGGTTTTATTTTAAGTAATTTTATTTTAAACTTATTCAGCATTCAACTTACACTCATGTTCAACTGTCTACACTATCTATGACTATATCATCTGCGCAATAGCGAATTCAAAACTGAATGTCAATGTCATAGAATTAACATAGACACATAGATGTTGACATTAAAATTAATTTTGAAATTATAATATTTTTATCTTGAACAGAAGCAGTTAAAATCGGCTAATTTCTCTAAATATTTAGTGAGAGTGTTTCCCATCTATAGGTTGTCTATGATATTATTGGGTTGAAGAGGCATGGCGGATGGAAATAGTAGATAGTGTTAGAAGAATATGTTGGGGATTCGATACATAATATGCAGCTTAGATAGAAACACTGTGCGAAAGTTGATTTCCGTGAACTTTGACCTCGCGTGGGAAGTTTCCTTCTACGGAAAGTGAACAGTCGTACGATGCTATTTGTTCGGTGACCTTTTTATTTTGTCTTTCCGTTACTGTCATCCTTTGGTCAATGAAATGTCGATTTTATGAACTGGTAGCGAGAAAAATAAATTTTGAGTTTCATTCAAAAGGTAGTGTGTAACTGTTATTTCAAATCATCCATATCTCCCTGCCAACCCTGTATTTGGACATTGGACATTTATCCTATGGCAAAAATATGAATACTTTAGCTCATTGCTCATTCGGAAGATAGACGAGTCGGCTGGACATACTCAAGTTTGAGCTGATATTCGAAAGTTACAGACATTTGGTCGAAATGATAGCACGTGTTTCCACTAGGAGCTAGCATGCAAACATCTGAAACAATTTTTTAAGGCGTCCTAATGAGAGTTTTTGATTCTACTTTAAAACTTATAGCCCGACATCTTGGGACACCATGTATATGTAACACAAGGATGTAGAATTATTCATCATGAAAGATCAAACCAAAAACCAAGATGTCTAAAATCTAACATGTTTTTAGAAATCTTACGGTAAAATTCTTACCATATAAAATAAAAATTGAACATAGAAACATATTTTATATGTTTCTATGACACGAGTAATTGGAGGTTAAAATAAACTTAGGTTTTTAGGTTATATCAAAATATCCTAGAGCACAGACTGACGTCCTAAAATTTGAATCATTTTGAATACTAGTTTTTTATTTCTCCTCCATGAGAGATGGATATTTTGAATAATGAAAATTTAAAAGACCTTTCACATGATCTTATTATAGATGGAAGTCAAGTAAGTGAGAAGATTGATAATATGCCAGAATTAAAACAATAATTTTTTTTTAGAGCTATTATAACAAAATACCTAAAGAAAATCGTTTTCCTGTCGTCGTCGATTATCCCTTTCCAGTTGAAGCACCCTCTAAAATTATAGATTCTTCCTTATTGAGAGAATTTTACAAATATTCTACAACTGATAAAGAAACTAAGTATGTCAAAAGAGAATTTAAGAGGATGAAGACTAATATATCCAATCAAAATTTTGAGAATTATGCAGCTCTCCCAGAATTTTTTATTGATTATATCAGAAATAAAGATTCTATGGGAGTCAATTATGGATTTAATTCTTCTTATTGTCATGGTACCTTGGAACAATTCAATAATAATGGTGAAAAATGTCTTATGAGGCCTAATAAAGACAATAATATAGGTAAGTTTGAATAATGGGAAAGATGTGATAACTCAAGAAATATGTTTCTTAAAGAAAACATATCTTTATTATACTATTTTATTATTTTTATGAGTAAAAAGAAGTATTATGGCGTAGCGTCTGCTAAACACTATGATGCTGACATTTTTAAGGAAATTGAAAATATGTCGCGCAGATATATATAGAGTGATTTTTTCTAAGTGTTTCATTAGATGTTTTCAAGGAAGGAATTGTAATACAGATTCACGATTTTGGATTTTCGTTTTAGAGTACATGAGCTTTAAATATAAAATATTTTCAAGAGGAATCTACTTCCGGTTTCACCGAATTTTATTTTTCTTCGAATTTTATTCAATAACCGCAAAAATACTGATTTTAGATGCATGAAATGTTTCAGACACCCTGTATAATATTTCCTCATAAGTTTTACAAGAAACAGTATCAGCTTACTTTCTCTTTTCCACTTTCGCAAAAAGAAATTCTTGTAATGAGGGATTTTGAAGTTATGGACACTAATTTGTGGCAAACTTTTTTTCAAAAAATTTGATAATCAAGCTATTATTCAAGAAACGCTTGAGTGGTTGCACATATCATACATCAAATCAGTGTAGTATTAAACGAAGAATTCAAATACATATAAATATACAGGGTATTGCATTTGAAATAATGCAGTTACATTCCTTTCCGGTGAAACCGGAAGTAGATTCCTCTTGAAAATATTTTACAATTAAAGTTCATGTACTTAAAAACGAAAATCCAAAATCTTGAATCTGTATTAAAATTCCTACCTTGAAAACGTCTAATGAAACACTTAAAAAAATCACCCTGTATATCTTTTTTTGGACTTTTGGCTGACAATATTTAGTTAGCAAACAATAAAGCATATAGCTCAGGGGTTAGTGACGGGGTGTCATACAATTCGGCGTATGACAAAAGCCCAGGGAAAAAACCCCAGTAAAAAAAACACCTGGCTCCCCGCCTAAGTTTGAAAGTACAAAAATAAGCTGAAATATATTTTAGAGACTTCTTTCTTCATGAGTGGTCTTCTATTGATGGAAACAGAGACTTCTTCAAGTTGGCCACATCGAATCTGGAAATAAAAAGACAAAAGCAGAAAAAAGAACTGAATAACAAAAATACAAAATTTGAAAGAGATAAAGAAAATACCCTCAAATTCGCCTATAATATACATACATAAACTCATATCTTGGTAACCTTGGATTTACTTCATGTTGCTCCAAATGAGTACTAAAGTTGCCTGGTAGAATGGTTTCTCAGATATTTCAAGAATGAATAATGGAAGCGCTAATGTTTGACATCAAATCAACCATGGAAATGCAAATTCGAAAAAATTTAAAATCTTTTTAATTAATGACATACAAAATAGATAAGAAAAGCAATTCAATCAGAAAGCTGTTGAAAATGATTCCTCCATTGGAAACCAAAAATACTTGATATAGTCGAGTGCATGCAAGTAATGAAATAATGGGATTTCAAAACACAGATATTATATTTGAGTTGACTACATTTTCATTTAAACTATTGAAAGAAATCAAATTAGCAGAAGTTTTATTAAATTTGTTTCCTAAAGAGCAATGAAGTAAAAAATAGTTATATTAATGTTCATAACTGGTTTGAAATGAAGTCTGTTGTGGTGATTGCAAAGCTCACACCTTCATTTGACATTACGGAAAGCGTTTTGGATATATTTTTGAACGCATTTTCGGTATTAGTTACCAATATTTCTAAATTTCATTTTGGTATTCATAAATGTTCAAATGTGAGGAGAGAAAAAAATCTAACGGTGTTAAATTTCGAGACCTTGGTGGACAAGGTACTGGACCAGAATTGTCGAATCAATTGTGTCCAAAATTTTCATTTAAGACATCAGGCGTAGCTCTTGTGTTGTGTGGCGGTGCGCCATCTTGTTGAAAATACTTATTTTGTGATATATTTAATGGCAGATTCTTTATAAATGGTTCTATGTGTTGCCTCAATATATCGAAACATCTCTCCCCATTGAAAGATTCCTGTTAAGTTTGGGTTACCAACTTAAAGCCATTCATAAACTAAAACTAATATTCATTGTCAGACAAGGATTTTCATGTGCCAATAATGTTGGTTATACCTATTAACTATACTGTTACTCTCTATATAAGATTCATCGGTCCATATAGTCTGTCTATTAAAATCTTCATTTTTGTCCAATTTGCTTAAATACCATCTATAGAAAATAATTCGACGCTGTTCATTGCCTATTTTGAGTATTTATCACTTTCCAATATTCATAAGGCTGGAATTTATTTTTTCTCAAAATAGGCGATGTACCCAATCTTGCAATGCCTGTCTTACTTTGCATTTTTCTCAAATATTTGTTTGGGTCCACTGTAACTTGTCATATAACATTTTTCTTCCTGCCCAGCTATTTCGTATTTCTTGGAACCAAGATTGTCAAATGCTCCATAATTCATCAGGTTGTTGACCAAACGTTGGAATATCTTTGGGTTTGGTTGGTGTATCTCTGAGTACAATGCAAAATAGGCATTTAACGCATTTTGCGTGTTTTTATTTGCAAGTAAATAACATGTGAGCATGTCGAATTTTTCATAATGATCATATATATATATGTATATGATATATGTGTATCAACGTGAATTATTAAATGATCACTACTTTTTGAATAACACACCTAAGTCACTTCAAAGTGAATTCCAGCGAATTCTGCTCTCCACCATCGAATATTTCAATTATCTAACGTTCACAGATCATCATAGATAGCATCTGCTTGAATTGTCATGTAAAAATTAAACTTATGATGATTTTAATACGAGGGCCTTTCAGAAACTAACCTCCGGTTAATTGAAAAAAATACACCAAGTTAAGTAAAAATATTTTAATATATACATCTTACAACTACATCTTTGCACTATTTTTCGACATAGTCTCCATTACGATTGAGGCGCTTATCGTATCTCTTCACAAGCTTTGAAATTCCTTCTGCATAAAAATCACCCGCTTGTGCCTTGAGCCAGCCTGTGACCGCATCTTTGAGCTCTTCGTCGTCACCAAACCGCTGGGACCCGAGCCATTTCTTCGATTTTCACGAACTTTTGCATCAACTGTCTGAACGAGTTCGTCAGTCACCAATGATGTTTCTACCACTCCTCTCTTCATCATGAACGTTTTCTCGTCCACTTTTAAATAAACGTACCCATTCACGGACAACTCCTTCACTCATAAATTTTGGTCCGTACACGGCACAAAGCTCACGATGAATAGCTGCTGCAGAGTATCCTTTGGCTGTAAAAAATCTTATAACAGCACGTACCTCAAATTTGGCGGGATTTTCTATTGCAGCACACATTTCAAACTGCCACAAAAACTAAACTAGCGCAGGTACGATGTTCACTCGACTACGGCTTGATGCCGACTGACCTGCTGAGCGCGTGAATGCACAGATGGCGCGCTACTCCCCCCCACTACCCGCACTGTGACCAATCGGAAGTTAGTTCCTGAATGGCCCTCGTAGTTAGTTAGGACTGCTCACAGGATATAAATACAGTTGGGAGAATCATATCTTGATTATTTGTTTTAGGATCTATCAATCATGGATTTATGAAAGATAATAATTTTTTTTTCAGAAATATGCAACCTGACAAGACCTAAAGAAAAAAAAGTTATAACACCGTGGGTATACCCAGATCGGATAAGAAGTATTGAAAATATGAATCTGGACCATTCGAATGGTTTTACCATTCGAAGTCAAAACAATGTATTCGTAATTGATATAGAGGAAGACTTCCAAATTAATGTGCATTTGAAATTGAAATGTGATTCTGGCTATTATGAAGATAGTGTAAATCATTTCAATGGAAACGAGCTTGCATTGATGGATTCAAACTTGAAATTGAAATTATTTGACTTGAAAAAGCAGAATATTTTTTATTCCTACGATATGAAGGAGCCGTATTTCAATGAATTTCCTGAATTTGTGAAAATGAACTTTTTAACCACCAATACATTGATGATTATGACTGATAAGCATGTTCACATTTTAGATATTCGGTGTAAAGATGTCCCACGTGCAATTGGGGTAAAGCTCAAGAATTGTGATATGTTATTAGACTTTACTATTGATAAAACTAGGGGACAACTTTCAAATCAAGTTTTTTTATCATCAAAACATGCATTCTTCATTTATGATATAAGGAGTGCATTTGTGGATGACTATATTCATCATAATTTGAGATATCCCCCTTGTTTCATAAAACATTTTCAAAGAAAAAGCACTGAAATTGTAACTCTGTTTAGTCAAAATCCAACAGAAGCTGTTATTTTTGGAAAGTCATCTTCCTATTCTTTGCCTCACCACATATATAATTTGGAGGAAAGTCTGGAACAATGTAAAGCACGAAAATGCTTGCCTGTTATTCCAAATGTTGAGAAAAGATTAAACTATCCAATTACTGGTGTTCAAATAGTTCCCAGTTATAATGATGAAGGTAAGGTTTGACGAATTCATCTATTCCCTTTTTACTTGTAATGAAGGTACAACAGTGATCTTTTGTATTAGAATATTTATTATTAATAAAAACTGCAGTAGGTTTTATCAATCTGGTCCTAAACTGGTGTCATTTTTGTTTGTTCAAAGAAGTAGCATAATTTTTTACATTCTAAAATCTGAACCAAAATCGACCTTCACCAAGCTGATAACAGATTAAAACTAATATTATAATAAATTTAGTACATTTGAACACATTTTAAAGAATTAAGTACATTAGAACATGTCAATTTGAAAATTTCAATGCGAATATCTCTGAAACTAAAACAATTATAGAAGTGTGGTTCGGTTTGAATGCAATACAAGTAGAAGGAACCACAACTACTATAACTTGGTTATGGGGTGAGCCACTCCTTAGGTTGCACTCCAACCCCAAAATTTTAAACGACACCACCCTTTTGCGATACCTTGAATTTAATGTCTTTTTGAGTAGTATTTATCTGCATAAGAATTTTTCTCAATTTATTAAGGGCCAAAAAGGTAAAACTTGATTAAAATAAACTCCATTCCATTTTGGGCTTAATAAAAATAATTCCTTTCGACTTTTTCTCTGGGATCACGTAAAACTGTTGGTTTTGAAACATATTGGATGATTTTCATTACGGATTATTACTGAATGCGCATCTGTTCCAAGATAAGTATATCAGAATGTTTGAAATGAGTTTAAAAATATATTTTACTTTTGTTTAGCCCAAAATGGTATGCATTTTACGCATCTAATTGAATAAAATATCACCTTAAAAACTAATTTTATTTAATTTAATTTATACCTTTTTAGAAGCCTGTATAAAATTTAGGAAAATTTCTTGTGCAGGTGAATACTACTCAAAGACCTATGATTCTAGGTATCACAAAAGAGGTGACATCCTTTGAAGTAACAGAGATCCGTGGTAAGTATAATGTGTAATAATAAAGGACTAAAAATTGCAGTTGTATCATATACGACCTTGAATATAAGAAAGTGAACATGCTCGGCACCTAAACTATGGAAGTTAGGGATACCCCTACTACCTTCCACATTGTAAGACAAATTGTATTACAGAACAGCAAAACTACAAAAATTAGATTTAAAAAAATTGTACTGAATATTTTTAATTCATTATCTGATTCATCATAAGTGAAATGGTAACTCTCAAATTGATCGGATTCAGTAGGTTCTTCCTCATCCACTCCCATTCTAATAATCTCCTGGACTTACAAGAGTTGGATATCCGATAAAATCTTTTGGTTTTTAAAAACCATCAACTTATATTCAAGGCCCAATTAGAGTCAACTGCTGTTCCATCTGTTATTTTTTCACATTTTTTAAATTTTTTAAATTCGCAAACCCTTATCAAGACCAAACTATACAAACAACTCTATATCAAAGTTTTTGAAGAAAACAGCGATTATGCTGATATGAAATTTTTTTTATTTTAACGGTGAAAGTAACTGGCATCGACTTACCTTAAAAGAAAAAGATAAAACATTTTTCTCATGTTTCAGATATTTCAATTTATTTCTCTAATATCTATGGGGAAATATTTCGTCAAGATATAGTTCAAAACGGAATCTGTTCTGATCAATCCTTTGATAGAATGTATGATTGGCTGATGGACATTTATGACAATGATAATCCTGAACTGAATATGGTCCATATGGCAAGTGCGAGGGCAGCTTTTCAATCAGACATAGAATTTAATGATGTGGATCTCTTCAAACATTATGAAAAGAGCCACGTGCATAAATTTCTTGAAGATGACGAATTTGATCATGCTAAATGGAATGTTGAAGATTTTGACCAGATTTGGGAGGACGATAATAGGATGGATTATGTTAGTTTGTTGAACTCAGGGACTGAAGATACCAAGGTTGAAGACTGGATTATGCAAAACTTTGGTAGTATGAAAGCGGAGGATTGGCAATAATTAGAAGTTATTTGTTTTGAAAAACAAAGTTTCTACATTTTGCAAGCCCCTTGGTGATTTCAAATAAGTAAAAACAGTTCATATAAATATTGTGAAAGCGATGAAGTTCATTAGGATAGCTTTGACGCTTTTTGGGCGCTTGTTTTAATCCAGGAAACTAGAAGAATAGAGTGCTATCGTTTTGCCCAAATGTCTGTAATTTTCTAATATCGAGCCTAAAACAGTCTGAATCGATCGGGTGCGATTTCCTGATCTGTGGTCAAACTTGAGTACCTTCTGAAGAAGATGAGCAAGCGGTTTCATATTTTCAGAATAAGTTGAAATTATGAGAATTTGAAATTTGGTCTCCTCAATAGATAACTCCTAGAATATCCATCCAACCGATTTGTAACTTGATAGATGTTTCAATGAGATTTAAACAAATTGATTTGAAAATTTTCAACATGCTATAAAATTTTCAAAAAATCCTCAAAACTTTTTTTTTTAATACTTGATATCTCATAAAATGTTCATCGAATCTCAGCAAAAATTCGTGCATATATGTGTAATTTGTAATATTTAATTTGAAAAAAGAATTTTTGGTCCTCCGAAATTACTGAGTAAATTTGACATGGTAACCAACTCAGCTGTGATATTAATCCTTCAATTCAATCCTAATCTGAAAATTTCAGCTTCTTAGCTTATTTCGTTCTTAAAATATCATGACCACTGCCGAACAGAATCGATTTTGACCAAGAATTCTTCATCAGTGATTCCAAACAGAAAGATCGATTCCAATTTTGGGCACAAATCCGAAAATAACGTTGGGGCATGTTGATAAGCAGTTAGTTCATGAGAACAATAGCGGCAAAAATTAGCAAATTTGTCAATTCAAAGATTAGGGGTTTGTTGTTCGAGAATGAGGGAATCAAAATCGCTTGCTCTCAAATATAAATCAATCATTGGAGTCATTCGAAGAAAAAGAACCTGTTCATTGGATAGGGTCAACATGTAGCAAGCTGAAACTGAAACATAGATTTATGATTCTTATTTCGAGATTTTCTGAACAAAACACAGCAGTAAATGATTACTGTAGTAAAAGTACTACTTGCATTCGGAATTTGAATATTCAGGTGTTGTTCTAAAAAAGTCACCAAATCCGCTCCTTACTACCTGACCAAAATCCTTACGACCAAAAAAACTAAAAGAGTTGACAGTTAAATTCACTGAGTGAACAGCTATTTGCGAACAGGTCATTTGAACCCATTGATCTGTCAACCCAGTTCCTTGAAATTGAACTAACAACACATGCCTATCACAGATATATAATCAGTTTCAGTTTTCAACTAGCTTAACCAAATACAATATTTAATTAATTTTCAAATTTTAGATGATTTGTTTACTGAACTCACAATCGGTTCAATGTTTGCAACATCCGTAAATAACATTGTAACATCAGATTGAATTATCCTAACACAACCTAGTCTTTTTAAAAGAGTATGTAATTTCTTCAGGCAACGATGTACTTTCTGCAATAAAGTAGATGGTGCTTATTGGAACATCTTCTATAAAACACTGGAAGTCAACAAAAAATTGAATGTTTTCTGTAGCTTATCGTATTTGGTTGCCCTAGTTGATATTTCGAAAACCTGAAACACGCTTTATGTATATTCAAAATAGCTTGATAGCGGATCCATGTTTATATGAAACTTCTCATTTATTTGGAGATCAAAGAAGTGGTTCCCAAAACATAGAAATATTTTTCACCTGGCGTATTATAAGCTGCAACTGTGATGAATTATTCTAAATATTTTGAATGTTAACTGTCTAAGAACTCAACACCTTGTGTAAATGTCCTTGTTGAATTTTTTAAGTAAAATGTTTTAAACTTTCTCAATTATGAGAAGCTTCAATTTTGCATTTTTACTGTCTCCAATCCATATTACTCAGATACAGAATATTTCTTAAGACTATTGAAACTTTGTCCTGTTCGAATGCTACAGAGAAATTATCTATTTCAGAATTCGAAATAATTTTATTTTGATATCGATATGTACTTATGGAGAAGGGTATTCAAACATCATACAAAATTCATGTTCTGAAAAAGTTTAATGTAATGCTCGTAAAAGTCATTTAGATGTTTCAGAAGATTCGATTCTGAAGTTTCGTCGATTTTGTGTACTCTGATTTGAATATATATATTTACTGATAGATAAATTTTCCTGATTATGTTGCCATATGTCTTCAAGTGATTAAATTGAATATTTTTTGAAGCTGAAATCAAACTGAAGGAAAACTGTTAGTTTGGTTATTTTTAATTCAGGATATTTTTAATTTGGGCTTGAATATATGAGGTATTTCAAAGTCCAAGAGCTTAGTTAAAGAAAGATTTCTAAATTTTCGATGGAGTTGGTATGCCTTTATTTGATTGGTTTTTAGAAGGAAATTTGGGCTTTGAACAAAACTTAAGTAAAGCTGTAAGTGCAAGAACTTGATTTTAATTTGAGATATAGGTTTTTTCATTGATCGTGGCGGTTGTATTAGTATCACACTGTTCCAGAGAACGGGAAGTGAACAAGCGCTCAAAAGCTCTTGGCCTCATCTCAGTGCTTTTCTGCTTATTTTATTTTCTGTTGAATTTAATGTACGGCGAGTAGTTCCTATACTCAAATCATGGCCAACGAGTTGCGCTAATTATCCTGTTGAGCATGAGTATGTTGGTAGAAAAGTGTGACATAAATTACTTCCCTCAAGAAGTCTCTTACTGTTCAATATTTTATCGCAAACCGCTACTTTAAATGTGAAATTATCGCCATTCAGTTGATGAAGTATTGCTTCCATGAGACGTAGGACATATGGAAGACCATAAAGTCTTCTTTAATTCTATCCTAACTAGACTGCGCAAAAAAATTAACGCACATTCTGTAAATCTCAATTTTAATGAAAGTTAACTCTACATTGACTTTATAACTTATTTTTTATGTGCTCTCGGGAAGGTTTTGAACGAAACAATACATATTGAATGGAAGAAAAATTCAGGATTTCACCGAATATATGTGAAAGAAGAGAAATAAACAATTTTCAAACTACTGGAATGCTGACAAGTGATTTAATTACTTGGTATTTCCAACCCGGGCGTTAATTACAGCTCTGCAACGGCGGTTCATACTCAAAATGAGTGATCTTAAAATGTTCTGATCTAATCCTTCCCAGATTTCTCTGAGTTGGATTCCTAAATCATTAAGAGTAGCTGGATGATTTTCTGAACTTACCAGCCTTCTATTGAGGTTGTCCCAAACCAGCTCAATCGGGTTGAGATCTGGACTTCTTGCTGGCCATTCCATTCGAGAGACTTCAACCCCTTCAAGGTACTCCTGAACGATACGCGAACGATGGAGTCTGGCATTATCGTCCATAAAAATGAAATTTTCACCAATGTATGGGGCAAATGGGACTACTTGCTCTTCAAGAATGTTCCTTATATACCTATCAGCATTCATAGTTCCATTATCAATGACCACTAGGTCTGTGCGAGCAGACAAAGATATTTCACCCCATATCATAATCGATCCTGCCCCGAAACCAATAGTATTCAGGAAATTGCACTGAACATATCTTTCATGTAGACGTCTATATACAAGGGGACGTCTATCACAATGGTAGAGGCAGAATCTAGACTCATCTGTGACGAGAACTCTTTCCCAATCAGCATCTTCCCAATGGATATGCTTTCTCGCATCCAAACGCGCCCTTCGATGAGCTGGGGGCCTTAAATCATATTCTCTGAGGCGATTTCTTATTGTCTGAGTGCTAATTTGCACAAGATGATTTTAAAGGAGGCGAGCAGTTGCAAACCGTCTCAACGAAGAAACTCTCAAGTAAGGTTCTTGAATGGCAGTTGCTACCCGTGGTCTACCCTGTCCTGCTCTTCGGATATTCATACCTGTCTCCCTGAATCGCTGCAACATTCTGGACACACTTAATGGGAAACTCCAAACCTTTCTGCAATTCTTGTGTATGTCCACCCTTCTTCTCGCAAAACTACCGCTTGGGCACATTCCTCTTGGGTCAAATTGAGTGTTTCGAGTTGCATAGCGATCGAGTGTAGAAAATCAAACGAAAGAAAAACTATTGATCACTAGAATTGATCGAGAACAACTGATTTCAGAATGGAGCCAATACTTTCAAAATCTGATAGTCTCATCTTTTTTTATTCCTGCAAGGAAAACACATCTGTATTGAAGAAAAACGTTGAAAGTGGATAACATATGCATGCATAATTCTGACTAAAATAATTATCATTGAGAACACCTTCAGTTGTAGGATAAATTTGAGACTTCCATAAAGTGCGTTAATTTTTTTGCGCAGTGTAAATTTTCTGAAATCATAACATCTAATTTTAGATTTATAAATTATCAATGGAAACCTTCAACTCTTGAGAGGACTTACATAGCTAGTCATCATAGTCCAGTCAAAATGATGCTGAAATCGGGTTTTTCGCCTATACGGCTGATTTTATATGGAAATAATCAGAAAAAAGCGTAGAAAACTGTGGGCAAAGTAAAAAAATTTCCAAACACCGGGAAGGGGGTGAAAAACTACCCCAAAATACGATTTTTCGGTTAAATTGCGGAAATATCAAAAAAAGTTTCAAACAAAAGTTGTAGAGCGGAAAATTCTAGTCCAAATTATGTCCTTTATCGTTCTCGAAAGTGAATTTATATACTGATAAACAGCGTATTTCTTTATTTGCGCAATAACGAATTTTAAATTTGGCGCTCGATGAAATGTCTACCTGAAAAGAAAGCTAAACCGAACATCTAGCAGATATTTGCCAGTACAGGGTTGGACTCTCGTCTTGTTTTGTTTTGTATTTATTACATCGAACCCTAGACTATAATTTGGAGTTTTATCGGAAACCGACAGTTTGGGTAAAACGATGTTCGGTGTTCTAATCTGATGTGCTAGCAAATGCGATATAGATTCTTCAATGGAGGCTAGAAGTTATATGAAAAATAGAAAAGTCAAAAATTGGATAAATTTTAAAAAGGAAATTTTGTAATTTGACGAATCTGAAATTTTATTAATTCAAAAACAAATATAGTTTTCAGACGCTATCGTGAACAAATTCCTAGCTGAATTTCTTTAAGATACATACGATATACGAATAATAATTTAGACATAGGTAGGTATGTTTCTGATAGTAATATAATAGAAATTCTTCGAAGGAAAGAAATTTATTCAGAGTAATGGGACAAAAAAGGTTAATTTAAAATTGGTATTATTATTTGATGAGCAATAGCATAATTGAAAAATAATTAAAGTTTCTGCATCGAAAAATATCAGGAAAAACAGTTATTTCATTTTTACTAATAGTTCTTCAATTAAATACATACGAATTAAATGCATACGATATACGAATAATAATTTAGACATAGGTAGGTATGTTTCTGATAGTAATATAATAGAAATTCTTCAAAGGAAAGAAATTTATTCAGAGTAATGGGACAAAAAAGGTTAATTTAAAATTGGTGTTATTATTTGATGAGCAATAGCATAATTGAAAAATAATTAAAGTTTCTGCATCGAATGATATCAGGAGTGATTTCATTTTTACTAATAATTCTTCAATTGAATGCATCAATCTCATCTCCCTCAGCGTCTCTAGATCCCATTCGTCTTCATCGACATCAGAGTTCATTTATTTTCAGTTTATTAGGTCAGAGACATTTTCAAAAGTAATGCCGTTACACATTTTGCAAAACCTTGTACACTTCAGTCCTGCTTTTTTGGAACTGCAGAGAGAAGTATCACTTTCTCCATTAGAGCTGCAGAATATAAAAAAAATGTGAAGACTAAGTCCAATCAATAACGATCATCGGTTTACTACAAAAAAATGAAAAATTACGCGATTCTATTGCAATATTTTACAAGCAGGATAGTAATGTAGATGACCTTTACGTTGCTGCTGAAAGAATCATGGGCCATTTATACGCTAAAAACGAGTGGAATGAGTTACCAATAGATGAGCTTCGATACCGACTATTCAACGCTTCATTAGCTAAGGCTAAAAAAGAAATATTGACTTCATTGCCTCCTTCTCGATCAGCATTAATAGAACACGTCAAAAGAGAGTACTTTCAAATTCAGCACTGGTTAGGAGTTTCCCTGGATGCTGAACAATGGGGCTGGAAACGAAACAACCAATTTATGATTCCCATCAAATCCGAACTGGAACCTGCTCCAGAAGATTTACTAAAATTGGTAAGTTTAATAACGAACTTTTTATTAACAACTGAAAATATTGAAATATCATTCTACATATTAGTTTTTTAGTTAAATCTGCACCCACCATTAACGTTCCAAAATTCTTTCAGGTATCATGCACATGTGCTAAAAGTAAGTGTAAAAAAATTCTTGTTTATGTAGAAAAGCCGGTCTTCACTGTACTTACATGTGTACAAATTGTGTGGATGAAGGCACTCGTTTTAATAAACTATTGACGAAACAGTTGAAGAAATTAATGATGTTAATGACAATTTGGAGTCCGAACCTGAAGAAGCGTCATTGGACAGTTCAGACGACGACGAAGAAGACATTGGCTTTAATGATTACTAGCAGGAAAAAGAAGTCGATTTTTACTATTATTAATTCAATAAATATCTCGAAGCGAGTTGCAAAACTATTTATATTATTAAGAGAATAAGCAACATTTTGTAGCCAGTGTATTTATACGATATAATGAGTTTTTTAAATGAAATTTATTATCAATTTAGTATCATTGGAAAGGTTGAGGCCTGAATTAATGTCTTCTCAATTTTTTTTTATGCTTTTCTAAAATAGTTTGCTTATTATGAAAAGTTTTTGAAGTTGTCAGAAATAAATACGAATTCAACGATAAACAGAGTTTATTTATTTTGTTTTTATTATGTATTTTATTTTTTGAATTTATTGTATTTTATTACTTACTTACCTTTTGAGATATTCGCAAAAATCTAGCATCTAGAGATGATATTGATGCATTTAATTGAAGAACTATTAGTAAAAATGGAATAACTGTTTTTCCTGATATTTTTCGATGCAGAAACTTTAATTGAATTTATTGTATTTTATTACTTACTTACCTTTTGAGATATTCGCAAAAATCTAGCATCTAGAGATGATATTGATGCATTTAATTGAAGAACTATTAGTAAAAATGGAATAACTGTTTTTCCTGATATTTTTCGATGCAGAAACTTTAATTATTTTTCAATTATGCTATTGCTCATCAAATAATAATAACAATTTTAAATTAATAAATGAATAAATTTCTTTCCTTCGAAGAATTTCTATTATATTACTATCAGAAACATACCTACCTATGTCTGAATTATTATTCGTATATCGTATGCATCTTAAAGAAATTCAGCTAGGAATTTGTTCACGATAGCATCTGAAAACTATATTTGTTTTTGAATTATTAAAATTTCAATTTCAAATTCGTCAAATTACAAAATTTCCTTTTTAAAATTTATCCAATTTTTAACTTTTCTATTTTTCATATGACTTCTAGCCTCCATTGAAGAATCTATATCGCATTTGCTAGCACATCAGATTAGAACACCGAACATCGTTTTACCCAAACTGTCGGTTTCCGATAAAACTCCAAATTATAGTCTAGGGTTCGATGTAATAAATACAAAACAAAACGAGACGAGAGTCCAACCCTGTACCATAGAAATACAAATATGCCTGTACTGGCAAATATCTGCTAGATGTTCGGTTTAGCTTTCTTTTCAGGTAGACATTTCATCGAACGCCAAATTTAAAATTCGTTATTGCGCAAATAAAGAAATACGCTGTTTATCAGTATATAAATTCACTTTCGAGAACGATAAAGGACATAATTTGGACTAGAATTTTCCGCTCTACAACTGTTGTTTGAAACTTTTTTTGATATTTCCGCAATTTAACCGAAAAATCGTATTTTGGGGTAGTTTTTCACCCCCTTCCCGGTGTTTGGAAATTATTTCCATATAAAATCAGCCGTATAGGCGAAAAACCCGATTTCAGCATCATTTTGACTGGACTATCAAGCTTCTAGGCTTGTCCATAACGCGCTACCTTTAAATCATGCATGGAGTTAGAGTCGAATATTCAATTGCTAACAATTTCCAAAGGATTCTGCCGAGGGGCGCATGGTATATAGAAATGATGAGCTAGAACGATTTTTTCAGAAGAGGGGTGACTTTCTGGAGTATTTGGCTTTTTCTGAGTATGTTGCTGTTTCCGAGAACTGGAGCTGAACTCACAAGGCTTCATGTAGACTGTATTTGTATCCGGGAGTCTCATCGTTATAGTGCAGGCTCAAAGACTACTGAAATGGGGACTAAAAGCCCCCTTTCTACAGTCTGGAGACCATGTATATTGTTTTTATTAATATATCAACATCCTTGAATGCGAGCAGTTTACTATTATATTGTAAGATACTATGAGTAAACCATATTGTTTAAGATCACAGAACATAAAAAATGTTCTGATTAATAGCCTCGTTTGAGGTTATCAATATAGGGATCTTTATGGTTTCAGAACATTCAACATATAACAGGTACAGTAGAAGTCCAAGGACCAACCCTTGCGATATGCCGGTTTGGACTCTTCTTGTTTTTGCATTGAAGTTGATTGAAGAAAAAAGTTCAATATTGAATTCATGGATAGGTTTAAAATGCAATTATCATTATATCAGTTTTTTTTTTTTTCAATATTCGTAATACAATGTAAGATATAATTATTTTCTAATTTCCTAAAAACCCCATGTCTCAGTTTATCTGGATTTCAAATTGACAATTCATAAAAAAATTGTAACTGAAATGAATTAATTCAAAACTTTACAGACTTCCATTTTAAGGTAAATATATCCATTATTTGAGGTGATCAACATTGTAAATTTTAAATGAGTATTACCAAACTGATATAAACTACCTTTCAATAAACATTTGGTATCTCATAACTCTCTTTTTCACATGAATCCTAACTTATAAGAGGTAAATAACACTGTGCATTACCAAATTAGTATATTTTAAGCTTTTGTCAGTGACTGTTAATTCATTTTTGGTAGCATAATCTTAATAGATAGATAAACGAACTAGCCCTTAGTGAATATGATATGAATCAAAGAATGGATTAACTAACCAGATTTTTTAAGGTTTGTAAATTCAGTAAAATACCAATTGGTTTTTTTATTACTTAAAATTATAACATTCAAGCTCTAGCCATCGCTGCCAAATCAGAAATGCATTTATCAATGTTTTGTTTCTCCTGGTCTGGAGTTATGGATGCTTTCACTTTGGCAACTACCCATTCAGCTAGATTCTTCTGTACAACCCTTTTTTCGATATTAATTTTTTCCACTTGATAATCTAACCTCCTCTTCACATCATTGTAGGCTGTCATGAGCCTCTTTCGATAATCAGCCTCTAATTGAAGAGCGACATTTTCTCTTTTAGCTTCAATCAGGAGCAATTGACCTTCCATACTTTTCTGTAACTTTTTCTCTCCTTCGATACAACCAACGATAGAATCCTTGTATACTTGACGACTCTTATTCCAAGAATTTTCATAGTCCTATATATGCAAATAATGGTAAGAAAGAGTTTTCAACTCATCTAAAATCAATATAAACTCGGTTCAGATTTATTAACATTGAAGCAAGTGCAGCTCATCAGCTACTGAAATATGAAATACTACTGCTTGAAATATGGTTGTTGTCAACCTGATTTAGATTTTTCATAGCCCTTCTTGATGTGAATATATCTTAAACCGGCTATAGTTGCTTGATGAATACTCACATCAATTTCTTTATCCAAATATGCAGCTACTTTAGGTCCTGCCAATTTAACACCAGCAATACATAAAATTGCCAACGAAATTCCATTGTAGAATTCATGCTCACATACAAAAATTTCTTTGCTGAACATGTAGGTAGACAAAGCAACTGCAAATGTATACGGGCCAGTTACACCTGTCTTTTTGTAGAACATTTGGAACCATTCATCTGGAATGAATCCCATGCGAACCTTTCCAGGTTCTATAAGACGAACCTAAAATAAAATAAAATACCAGTGGATGTTCCTCAATTCAGATAAGCGTTATTAAGTTGAATATATAAGGTTTGAACATGTTATAACTCACTGGTCTTCTGAATTCTGGAAGATTGTCTTCCGTTGTTTGAGCTGCCACAGATGAAGCATTTGATGTAGCTGTAGCTCTTGCTCCAATGGCAACAACAGATCTGGCATTTCGACCTAAAGAAAAATGTGGAGAGAATTCATGTCGTGATTACATAAATGACCTAGCAGACTATGATACAGTATTAGATAACCGCAGATATAAAGAAGTTCAACTACGATTTTTCATTGAATTTCAATTACCTGACAATAAGGCCCTAGAGAACATCTTAAGTAGATTATCCTGTGTAAATTAGCAATAAAAAGCGTAAAGATTCAGATATCCAAGGAGAAAAAATTTACAGGGAGAGTATCAGCCACATTGATCACAGAATCGACAATTTTCACCGGCTTGAAGATAGCTGACTTGACGGCCTGGAGTTGAAAATTACAGCAGCGTTGTCATATTTCTTGAATTCTCTTCAAGTGAAATATGCTTTCATTCAAAACAAATGCTGGCTGCACACACCCCAACTAAAGTCGTTCGTCCCAAACAGATCAGCCAATATTCAATATGAGAAAAGAATGAGAATAAATTATGCAAACCATAAAATCATGCTCTAAGAGGTATTTTACCGAAAATAACAGATCAGGTGAGGCATTCAGATGATTTCGATGTTTTTTTTTACAGAGAGAATTGATTCACATTATGATACATTGGGTAGAAAATAAATTAATGCAGATCATACGGATTTTCAAAAAATGTCTACTTATCGTATCACGTGACGCTTAAGTTTTAATTTTCCTGATTTTCTGGACAGAAACTAAGGTCCAAATTGATTTTTGTATTCAATAAACTAATACTCTACATGGCATTTTTCTTAATATGTCGGCTGAAATATCACTTGACGCATAAAAATGATTTCAATGATTTTGTTGCAGAGATTTGGTTCAACATATGATATTCGAGCAAGAAATAAATTGCTGAAAACCATAAATAGATGCTCTACAGAGTGTTATTTGAAATAGGTCACCTTATCTCGTGATGCCACGTACAATTTCGTACAATTGGTAGAGACTTCATTCAACAGTAAAAGACATCTTGATTTAATAATGATGAATCTTTTCCTAATTTCATCAGCAAAATCTTACATATGCGTCATGTGACATTTTACGATAGGCTATGTGCATTTGTCTATATTTGGCAAAAAATAGTTGTTCCTCGATATTTTATAATTTCGAAGGTTTTTTGCCAAAAATAAGAGAAATCACACGTGATATGATGAGTTGACATTTCTAGAACACGAAACGACTTGAATGTGATCACCCACTATGACTAAGAAAACAAATATAAAAATAAAATAAGATATAACAGACAAATGGAAGAATCTTTGATAATCTCATCAATCTAAACTCAACAAAATTGATACCTCAATTACAATCACCACCAATAAATCGAAATATATATTAACCCTAAGGAGATTAAGAATTAGCCACAGCATTATTACTCACCACCACTTGATAACTAAGGAATCCGCACTAATATGTATCACATGCGACACCATGATCAGGGTTCAAGATATCTTAATGCACTGTCAGGCCAACCTAACATAGACATAAAAAATAACTTTTAAAGATAAAAAAATCCCTAGACATCAGGACAACGATATGTCTCAATATACGTATTAGGCTTCATTAAATTAATCAATATTAATATTTGATATTGTAGAAGTATTTAGATGAGATATTGAATTCTTGTCATTTTGTATTTATGTTGTAATAAAAACTGCTGTACATCTACCGCTAATGACCCTGTCGTCGAAGCAGAAAAATATAATAAGCAAATGAAAAATAAAATTTTCAGAACAACGCTCTGAAGATCATATAATTACTGCGTGCAATGACTCATTTTTCCTCATTATGTATACCTGGCGTCCCACCACTGACGTGATTCTTATTTTGAGGATTTAAGTGAGGATATTTTGAAAAATACTTTTTTGTGATGTGTGTAGGTTAATCAGAGGCACAGTTTAAAATTATATCTATATATTCAGGAAATTCCAATACGAAGATATAGACCAAAGTTACATTTTTTCATTAAATTTTTTATGAATGACATCAAAAATGAAATCTCAAGCTCAAATTATAATGAGGTACTTCAGATTATTTTGCACATTTGTACCATTCATAAGAATATAGCGAAAAATTGAAAATATGAGGTTTTTTCTAATTCATTCGATGGAGAAATCAGTTCCACTAGCAATACAACAATGTTTTTTTGACTATACATATTGTCTACTCCCATACAGAAGAAAAAAATTCAACTCTGGAATATATAGAGTGATAATGATTAATTCTAAACATCTACTACAAATTATCGCCAAGAAATTTCTTATTTCAAATGGCACACTCGGTATTACAATATCTAATTGATCGCAAAACTGAATCCCCATACAAACCATTTAGGTTTGTAGAAGTTTCTCTTCAAAATTTCGCAACCTTGAGCAGATAAAAGTGTCTTTTCAAACGTTTCCAGTATTCATAGTTGTCAACCTATATTACCTCCTTCATAAAAAAAATAATCCTATATTATTGTGACTGCTGTATGTAGAAAAAGCATTTTATAGTTCTATCTTTTATAGTGCAGACAGCGTTCGCAAAGTAAGTGTCCGAAAAACTCAAATATTTCACGGATCCATATTTATCCCTTTCCATATTTCAGAGAATTTGGGAGACAAGGCAACACTTCTCTATTGAACTTCAAGATTCAAGATACAGATACAATTCTCAACAATTTTCAAATCATTACCTCTTCCTATGTGTCATTTGCAGACATTTTGCACAAAACGTTGGAAATTCAATTCAATTCTTTTGAAATTTCATTTACGTTTTTGAATCAATCAAGGCATTGATGTGGATGGGACTTAATTGTTTGTTCTATGATGATTGAGAAGTTCAGTGATGTTAATTCTAGGAATTGTCCCTAGATCTAGGGAAAAATTTTGGGTTTAGGGGATTTTTAGGAAATAGGGAAATTCTAGGATTTTTCAATCCTCAAACGTAGAGGTAGAAAAAATTTCGCTTCTGGCCCTTGAATCACTTAAACTAAAACAATATGTATTCTATGCTGAGGAATGTGGATGAAACATTTCTAAGTGTGGTATAATTTGACAAAAAATTACTTCGTTGCTCGATTCCTTTGAAAAAGAAATCTCTGAAAGAATATTCAATCTTTGAGCATGTAAAGTTATAACATCTGTTGTTTACAATGTGAACAACAGATGTTATAACTTACCACTTCGTTGCAAGCCATGCTTGTTCTCAATTACCTAGAACACCGAAGGAATTGATTAGAAATATAGTAAGCTATTTTTCCTCTTCCTCAAAAAGACATGCAGAATTGATAGAAATGCAAGATTTCTTCCATTTCGAACAAAAAAAAATGCTCAAATTAGCATCTACCAGATGGCTTTCCATGCATCATTCTGTCTAAAGGGTTCTCGAGAATTGGATTGTTCTCCAAAATTATTTTGAAGTTGCGAAATTAGAAGATAACTCGAAATGTGTAAATTTCATATTTGATGAACTGCATAATAATTCGACTAAAGGAATATTACTATTTTTGAATCATATTCTAAATTTGTTCAATAAATTCAATGCCCTTTTTCAATCAAAAAAATATTCATTCATGAATTATCATATAATTGCAAAAGATTTTTCGTAAACTCACAGCTCATTTCATTAAACCCGAATTTTTAAATGACCCCAAAATGAATTGTAAAAACCCCATCACTTTTTAGAATTGGAGCAAATAGATCTCAGTTCTTCTTGTAACAATTTACTTTCCTTCTACCGCCAGAAGTTCAAACTTCAATAAGAAAGTCTTGTTTGAATTTTTTCGTTACTGCTGCAACTGAAATACAGCAAAGATTTCCCCTTGATGATATTTTTTCGATTCATTGAAATTTTTATCACCGGGAGTAGCTTTAGATTTAAAAAACCCGATGAGCTTTCGTCTCTCAAAATCATTTGGAGTAAATTCGCTTCAGTCGAAGGCATCAAAGGATGATATTGATAGGCAGTGGAAAAATATTGCAATAGACTTTTCTGATGACAACAATAAAAAATTATTATATATGAAAATGAATGTAGAAGAATTTTGGAATAGCTTAGGTGACCACAAAGATTTTAATGGAGTTAATGAATACCAAGATGTAGTACAATTAGCTAGATTATGTATGGCATTACCTCATAGTAATGCCGAATGGGGTTTTTTCTCTTGTTACAGATGTAAAAACAAAAAAAAAAGAAATAAAATAGGTAGTGAAGCATTAAACGCTGTTTCAGTCATTAGATTTTCAAATGATGAAAAATGTTGTAAATTATTCGAAGTAACACCTGAACATTTGAAGCTGATGCAATATAAAAAGTTTGTATAAAATAAATGATTAGTTTTTCCAAGCCTATATAATATACACATATATAAATTCGTTGTTGTTTTTATTATTAAGTCAAATAAAACTTTTGTTCGATAATGTTTTATTCTTAACCTTATTTCCAAATAGTGATATATGAAATAATTATAAGAGAAGTTATGTCAAAAGTCAAAAAAGTATCTAACCTTATTTAAGTTCAAAATTTGCGAACCGTTTCTTGTTAATGCCGATTTGAAGTAAATAATAACAAAAATGTTTAATTCGGGTTCGAAACCTGCGTCAACTTTCACCTTGACTTCCACCACAACAGCAGCAACTGGTGAGTACTAGTCATGTTTATGCATGGTTATTGAGAAATTTAATTTCAGTTAGTGGATTCTCTTTCGGTGGTAGTGGCGATAAAACACCTTCTTCCAAACCTCCGACATTTGGGGCAACTCCAAATTTTTCGTTTCCTGCAGCTTCAGCTGCTTCATCTTCTGCTGCTACAGGCCTAACACTTGGCGTCGTCACAACAACTATATCATCCAATGCATTCGGATTTGCTGGTAAATATATCGATCTAGATAAGCCGTCTTTTAAATGACATATCTTTCAGGAACCGTTCCATCTAGTACAACAAATACATCAACACCTCAATTTTCACTGGGCGGTTCATCAACAACCACATCGCTATCTCTGAAACCTATTGTTAGTTCTTCAGCATCTAGCTCAGGTTTTCAGTTAGGCAGTATTTCCTCAACATCAACTACTGGTTTCCAATTAGGTACTGCAGCTCCTTCATACCCTATAGGTAGGTAAATGAATTGTCGTCATAAAATAAACTCTAATATTGATTTCATTACTTTCCTCCATTTTGAAAGGATCAACTACACTAGTATCAACTGCTTCTAAATTTCAACAAAGTACTGCGAGTACTGCTCTTCCAATAAGCACATTGAAGTGAGTGATTTAGTTATTTTATGTATGTACATGTTATTTTTAATTGTCTTTTATTAAACAGAAATGTGACAACAGCTACAACTGCTGTAACAAGTTCAACTACAATTAATCTCACATATAACCAATTGGAAGATCAAATTAATAAGTGGACACTGGATTTGGAAGAACAAGGGAAGCACTTCATCAATCAAACAAAACAATTGAATGCCTGGGATAGCTTACTGATTGATAATGGGAAAAAAATTAAAATCTTGAATAATAGTATAGAACTAGTAAAACAGCAACAACATCAGCTCGATCAAGAACTTGATTTCATATTAGGTCAGCAGAAAGATTTAGAGGATTTGGTTTTACCTTTAGAGAAAGAGTTAGCAAGTATTGCACAATCGTCTGATCAAGAAAGAAATAGAATGTGAGTAGAGTTTACGTGATTAACTTCAGTCAAATTTATTTATTTAAATTTTATAATTGTAGATATCAATTAGCTGAAAGTATGGATTCTCAAATGAAACAGATGTCAGAGGATTTGAAAGGAATTATTGAGCATTTAAACGAATCAAATAAGGAAGATGATGTGAATGATCCTGTAAATATATTCTTTCATTTAAAATATTCTACTAAAATATTCCACAATTAAGTATATTATATCAATAATTATGTTCCAGGTCACCCAAATAAGTAGAATATTGAATGCCCATATGAACTCCTTACAATGGATTGATCGAAATACTGCTCAAATCAGTTCTTATCTTGAGCAAATATCTAAAATGCAAGATATAAACAGAAGAAATAATGCTATCGACTTGTAAAATGTCATGTCCAATGATGAAACATTTGTTATTTTAAATGTAGTTTTTAAAATTCAATTTTTATGAAAAGAATTTTTTATAACTGGTCAAATAAATTAAACCACCACTGAATTTTGATCTCTATTTCATACATACGCTGAGCCTAACCGGATCTTTGGCAAGAGAGATGAAAGGAACTGACTAAGTGAAATTACCAAAATTTTTGTGGTTTTGAGGGAAAGGTCCCTAGGTCCCCTTCTTGGTGCACGTCTGATTTCATTAAGTGTTATTACTTTCAAATCATGATAAGTCAGATTGTTCTTTTTGATGTTGAAATGTATCCAATAGATGTAATTCTTACTGAATTATCTTACCATCTTATTCTAAGCAGCTATGACTTTACCATCTGGAAACCAGTGGCGGCTTGTCCTATGAGGCAGGTGAGTCAGTGCCTCATCAAAAAAATTGTGAACCGTATATTTCTTCATTCCCTTTCATCGTCACTTTTTCCTCAATATTTTTCCCAATCTCACGTTCCTTGTATATTCATAACAAATCAAATCCTCTTTGAATAAACGGTTGGAGGCATGCCTAACGCAAGCTTCTTTGACTGAATTAGCGTGTTATCTACTTCGATGACCTACGAGAACGTAATGGAAAGCCTTTCTGTTCTGGGATTAATCAGAGGCTAGCCTCTGCGCGATCTTAGCCGATGTGAGATCGTTTCGTTTCTGCGATGTCCAGCGGGTTATCTGCGTCGAAGCGATGAGAACATATCTACGGCTTTGAAGGCGGCTTCTCGAGGAATTAGAGGCGGGCCTGAGGTTTCTATTCGAGTTAATCGGGAAGCGCGAAATAGAGAAATAGGGTTTGTTCACTTTGTCGTTATTTAGTGGTATCGCGTTTGCTGTGTATCGCGTATGATTATAATCTTTTTCATGTGAATTTTTTCTGAAATATAAATCTTTTTTATCGAAAGTGACTACCAGATGGGGAAATGGTTTTAGCGGGACCTAGTAATAGTAAATCTTTTGAAATTCCTAAGATACATATTCGGTGTACTTGTGATATTGTTAATTTTTTAATAAATAAGCAACATTTTTCGACTCATTCGTATGATGATAAATTATATTTAATTAAGGAAGTTAAGCGACCTGTTCCAGATTTGAGTAAATCTCTAGTGTCTAGTGGTGGGGTCGGTAAATCAAATCGGGGATTCCAAAATACGTGGTATGACAAGTACGACTGGCTTACTGGAAGTATTACTTTGAAAAAAATATTTTGTTGGCCGTGTATTTTATTCTCAGCAACTAATGGAAATTCCGACAGAGTTTGGTCGAAAAGTGGTTTTAGTAAAATTCTATTCTAAAAGTCTATCGCTACACAATAAAAGTGCTCAGCATATTTCATCTAATTGCAAGCTTACCGTTATGAGAAAGCAAAAACAAAATATCGCCACAGCAATAGACAATGCGCGTCAAATAGAAATTGAAAAAACCCTAGAGTCAAAGAAAATCGACAAATTCTAAGAAGTTTAATAGATATTACGATGCACCTCTGTATGCAAGAGTTACCTTTTAGGGGGCACGATGAATCGAATGAATCTTTAAATCGCGGAAATTTCAAAGAATTGGTAGGTCTTGTTAGTAAATTTGACACGAATTTCAAAACCTTTTTAGCAAATGACACCAACAGTAAATCGGTATTTTCTGGTACATCTAAAACCATTCAAAATGAATCAATTGATTCGGTTGCTTTTGTTGTGAATAAACAAATCGAGGACGAAATTTCACAATCATTGTTTTTTTCTTGGCAAGTTGATGAAACAACTGACATAAGCTGTCATTCCCAGTTATCAGTCATTTTTCGTTATGTAATAGATGCCCAACTTGTTGAGCGCTTCATGGGATTTTATGATGTTAGTTCTGGGCGTTCTGCTGATGATCTATTTCAATTTTTATCTTCAAAATTAGGAAAATTTGACTTGCGTTCAAAATTAGTGGCTCAAACATACGACAGAGCGAGTGTTATGTCCGGAGAAGTAAACGGGTTACAAGCAAAAATTAAATCTATAGCACCACAAGCAATCTTTACTCATTGCTATTCACATGTATTCAATTTGGTTTTAAGTAATGCTTGCAGTTCAATTCAACAGGTTAAAGTTTTTTCTCAACCTTATCAGGATTTTCATCATATTTTTCCAAATCAACAAAGCGTACCCAAGTGTTAGAACAAATTGGAGGAACACATATTCTTTCGAATGAGGCAACTTGTTGGAATTTCACAGCACGAGCCGTTCATACAGTTTTCAATAATAGAGATAAGTTACTTGAAACATTTTATTTCATAATCAATAGTAATAGTCGCGATTTTGATCAAAAATCTATTAGGGAAGCAATAATTTTGAATGAAGATGCTCAAAACATATTCATTTTAGAAACGTTTGTATTGATTTTTGATCAACCCGATACTGTTTTTCCTGTTTTACGAAATAGAAATATGGACATTTTAAAGGCGAGAAATTTACTGCAAACAACATTGAATAGAATACGTGAATTAAGGAGTAACGCAACTTATATCTATACAATTTATGGAAAACTGAATACCGCAGATTAACATTCGAAACGTCGTAAGGGATTTGAATTTGCAGATAGAGAACAACAGTTGAGACAATATTTTTTTCAAATTCTGGACATTATAATGACTCAAATAGAAGTTAGATTTTGCGACATTGAAAAACTACATTATTTCTTCGATCTCTTAAAAAACTCAAATTTCTTTCAGAATATATCCTATTTTACACTGCCTTTTTAATTTTTTTTAGAGTTTATTTTATTTATTTAGAGTTTTTTTCGTTATTTTGAAAATTTCCAACTTGATCTGACCCGATTTCCGATTCCCATCAATCATTCCCATCCCACACCTGGCAGGAATGCTCTACTCCTTCACGTTGGTTCTTGCTGTACAGCTGCATTATAATGGTTTTCATATTTTTGAGCAATTTAATATATTGGGACGATTAAATTATTGGCTTTTTTTGCTGAATAAAATAAAGTGATATGTCTATAAATAATTGGAGGATTCATCAAAAATTCCAAGCATTAGTGAAGAAAATTTTTTTAATATATTTATTATGCAACTGACGTAGTAGAGTTCACTACATAAACTTTGTTCGCCACGTAAACCCTATATATATATATATATTACATTATTAATTTTTTTTTCATATGTGCCTCACCATACTATATTGTCACGAGCCGCCACTGCTGGAAACATAAAAATGTTGTAAATGATAGCCTAGATTAAGATCATCGATTGGTATTTCTATTTCCGCTTTTTTGTAAATTGTTGAAATCGTTTCAATTATGTTCAAAATTTAGATTTATTATTGCGTTTTGACGATAGGATTGAGATATAAGTGGGCGATTTTTTGGTCACTTGGACTTAAATAAATAAGGTATTTTGAAAGTCATGAGCTTACTGGAAAGAAGATGTCAATTTCTATATGATTTTTTATGGGAAAGATATACCATCATTTAGTTGGCTCTTAAGAGAGGAGAATTTGAGCTTTGAACAAAATTGAAAAGAAATCGTGAGTGGTTATTTTCAGCTCCAGATATAGGTTGGTTGGTTCTTTCACATTCTTTATGGCGGTTGTTATAGGCTCACATGGTCCTGAGTCCGTGAAAACAGTGCTTATATTTAAATTAAGATGTATGTTCTTTGCGTCGGCTGTCAGGACGGCCGACTTTGTTTCAGATAAGCGTGAATTGAAGCACGGTGTACCGCAGGGTTCGGTTCTGGGACCGCTTTTGTTCCTTTCATATGTGACTTACCGGTCAGTTTGAGGAACTTATCGAGTATAGAATTCTTCTATTTGCAGATGATACTTCGATATTGGTTGGGGGCCCTTTGATGATCTGCAGAATCTGTGTCAACGGTTGGTGCAGTGCTTCATTTCATGTGTTCATTTCACTTTAAGTAATAGTGAGCAAAAGCTTGTTATAAACCATCTTAATGAGACGATTTTGTCGGCTCAGTACTCAAAATTTCTGGGAATCTATATCGATTCCAATCTGAGATGGGTAACACATGTGGATCACTTATGTAAGAAACTCAGTAGTTCATATTATGCAATAAGTAGAGTAAAAAACTCACTTCCCCCAAGTTGCATCATAAATATATACAAGTCTTGTCTACAGTCACTTATCTTACAATATCATGCTCTGGGGTAACTCAACTGATGCTGGAAGAGCATTTATAATTCAGAAGACGATTTTACGGTTGATCTTCAATGTTCCTCCGAGGTCCTCTTGTCGTCCTATATTCATAGAGAATGGTATTCTTACAGTGGCTTGCATTTACATTTTTAGATGTCTGGTTTATGTGAAGGAGAATGAGAGCGGTTTACAAGACTTTCAAGCTTCCATAGCTATAACACTAGAAATGGTGAATTGTTCCGTAGTCCGAAGCATAATACCACCAGGTTTGAATATGCACCCATGCATATTAATGCATCAAACTTTTTAATCATCTTCCTAATTAAGTTAAGTCTCTAGAGCTAAAAGAAGTTAAAAAGGTAGTTAAGAATTAACTTGTTGAGCAATGTTCTTATAGCGTAGCTGATTATTTTCAGTCATAATTTAAATGTAATTGGAGATATGATTGTCATTGTATAATTCTGTTTTTCTGATCTGTCTTATACATATTTGTATATATGTCTGAAAGGATTAATAAATACAGGGTGGCGCAATAGAACGTGCATTTTTAAAATAATTATTAAAAAATAAATACAAAAGGTATAGTTAAAATAAAACTAAGCAATTATTAAGTGATAACTGAAGTTTATTTTTTAAAAATAACATCATCTAAATGATGACCCTCTCTACGTTGGCACTCCTCTAACCGCAAACGGAAATTACCGAAAACTTTCTTAAGTAGTGCTGGTGTGATTGCTGCCATTTCACCACGAATATTCTCCTTGAGCTGACTGATGTTTCTCGGATTATTGGTGTAGACTTTGTGTTTGAGGTATCCCCACAAAAAAAAAGTCAGGAGGCGTCAAGTCTGGACTGCGCGGAGGCCATGGGATATCACCTCTTTTTGAAATCAGTTTGCCAGGGAACATCTGCTTCACAACCGCCATGGAGTCATTTGATGTGTGACTGGTAGCTCCGTCTTGTTGGAACCAAGTCCTAGAGTTCTTTATTTTTGAATTTTCAAGTTCTGGGACCAAAAAACCTTCCAACATCGCAACATAGCGTTCGGTATTAACAGTGATGTTTTACCCACGTGCGTTTTCAAAAAAATAAGGACCAATTATTCCTTTGGCAGAGATTGCGGCCCAAGCTGTCACTTTAGGGCTATGTAACGGTTTTTGATGTTTGAGTCTGGGATTCTCACTATTCCAATAACGACAATTTTGGCGGTTTACGAACCCATTCTTATGAAAATGTGCCTCATCAGAGAAAAGGATGTTTTCAAAATTTGAAAACCGATTGAGCATTTCATTAGCAAATGTGACTCGTGCTATGAAGTCAGAGTCTTTCAATTCTTGAGTTAATTGAAGCTTGTATGGATGCAATTTAAGATCCAAGTTTAAAATTCGTTGCAAACTTCGTCGCGATATGTTTAGGACAGACGATCTCTTGCGAGTAGACATTTGTGGATCTTCTCGTACCGACTGCTTAACACTCTCAATATTGTCTTCGGTCCTAGATGTGCGTGGACAACCTTTTGCGTGTGGTTTAAACGTTGATCCAGTCTCTTCAAACCGCTTTATCCAGATTTTAATTAAATTAGCACTCGGAGCCTCCCTAATTTGCCGTACACCATACTCAGAACAAAATAGTCGCCTGACAACTACGTACGAACGAGAGTTTTCGTAAAATGCGCGACGCTTCCCGTCGAAGTGACTCATAGTGACTAAAACCATAGATAAATAAAAGTATATAGATCGGCAACTCTAGCAGATTTTTGTGAATGCGCAAATGAACGCGACACTAGCGGTTGATGCTGTAGTGAAGCGAACTGAAAGGGCAGGGAGGTAGAAATTGTGGTGGGGGTAAAAGAGGGGGTATTGGCGGGCTATTCGAAATTGAGAAATTTTAATCGCATTTTTCGCTGAAATTGGACTGATAGAAACCAAGTCATTTCCAACCTGATTTGAATCAAGTTGGAAATGAAAGAGTTTCTATCACTTCAAATTCAGAGAAAATGCAATTAAAATTAGATTTTATCGTGAAAAGAAGACAAATTAAACCTATATTCTGAATTTTATTAACATTAGCGTAATTTCTGGGCTTACAATCAATTACAATGCGATTACAGCAAAATAAATTGAAAATATGGATAAAACACAATTAATTCATAACACAGTGAACGTTATCGATTCCAAAAATTATGTGTGATATTTTCATTAAGACATGGTTATATTACAATTAAAAAGATAAGAAAAATAATTTGGCATCTACAAACATATTAGAAAAAATTCATTTAACAAAATAATTGTTTTCTTAATTAATCGAACACACTTTCAAGGATATGATAAAGAGACCAAAAACCTGGTACATGAAACACTAATTGTTAATAATCAATTTTACCTCAAAGAATTAGAATTGTGAAGAATTCACATATAAATAAAGAAAAAAAATTAAATCAACGAAAACAAATATTGGTAGGCCTGAGATCACTTACAATACGATTACAGCAAATAAATCTGAAAATATGGATAATAAACAATTACTTCATTACACAGTGAATGTTATCGATTCCAAAAATAATGTGTTATACTTTCATTAAGACATCGTTACATTACAATTAATAAGATATGAAAAATAATTTGGCATCTACAAACATACTAGAAAAAAATGCATTTAAAAAAATTATTATGTTTTCTTAATTAATCGAACAAACTTTCAAGGATCTGGTAAAGAGACCAATAACCTGGTACATGAAACACTAATTGTTAATAATTAACCTCAAAGAATTGTGAAGAATTAACATACAAATAAGGAAAAAAATAAATCAATGAAAACAAATTTTGGTAGGCCTAAGATCATCAAAACTTTTCATTTTTTCGACAAATACTTCTTATGTTTTTCATATTTTTTACTAGCTATACGTTTGATGAGATCTTGAGACTGGCCCAAAATTTGTTTTCCTGTGAGAATATTGCAGACATTTTTTATCCATATTAGCATATAAAATTTTACAAAAAAATTTAGAAAAATGTCTATAATATTGTGCTCACTACACTCAAATTTACTTAACCAATCAGACTGTTGTAGAATATACTAGATCTTAAATGTAACAAGTATTATGTAAAACTTACTTGGTGATGCTTCTTCCATATAAGATACCCTAGGTTCCAATATTTGTTCAGTGGCTTCTGAAAAGAGTAGACTTATGAAATATTGTGTACGTTTCACGATTCCATGTTAATTCATCTATAAAAGATTCTCAAATAATGTCTTGTTTATAATATAGCCAAGTAAGACTTTTATGTATGAAAATTGCAATTAATAAAACAATAAACAAACCTGAGTTTCCATCAGCAAGATTTAGAAATAATGAGGGTTCAGCATCTAGTTTAAGGATACTTCCTGCTTTGTTATTAGCAGGAATATAATCGTCAGGCGTAAAATGTAACCCTGTAATTGTCATAAAGTTCTCTTGAAGATTTTGCCTTCAAGTCTTCTCTCCCAATTTTTGTTAACCACTTCTCCAATACCTAAAAAGTTTTAAATATAAATATACGAGGATAAATAATTTGTAATCATTTGTTACACTCACCTCTCTACTTTGTGGAAATCTACGGAAATGGTATCCACGCATTTTACCATATTTGGTTGAACATCTTTTAAAACAACAATTGAAACCCATTTTAAAATTCACAATTCGATACTGAAAGTCCAAAAGATTCACTCTACAATATCGCCAAAGCCAGAAAGAACGGATATTTGAGAGAGTCCGTATTTATAGCCATGCGACGAATTATTAAAAATGACTTTTATTGAATTCAAAAATATTGAATTATTTATTATTTGTTTTCTTCTTGTCCGCCATTACGGTAGGAAATTCCCAGAAATTCCTTCGATCCCTTCCACAATTTTCATTATATTTTCTGATTGGTCGATCCAGATTGACAATTGTGTAGTGAATCCAACTTGACCAAAATAAGCCCAAAACGAGGTACAGTCGTTTTGAACTGACTTTCCACCCCCTGACTAAAACTTCATGAACCGCGCTACCCAACGATATCGGTCTCCCCTCGCTCACGCCCCTTCTACCCCGCAAAAAAAGATGATGCAATATGCACGTTCTATTGAGCCACCCTGTATTATTATCATGCAGTGCGCGTCTTATTATGGAACAAATTCATTTTCTCAGAAGAAAAATATGTGGCAACAGAATTCCGGAACAGGTCAATTTTTGTTTCTTTTACCAAAGTTTTATACAATTTTGAAGGATTATAGACGTAGAGGAATTTCCAAGAGAAATTTTTTGTTTTAATTAGTCCAAAGATGTTTTCAGTATGTTCACTTAGTCATGGTTCATTTAATAATAGTAATAATATTTATTCATCCTTTGAGACATAAAATTTTATGAATAGGACAAGTCAAAAATAACACAGATACAATATTCATACATTTAACATTTTCAAAGGTATAAAAGTATTACTTCTGAATATTATAAAAACACTGTTTCAATTTCAAAAATTTTTCAACATTTTGTATGAAACGAGTTAGGTGTATAAAAGTTTGACGCTTTGATAAAGTTGAGACATTTCAAATTTTGCAGTATTATGCAAAGTTGAATAAATATAATTGATTCTTATTTCTTGTATTATGAGAATGCAAACTTGAGAGTTTCACAATACTGTCGCGTTTTTCTTTCACATACATAAGACACTTGCAAATGAGTAGACAGGTCAGTGTAAAAATGCTATTTTCCTTGAAAATGCAAGAGGAACGTAGATGACCCTTTAAAATCAATCGCAGTATTCGTTTCTGAATAACAAAACCCATATTTAACTCGAAAGAGTTACCCCAAAGGAGAATATTATACTTATATCAGCTGACAAACAATAGTAAATATTTATCAATGAAGTTGATAGAAGTGTGCTCTTTACTCTACTCAATGCAAAATACGAAGTGTTAAGTTTTTTGCAAACGGCACCAATATGCGTATGCCCTTTCAAGTATCTATCAATATGAATGGGTAACAGTGACGACTCGTCAGGGTAGGCAGGGTCGGCTGAGCCGACCCAAACGCAACCGAAAAAGAGAAAGTGAAAATAAATATTTTCTTAATCGAAACTTATTTGAAAAATTAATAGCAATATTTAAATCTCGAGAAATTCCCTTAGTATCTTTTCGTCTGCCCTCTATATATCTCATATTTCTACTCAACACATCGAAGTACACATTATTTCGGTCAAAAACCTCAAATAATATTTATTCCAAGTTCCCGCAGCTCAGCCAGCCGAGCCGCAGCTTTTAGTTTATGATTTCATCAAACACATACGTCGCTCGAAGTTCCTATTAATGGAACTCTACAATACCTCGACTATGACACTTGCGAGGTCGGCCGAGAAGACTTGGCCGTCGGCCGTCCCTATGTGAAATGACAGACGGGTGAAATTGTTTATTATTATCGATATTTATTTCAAATATCAAATTAAAAATTGTAATTTGATATCTGACATCTTCATATGTTTATCCAAATTTGAGATGGAAAGAGAAATCATTTTGTATTTAAAATTTTGTCACGAATCCTGTTAATAATTGAAATTTTCACCCTCAAATTTCAAATGACTATTATCATAAGTACCTACTTGAATATTATTTCGATTTCAGAAAAAAGTGTATTCGTAGTGTATGGAATAAATTTTGTGATCTTCTGACCATAAAAATTCATTCTTAGCAACAGTAAATAGCAAAACAGCAACCCACGACTTGTTTATTTTTCAAAGACTAGGTCGGCCAAGATACCATTGGAGAGGGGGTATATGAGAATTGCATTGCGTGTGTTTGCACTTTGATTATCAGAGTTCAGTTCACTAGGTCAGTAGTTTGGAGTAAGATGTTAGTGTGTAGGGCTAGGGTTGTACGAATTTTCGTTCGTTTTCGGTTACAAGTTGCATGTTAGTGATCCAGATGGCAAGTGTAAGAGAGGTAGTATCAAATTGCGGTGATTTGATTAGTTTTTTAGTAGATAACAGGTTTTCCATTATTAGAATAATTCTAATTGACAGCGTTCACAACATGATGAATATGATTTTAATTTTACTAAGTTTTAAGATGAATTGTTGGACAGTTATACATTTTAGATATGATTGTCACTGTATTTGTAACATGCTTGGTCTGGTCGACCAACTCCTAGAGGGCACGAGCCGTCACTGATAGGCACCTAAAAACTTTGTATGGCTTTTAGCTGTGATAATTGTATCCAGATATCGAATAAAAAATCTGTCTTTCTCATCACAAACTAAACCAAAATGAATACATCCTGTTTTATTAATGTTCACCTGAAACGCAAACACCCACACGAACAGACGTGATTCTACATTCAAGATAACTCCGAATCCAGTTCAGAAAAATACTCCTGAATCCCAAGTTCTAAACTTTGTCCAAAATAAATTGGAGCGAAAGGTTATCGAAAGCTCGCGACAAATCAAAAAATAATGCTGCTACATATGAACCATAATCTAGATGTTCGTAGACAAATTCAACAATATTTAACATTCCAGTTGGGGATGAACGATCTGAAACCATGCACTATGAGCTATCAAAGATTTCAAATCTGTCAAGGTACTTAACCATTCTACTGTACTATTTTCTCGAATACTTTGGAAAAGGTA
This sequence comes from Micraspis discolor, assembly GCA_030674115.1. NCBI lineage: Eukaryota > Metazoa > Arthropoda > Insecta > Coleoptera > Coccinellidae > Micraspis > Micraspis discolor. Next base: position 985,544 of record JARTUT010000010.1, on the reverse strand, counting down.
CTCAGAATAGCCATTGGTCTGTCAATATTATCCTTTCGAAGATAGGAATAACAGTGGCCTTTTTGAGAAAACGTGGAAATACTCCAGTGCTCACTGACATATTCATGATATGAGCAAAGTGAGTGCTTATATCACCAATTATTAATTTCAGTATTTTTTTTAATAACTCAAACACATCAATGCTTCATGTTCAAACACCGGATAAAAGTAAAAGTTTGAACTAAGTATAGATGAATTGGTACAGACGGAGTCTGGTGAACCATTATAATTACTGTGAAGGGATGTTTCAGCAATCGTGGTGAAATAATCCATGAAGATTTCCGCTACAACTTTGAGAGAGCCATGTGACACACCATCAATAGTGAGCTACATGGTTTCTGGACCGGATGTTTTTCTCCCAGTCATTGTGTTCACCATATCCCAGACAGTTTTATTATATGTATATATATCCTTACTTCTTTCGGAGTGGCCATTTTCAAATTTTTGTCTCCACATTCCCTTTGCCGGAGCCATCGAAGCGATCAGGAACCGCCGCTGCAGTAATTGGAAACACCTGATTGATCCGAACAATGATGAATATCGGTTACAGTATTCTTAATTTCACGAATTGTCGGTTTTTCTAGTGATGAGTATGCCCCTGCATTTTTGTTATCGACTTTTTTTGAGGGATTGTCGATAACAATATTTTTATCCCTTATTTCCTCTTCAAGTGTAGAAATCTTGAATTTCAGGAGCGAATTATTTTCTTGTAGAATGGAATTCTTCGACTCTAATTCGGAAATAATTTTCAGAAGGAGTTCCTGTTGGGTAGAATCTCTACTAATGTTTTTATTTATCACATTTATCCATAATTCTTTATCGCTAATGTTCATATTGAACAAGGTATTATACCAGAATAGTTTACGTGAATTCAATCTGGGAATTCTATTTTATGGAATGTATGAAATAAATGGAAATAAATTAGGAAAAGGATTCAGAGCTGCAGTCTCTCTGCGAATATGAGGAGGGATAATGTTACACAAAACTGGTAACCAATGAACCGGTGTAGATCTTATGGTGCCAGTAATTATTCTCATGGATGTATTCAATTGTGCATCAATTTTTTGTGTATGCGCACTATTAAACCAAATATAGCAACAATACACAGCTGCAGAAAAGACTAAGGCTAGAGATGCTGTGCGAAGAGTGGGAGCATCAGCACCCCAAGATGATCCAGCTAAGTAGTACAGTTTAAAGTGGAACAGGATTGTCATTGAAATGAAACCAAAGGAAAACTGTTATTTTGGTTCAAGATATTTGTAATTTGAATATATAAGTTATGTCAAAGGACAAGAGCTTACTAGAAGAAGATAATATGCCTACTTTTGATTTGTTTTTAGGAGAAGGGAATTTCAGCTTTGAATAAATCTGAAGGAAATCTGCGAGTGGTTACTTTTAATTTGAGGTATAGCTTTGTTCATTAATCGTAGTAGTTGCATTAGTAACATACTCTTCCAGAGTACGGGTGAAAGTCTCTAGAATACGCCCGCAAAAGTGCCTGACCTCATATCAGTGCTTTTTTACTTTTTTATTGATTCATTAACGAGAATGTACATTTGTAACTGGTAGGAAAACTTCGGTCGATAGACACAATTGGCTACATAATGTTCGTATCAATAGGATTATATTAGATTTTTTCGGGTTCCTCGTTTCAATCCATCAAAATCCATCAGGATTTTGCGTATTTATTATGCGCATATACGCATTCCCCATTTGCTTACAATCCTGATGGTTCTAGAATAGTCAAACCGTGAACCCGAACGGACCTATTAAGTGAATTCTGGATAATTAATGACATCTGTTACATAATATTTATTTCTTATAGTAAAACAAAGAATTGATAATAAATAATTCAAATTAGCTATTTACACACATCATATATAAACTAATAAGTACTATCCATTTATTTTGGAAGTTACTCCATTAAAAAGACTATTTACAATTACATTTAATGTTTCACTTAATGAATTATTACACAATAATTTTACAAATAGATATAAGGTCTAAATAAACGATTATTACATCTATCTAAATGATAAAATTTTTATTATAAAAATCGTGTATTGGAAAAAGTCAGCTACCACAATGAGATGAAATCATCGCTTATAGAAACCTTAAAATTCTTAAGTGCAGACACATGATTAATATACAACAAGGTGCAAGATGACACGAAAGTTTCATGAAAAGATGAATAAGAGCATGGTTTTGCTGCTGATATTAAGTAATTGAAAGACATTGTTTTTTGAGCTTTAAATATTCCATAATTCCTCATTGAATATTCATTTTCCTTTCAGAGTGATATTATTTTCACTTACACCATAAATCATTATATACATAACACATTCAATAGGAATTCCTCCATAAGGATAACGCAAAAAAATTGAATTTCTCTTTGGGAAGCATCATTGAATACATCGAATACCTATGTACTATAATCGGCAAGATTTTTTTCTTCTTGGCAGTAGTGTGATTGAATTCACTATAACTATTGAAAAAAAAATCATCATTGGATCAATGGATAAAAACTGAAAGAAGATATGGAAATCTTAGGTGAAAACTATCTTCAATTACACTTTTCTATAACAATTTTTATCTGAAATCTCATTCCTGAATTAAAGTGCTTGATATTTGGAGATTTTGGTTGGAATGAGGTAAAATCAATATTGACAAGGTGAACATAAATAAGACTCAATACATTTGAAGAAAAAAGCAATGGAATGAAACTATTCTCAAAAATATAAATGATTGTGGGAGTATCTTTGAAATGGGTATGTTCTAAGAGATTGCTAGCTTTCAATTTTGTACTGAATTTGGTACTTGCAATACATTTCAGCAATTCCATGAAAAATCTTAAATTCTAATATGATAATGAAGTTCAGAGCACTGAGAAATAAATTAAATGCAAACAAGTCAGTTATTGCTCCTTTAAGGTGTATATGTACAACAATAAAGCTTTCAGTCTAATTATTCGAATACTTTCGTACAGATTTAATTGCAGACATGCTCTTCCTTCCTGTATCTACAAATTTCGCAAACTACATTGCAACACCATACGAAATTGCATTTGCACTTCTCTTCGACTTCTCTGACTCTGGTTTGGTAACCTCTTCCACAGCAGAGCAAAGGACAGCCATCGATTCCTTGACTGGTGAGATTACAGACTCTTCCTCTCGTACCAAGGACGTTCAGCCTATAAGAAATGAGTGCAGATTTATTAAAAATACATTTCGATTTATTTGATAAAGGATACATCCTAAAACTTTACTTAAAATTGTGGACAATCTATTCTTATCAACAGCTAATCTCTTGTAAAGGATGATTCAATCAGAGGTATTTTTTTTTAATAAAAAAAAAACAATTTTTTTTATAATCTTAATTAAAAATAAAAGAACCATTCTTCAGAATTATTTTTTAAAGATAATTTGTTTCAAATGCTGACCTCGACTACGGTTAACAAGATCCATTCGATAGCTCCAATTTTCGATGACGCGTGTGAGTATTTCGAGTGATATTTCTCCAATGACTCGAGTAATATTGTCCTACAATACCACAAGCGTAACCGCCTTGTCCATGTAGACTTTGGACTTCACCTAGCCCCAAAGGGACAAATTAAGAGGTGTGATCACATGATCTAACCGGCCAATTTACTGGTCCGAAGCGTCAAATGATCTGATCGCCAATATACTCTCGCAGTAAAGCCATGGTTTCACGGGCTATATGGCAAGTGGCTCCATCTTGTTGAAACCACATCTCGTCGAGACCAAGGGCTTCAATTTCGGACAACAAATAGTCTGTTATCATGGTACAATAACGGTCACCATTCACAGTAGCATTCCGGCCGTCCTCTGTTTTGAAAAAATATGGAGGTTTATTCCATATCAAACAGTTTTTTCTGGATTTAACGGCAATTCTTGTGAATCTTCGGGTTGTTCATCACCCCAAATTCGGGCATTTGTTTGTCCACGAACCCATTAAGACAAAAATGGGCCTGACCAGTGAACAAAACTTTTGTTAAAAACAGTGGATCCTCTGTAAGCTTGTCAAGAGCCCAACGACTAAAACTTAAACGATTCGGTAGGTCGGTCGGCTTCAGTTCTTGAACTAATTCAATTTTGTAAGCTTTTGAAGAAAGATCTTTACGTAAATTGGCCAAGTCGTTGAAAACGAAAGGCCTGGGTGTTGAGAATGGTGACTAATCGACACTTCTAGGCCATCACGTACACTATCCCCCATCGCCGCTATATTCTCTTCACTACGAGCTGGATGTTGTCGAGTATTATCCAATAACAAATATTGAGTCTCAAACTTAGTGATGGTAGAGCGAATTTTGCGTTTGGTATGCCGATTATGTGGACCGTAAGTTGATCTAAGTGCCCGATACACATTAATTGAAGAACGCCCATTTTCGAAATAAAGCTGAACAATTTGTAGACACTGTGCCGGGCTAAGTATTTCCATATTGAAATGTCAGACAGTACTGAACAAGAATACCATTTCAGTTTACACGACGTATGCGCGATTTGCATCTAAATTCCCACCACAAAAAGTACCTCTAAACGAAGCATCCTTCATATGAAACACCGTTTTATTTTATGGAAAAGCATACACATTTGTATAACTCTTCGTTTCTTTCCAGCTTCATGATTTTGCATCATATATTGCCATTATATTTTTCATGATATCTGAATGAAACCTATGGTAATGCAGTGGCGGCTCGTGACAATATAGTATGGTGAGGCACATATGAAAAAAAATTTAAAAATGTAATATATATATACATATATAGGGTTTACGTGGCGAACAAAGTTTATATAATGAACTCTACTTCGTCAGTTGCATAATAAATATATTAAAAAAATTTTCCTCACTAATGCTTGGAATTTTAGATGAATCCTCAAATTATTTATATACTTTATTTTATTCAGCAAAAAAAGCCATTAATTTAATTGTCCCAATATATTATGAGCTTATTTTTCGATATACTAAATTGCTCAAAAATATGAAAACCATTATTATGCAGCTGTACAGCAAGAACCAACGTGGAGGTGTAGAGCATTCCTGCCACGTGTGGGATGAGAATGAAGGAAATCGGATCAGATTAAGTTGGAAATTTACAAAATATTGAAATAAACTCTAAATAAATAAAATAAACACTGAATAAAAAAAATTAAAAGGCAGTGTAAAATAGGATTTATTCTGAAAGTTATAAATGAAAATTATTCTAAATTGAGTTCTCAATATTAAAATTTTTTGTAAATCAATGGAATTCTACGATTTTTCTGATCAGCGAAATGATCTATAACCTTGTCAATAAAAATATTTTCGTCCTGTGATTTTATGAATCCTTTTTCGATCGAAATTTTAGCCATATTACTCAGCCGCGCCTGTCCAGTTGTATTCCTAATATAATTTTTAATCCTTTTCAACGCAGAGAAACTTCTTTCTGTGGAAGCAGTTGTCAAATTTTTTTTTACTAACAAGAACTACCAATTCTTTGAAATTTCCGCGATTTAAAGACTCATTCGATTCATCGTGCCCCCTAAAAGGTAACTCTTGCATACAGAGGTGCATCGTAATATCTATTAAACTTCTTAGAATTTGTCGATTTTCTTTGACTTTAGCATTGAAATTTTCAATTTCTATTTGACGCGCATTGTCTATTGCTGTGGCGATATTTTGTTTCTGCTTTCTCATAACGGTAAGCTTGCAATTAGATGAAATATGCTGAGCACTTTTATTGTGTAGCGATAGACCCCGAGATAAATTTTTCAAATCACTAAAACCACTTTTCGACCAAACTCTGTCGGAATTTCCATTAGTTGCTGAGAATAAAATGCACGGCCAACAAAATATTTTTTTCAAAGTAATTCTTCCAGTAAGCCAGTCGTACTTGTCATACCACGTATTTTGGAATCCCCGATTTGATTTACCGACCCCACCACTAGACACTAGAGATTTCCTCAAATCTGGAGCAGGTCGCTTAACTTCCTTAATTAAATATAATTTATCATCATACAAATGAGTCGAAAAATGTTGCTTTTTTATTAAAAATTAACAATATCAGAAGTACACTGAATATGTTCCTTAGGAATTTCAGAAGATTTACTATTACTAGGTCCCGCTGAATCCATTTCGCGATCTGGTAGTCACTTTCGATAAAAAAGATTTATATTTCAGAAAAAATTCACCTAAAAAAGATTATAATCATACGCGATACACAGCAAACGCGATACCTCTAAATAACGACAAAGTGGACTAACCCTATTTCTCTATTTCCCGCTTCCCGATTAACTCGAATAAAAACCTGAGGCCAGCCTCTAATTCCTCGAGAAGCCTCCTTCAAAGCCGTAGTAGATATGTTCTCACCGCTTCGACGCAGATAACCCGCTGGACATCGCAGAAACGAAACGATCTCAGATCGGCTAAGATCGCGCAGAGGCCAGCCTCGGATTAATCCTAGAACGGCTTTCCATTACGTTCTCGTGGCTCATCGAAGTATGACACGCTAATTCAGTCAAAGAAGCCTGCGTTAGGCATGCCTCCAACCGTTTATTCAAAGAGGATTTGATTTGTTATGAATATACAAGGAACGTGAGATTGGGAAAAATATTGAGGAAAAAAGTGATGATGAAAGGGAATGAAGAAATATACGGTTCAAAATTTTTTTATGAGGCACTGCCTCACCTGCCTCATAGGACAAGCCGCCACTGTGGTAATGATGTGTTATACAGTTTTAAGAGGAAAAAACAGTGGTTCTTCTCTGGTCTTTATCAACTATTGTTCCTATACCTTATATTCCGAAACCGTTTAGAAACAAAAGAAAGTGTTTAACCGTAGACGAATGAAACCGAATAAGACTGTTTATTTCCATCAGCATAACAATGATCCATGAGTTGATAACTTACGTTTCATTTTTCTCGCAGTAATCTGGAGAATCGTCTAAATATACAAGATCTGTCTTGTTTGGTTTCTTCAAATCAGGACTGACTGCTCTCAGTTTTTTCCTTCGTCGTTCGACGAATTTGACATGAGAAGCTCCTTCGTATCTCTGGAAGAGCCCCTCGGCCACTTGCCGAAAGGAAGGCAGTCTTCTCCAACAAATTTGCATGCTACAAGAACCTGAAACTCCATGACACTTGCAAGTCCTTTGCATTCTCGACCTTACTGCCTGAAAGGAAAATAATTCTTCAGTTTATTTGGAAAAAGGTAGCCTTCACATTGAATAATCACAATAAATCGCAGAGCCAGTTTGAAGAAGAATCATACGAGTATAAGGAGTATAATATTGCTATACATTGATACCAAACCACTCATGATTGCTAAGAAACCCATGAGATTTGAAATTGTTACAACAACCGTGAATTAGTCCATTGAAAAGTTACGATTTAAAGACAGAATATTGACTGATGTGAAAACAGCCGAGTAAGATAGCAGAGATAGAGATAATTTGAGATTTTTCTATTTTCACGTTGGAATCTGGATACGGTACGTTCTCTACGAGGATGGCCCATGATAAATTTAATATGCTGAATGATGATTTTTTTTATAATTTTTATTAAAAATAAAAGAACCATTCTAGCTGTCTAGCCGATTTCCAGCCGAGTTTTCTGTGAGTAATTCATACCTGGGAAACTAGACATAGGATTGAGGTCAAATTACACAATAACATCCAGAAGCATCAACTTATAATTTTTGCATTTGCCACATTCACTTGCAACCCCCAGGGGGGTCAGTAGGTACTCAGCCTAATTATTAAAAATTCATAAAAAATCAACCAAACGTGAGAATGCTATTATACTCCTGCAGAATTATCTATACAGGGTGATTCCGGAGGAGACCGTCAGATTTTAGGTGAAGTATACAGTAGTCAATATAGTTTCGGAACAATGTTGGGTTTATGGTTCGGGGTCTTCATTGATAGTCTTCTACAGGGTGATTTGTCCGATTCGACCGATTTTCTTTTTATTCATAACTTTGGTATGGCTTGATCAATCTTGATGAAATTTTCAGTGTAGAACAATATGCTTACCTTCTTACAATAATTCCAACACTTTCCAAAAATATAGAATGGGAATTATGATAAGTTCAGATTAAGTATGCAGGTTGAAAGAACACCCTGTACATTCCGTTTTCAGAAATTTTCTACTTATTTCAGATTCTACCATAAGTTCACATTATTGGAGCGTTTTATTTTTTTGGCACACGTCCATTTTTTCCTAGAAAAATTTTCAAAGATGAACAATATCGTTTTTCGCTCCAAGGTATTGAAAATATTCTGAACTAGATGGTAAAGCTGTATCGTACAATAATACAAAGCTCTTCCTGAGTCTCCAAAATAAATTTTCAAATTCGAAATTCATTTTTGATCGCTCTTATTCAGACGTATAAAATCATTTAATTCAAAAATTTCTTTATACGTACGTGAACCAAAAAATCTACAACTTATACAGAATAAACATTCGAAACATATCATGAACGGCAAAAACTAAGAATAACACAAAATTTACAGAGAATGTTCGAAATGATTTCCCTTTTTTGAATATATATTCGAGACCTTTTATCAAATTTCAATTGACCTTCTAATGAGGATTGATTTTGCTTCAAGATATTACATTCCTCGAAAATCCTTTTCAACTAGGTGTACTCTACTTCTAATTTCAACCTTATAAACTCTTGTTTTCAGATGTCCCCACACAAAAAATAGCCTAAAGGGTTCAAATCAGGCTGGAAAATATTTCACCAAATCTATTGGAAAATGTACAAATCCGCTCTATGTACTTTCAGCATGAGGGAGCACCACCTCACTTTGCATTGAATGTGAGAAATCACCTGGATGTAAATTATCCGAACAGATGGATTGGTCGTGGAGGCCCTATTGCTTGGCCACAAAGGTCGCCTGATTTGAACCCTTTAGACTATTTTGTGTGGGGATATCTGAAAACAAGAGTTTATAAGGTTGAAATTAGAAGTAGAGTACACCTAGTTGAAAGGATTTTCGAGGAATGTAACATCTTGAAGCAAAATCAATCCTCATTAGAAGGTCAATTGAAAATTTAATAAAAAGGTCTCGAATATGTATTCAAAAAAGGGGAAATCATTTCGAACATTCTATGTAAATTTTGTGTTAATCCCTAGTTTTGCCGGTCATGATATGTTTCGAATGTTTATTCTGTATAAGTTGAAGATTTTTTTGGTTCACGTACGTATAAAGAAATTTTTTGAATTAAATGATTTTATACATCTGAATAAGAGCGATCAAAAATGAATTTCGAATTTGGAAAATTTATTTTGGGACCAGGAAGAGCTTTGTATTATTGTACGATACAGCTTTACCATCTAGTTCAGAATATTTTCAATGCCTTGGAGCGAAAAACGATATTGTTCATCTTTGAAAATTTTTCTAGGAAAATGGACGTGTGCCAAAAAAAAAAAACGCTCCAGTAATGTGAACTTATGGTAGAATCTGAAGTAAGTAGAAAATTTCTGGAAACGGAATGTACAGGGTGTTTTTTCGACCTGCATACTTAATCTGAACTTATCATAATTCCCATTCTGTATTTTTGAAAAAATGTTGGAATTATTGAAAGAAGATAATCATATTGTTCTACACTGAAAATTTCATCAAGATTGATCAAGCCATACCATAGTTATGAATAAAAGGAATATCGGTCGAATCGGACAAATCGCCCTATAGACTCTCATTAAGACCCCAACCATAAACCAAACATTGTTTCGAAATTGCCTTGACTAGTGTATACTTCACCCTAAAATCTGACGGTCTCCTCCGAATCACCTGTATATTGACAAAAAAATATTTCAGTAGTTATCTCTGACTTGCAACCTCATGGGGGGCTAAACTAACGGTTCAATGATTATTCAAGCAGATACGAATATCTCGAGAACTAGACATAGAATCGACTAGAAATTTTGTATTAAAAAAAACATGCAATATTCTTTGCATGATTTAGAGGACGCGATTTTATTCTTGGGAAATGTTTGGGTTGTCAATTGAAGCTCAAACTCATGTTTGTGGGTTCGCGATTCTTGTCTATCAGCCGCCATTTTGAAACAAAGGGTGAAAACACTTTTTTCGCGATATTTCGTATACCATGCGTCCTAAGAAAAATTTATGGAGACACAATTTGTAGCATATTGTACAAATAAGTTCATATAATTTCTTGCCCTAAATTTTAAATTAAAGAAGTAATAAGCCAAAAAATGATATAATTTTTATAAAAATTTCCTTTTCCGCTCTATAACTTTTTTTTTTAAACATTTTACAAAACAATTACTTCATACCAATCTTATAGGTCATAATTTTCTTCAAATGGTACTACTTGGTACGAACCGTCTAACTAGCGCCCCCTACGAGAGTCAGACATAAAAACGAATTCATTGGATGTATCAGCTTCCAAAACATATTCGTATAAAATTTCATTACAATGTTGCCAGTAGTTTCTGCAAAATTTAAAAAAATGTGTATAATTTTTTTTCTTCAAGGCCCTGTATCTTGAATACGGATGGCGTAACGAAAATTTTTTACTGAGCAAACCCCAATTATTTTTCAGTTTTCTATTTATTCTAGAGAGGGGGTCACCTTATCTTGAAACACCCTGTATAGAGTAAATAAAACCATTGAGTAGTTTTGATACTGATTCTTCTATTCATGGAAAAATTGTCAACGTAAAAATATGCTATGTATAAATAAAAACCTTGCAGAAAGAAGCATGGAAAAATAAGCCAGCAAAGTATAGATACTGCGCGTCAAAATTATGGAACAAATTCATTTTCTCAGAAGAAAAATATTTGACAACAAAATCCTGAAACCGGTCAATTTTTATTTCACTTTCACCAAATTTTTAGGCATTTTTTAAGGATTTTTGTTGCACCCTATGCATCCTCATCAGCCCTCTAAATTTTTTGAATAGAGAAAGTGGGTCATGTGGTACATTTTTGGCAAGGCCTTTTTTTCAAGAAAATTTTTTTGTTTCCAAAAATGTACTTCAAAAAGGTTTCAGTACCAATGTGCTTTCTGTCATGGTTCTTTTACTTTGAGACGATGGTACCTGATGAAATTTGTCACCCAATGAAAGTCGACCCTTACAGTTATGCACGAATAAAACTATAATGTTCAACTTTCATAAAAAGTATAGCAGACCACACCCTGAGGGATATGTAAAATGAGAGTTTGAAGAGATAAGGGTGGAAGTTGAACTACATCACAGACTGGAGTCCTCTAGACAGACCTTTCGAATGATCAAAAGATTGGAGATCCTTGGTTTTACCTAATTGAGTAGAATTAGGAAAAAAGTTACGTTAGCTTTTATATTTTATTTTAAAATAATAACTTGGAAACATAGAAGTAACATAAAAGCCTACATTGCTAAGAATCAATTTTGAATATATTAAGAAAAATTCGAAAAACTTGAATCTGTAAGTTTTGATTTCGTTAATTCAAGATATTTGGTCATGTTCTATAATATTATCTATCTCCATGGGTTTTGCATTGTATTTTTCCAGGGCCAGGGAAAAACTACAGAACAAGCGCGAAAAAGCGCTTTCTAAATTTTTTACCAAATGTATCAAAATAGTGTATGTAAATATATATAACACTACAAGTGTGGCCTGAAACACATCAACTGTATTTTAATGCCCATACTACAGCTTCAAAGTCAAAATTTTATTTATAAACTAAAAAGATAAGAAACTTTGGTCTACTTTCCGAATACAGAAATTTGCATGATGGGTCCATTTTTATTAACGAATCTCGTTTAATCTAGGCTTACGGTAGAAGTAGAAACTAGTTGGAAAGAGATTCGCAAATTCGATAGCAAAATTAATGAACATCGTTTATAATATCTAAATCGTTAAATCTATTATCTTGAGGTGTAACGATTTGAATAATAAACAAGTTGCCGGATCTCTCGAGGTTTTTTCATTTTACTTGGCATGAAATCAGGCTCGTGCTGAGAAATAAAAATGATGTATAAGTATTGTTGATTGATGTTATGGTGATAGATCAAGCTAGATGAAAGACGACCCAAATTTCGCACGTAAACACAACATTTAAGCGTAAATATAACAATGGCATGGGATTGAAATGTTTGACAGTCTTAAGTAGTCGAATTTTAGGTTTCCAACGAAAATATTTTATGCAATAGGCCGATATTCAGTAAGTGTTCCCTGTTATAAGTTCACATTGGATGAGCTGGATCTTCTTAAACAGAAAACCAACATCTAAAGAAGTTTTGGAGCTGTTAATGTTTGGGGATGACGGGCAATGTCGTGTAATTAAGGATTCATCCATTAATCACGTTACACGAATTTTTGGACTTTAAATAGGTATGTGTCGTTTGTTCCATTTCGAGGAAATGGGTCGCTACAGATCAAGCTTTGAGAAGAGACTGTTAAAATGACCCGTTCTCAAAAACTTCACTCGGTGAATGTCACTGTCAACGTCAACTCCTTCAGTTCTTTTGATTGTTGAGATCGATCGGTAGGCTCCTGGGACAAAAAAGTAATATGTCAGGTAGTATGGATGGAGTGGAAAGATGGTTCTAGTTTTTTACGCACTTGTTCTAGTCCAGTAAACTAGTATAATAGCGCGTTATCGTTTTGACCAAATATCTATTATTTTCGAATATCGAACCGAAAATGGTCTCAAACGATGGAGTTTGACCGTGATCAAACTTTAATATATATTTTCCGATGGAGATGAGCTAGAGATTTCATATTTTCAGAAATAATTTTACAAATATCTCATTCAAGTTGGTTATTGGGCCGAATCCATTAAATAGTTCAGCAGTTATGAGCATCTAAAACATGATTTCGTCAATAACCCCAGGAATATTCATCCGATCGATCCTAAACTTGAGAATCGTTCGAATAACATTGAAAGAAAAAAGTATGTCGATTTTTGTGATAATTTTTAGGCCAGATAATTTTCAAGAATTCCGAAAATATTTTTTAGTAATAATCAATTAGTCGTTAGATATTCATTGATCTCAGCAAAGAATAGTGTCCTCATGGAGGTTACCTTTGGTACATTGCATCAGTGACGGCTCGTCAGGGTAGGCAGGGTCGGCCGGGCCGACCCAAACGCAACCGAAAAAGAGAAGGTGAAAATAAATATTTTTTAATCGAAACTTATTTGAAAAATTAATAGCAATATTTAAATCTCGAGAAATTCCTTAGTATCTTTTCCTCTGCCCTCTATATATCTCATATTTCCACTCAACACATCGAAGTACACATTATTTCGGTTAATCACCTCAAATAATTTTTATTCCAAGTTCCCGCATCTGTCCTTATATACGTAATAACGCAGCTCAGCTAGCCGAGCCACAGCTTTCAGTTCATGATTTCATCTAACACATACGTCGCTCGAAGTTCCTATTAATGATTAATGGAACTCTACAATACCTCGACTATGACACTTGCGAGGTCGGCCGAGAACCCTTGGCCGTCGGCCGTCCCTATGTGAAACGGCAGGCGGGTGAAATTGATTATTATTATCGATGTTTATTTCAAATATCAAATTAAAAATTGTAATTTAATATCCGACATCTTCATATGTTTATCCTAAATTTTAATAGAAAGAGAAATCATTATGTATTTAAAATTTTGTCACGTATCCTGTTAATAATTGAAATTTTCAAATTTCAAATGACTATTATCATAAGTACTTGAATATTATTTCAATTTCAGAAAAAAGTGTATTCGTAGTGTATGGAATAAATTTTGTAATTTTCTGACCATAAAAATTCATTCTTAGTAACTGAATAGGTATAGCAAAACAGCAACCCATGACTTGTTTATTTTTCAAAGACTAGGTCGGCCAATATACCCTTGGGAAGGGGGTGTATGAGAATTGCATTGCGTGTGTTTACACTTTGATTATCAGAGTTCAGTTCCCTAGTTTGGAGTAAGATGTTAGTGTGTAGGGCTTAGGGTTGTACGAGTTTTCGTCCGCTTTCGGTTACAATTTGAATGTGATCCAGATGGCAAGTGTAAGAGAGGTAGTATCAAATTGCGGTGATTTGATTAGTTTTTTAGTAGATAACAGGTTTTCCATTATTAGAATAATTCTAATTGACAGCGTTCACAACATGATGAAAATGATTTTAATTTTACTAAGTTTTAACATGAATTGTTGGACAGTTATACATTTTAGATATGATTGTCACTGTATTTGTAACATGTAAACTTGAAAAAGGCTCAATGTACGCCGAAACATATGTAGTAAAGTATTAATAAAAATAAGATGAAATCCTAATTTCAATCCAGTGCTCTAATCCCAAGAAAATTGCTTCTAAATTATAAATATACATATATATATATATATATGCTTGGTCTGGCCGACCCACTCCTAGAGAGCATCTGAGCCGTCACTGCATTGCATATTCTGAAATTTCATCTTCGAAGAGTACATCCTCGAGAAAATAAAGGACTTCTTTCTTGCTTGTCCTAGTTCATAAAACTAGTAGGATGGCGTTTTGTCCAAATGTCTGTAATTTTAGAAAATCGATTCGAAAATGATCACAATGGATTGGGTACACTTTCATGTCGAATTATTCGTGGTCGAAATTGAGTATGTCCGGACGGTCGTCTTTATACTCTCTATTTTTCGAAGGAGATGAGCTGAAGTGTTCCTATTTTTGGCGCTCTTGTTCACCTGAACAGAGTGCTTATCAATTTGCCCAAATGTCTGTGACTTTCGAATTTTTGGGCAAAAGTGGTATCAATCGTTTTGTTTGGACCTACTGATGAATAATCCGTGGTCAAAATCGATTCTGTCCGTCCGTCCGTCCGTTCCAGAACACGATAACTCTCGAACGGATGAAGTTAGAGAGTTGAAACTTACAGAATAGGTTTGAGGTATAAATATCTCGGCTAAGTTCGTTATTCGGTCAAATCGGCCGAATAGGTATGGAGTAACAAAAAAAATTTTTTTTTCAAATGACACTGTTCAAATAAAAATTTTTTATGGTGCAGTTTTATCAGACGTATACAAAAATACCACTCTCGACTTCGACAAGCTAATAGTTCTGGAGATATGATTTTTCAAAATTTAAATAATTGTAAGTGGTTTACAAGAGCGCCTAAGCCAAC
Source organism: Micraspis discolor (assembly GCA_030674115.1). Lineage (NCBI taxonomy): Eukaryota > Metazoa > Arthropoda > Insecta > Coleoptera > Coccinellidae > Micraspis > Micraspis discolor. The sequence continues at coordinate 970,394 of JARTUT010000010.1, read as the reverse complement.
TGACCTCACGTCAGTGCTTTCTAAATTTTTAATGTAAGATATAGGTTTGTGTAATCTTTCACATTCTTTGTGGCAGTTGTTTTAGTATACCAGTGTTTGGTAAAAGATTTCAGAATAAGTCCGCAAAAGCTCCTGACTTCATGTCAGAGCTTTTTTACATTTTCCACCAAATAAATCAAAATAAACAATGTATATATGGAGATTGCAATTTCAGAATTTGTAGTTTCGAAGGAAATTTTTCATTATCCAGATGTGGCTACCGTCCTTCTATAAGGACATTTGTAGGTTTCGTTGAGGAGCGATTTAAAAAAATTTAAACACTCTTCAACAGCTTGGCGCTCACTTGAGAGATCTCTAAGTTAAACGCACAACCCAATTTAACTAGTAAAATTGTTTACATAATAAACGTTATCATTGTATAATCATGTATTTAACATTCTAAATTTATGAAGAATATTTACTTTTCGAATGCAGGCAAAAAAAAAACATTTTATCCCATTTTGACCTTTAAAGACGACAATATTCAACCCATGGTGACAAGGATAAGTTGACGTTTATTCACTGAGTGAATTAATTTTTTTTTAATTCACTAGTGGAATAAAATGTTCACCACTCACTTTCTGGAAATTATTCATTCCACACAGAGTGCACGTAAAACTCATTTTAAAGTATGTTTCTTAAAAATTCTACATTATCAGTCATTTCTATCATTAAAGTTGAAATTACAATTATTATGATTTTGAAAATGGAACTGGAAACCTGCACCTCCTCCAAAGGAAATACGCTCAGTCGCACATGTGTTTGAGGACTTTTCAGGTCCTGCTGGAATATCCATTTCTGCATCAGGAACACCGGTTTTTGTGACCCCAACAAGTATTCAGAAATATTCATTTTGTTTTGTAGTGAATCTTCAATATATCCTTCTTCAACAGAACTTGAGCGCCATCCACCATGTCTTTTCAAAACTGTCAAATCTGTCCCAGAATTTGCGAATAAATGTGCAAAAGAACACCTGAAACTGTGCCCTGTATATTGTTCAGCATCAGAAAGGCCCAAATACTTTGCAATAGTAACGGGCATTTTCGAAAATGTATTCACACCTACAGGCTGGACGGTACGTTTTCATTTTTATAATTTATAAATAGTCGCTTGTGATCAACTTTGCTTGACCTCAAGTTCCTATACTTGCGGAATATATCGAGTGCAGCAACCTTATTAGTACCATTGACCACAATGAACACTCTTTTCTTATAAGTTTTCGCGTCTGGAATCTGAATAACCAATACGCTGCTCCGATCTTCCACATCATCTACAGTCATAGTCACCAGCTCGCCGATTCTACACCCTCCAGCAACACCCATAATAAAAACTACCTTTATCAATAAATATTGCTCATCAGGAGCGGCATCTAAAAAGTATTCAAACTCCTCTCTTGTGAATACCTTCGACTTTGCTACGTATCCCCTGGAATGTTGCTTCAAAAAGGCGGTGACTTGGTGGAATCTGCCGATGTCTATTTTTTCTTTCAGACCCAACATTTTTTTAAGTAGCGAGTAGTAGGACCATAAAGACGACGACTCAACTTTCTTGGATTGTTCGGAAATATACGCCAAAATTATTTTTTTGACACCTTTGGCTTTTTTATTATTTCTCCAGGCAAAAAATGCCATATATTGCTTTTCGTACAATATTTTTTATTTTAATGGAATTACTGCTTCTGCTGCCTCATTTGCTTCTTGTATAATGCACACAGGAACTACAACCTCGTCGTCACCGCTCAACATTTTTTTTTTAAATAAAAATTCTTTGACGGTTCTATAACTTGCCAACAATTAATTCCATAGTGCCCTAGCAAGCCTCGATCGAAGGGAAATCTCGTTATGATTTTGAATTATGCCTAATATTTCCTCTAAAAAGTAGATATTCATTATTTGAAATTTCATCAAAATGGGATAAAATTTTGTATACGACACGTGAGTTAATAATGTTTATTCACTCGAAAAAATAAACATTCATTTAACTCACTTGTTGTATAAATAACTATTATTATTACTATCATATTTTTCTTATCTGAACAAGGAATCCCAAAAACTCCTCTTTGTCGAACATCACCTAAATGAAACAATTCCGAGACAAGTACTAAACTGAAAGTGATCATTTTATTATAACTATCTGTTCTTAGGAAAATCGAATACCTTTTTCTTTTTTGAATTCTCACGAAATAGGAATGACAAGAATTCTAAATCATTGTTTCACTTTAGATTTCAGCTTCTTGGACGTTGGTCGGCAAATCGAATGATATAAAAGAACCTTAGGGCCGTTCTACTTATCCGACCCTATAGAGTGAACGTTTTTTTTTCTAACGGTCGATTCATTTTTGAGGATGGTTTGATTCGTCCGTTCGCAAATGACACATCTCTACCTCTCCCCTCTCGTTTTCATATGCGGTCCACAAGTGTGACGTCACACATTTGTCCAATTTATGCAGAACTTGAAGATTAATTAGAAGGTAAGATGAAGGAATAATAATCGAAGTTGAAATAAATATTGAAAATAAATTGTGAGCGTCTTTCATAACTTTTTTCCACTTACCCGTCTTCCGGCTTCGTTGTTATGAAGATTCATTAGACCTGTAGCTGTATTTGGATCTTCACGAACGTCGAGGAATTCCCTACTGAACCTTTCACCATATTTAATATCTTCTGAACAACCTCCCCATTTCCATTTATGTGATTTTTTTTGTCTTATCTTATTATCACACGAGCATTGTGGGAGCTCTCCTTTTGAGCATGCTCTTGTTACCGTGAATGCTACACTGGCTGCTGATATTGCTGATAAGTAGGCTGCTTCTCTGCTTTCTAAATAAAAAAGAAAATAATAAGTTACCATCCACTCATTGATCAATTTATCGAATTAGACCTACATGGGTGATTTTTTCAAAAAGACAAATATACCGTTAAAATTGCGATAGCTTAGATGAAACACTTCGTGCATTTCGGCAGCATTTCATCATACCGCGAAACCAAGCTGTTCCGATAGACAATGCCATAAAAAATGTTGAAAAGCATTGACGTCCGGAGTATTTCATCATATCACGAATTTTTGATTATTCAATATGTGATATAAATCTGGTCTTCAAATATCTTCACATTTATGGAATTATAATAACTGAAAGATATATATGCGATGTTTATATAGTGCGTGTTCCGAAACTGAAAGATAACCTGGTATCAGGCGAGAAGTGAAGTTATGAACAAGATACCAAAAATAATTATTGAAATTTAGTGAAGCGAAAATGGTATTTTTCAAAACATTTTAACATTTAACGCTCTTAGTCCATCATTATAATTGGTTATTAGTTTGATCACCATTTTCATAATTTTACAGAAATTTTATGGTTATCTCAGATAACAGTGCATCTATCGCATCGATAAATCAAAGTAATATTATTGTTAACTAAATAAAGTAAAATGATTTTTGACGAGTTGGGGTCAAAAAATTATTGTCAGTGAACTTCCATTCTGAAAAAAAAATGTACAACACTACACTTGGCAAGATTTTTCAAAATATGACCCATTTAGTCTATATTTCAAAATACAATAGTAAAACATTTGCCATTTTTCTTGTCGAGAAAAATATAATATAATATTTTTTGCAAAGTCTAGAGTACTTTGCAAGAAATAATTATAATCAGTTTGAAATGAAGTCATATGGACAAATTATGTACTATAGCTCATTTCATTCGAGATTCTGTCTAGATCTACGTGCGAAAATATTGCATTAGTACATCAAGAATTTCGGAAGATGGTGAAAAAGTGATGTTTAGTTTTTTATTTATAATTAGTAAAGTTATAATTTTTTTGGATTTTGGAAAAAAGAACCTACAAGATCATAGAAAAAAAGGTTTGATTCCCGAACCTGTACCCACATTTGAAATAATTTTAATTCAACAATAAAACTTGCTGTCCGTGCGCCGCAATGTGATTGAACGCATTGCGTCAGAAGTAGGCTATACTCGTAATAATTTTTTTTTAGGGACAAACTTATTTACAAAATCTAAAGAGATTATAATACGAGTATAATCTAAGCTCTTTAAAGAACTGATTTCCGTTAGAAGTTTTCATTAATGGCAATTTTCCAATGAACTAGACCCTTGTCAGTTAATTACTTTCTTTGGGACTTCCTTAATCATTGTAAAAAAAAATTTGATTAAGTGCAATGAAAATTTTTTGCTTCGTGGGACCTTTGGAGCCTAGAAATAAAAAAAGAGTTCAACTAAATCTAATACTCCGTTCAAAATATATTTTTTTATTTAACACAAAAAGTTTTATCGTAATGCAGTGATTTTTTTTTATTTCATTCGCTTCTTACTTACCGTGTTTATGTTAGCAAAAGACATGTTTTAACCAGAAAAAAGTATCACTATTGTTCAATATTAAAAAAAATTTTTACAAATAATTATTTATGATCAAAAAAAACTTTTTCATTCATTCATAAACAATCTTTACATATTTCTATAGTTTAAATAAGTCGTTATGAATGTTTTTCAATTATCGACATCTACAAATTAACAAATAAATTTTTTTTCACTTACAATTTGTTACGAACACATTATTAAATTTTCTCAATTTTCTCTTCATGATTATTTTCCAAGTAACAAAAACGATCTTGTGGATCAAAATATCGAAATCATTTCATTTTCTTATTTCCTATTACAAAAATAATTTTTTTCGGTATTTTGATGCACAGGGATACCCATTACGGTGAATTTTTTTATTAAATGAAAAAAATTATTTTGAACAAAGTATTACATTTATTCAATTATTTATCACACTTTCTTATTTTATGTGTACACGAAGCGATAACATTTTTAAGGCAATTGTTCAAATATTCTTTTTTTTATTGACAATAATCGGGGAAGTCCCGGAAAAAATTGCTAATTGAAAAAGGTCTAGATTACTGGAAAATTAACTTTAATAAAAATGTCATAAGTTCAACCTACATATAGCGCACAGACGGCAATTTTTAACGTTAAGTTGAAAATATTAATAATGGAGGTACAGTTTCGGAGAAAGGAACGTTTTTTTGTACATTTCTTCCTCTTTCAAGATCTTTTTTCCAGAGCCCACAAAAATTATTAATTTACCAATTATGAGTTAAAAATACCACTTTTTTGATATTTTTAGTTGTTTATAACTTCTGAAATTTATAATGTACTCATGCAATTTTTTCTCTCACAATGATCTAGACATAATCCCGAATCGAATGAGCTATATCACATAATTTCATAATTTCAGCTGATATGTCCTATTAACGTCATTTTAATCTCATTAATTAGACTTGTATATCTTGATGCTTTAATTGTTTTTGATTCTGCATCAGTTTTTTAGAGCGCAGTTCTGACAGACTTTGTTTTTGTTTTAAGTAAACTTTTTCATTAATGCATACCTAGTAAGAAAAATTAACTGGACTAAGATCTGGTAAACGAGAAAGCCATAAAAGTGATGGTTATTTGAACTTGCACAATCTATATGGTTGCCACATGAAAAACCTGCATTTGATGCGTAAGGACTGATTCCATAAACAACAATAATTGCCATAATATACAATTCAACGAAAAAATTCTTGAAATTATTCATTCCCACATGTTCTCACCCGTTCGTGTCATAGAGCAATTTGTGGCAATTCCATGAGGTTCAGAACCAAGTTCTGTGAGACCGGATACTGCGACGCGATCAAATCCTTCGAAAACTGTCCGGTTTGTATCTCCGCACCTCGTATATCAAAATATCTAATATGTGGAAACTTACTTATTGATACTACGGCCCCAAAAGTTGAATTCTTTTCTGGAAATGATGTACAGTTCCAACGACTATTTCTGAATTGATATTGGCATTCATCTATTGCTAATTTGGCTCCTCCACCAAGCACCTGAAACAGAAATATATTTTATTCGAAAGTCTGTTTAGAATAAGATGCTATGATAATCAGAAATTGAGAAATGTTTTCTCTTAAGATGGACCTTACTGTGGAAAAGTGGTTCCGACACATTTTTGTACCACAACCGTTCCAGTTGGCAGCATGGCCATACCTATGAAATACCTATATATTCAAGTCCGACTTATAAAAATGCGATAATACTTCGGAATCGAATCGTCTGAAACCTCTACTGGACCCTAAAGAGGAAGAATCATCCCCTATATATACATCGATAATTAAACTCTCTGAGAGCACAATTTTGGTCAGGCATGAGAAATAACGACTACCAATGAACGCAACAAGCAAAAAATATCCATCCATTTTATCAAGTTCTGTGATTCCCCAAAGTAAATGAAAAATTAAATATCTTCTCGTGGCTTTGAACAACCATAATGAGAATTGAGAATATGTACCTGATCAACCTCCAGACATGTACAAATTTTTGCAGAAATCAGACTAATATCTTATGAGATATTTAGTTTTAAAAAAAGAGTTATGGGACCTTTTCAAAAATCTTCTGGCGTGTGTCTGGCAAGCCTCATTCCAACACCTTCAAAGTTTCAACTTGATCGGATAGATATTCTAGGAGTTCCTGGGGAAACCAAATATCAGATGGTCATAACTCCTTAACTATTCGATAGCTCCTGAAATATTGAATGGATTTAGCCCGATAACGACTGAGATTTTCAGACAGTAAAATATAAATATAAAATATAAAATCACTAGCTCATTTCTATCAGGAGATAGAGAATATACGGCCAGCCCGAGCCAGCTGGCCGGACGTATTCGAATTTGACCACGGAATCTTTATCAGAAAGTCGAACCCACCAGATTGAGACCTTTTTCGGCGGAATAATTCATTTCTAATAAGTCCGAAAAAAGATTTTTAAATAAGACCTTTATTTTTGAGTTCTACTCAAATGTCTTCTTCTTCTATTGGTGCCTATTCTCTGTGGATGTTGGCAATCACGTTGGTCCACATTACTTTATTGACAGCTGTTCTGAATACTTGAATGATCGTCATCCCTGTCCACTGCCTGATATTCTTCAGGCATGATGTTCGTCGGCGTCTTGGAGACCGTCTTCCTTCTATCTTGCCTTGTAAAATCAGCCGAATCAGTTGGTATTTTTCATTACGCAATACATGTTCCAGATATGATACCTTCCTGATTTCAATACACTGCAATATTTCTAGCTCCTTTTGCATCCGTTGCATAACAGCCTCATTCGTGACATGGTAGGTGTACGAAATCCTGAGCATCCGGCGGTAGCACCACATTTCGAAGGCTTCCAATCTCTAGCATGTTGCCTCTGTTAGTGTCCAGGCTTCCACTCCATAAAGAAGAGTGGAAAATATATAGCACCTTAAGACTTGTGCTCTCAAGTGTATATTGAGATGCATATTAGACAATATTTTTCTGAGGCGATTGAAAACTGCCCTCGCCTTCTCTATGCGGCATCTTATCTCTTGTGAGTGGTCCCATTCCCCGGCATCCTAGGTATGTTACCTTGTTGACTATTTCCAAACTTTCATTATACGCTGTAAATTGACGTTGGACTTCCTCGCTTTTACTCACTATAAGGACTTTGGTCTTCCTACAATTCAGTTTCATGGCGTACCTCTCATATGTTTCGACAACACGGTTGATTAATGCTTGTAAACCCTCCGCACTATCAGCCAAAAGAACTGTGTCGTCTGCATATCGTAGGTTGTTGATTACCATTGATTTTTATGCCCTCTTCTATTCCGCCGACATCCTCCCTGAACAGCATCTCCGAGTAGGCTTTGAATAAAGCTGGTGATAGGATGCATCCCTGACGAACTCCTCGTTTGACATTGAATTTTTGGGTGTTGTGGTTGTCTATCTATACAGTTGCCGTCTGTTGAAAGCACAAATTCCTCATAAGCTGCAAATCTTTATCGTCAATGCCCGAGTCTTTCAATATCTGGAACAGTTTGCTATGCCGTACTTGCTTACACTTTCGTCTCTAGCTCTTTGTATTAGAACCTGAATGGAGAATAGGGCTTCCCGTGTTCCGAATCCTCTTCTGAAGCCAAACTGGACTTCGCTTGTATTTTCTTCAAGCTTTTTATATACTCGAGAGTGTAAAATATTGAGAAGAATTTTGAGGGCATGGCTGATCAAGCTTATAATTCTGTAGTCGGAGCATCTGGTGGCATTTGCTTCTTTAGGAAGAGGTATGAGTCCAACCAGTCTGCAGGAAGTTCTCCAGTTTCATAAATTCTGATGAGTAGTCGAGTTAGAATTTTAAATTGGTCAGTTTCGAATAGTTTCAATATTTCACTGTGTATACTATCCGGACCAGGTGATTTATTGTTTTTCAGACGTTTTATTGCGTGCTGGTACTTTGATGTCTGTTTGTTCTTCTTCCTCGAATAGCTCTTTCATATATTCCTTCCACCTCTCGAGTATGCTTTTATTATCATAAAGTAAGTTGTTATATTTGTGTAGTATGAGGTTATTGTTTTGTGAGTTTTTTATTCCTGCTACAGCTTTAATTCTCTTGTGTAGGTTGAATGTATCATGTTTTCGTTCTAAAGATTCGATTTCTTCGTACTTACCCTGCAGCCATAACTCTTTCGCTTCTTTGATCTTCTCGTTGATTACTGTATTGATTTGCTTGTATGCCTTTTCACTTCAAATGTCTGTCATTTTCAATTATAAGCCGAAAATATCAATTGAGTTCGAAAATTGGGTATGTCCGGGCAATTCAAATTTATCTTCCGAAGGAGATGAGCTAGATTTTTCTAATATTAAGAATAAGTTAATTGTCCACATTCCACATATCTCGATTATATTGGTTATTGCGCCAAATCCAACGATTAGTTCTCCCTTTATGCGCATCTGAAATTTGGATTTCTAAATAAAACTCCCATCCATTATATCGATTTGTTACTTGGAACGTATTTCAATGAGGTTTGAATGAATAGGTTTGTGTAGTTATTATTTGGGCTTTATCTTTTATTGTTCTTGCTACCAACGTTTCAATAGAGATCTTCTACCGCTCTCAAGGCAAATACGTTTTCGGAAGCAGAAAATATTAAAATTTTTTCAATTTTAAACATTCGTAAAGGCTGACAGAACACCGAATTCTGATAAAATTTTTACTTATCTATGGTAGAAAGATTTCTTCAAGTTCGATCGTACAATCGGCTTCCAAACCTCCGGCAACTCTATTGATGGAGCACAGATGGGATCAAAAGCGACCTTCATGAGGGCTGCTTATTTCAAGAAGTCTTGAAACTATAAAAAAGTACAATTATTATCTAATTTCGGGAGATTTGTCAGTCTCGACAATTGGTGATTATTGAAAAATCTTCAAATATTTTCTGCTTTCTAAAGCTTATTTGCCGTGAAAACAACATAAGATGTTTATCGAAATTTTCGTAGCAACAACAATAAGAGTTGGTGGATAAAGACCAAATAATTATTTCACACGAGTCATCAGATGCTAGCGTTTTACACTAATCACTGTAGGGCGCATGCATATTTTGAAACTTGGAATAATGTGCAGTATTCATCAATTTAAGGATTTTGTAAGTAAATCATGCGCACTTTAATCTTCTTATTACAATATTGTTTGGAACACAGATGCCACAGAATTTCAACAGATTTTATAAATAATAAATTTTTTCCTCCATAATATAAAATCGTGTCTTCCATACAACTACCTAAAAACCCAATAGCGGGTAAAGTAAATAGTGCACGACGTTATTCCATCTCGCATATCTCCCTTATAATAATTGCTTATCCGATAATATTAAGTTGTTAGTAGACGGTTCTTAGTGATTTGAACTTGAATAAATAAGGTATTTCAAAAGACTAGAGCTTACTGGAAGGAAAATATCAATTTCTATATGATTTTCGATGGAAAACTTATACCTTCTATTGTATGTTTGGTTTTCAAGAGAAGCGCATTTGAAGTCCAATTAAAACTGAAAGGAAAAACTGTGAAAGGTTATTTTTAATGCGATATATGTATAGCTTTGTTGATTCTTCCACAGTTATTGTGGTGGTTGTTTCAGTGTTACACTGTTCCACAGTATGGAAAATGACTTTAGAATAAACGCGGATAAGCTTGAAACCTCACATCAATGCTTTTCTGCATATTTCAATCTTTCAGTCCCACGCAAACAGGGGGAAAGCTTCTTAAGAAAATCCTATACCCGAATTGTACACTTAAGGAGTTATCGAGGAAGAACTTGAAATAAGGGAAATCCAAAATTTCTAACTGAGTGAATGTAGTATGTGACCTCTCAAATCACAAAAATAAACTTGAATTCGGTGATACAATGATTAAATTTAACAATTTACGTTTCTATCTCTTTACAAACATCTTAACGTAACACTGTACATTCTAGGTGAGATTCATAAGATTACATATTGTTTAAAAATGAAAATTGTGAAGGTATGATGGATTTCATTCTGCTTGAATATAAGAAAAATGAGGGTCTCCATCTTCACCAATCAATTGAGATATTTAATGATGATGATATATAGGGTGTTCTGATTTGTTTCCGAGATACGGGTAGTCAAAGTTGGAAAAATAATTCGCGTTTTCTTTAATATCTTTTGTCTGCTTCGAAATCCTTTCATGAAATTTCGTATACAGGGGTTTTTTGGGACGATATATTCAAATTTGTAATCCATTCAGTTGAATTTTTTAGAGGGCGCCACCGGCTACCATTTCAACCCATGTAAACCGTTGCAACTTCTTTGTGCTACCCTGTACACCGTTTTGGACCTAATAATTCGATTCTCTCTACCCTTTTACTTAAAAAAAGGTATAACTTATCGAAGTCGCTGGGAGCAACCGTTTCTGAGAGAAATGCATTCAAAGCCAAAGGGTCCCAAAACTTCTCCGAAAATTATTCCATTCAGATATTCAATTTAAATTCATTTTGAAAATTTCTAAGGCAATATGCATGCGGATTTTCTATTAGCCACTAATAAGTAGAAGTGGTGTGCTATGTAATTGTTGTTTTTAAGTGTTCTGAATATTCTGTTTCCTGAAATATTGAGTTGTTGGGATGCTTTACGAATACTGAGATCTGAGATTTCTATTTTCTTCGAAGGTCTGTAAAATCCTATTTCTCTGTAGATGATTCCTTCTTTGTATGCTTCGTTCGGGCCTTTGATAACCAATACCATTTTCCTGTATTTGTTGATAACCTATTAACTAGGTAACTATCATTATAATTAATGACATCTAAACCTAACACAGTTTAAATCTGTAATTATGTATATATACACTTTGAATATATTGTGGTTATCATGGAAAACCAGAATAATCATTAGAGATTTAGATGTCATTAATTATAAATATAGTTAATTCATATATTGATACAATTTTACTAGTTTAATACAATTTTTGAAACGCTTTTTGTGTATAATAATGTAGAATATCCAGACATCATTTTTGTTTATGGTTTATGTAATGGAAATGCAAGAGCAGCTGCTGCATGAATATGCAACACGTTTTCCAAATCGTCGACACTCCAATCATGAAGCAGCTTATCAACAAAAACGAGAAAATGGTATTGGTGATCGAAGGCCCGAAAGAGGCATACAAAGAAGAAATCATCTACAGAGAAATAGGATTTTACAGACTTTCGATGAGGTATAGCTTTTTTAACTAGAAGTCAGGGGAATCGATTTTGTAAGCTATTATAGGGGTTTGCAAAAAAGAATTTCTTCTAAATAACACTTCCAAGTTTGAAAACTATTAATATTTTATTCAAAACAGAGAGTAATGTAAAAAAAATGAAAAATAAAATCGTCAAAAGAAATTTTTGAAAAATTCACTATGAAAATTGGTATGAATCATAAGCTTTGAATGCGTTTTTCTCGGAAACTGTTGGTCCTAGTGACTTAAATGAGGTATACTTTCCTAACCAGAAAAGCCAGGGGAATCAATTTTTTTAATCCAAAATGACGTACAGAGTAGCACAAAAAAGTTGCAACGGTAAAGGAGACGAAATGATTGCCAGTGGCGCTCTCTAGAAATTCAACAAAATCGACCACAAATTTGAATTTTTCACCTCAAAAATCCCCTATGTACCAACTTTCATGCAATTATTTGGAATCAGCCGAAATATATTGAGAAAAAACGCTAATTATTTTTTCAACTTTAACACCCTGTATCTCGGAAACAAGGCATTTTCGAACCCATTTTCATAGGAACTTTTTTGTTTGAAATGCTGTTGTCTAACACCAATTTCAGTTTGTCAAACAAATCAGAACACCCTGTATATGCAGGGTCTTTTGAAATAAAAAAGTATTTGACAGTTTCCGGAACAACCAGAAGCTGAAGGAATCTAAATATTTTTTATGGATAAAGATTGTTATATCAAACCTGAACGTGCGAATTTTCAGTTCCAGATATAAACGTATAACAGGCCATTGTATTATTATTAATATACATACCTTATATAAAAATTCATAACGAATAATCAGATATATATTCAAAATTTTTAATTGAGAAATTTTTGTTTGGGAAATATACTCACAGGTAATATTTTGTCGTTCATTGAACATAATTCTTTTTGGCGATCTATCAGGTACTCTAATTTGTTGCATCTGTCTCTAAAATTCGATGAAGCTAACTCTACTGAGTTGAGCATTGAATTCGTTAGTCCTAAGTGCCTGGAACAAAAAAAAGTATTAAAAAATTGAAATAAACTGCTGAATTCTTAACCATCGGTTATTATGTAATATTATCCATACTTTCACATTTCTCTTTCATTTATTTTAGGTAAATCATTCATGATTTGAAAATCTTCAAAAATGTAAATAAGATTGAATTGTTTAGGAATTGTCCAAGGTTAGTCTAGCAGTTTTCGATTATCGTTGTTGTGATGAATTGTGCTAGGTTTCTACTGTTCGAATGTTCTCTTTATTCTTTGTAATTTTCTAGATATTTCACAAAATAAATAAATGAGCCAGCCCAGAATTTTCTTCGAAAAATTGAGTTGTGGTGTTAAAATTTTTGAAAAAACTCTTTTAATTTCCCGTTAAATAGAAAAAACTAAAATAATATAGGGCCAGCACTTTTGTTGCTTCTGACCACAAAGGAGTGTAAAAATTTGTCTTATATTAGTGCTGAGTTGTGCTGTAATAACAAGTTCCTAAAATATATAACAAAGCCAGCTCAGCAATTATTTTTTTCAATTGAAATATGTGGAAAACATTGTGCAAGGCGTGAGTGAATTTGTGCTATTAACAAAAAAAAAAAAATAAGATGATTTCCGAATAAACTGGAAAATTAGAAAAAAGTTCTTTTTTTTCTATCAAAATTGTTTCATACAGCTTAGCTACATCTGTGCTGATTTGTGTTGATAAAAATACCATAAAAAACATCTATTTTACATTTTAAATGGAGAAAACTCGAAAAATCAATGGATTTTGTGAAGTTTTGAGAAGATAGCCCATCAGTTTGCAAAAAAAAGTTTTTTTATTTCTCATTCATTTGTCTGTAATTTTCAAATATTGAGCATAAATGGACACAATCGATTGAGTTTGATTTCTGATGAAGAATCCGTAGTTAAATTTGAGTATTCCGGGCCGTATATTCTCTATTTTCCGACGGAGATTGGGTAAATTTTCCAAATTTTTAATTTAAGATATAGTGGTGGTTGTTTCAGTATCACACTGATGCAGAGTCCGGGAATTTAGACCAAGCGTGTAAAAGCTCCTGATATCATGTCAGTGCTTTTCTACATTTTTAAATGTCACATTCTGTGTTCAACTATCTTTCGACGGAGATGAGCTAGAGTTATCATATTTTCAGAATAGTGAAGTTGCGAAATACCTCGGTCAAGTCCCATGGATCAGGAGTTATGAGCATTTTTTTAGGATATCACACTGTTCCAGAGCCCGCGGAAAAAAGACTTCAGAATAATATTTTAAAAGCTTTTCTGCTTTTTTACGTTTTTTTGCCAACACTTATTTTCATGAATAATAGAGGTACATATAGTTTCTAATGAATTTTTGTTACTTGAAGCTAAGCTAAAACTACATCCTCGAGGTTTTCTCCGATATCAATAATTATTTGATGAACTACACTGAGTAGGAAAAGTAACGTACCACCAGAAAAATTGCTGAAATTAAAAAATAGATTTCTCGCAAACCATTGCTTTGATTGTGATGTTTTTTTCTTCAATTGTAGGACTACCTTTTGGTTATCTTATCTATATAATAATTTGGTAAAGGCCATCGACTCTAACGTTATACAGAGTGTATTGAAATGTATGGATTTTTCTCTTTATTTTGAAACACCTTGTGGCAACTGCAGGTAACTGAAATAGATTTTAGTTAAAACCATGTTAAAGTTGTACTTTTTCTGAGCAATATGTTTTTTATTCATTGTTTGTTCCTCACTGTTAAAGAAGGCTTAATTTAATGGAGGTTCAATTATGGTAAGGGCGGTTATTTCACTAACTGCAAAATAGATTTGGTTCCAATAAGTAATGGGACTCTTTTTTAACAGTGATCGATATATTGATGTTGTTTTATCTGAACATGTTGTTCCATTTACTCCATACATTGGAGATGGATTCCTGCGCATGCATGACAATGCTTGGCCCCAGGCATCACGATTTTTAAATGACAACTACAAGTAAATATTCAGACAACGAATTGACCACCTAATAGCCCAGATCTCAATCCAATTGAACACCTTTGGGGTGTATTGGGTAGACAAAAAACGCAACATCAGCCTCCACCTGTGTCACTTCAAGAAGTGAAAGCCTTAGCGTTGTGGCAGAAGTCAGACATGTAATACCCATTATTAATTTTGTTCTGTACAAAAATCGAATTTTTATTAATCGATGTAAATTGTTGAAGTATTTAATTTGAGCTTGGTTGATTTGTTAAATCTTTTATGTAAGCACAATTCTTCAAAAAGTTGTAACTTTTTTGAAAGTGAAGAAAAAACCATGAATAAAGAAACAAATTGTTCAGAGAAAGTACAGCTTTAACATGGTTTCAACTAAAACCCACTTCAATTGCCTCTAGATACCACAGGGTATTTCAAAATAAAAGAGAAAAATCCATAATTTTTTATACACCCTACCTTGTATAACATTAGAGTGGATGGCTTTAAACGGATTATTAATAAGACCATAGGTTAGTTCTACAATTAGAAAAAAACATCACAATCCTACCAATGGTTTGAGAGAAATGTACGTTTTAATTTAAACAATTTTCTCTGGTGGTGCCTTACTTTAGCTGCTCAGTGTATATGTGACGAAAATTTATCGTATCAAGAATTTCTTTCAAAACATCGATAATCTATTCTACAGTGTATTGTAGCCAAGAAGAAAGATTCTCATATGCAAAAGAAAGGGGAATCCATACTCGTATTTCCATTACCATCATAGGGAATAAAGCCCTACACGGTATTTCCGGGTAGAGTGAAAGAAGGAACATGGTATCAAATTACGCAGAAATGCAGAAACAGCAAACTAATTAATCTGCCAGAAAGGGGATTGGCTTCAGGCCTCCAATAGCAGCAAATTTCCAAGGGTTACTTCATACCTCATTGGCTTGCAAACACGGCCATTGTTTGTCCATTGTTTGCGGACAATGAAACCATTATACGCATTTGCATTCATCTTTGAGCTATTCAACTAATCAACGTTGAAAGAGGAGCAGAGTGGTTTTCTTCAAGGGGTTAATCAGGGGACTTGGTTGAGATGGCGTAGCTTAATTAGCTGAAAAAAGGCATGGCAGATGGTTCGGTTGCCTCTATATTATTTTTTTGTTATCCTAGAAACACGTTGTTATTGAGTTCATGAGATTACTCTCGAGTGCCTTGAAGAAAGTCTGTGTCGAGTGTAGTTGAGCTATAAGTACCGGCAAACAAGTTTTTCTTACTTACAAGTTTTCTCGAGGAAAATTTCTAATATGGTGGATATATGTGTCTAGATTGGTCCCCCAGATCGTGGATTCATATTTTTGACATGTAAGAATACGCGAGAAAAAGCCAAAATAGTTTTAATTATGATAAACTACCAAATAGAAACTGCAGTCACATTCTCAATATAACAATAATAATATTAATATAATAACAATAATATATTAATTAATTCTTATAGTAATGAATACATGTATAGGACAGGTCAGAAGGAGAAAACACATATGAAAAAAATTACAAGATGGAAAAAGTTGATTAAATCGGCAGCAGTATTGTAACATTCCTCAACTAACTAAGCTTTAATTATTCTTTTGAATTCTTTGAGCTCGAAAGATTCAATACATTAGGGTAGATGGTTGAATTTAATACACTGATATTTAGGTGAATATTCGAAATTAGTTGAAGTATGTTTGGGGATATAGAGTAAATCATTATGTCTTGTATTATAGCTATGAAACCTAGACAGTTTTATGAAGTATTTCTTATATTTTTAAAAGTACAACAGGCACTCAAAATATATATATACACGTTACTGTTAGGTTTTTTACATTAGTCAGACGACAAGAGTACCTCGGAGGTAAAGGGTCTTTCATCAAGATCTTTGTTTTTTAAAACAAAATAAAACAAAAAATGTTGATGACGATAATTAAAATTTTTTTTTGTATTACAAAAAGAAAAGTTTGGCAATTATGAATGAAAAATAATATGTGGCAAATGGCCACCACGACCACGCTGACAGAAGTTAAGTCTTTCATCGAAATTTCTAATCACTTTTTGTCGGGTCTATTTCGGATATCTATTCGATTGACTCCTTATAGCCCCACAAAAAATAATCCAGTGGTGTTAAATCACATGATCTGGCTGGTCATTCAACAGCTGAATTTCGTGAAGTTATGCGATCAGCAAATTCGGTTTGTAATAACTTAATCGTCTCATTGGCTGTGTGATAAGTGGCACCGTCTTGTTGAAATCATATGCCAGTGATATCCATGTCATCAATGATTGGCCAAAATCGAGTTGTTAAAATCTCGCGATAGCGTGATCCATTGACCGTTACCGCATTTCCAGCCTAATCTTTGAAAAAGTATTCCCTAGTGCGTACCTTCCGCCGATTTTTGGCGTAATTTTTGTATAATTACACTTTGAATCACGCCTCCAGCCCAGATAGCTCACCATACAGTGACACGTTGAGCATGCAAAGGCTTCTCAATAATCGCTCCAGAATTTTCAGAAGCCCAAATGCAGCAATTTTGTTTGTTGACGTACCCTGACAGGTGAAAATGGGGTTCGTCTGAAAAAATGATTTTTTTCAGAAAAACCAGCGGGTTGTGCCAGAATGAATTGAGCGAATGTACGGCGATGTGAATGGTCGGTCGGCTTCAATTCCTGCACTATTTGAATCTTGTTGAGCTTCGGAATTCGAAAGCCAAATGTATGTCATGTAGTGGTTTGGGATAACCCCAGTTGTTGAGAACGTCCAGAAATTGACAAATTTGGATCTTATTCAACACTGTGGCTCACGGCTGCGATGTTTTCAGTCGAACACGCGTTGGTGTTGGCACATTTTGTACCGAGCCCGTCGACTCAAATTTATCTACCAAATTCTTAATAGTGGTCTCAGAAGGTCGATTATTTTGTCCGAAAATATTACAAATTTTACAGAATGTAATTTTAACAGAACCACCATTTTCATAGTTGATGTTAATTATGTTTTCTTGTTGAAAGACCTAATATTGACGATCAATCACAAATTTCTCTTTTGAATTATAAATACACTATATTATAATATATGTGGCTGTAAACTAGACTGTAATAAACATTGATGATAGCTTCTAAAGGAAGCATGTTTTTCACTCTGCTCATTGCATAGAAAGAACTATTGAGTTTTCCGCAAATCGATATGTGCAATCCATCTTAGATTGGAATCGATGTAGATCACATCGGGTTTTCTTAATATATTTTATGAGGGAATTTGAACGACACCAGTCAACAAAGCACTTCAACCAAGTCACAGCACAGTTATTGTAATTGTAGATCGTCAAAAGTTCAAGCAAAAATCAACATAAACGTATCGTCCGGAAACTGAAGTATCCTGAAGAATTTAGATAGTTAGATATAAAAAATGTTGGTAGAAAATACATAGTAAGAAAAATCCAAAAAAGTATTAATTATGATAAACTACCAAGTAGAAACTGCAGTCACAATCTCATTATAAAAAATGTTGATAGAAAATCCATAAAAGAAAAACCGAAATAGTTTCAATTATGATAAACTACCAAGTAGAAACTGCAGTCACAATCTCATTATAAAAAATATTTGCGCCCTTGTTCTAGAGTCATTTCCTGTACTCTGTAACAAATTGATACAAAACAACCCTATGAAGAATGATCCCATATCTCAAATCAAAAATAACTATTCATAGTTTTAGTCTTGTTCCAAGCTCTAATTTCTTTCTCCTGAGAACCCATGTCAGTGCTGCATTGACATCTCTGACGGACTTTTTGATATTTCTCTTGAGTAAATGAAGAAATGATGATATCTTCTGGTAGAAGGATGAAAGTTGAGAAAATTCAAGATATCAATAATCTCCATACATAGAAAAATTTGAACAGTGCTAAATCGTTTGAGAACAGGCCATGGACGTACCAAAAGTACACTTTTCAGATGCAACTAAATTTCTAGCGCATGTTGTAAATGTGGAGAAACAGAGGAAACAATCTATCACCTCCCCAATATACCATATATAACTTGCAGAATGGTTTTAAGGGTAATCATAATGTTTCCAACTCTTTCAAGAAATAGTTTGATACATGATCATTTCATTCAGTTTTTTCTTCTGATTTTGTCTTTTTATTTTCAGATTCGATGTGGGAACTTGGAGAACCCTCTGTGTCAAAATTCACTCTGGAAGAAAGATGTCCTTCACCCTTCACCATTTGATATTCAATCTTATTTTTGTATACATTTCAACACTTATTCAGGGAGCCAGGGTTTTTTTCACTGGGATTTCTTCCTAAGACTTTTATGTGATACACCATATTGTATGGCTAGTCACTAACCCCTTCTAACACTACATGTTTTATTGTATGCTAACAAATATTATAATTATAAATGATATAACGTCTTCACTGTTCAAATTTGTTTGGGAACATATTTATTCAGATCATTCAACACTATACTACATCGTCAAATGATCTCGCTCAATTTTTGAAAACGGACCAATAGAAACAAACTGTATCTGAAAACACTCAACCTCACAGTGTTTTCACTTTTAGAAATTTGTTTTTATCAAATGCCTAATTTGCATAGGAATATTAATACGTCCGGATAGCTTCGGCCGTTGGTGGAAGTAGCGGTCGTCATGGTTACGATAAACAAGCAGTTGTTAGCGATAACTTCAACAGCACATTTGGCAGTTCTGTCAGTTTATTTTCGTATTTTACCATAAAGTAGATAAAAATGAAACGTTTTGGGAATTGTAATATTATTTTAATTGAGGAAAGTGTGAAGAAAAGTGGGCCGCTTAATACAGTGAAGTCAAGATCCTACATTTGAAGAATTCTGTGCTGCCCGGGAATACCTTGTAAATGAAAAAAAAAGTTTGTCAAAGCTCAATAATATTATGCTAGACTGGGCTTTCAATATGAAGAAAAGAGATGGATCAGACTACAAGGAAAGTGTCGTAAAAACCTTGTGGAATAATACTGCCAAACAGCTGCAGGAAAAATTCTATTCCGAATGGGGCGTTAGGTTCGATCCATTCCCCGACGTGGCTTTTAAAACGGCGCGGGATGCACGAAATGCCAAGAGGCGTATTTTGCAAGTGGACCCTGAAAAAAGAAAAAAAAAAGCGCCAAGGCGCTGTCTTTGGAGCAACACAAAAAGATGGTCAACTTATGTAAAGAAGATAATCCAGACGGTTTGAACAGAAAATTTTATTTTATTTCTGCATTGGAGCTTGCTTGGCGCGGAGGAGAGGGTTCATGATGCCTAATTTCGCATTTCCAATTCGAAACTGAAAACGATGGTAATCCCACGGGGCGAATTGCCTAGAATCCGATATTTTCTAAAGAAATACAAGGTGGTGCCCAAAAATGTGCGGAAACGAAATGGCTGACTCCCAATATTGAAGAAGATATTTGCCCGGTGAGGTTATATAAGCTACTTGTATCCAAAAGAACTGCAAACATAACCACTGAAATACTATTCCTTACTCCACATAAGAATTGGAAATATGGATCATGGTTCAAAACTCCCCAGTCGATCCCAATACAATAGCTAAATGGACAAAAGAATCGGCAGAACTCATTAGCATCAACACAACCAAGTCGAAGATAACCAACCACTCGCATCGACCTACTGCTGTCAGCCAATTAGCTAAAGCAGGGATTGGCGAGGAAGAGCTGATAAAGATAACAGGCCATTCTTCTGCAGCGTCAGTGAAACCGTATCTCCAACTGTACCAACAACATCACAAAAAAATAATCACAGCCATAAGGAATGAAAAAAATGTCCTTCAAGAAACAACATCAGTATCTACTTCATCATTCGAAAATAATGCTCGTAATGTGTATAATAATTGTACTATCAATAATTATTATTTTGAGAATAAAGATGAATAATTTGTTGTTATGCTTCTATCTGGTTATTTTTGAATAAAAAACTATTTTTTATTTCGTTTGATTTATATTGTTGAATGATCTTTCCAAATGCCACACGAGATTCGAATTTTTTTGAGAACACTCTGTCGTACTAAATTATTCAAATTCACTCAACAAAGTGATCCCGAAATACCACTCGCCTTCGGCTCGTGGTATTTTAAGATAACTTTGTTTTGTGAAATTTAAACGCATAATTCCCAAAAAACAAGTGTGTTCTCAAAAAATTCTCACCTCTAGTGGTATTACCCTTGAGAACAAGCACGCAAGAGCTACTCATGTCGTGTCATTTCTTTTAACGCCTATAACTAATCCTAATTTATGAGTAGGACTAAAAATTGATAAATGTCATATCAAACTAATTATACGATGAAGATTCTTGTAACAAATTTTTCTGAAAAGTTTCAACAACGAACGTCATTCATAGAATTTTACAGATCTCATTTATAATGTAGTAGTTGGTAGATCCTGAGTGGGTCCAACTTGTCTCCAGCTTATTTTTGTGTTATTTCCAGGAAGACTAATTAAAATTTGAAATAGGAGCGTATGTTGTCACGGTTATGATCACGGTGATCATTGTAGCATGTAACCTATCATTATGGGTAATAAACGAAAATTAGTCGCAAGTTTGAACCTACAAATGTAAACCAATTAACAATTTCGCTCTAGTGGTCATAACATTCTGCCAAACAGCTTAATAATCATGAAAAGGTAATTTATCGGAAGGAAGGGGGCCTGATCGACCATGTTATTGCTTGATTCGGAAGAAATAGAAAAATAATTCATAAAAATTGAAGAGGGTAGTTGGCATATATTGTATTTTTTGACTCAAATTTTGAATTAAAAAAAACACGTTTTTGAAAGTTCGATAGTTGAATATTTAAATTTCTATGTTTGTGTAGAGATTTTAGGAAATAGGGTGAATCTCTGAAATATTATTATTTTTTAATTTCAAATGTTTTACTTTCTGGGCTACGAAGGCAATTTTTCATGAGTTTCAAGTTTTTGGTATGAGAAGATTCAAAAATGTTTGATGAAAAAAAAAGTCATAGTTTATAGAAACAAAAAAGCAAAATAAAAGAAAAATTAATGGAAATAACTATTTATAAATTTATCTGAAATATCCAAGGCATCCATTATATCAAATCAACCTCTACTCAAACTTCCAAGTCACATAGGCAATATCAGTTTGACAACTGATAAATTGTAAAAATCAAGATCAAAAGGATAAATAAATAAATCGATGCCCCCCACTGTAATTAAATTCATACGCCCTCATTAGGTATTTTCTATATTATTTATTGTTCTCTTTGTATCTTGGGTTTTGAATGCTCGTTTTTGTGAATTTTTCTCAGAAATTGTTTTCATTTTACTATTTTTGGAATGAAAATCATCTCGAAGTATTATTAAAAAAAATTATATCAGTTCCTGAATAAGATGAAATATACAAAGCATTTCCAATCCCAGCGCATCCACCAATTCGTCATAAACGAGAAACCTATCAATTTAATTTCTTTAGCAAAATTGCCATTGTAATCTTTTAATTTTTTAATCTGAGAATTCAAATATCATTGCTGCAAATGAGTAGTGATGAATAGATCTTTACTTATTTAATTAGTCCCCCGATCACGATCTTTTCAATACTGTTTTCTACTTCATTTCTCCACAGGGTGCGAGTTTTTTACTAGTACATCAATTTCAATCGAAGGTTTCTGAAATCCATGGGGGCAGCCAAAATTTTTGTACAGGGATAAGGGACTCAACTATTCAGGAAAATAATCGCCTTCATCTACTAAGATTGGAAAACACTAGGCCAAATAATTTTTATTTGGACATCAAGGTCTATGTTCTGAAGTATTTTCTTGATACTGTTCCATCGTGACTAAAACTCAACACAAAATGGCGGACGCCACGAAACCCTCCTCGCTCCTTTTAGATGCCTCGATCCGAATATGGCGCAAAAACAAATATCCGATACCCTTTCTGAGCACCTTGTATAATGGAAACATTGCCAATAATATTGAAAATATCATCTTATTATAAGGGGTTCTAGTGTTCTCAACAGAAGAAATTTGTGAAAAAAAATTTTCAACATACTTGCATATTCGCAGCTCGCGATCATAACAGTTCATGTTTCAGATATACACAAGAGAAGTGTTGACATAATTAAAAAATGCATTCTGAAAATAATGTATGGAAAAAAAATTATATTTCGTTCTTTTAGAATATACAACCTTTCTAAAGCACTAGATATAAGACAGATTTATGCATAAAGAATCATTCTGAAGTTTTGAAATAATAAAATATCTGTGAGATCAAAACACAAATATTTTAACAGAAAAAAACAAGAAAATTATAAAAATACAAGAGCAAAGAAATTGGTCAGCGATGATTTACATATATAGCTTCAGGAATCTATTCTATTATACTGAATAGAAATATGGCCAACTGAGGAAGAACTTTCTACGATAGTATGATAAACTCAAATTGAAAAAAATTTCAAAATATTTAAATGAACACCTACTGCTCTCACTTCATTATAGCACCAATAAAGACAAATACCACTGAAGAGTAGGGATGTTCCGATACAAGTAAATACAAGTAGGTACTCGATACTTTTGTTTCGATACCAACTACTTTTAGCATCGAATCAATTTTGCGATACCTACTTGGTATCGGAAGAAAAGTACTTGGTATCGAATCGAATTGTACTCAAATTTTGACATTGTTTTCTGGTTTCCATTTTAACCGCAAGATACGCAGCGCAGGAGCAGAGATGTCAATTTGTGCAATTCGCAAAGAATGTCAAGAATGTGATGCACAATTAACGCAGCTACAGCCTAGGTTATGATACGGACTTTCTTTCCAATTTCTACATTTCTACTTGCTGTTAGGGTGTAGGTCTAGGGTCAGTTTGGTAATTCCAAAAGTCGTAGTGACCGTTTGTTGCATTGTTGTTACACTGACTAGTCAGAGTACAACATTTCCTCGTGTTCAAATTGTTGTAAATGTATTCTAAATTCTTCGTATTTTTGAGTGATTTATCGGTTAAATCCTGATTTCTGTTCAAAGCGTTTAAGCGTGTCTAAGCTAAGAAGGTTCATACATTATTCCCACAGTTCATCGACAGCGCAAGAATATAATATTTATAATTAACCATGGTGCCACCAAAATCGAAAATATGGGCATATTTCAGCAAAATAGATTCAACAACAGCCAAGTGCAAACAATGTTTTAAGTCTTCGAAGTATAGTGGGCCACTAATAATAAATAAGTGGGCAACATTGAAGAGCAACCCATTTGCAGAATGGGATGAAATAAAACAAATATTTCTGTCATTGTACAAATATGCAATTCAGTATTGTTGTTGGTACATCGGTGCCAATTGAAAGCCTATTCTCCAAGGCAGGAACAGCAATATCAAAGTCCAGAAACAGACTGTCCCCAACCTACTTGGAGCAATTCCTGTTTTTAGGAAATTTGGATGCAAAAAGAGTTTTTGTTTAATATTTTGACATGTATATTTGGAATAAACAGAATAAAAATCTATCCTAACGATCTTTTCTTATTGGTTCTATTAATAAAATATATATAACGTACTTCAATATTCATAATTTGGATTTAAAAAAAATTATTCAATTCACTCCTGAACTGAATACAGCATAGCTGGTTTAGAGAGATCTGAAAACAAATTGAAAAATTAACATCAAACATATTAGCAATACCTCTACTAACTTTCAATCAATAAATCAGTGTTATTGTTAAAATAGCAGTATATAGATAAGCTTAAGCATATTTACACCTATGTTTCATCAGTTTATATTTTGTGTTATGGTTATTTCAAAAACAAAATGTTATTTTAAAATCAAGTAAACTGGATACAGTTATCACGAGAATAACTCTACAGTTTATCTTAGAGCTTGCATGTTTTCAAGAAATACACTCTCTTATTAATATTATACTACATTTTACGAATTGTTGTACCTACATGAGAAAATGAGGGACAAAATGATTGCTTGATATTCAAGCAAATTCTACGAACGGATGATACTTCTTCAAAACACTGCGTATAGAAAAAAGGAACGGACGCACGGATTTATTATTAATAAGTTGAGTTTTAGGGACCATCTATTCCACCACGTGTCACGATGAGAGTAATAAGTAGCATATGTTCCTCATCAACTGCACAAATGCAATAATTGCTAGGAAAATTCACCCGTGGGAGATTCCTGTATTTAATGTGTTTATCGGATGTCTAGCTTGTTTACGTTTCTAAATTTAAGGTGCTACTGATGGAATAGGTTGTTTATTTTCTAGTTGGAATCGCTTACCCCATTTTGGTCTATATATAATATCTCGTAAGAAGGTCAGGAAGGGTTATGGATACATGTTGCTTGAGGAGCAGAAGGGTTAAGCTCTTTCAGATGTTCCTGAAGGAATCTCCGTTGAGATTATATATATTATGTTAGCATATATTTGCTGTTGATTAGTAACATCCTGACCATATTGTAAAAGTTTGTTGGAAATAGGGAAAATGAATTAGGCTTCCGATATTTTTTAGGTATCCGTATCTTAAAAGGAATAAGTGGGAATATTATGAGATCACGGTTTTGTCCGTCTGCCTGTTCAGACTCTTTTTCTTGGAAAAGCGAGAGCACTACTACCCCGTGAAAGTTTTAAAAAACTTTCAAGTCAACCCCCAATCGAAAGATTGCAAGGAAATCAAAACTCAAAATTTACGTTTCTTGAACTCAGAATATTCGATTTTAAGTAATTTTATGTTTTACTTATATTGACTACTTTATTATAGCTAAGATTCCACGATATGAAATTACAATTTTCTTGGTAGGAAAAATGGCAAGTGTTGTACCATTTTAAAATCTACAATGAATGGGTAAAATACGTTTGATAAAACTTGACAAGGGTTGTGTGATATATTTTTTCAACATGGGGTGCCAAAATTAACTGACAAGAATCGTCAACCCTAATTTATTTTACTTCGTTAACAATATGTATTAGGTAGTATAACCAGCCGTATAATCTCTATGTTCCGAAGGAAATAAGCTAGAGTTTTCATATTTTCAGAATAGGTTAATTTTCCAAATATCTCCATCAAATTCATTATTGGACCAAATCCGTCTAATGGTGCAGTTATGAGTATCTGATATTTGGTTTCCTCAATAACTTCTAGAATATCCATCTTATTAATTTCTTACTTGAAAGATGTTTGATTTAGGTTAAAAAAATAGGTTTGCATGCTAGAAAATTTTTAAATATACCCAAAAATTCATATCTTATAAGCTATTCGTCGGATTTCAACAAAAATTGTATGGACGTCATTAATATCTTACATATTTCTGAATTCAATAATCGTAGACTGAAGACACAAGAAGATATGTGAGTTTACACGCGTTTGTTTAATTTAATTTTAGGAGTACCAGAAGAATTGATGAAAATTTTCGATCATTTCAGTTCATTCGAAGTTGTTATATTCTACCAAACCAGGCCAAAAGTTGTGCTCTGAAAAAGTTTGATGTCTAAAGGAAGTGATTCTTACTCTTTAGGGTCACAGTATAGATACCAACCAGTAGTCGCACTCCCTGGATTTATTACACTCTTTACACTCGTATTTTGGTCCTTGTTTTATTTTTTCAGCATTAATTCTAAGAAGTCTGGAATAATTTCTTTAGGTATTATTATTTAAAACATCTTAAATAATTCCTTTGGTTAATTAATTCCTTCAAACTATGGAAGAATGTAATTTTTCTGAGATTTATTTGAAATTAGAAGTTAAGGATGTATTTCCAGATACATTTCAGAGGGACACAGGTGAAAAAGGCATTTATTGCATAAATGAAACGTGTAACACTTTGTGATTCAAATTTTTGCAATTAGAAGTTAATATTAATGCATCAACTGCAGAGTGATCTGGCTGTAGTGAACTGGAAAGTAAGGAGATCACACGAGGATCTCACAGAGAAGCCCGTAACTTCAGCTGATCAGAATAAAGATCCTGATGATAAGAATTCTGATGCTTCTAATAATTTATACATCTCTACTACAGCTGGTAAGAAGTGAACATTATCTTTTATTTCTTAGTTGATTTCTTGGGTCTATAGAAAGATTATCTTTATTCATAGTGTAAAGCTGAATGTATGCAAATATTGCCAAGTTTATCTGCCTCCTCTCCTAGAAAAAATTTGCAAACTATGATGAAGGATTTGGGGAGAAAAAATTTTAATGGAGGAGAAACTGAAAAAATTGTCGATGAAAGTTTCATTCGATGCTGCAGTCATAATTTCAGCTTGAACATGGCTAATTTTCTGACAGCCCAATTGAAACTAAAGAGAAGAAATCTCCATGGCTCAGGTACCCCCATTCACAATCAATTGTTAAGAAATTTATAAATTTTTAGTAAAAACATTTCATTTACCACCTATGGTTATTCAGAATAACTACTAAAAAAAGATTTTCTGTTGCTCTAAATGATTATCCGTTTCTGTGCTAGCTAATATGTCTATCAAAACTGATTTTTTTATGATATATCTCGATCGAATAATTGGATATCACCAAAGCAACGGTAGCTCCGAAGCCATCACTTGCTGAAGATACATTTGAACATGGATAAGTAAGTAAGTAACCCCAACTATTATATTGATAAAAAATATTACTTCTTGGATACTCTACACTTGTATAAGAGTACTAGGAATAGTCTATAGTATATTTAAGTACCACTTCCAATTTGAGTGAAAAATCATCTTGAAATATTATTCATAAAAGTTAAATCATTAGATATCTGATATCCATGTCAACTAAAGACCATTCTGAAAAATGAAGGTGTTAGGTTTCATTCAATTAAGTTCCTCCAGATGCCATATATACATCTGAATTCATTAGAAATATCGATGAATTATTTGAATTTGTCAAATATATTTTCAATTTGGCAGTTTTTGTTTTATTTGTGGATTAGGTACTAATTTTCTGATGGAATTGATCTTTATGCAAATTTACCACATAGCATGAGTTCATAGGGGAAGCATTCATTCTATGTATTTCTATTGTATAACTTATTAATCCATTGTTGTTTGGTGATATTTCGAATGTATTTAATGTATACATAATAATTAATGACTAAAATGCATGCAGCAATAAAATATAATATTTTCTGATACTGCATAGATTCATTCATAGTATTTCATTCTGTTGTGTATTACTATATTATATTCTTTATTGAAAGAAGAAAAATACAATATTATTTCCCGGAAAACCTGAGAATTGTACTATAAGTCGAGATTAAGCTGAATCAATCTTAAAATTTATTCAGGCAAAAAATAAATACAAACTCTGTGAATTCCATTGAATAAGCAACTAATTATATGCTCAGATAAGATGTTAATGTAATCCGGAAAATTTACTTCACTTCACTAATTGTTGAACTTTCATAAAACAGGATTTTCATGATTACAAGAAATTCGGAGCAAGAATGTATCATATCGGGAGGAAAATGGTTTTTAATGAAATCAATGTTTTTTACATTTCGCATTGAGGGGTTTGCCAATACTTAAGAATTTTATAATTAAATTCCCTTTTCATAAATTGAAAAATAGAGTATCAAATCAAGCCAAATAATCAGAGAATTCTGAATAAAATTATTCGAAACAATTCAATATGAAATGAAAGTTATCTTTCATGGAATCGAAGATAAATATTTCGATGAAATTATAAGTTTCGAGGATTTGAAATCAAACACATTTGATGTTTTTACCCACCAGATTATTTTTCCACAAATACCTACTTTTTTTTTTACTCGACTTTCGTTACGAACAGTTTCAATGAGTTATTTTACTTATATACCTAAGAAACCTATGATTTTTAACACTTGTTTCAAATGTTTGAGAGGCACCGGTTCTACTGTTCGTGAGTGAACTGTTGAGTGAGTATCGCGTCGCTAATTTCTGTTCATTTTAAATTGAACTAAAATCACAATAAAGCAATATATATCAGATATTTTAAAGGATTAGAGCTTAGTGGAAGAAATATATCACTTTTTAAATTGATGTTGATGGAGTTGATATACCCACTTTCGATTCGTTCTTAAGAGAAGGCAATTTGGGCGCCGATCAAAACTGAGGCAATACTGTGAGTGCCTATTTTATTCGAGATAAAGGTTTGTTCATTCATTGTAGCGGTTGTATTACTATCGCACTATTTTAGAGTACAGGAGAAGCTCCTGACCTCCTGTCAGTGCTTTGCTAATTTTTATTCTGTGGAACAATGCATCTCCAAGTTTTGCAGAAGACTCAAAAATAAAGGTCAATCCCGTTGACGTTGGCTCATATTCAAAACACCACATCTCGTCACCAGTTATAATCGATTTCAAGAAGTTTTTGTCCTTCCGAGCAATTTTAACGATGTCTTTGTAATGCTCAATATGATCAACTTTTTGGTCTTCGGTGAGTTTGTGTGGTACAAACCGCGAATTAACCTTCTTAAAGCCCAAAACTTAGGTCAAAATGCGGTTTGCGGTTTATTGAGGAATGCCTAATTCCATTTGAATAACTTTCGCCAAGGATTTTTCGATATTTTTGAAGAATTCACGGACTTTTTCGATGTTTTCTTCCGGTAATCCGGTTCTGGGACGGCCTGATCTTTCGTCAACATCAAGCGTTTCTTTATCCGATTTGAATCGCCCGAACCACTAGTATACTTGCGTTGCGGACAAGTTTTAACAAGTTTAACACAAAAATTAATTGCAGCTCTGTTCCAAACTCATTTTCCATCGGAGGTACAAAACACGCTGACATTTGAAACGCAATAACTTTTGTTGTATGCATTCAAATGTCATGAAATTTATTCCAGTTGTCAATGAGGGACTTAGCATTGTACGGGTAAAATATTATAACAGATGGCACTAGTGGTACTATTTTGTTTTAAGTTCCGTTTCTTTTGGAATGGATGGTGTATATAAGGTCATCAATGTTAACAAATAGTCGTATCGAGATAGAATCACTAAAAAGAACAAGCGCCTAATAGCTTTCGAAACAGCAGTAATAAAATAATGGATTATAGTAGCTGTTTAAATGATTTCCTGAACAATGCGTCAAATAATATACTATCAAATTATTGAAGATTAGAAATGAGATGCTATATTGACCTTGAAATTATGAGTCATAGTTGAATGTAAAGCTTCGCTTGCCTAGTCTAGACTAAGTCACACTAAATCCAGAATTCGATTGGCCCCGAGATTACCGACATAATGAAAAAAGAAATCCCCCAAAACCGATCCCCTCCGTTCGGGACGGTAATAATTTGCTGCCACCGTCGGACCTCTGTTCAAATCGAAACGGTAAGCATGTTTTTGTACCCTTAAGGAATGAATAGTTGAAGTCTGGCGATCTGCACCGATTGCGAAGGGCGCATATAGTCTGAATCGTTACTTTTTACGACCTCCATAAACTTGTACGGGAAATAATTCGATACCCGAAAAACCTATCCGAGATCCGCAGCCACAAAACGCCGGACAATAGCGGCAACACTGGAACAAATCACATATTGAAATCCGGGGAAATAAAATGGACCCGATCTCGTTTGCCAATTTCCCGTGAATTGAAACCAGCATCGGGGCACAGCACGTGATCCGGTGACAATATTTATAGCCGATATAATTCGATCATTGTACTTTCAATCGGTGTCATTCGTCGAGGTACTGTGAAGATTCATAACTCGAGTTTTCCTGCAGATATGATGGTAATATGATAGGTAGGGTTTAGACCTTCGAAAGTTCAAGAGACTGGAGACTGGACTTCTTAGCGGAAGTAGGGGACAGAACGGGGGGAGTGTTCATAAGGTCGAATCTCATTATGTCAGTAAATAATGGGATTGTTTATTGTGGACGTACTTGAGTATTCTCGAAAAACCTTTCCTTAGGAAAACAATAAATATTTCATGATAATCTAGAATTGATACTGTGTAAAAAAATTTGGATATGTTATTTACTTCAAGTAATAATGATTGATGATGAACGGTATGAATTATTGTTCAAGAACGAAAAAAGGAAATATGATAATATATTAATTGAACTCAAAAAAGAACATTGTAATAATAAATTTCAACATGTGATAAATAGAATAAAATAATGTGAAATGCTTGTAAGCAAATTCAAGTGAATATATCTCTCATGAGGAAGAACGCCAATTAACTGGCTCTCCTTAATGTATCTCAGTATCATACAACTTTCTAAGGGACATAATTCCTAACACCACTCAAAAAATTATAGTTTGTAATGTTTCTTGCGATGTTAAAACAAATACTTCCATATATGTAAGACCCTTTACATCATCAGAAATCAAAGAACAAAGAAATAGGATGAAGAATAAAATGAGTAGTGGCAGTGACGAAATTCCTGCTTAGTGTAGCTTAGTGTAGATACTGTCAGCGATTGCATAGTGAACAATTCACTAAGATTTGGTATATTTTCCGACCACGATATAACGAATTTTTGAATCAGGGATCACCATTCCATATGGAACATTTATATTTTATTATAACTCCTTGATGGGTAGTTCTTAATTAATGGTATTCTGTGATTTCTTGTTGTTTTGATTTTGTTTCACACTTTTGACAGTTACTTGTTGCGTACTCAAATAAAAAATGTGCAAAATAATTTAACGATAATTTCAGTAATTCTAAATCATTGAATTCAATATGAAATGAGAATGGTCAGAAAATGCATTCTAATCTTTCTCGTTTATGAGTTTATAGCTTCCAGTTTCAATTCTGATATTATAGCTAAGTAAAATTTTAGTTGTTGACGAGAATTTGTTGATGACGGTTATTGCATAAATAATAATTTACTCAAACTTTATTATCTTTTTAGTTTGTAAACTAGGTTGAATCAGTATATGAAATAAAGATGTGAAAAATAACCTATAATTTCCAAAACAAATCTAGGAGACTGGGTTCGAAGATTTTAAAACTCATATGAGCTAAATTTGATGCACTCCTATGTTAGAATAGATGAACCCTAAAAGTCTGAAGCTATAAACAATTGGATCTTCATAAATACAAGTCTGGAATTAAACAGGACCTGACAGAAAATACATTACCTATTTCAACGCTCATCACGAAAATATACCTAAGTACCTATGTGAGCGATGGAAACCTTTTTCTCTATTGATTATAGGATATTAATCTGGGTGGGATATTAAACAAGGTGATGGACATCATCAATAATGAATAGAGCAAATGGCAAATTATATTTTGTGGTGACTGTAAGACTGTTGTTCAGTGGTTAATTATAGTGTTAAGTGGTGGAACCATAGACTGACCAGATTTCCTCAACTTTCTGTAGAAGTAATACTTTATTCTAAAAGAAAATATATGGCAACATTGAACAAATCTTGGGTCATCGGGTCATTTTAGCACAAAGTTGGATTTGAGGAAATCATAAAATTTGGAAAAAATTTTATCGATTTAATTCCTTTCAACTTCGAATATCTCAGAAATGGTGTAATTTAAGAAAAATGATACGGAATAATTTTATCTGCTAAAATCATTCAGAACTTACAAATAATGATAACAATGCTTTGATAGTTGGAGGGGATGCTAGCTTGCTGAGGGAGAGATGTAGCATGCTGCATGACCGCATTGAGGACTAGTTTATGATATACAATTTCACTATAAATAACAAAAAACAAGCTTAATAATATTCAGAGAAACTAATGCAAAGAAAAAACCTTCAGATGTTTATCTCGGAGGTCAAAGGGTGGAAACTGTTTAGAGAACCAAGTCATATTGACAGAATAGGTTGATTGTCCAAATATCTAGCAAAAGTTCGTTATTGGGCTTATACGTTAAAAACTTCAGCAGTTCTGCGCATCTGATATTTGGTTTCCTCAATAACCTCTACAATAGTAATTCGATCAATTTGTTACTTGAAGGATATTCGCATTGGATATCCTGTCGTTAGAAAATTTTCAAAAAATTCGCAAATCTATTTTTTGTAACATTCGATTTCTTGGTTTTGAAATTTGAGTTGGTTTATTTTGAAATCAAGACGATGTGAGAAAGTTCATATATTTTAGTTTAGTACCTACTGTTCCTTTTTTATAGATGTCACAAAATGTTCTAGTGGCATATCTACTTATCTCGGTACCGTAGCTGATTCGGATCCACGCCTATATTGAATTTTTTTATGTCAATAAGGTGGGAAATCTTCCCTTGAGGTTTTATGACATTATTTTGAAACACCTTGCATATGGGACAATAATTGATCATATGCGATATTGATTCTTATTATTTTTCGTATTCAGAATTGAAGTTCTCATTTGCGGATTCTGTCCCAACTGCAGCAGATACACATTTTTCCTAATAGTCTTTCCATTTTTATATCGGTTTGAATATTACCTCTTCCTTCCAGAAAGTGTCAAACGCTGAAAACAGATCTATGAATGCAGCGCCTGTTATCGATCTTTTATTGATGATTGAATACTTGAACTTATATAAAGAAGGTAAGACTGTGAACTTGGTTTGAGGATTTTTAATTTTTCTTCAAACTACCCTACATTTTGCCTAACCTCTCTAAAATCTTGAAAGTAAATGAAAATACGCAAATAAGTCGATCACTATTTGGATCAGAAGAATTTTTTACACTACTCAAAACAGCTCTTTCTATCAAAAGGACACAGAAATTCAGAAATCAAAAACTTCTAAAGAGTGCACAAATCTTTTCCCATATGTTATCACCTAGAATATCACTTCAACGGTTTTTTCTTCAAACTGTTTTGTTTCAGATGAAACATGCTCCTGTGAAAGATCCGCTTAACAAGTGAATGCAACTAGGAGCAGAAGTAGAAAAAGCAAGAGATGAAAGAGGATATTATCACTCATCGAATGCCATATATCTTCCACGCAGGGTATTAATATAGGGGTGCATTTATGAAATGCATTATATTGGACATACAATACCATGAGCGATATAGCAGCAGAATGGTGTGTAATAGAATTTCGTAATTTGATTGGCATTACAAATATCAATGAAATGAACGCAGTTTGATGAAGATGAATGGGTCCTTATTAAATTTTTTCCATCTGTTAAATGGGCAGGAAATACTGCTCAACGTTCTCTTATAGGGTTGAACATTTCATTCTTATGAAGATTTTCATTCACGCTATATTGAGATATACGACAAATACGACATATTCGAGTAATTTATTTAAAAATTTATATAGCACTGACGTGAGGTCAGATGGCTTTGACGCTATTGTTGACCTACTTGAAAGTAAATATTCAAATTATAACAAATCTATAAGTACTTTGTTCAGGTGAACGAGTCTTTTTCCGTCCTGTGAAACAATGTGATACAATTTCAAACGTATAACTATATTCAAATGAAAAAAAACTTTGTGATAGCATAGAAAAAAGACGCATACTTTGTCATTTCTCTTTTCTTTTAAGTAAATAAAGAAAAAATCATATATTTTGATGGAAAGAAGCTACGACAATGAAATTTGAGCTTGTGTGAGATATCAATAACGTCCATATATGAGCAAATTTTTGTTTGAATACGTATAATATCTTATAAGGTATAAGAAATTGGTTTTTTAAAATTTTCCTTCGTGACGATTTCTGCGAAACTTTGCAAGTCTATTTGTTTCAACCTAGTTCAAATATCTTTCAAGTTACAATTTGATGTTGATATAAAGGAAACCAAATTTCAGATGCTCATAACTCCTGAACCATTTTAGAGATTCGGTCTAATAGCGAATTCGTCCGAGATATTCAATCCTCCGACCTACCCTGAAAATTTTAGCTCTCTTACTCATTCCGTTCGGACGTAATCGTGCCCACGGTCGGATGGACAGAATCAATTTTGACCACCGATTCGTCATCAGCAAGTCCTTACGAAATAATTGATACCACTTTTACCAAATATTCGGATATTACAGACATTTGGGGAAATGTATAAGCACTCTGTTCAGGTGAATAAGAACGCCAAAAATTAAGAAAAGCACTGACAGTCATTCTGCGAACTCTGTAACAGTGTGACAGTAAAACAGCCGTCACAGTGATTAAATACAAATAAGTTTTCCTTCTATTCTATCGTCGATCAAAAAAATCAATCGGGACGATGTGGTGAGTTGTGAAAATCGAATTTCGCGCTGTCATTAAGTTCCTTACAAGCAAAGAAAATCAGTTCAAACCATATTGGAAGATATGTCATTCCTTTACGGAGACTCTTGACCTGATGAAACTATAGTTTATAAGTGGCATAACCTCTTCAGCAAGGCAGGGACTCACTTGAAAACGACCAGCGCCCAGGACGGCCGATTGAGGATACCACTCAGGTATTCAAAAAGTGGAAAATATTTAATTGGAAGATGCCAGTCTGAAGAAAAAACAACTGGCAGAAATGGTAAGAGTGTCAGATACAACCATTTTTAAAATTCTTCACGAACATCTTGACATAACTCTTAATGCAAGATGGGTGCCGAGAATGCTCAAGCTGCCTCAAAACAACAGCGCGTGAATTGTTCTCGAAAGTTATTGGATAAATGTAGTGAAGACAGAGATGAAGTATGGAGTCGGATTGTTCCTGAGGATGAAACTTGGTATCGTCATTATGAAATCTGAATCCAAACTGGACTCTATGCAGTGGCACAAAAAGGGCATACCTAAGAAGTTTAAGAAGTCTCTTGGCACTAAGAAGGGATTCTGCTAATCAATTACAAAAACAAAGGTGACCCCATCACCGGAGAATACTACGCATCAATTCTATAGCGGTTGAAAGAAGCCATCAAAGAAAAAAGGAGGGGAAAATTGACCAGAGGTGTCCTCCTTCTAACACGACAACGCGGTACCGTTCACAAGAGCCACCTGGCGATGGCTGCAATGTAGAGTGTGGGCTTCGAAATTTTGGCTTACCCCCCTTACATTCCTGACACGGGTCCCAGCGATTATTATCTATTCCCAAACTTGAAAAAAGAACTTCGTGGGAAGAAATTTTCAAGTGGTGGAGAGGTGAAAGATGCAGATTATGTGTATTTTTCAGACGAAGAACAGAAAATTTGTTCAAGGAATAAACATGTTAATTGATTGATCTGAAAAATATAAAAGGGTTGCTGGTGAATATATTGAAACGGAAAAATAATTTTTGTATTTTTACTCCTATTTCTTACGTTACCGATATGTACAACAAAACAGCATTCTAAACACAAGTTTCAGAACCAAACTAATTAGAGTAAACCTGGTAAAGAGAAACAAATTTATTAAAATCTTAATATTTCGACTACAATAGTCGTACACTTTCCATTGAAGAATATGTTTGATATCTACGCTTCTTATTCCAGACACACCCTGCCATGAAGTATATTGTCATTCTTATCATAACACCAAACAATTCAGAAAACTATAGATAAATTAATAATAATATTATTAATAATAATATTAATAATAATAATAATAAATAAATATAAATTAATCAAAGCATGAAATAGAACACAACATGTGTTTGGGATTTGCTTTTTGGGCTTTTCCTTCATCAGGTATACATTTTAAATCAAAATTAAATAATTTGAATCATTCTTGGATAAATACTTACTGCGCCATCTGTTGAAAACGAACATATTGTTATAGCGATCTTGAAATGTGCAAATGACTATAGTACCACTATTATAGTCAAAAATTTTCAATAAACTTTCACTAATTAATTTACATTTTTCAAGAAACGATTTTATTTTACGAAAATAAAATTCAGCATTTTGACCAGATTTTGGCCATGGCATCAACTTGCATATCTCCAAGATATGTTTTTTATGTATCTGAGTGCCGACTGATAGAAACTATTCTAATATGCTTAATTTGATATCGTTCCTCTAACACAACATGATCGCCAATTCAAAATAAGTGTAAGCATTCTCGCTTATTGTGAAAGAGCTCACTAGTTAAACTGTAGATGCATTCATAATAGCTCCAGTCTAATGAATGATAATAATTGAACAAATACAAGATATATGGAAGTTTCAAGTCTCGATGTATACCAACAGTTTATGGCTTTCATTCTGTTTCAACTCCAAAGTTAATAAACGTACATATGTGATTCCTGGTAGTCACAATGCGGACAAAGGTCTCTCAGTTTAAAATGAAATTCATGGTAAATAGAAATAGCAGAATGTGAATTGAATTCTTCGGAACCTAAATTTAGTATATTCTGGAATGCAAAATATTTGGCAAAAATAATTAGGGAAATACTCTGCCAATTTGAATTCATTCGCGTAATTCGAATTATTTTGCTAGAATGAATATTCAGAGTGTCAAGGAAAAGAGTACCATGCATAGTGCCACGCGATAGAGGGCGATAAAATATGAAAAAAATGTCTATTAATTTATGTCCGAAACTGTTTCCTTTAAGGAATATAGGGTGTTAACTAGTTAATTTTTTTGTTTGGATTTTTTTAATAACTTTGAGCAAGGAGTTAAGAATTGAACAAACAATGGTATTTTCTGTTCTTGATTAGAATTTTGATTTAATTCCTTGCAGTTTTTTTGAAAGTGCTTTCAACAATGGCTGTTATTTTAAGTAGGTTACTTTGGCGTTTTTTGACAATTTGCGTGCACCATAACTTAAACAGCGACTTCAACAACGGATACTTTTTTTAAGGAAAAAAGATAGTGGAATCGCGTTTTCTAGTCCCGAGTGAGACACAGTGTTGGGCAAAAAAGTTAAGGTTGATTTGAATGTGGAGGGATCCTGTATGTGGTGTCCTCTATAAATAATATAAAAACTAATAGAATATTTGCATTCTACATCATACAAAACCCCCGCATACCTTATTTTGTTAAAATCTTACCTCTTTGTCCGACGTTATTGAAAGATAAAACTTTAACACCCTTCACAGACGTGGCTTTTAAAACGGCGCGGAAGGCACGAAATGCCAAGAGGCGTATTTTGCAAGTGGACCCTGAGAAAAGAAAAGTTAGTGCCAAGGCGCTGTCTTTGGAGCAACACAAAAAGATGGTCAACTTATGTAAAGAAGATAATCCAGACGGTTTGAACAGAAGATTTTATTTTATTGCTGCATTGGAGCTTGCTTGGCGCGGAGGAGAGGGCTCATCATGCTTAATTTCGCATTTCCAATTCGAAATTGAAAACGATGGTAATCCAACAGGCCGAATTGCCTACAATCCGATATTTTGTAAAACACGACAAGGTGGTGTCCAAAAATGTGCGGAAACGAAATGGCTCACTCCCAATATTAAAGAAGATATTTGCCCGGTGAGGTTATATAAGCTACTTGTATCCAAAAGAACTGCAAACATAACCACTGAAAGACTAATCCTTACTCCACATAAGAATTTGAAACATGGTTCATGGTTCAAAAACTCCCCAGTCGGTTCCAATACGATAGCTAAATGGACAAAAGAATCGGCAGAACACATTGGCATCAACACAACCAAGTCGTAAATAACCAACCACTCGCATCGAGCTACTGCTGTCAGCCAATTAGCCAAAGCAGGGATTGGCGAGGAACAGCTGTTAAAGATAACAGGCCATTCTTCTGCAGCGTCAGTGAAACCGTATCTCCAACTGGACCAACAACATCACAAAAAAATAATCACAGCCATAAGGAATGAAAAAAATGTCCTTCAAGAAACAACATCAGTATCTACTTTATCATTCGAAAATAATGCTCGTAATGTGTATAATAATTGTACTATCAATAATTATTATTTTGAGAATAAAGATGAATAATTTGTTGTTATGCTTCTATCTGGTTATTTTTGAATAAAAAACTATTTTTCATTTCGTTTGATTTATATTGTTGAATGATCTTTCCAAATACCACACGAGATTCGAATTTTTTTGAGAACACTCTGTCGTTTTTTGAAAATTATACAAATTTCACTCAACAAAGTGATCCCGAAATATTTTAAGGATAACTTTGTTTCGTGAAATTTAAACGCATAATTCCCAAAAAAAACAAGAGTGTTCTCAAAAAATTCTGACCTCTAGTGGTATTACTCTTGACAATATTTCTTATCACCTATTTTTCACTGATCTCAGTTAATAAGAATTTATTTCATTACTCATAACCCAATGTAGAGTCCTAACCGTTTAAATGTTCACCCTCAATGGCCAAATGTTGTATCTGGAGTCTTTTAGACTCCAAGGATTTACTTAGAGCTCGTTTATACTGGCTGATACCCCTAACTTTGCCCTTACCATTAAAGATAAATAATAGTTTTCAATGGTACCGTTCATACTAATTCCCTTACTTACCCGTAAAGTGCTAAACTTCTAGGGACAAATTAAGGGTATCCAATAGCAAGCGAGTATTTTTGACGCATGCGCATAGAGCGTATAAGGCATGATGGTGGTATGGTGGTAATTTCAAAATTAAGCAGAAGACGATTAGCGAAAAGGGGTTCAACGGGAAGAAGAAGATTGCATATCATACAATATGAATGAACCTAAGTAAGTTGTCACCGTAGAGTTATTGAACAATAGACTTTGTCTATGTATTGAACTCTATTGTCTGACGTCATAGAGCATAAAACTTAACTATATTTCTGCACTTTAGGGCATAAGTTTCATTCAAACAATATTGTTGTTTTTCGATGAAAAAGCGGTGAATGTTACAACTTCCAGAGAGTCTCTAGCAACTTTATCTAAATGGTGACACTCTTGCGAACACATACGAAACAAAAGTCGGGCCTCTTGGCTTAATAGACAGATCCTGCATTAACAATTGTCAGTTTTACATTTCCTGCATCGAGATGTCAAAGTATCACAGAGCTCAATGAGAGGCAGAAACCATCCCTGTACTACTCAATCTGTCGACTATTTGCTTTTTACCCGCAAGTATACGCGCCAAAAAGAATGCCTTAACGGCAGTCACGTCGTTTGGCGGCTTAATATCTCGTTTTATTAACACAGTTTTAATCGCGAAAGGCGCAGTCAGCATTTTATTGATGCTATAAAAAGATACGATCCACTACCAAATACCAATCTACACTAAACAATTTTATGGTTCGAATTGGGAAAGAGCAGATACTTAGTTAATGGCGCATTCTGTGAGCCATTAGGTACCTCGTCCTGGATATATGCAGTTGCTTTATGTTCCTAATACCGCTGTTACTCATCACTCGTTCCCTGTATTAAACTCCTACTTTGTTAGATCTCTATACTGATGGGGGCTCATCAAGTTCGTATGGGTTTTATGATGGATTTTATGTGGAGATTCAACCGTTTCTTGCTGTTATTTGCTTTTCTTTGGTTTGCGAAATCGGTGAAATGATGAAGACCGATGTTGTTCTTTTCAATGATTCGGATGTACAAACTGATTCAGTGCTATGGATTATTGGTCGTTTATGAAAAACTGGTGGGAAAACTGATCTAATTTCCAATAATGCATCATCAGTTGAAGTATATTCTTTCAAGGTGCAGAAAATATGAGGAAGTTAAACTCAAGTGTGAGGAAAGGTTTTCGAGATACCACATCATTTGTACTTAGATTGAATCGTGTATCGTGTTAGAGTAAAAATAAAGGAAATAAAACATCACTCAAAAAAAGTTTATCAGCTTCAATAGAATCTTTGTTTGGCTACTTCCCTCATTACAAAAACTGACCATCCATAGTCCAAAGACTGCTGGTATTTTCGAGAAAATCCAACTGTCTTTCAATTATGAGAGATCTAGGAAGTACTGAATAAATCGTTTATCAGATCCCGGGGATATCGGAAAAATTTTTTCTCCTTCAGGTGTCACTCATCAGATATTTTCTGACGTTCTTGTCAGTTATTTTGAATATTTGATTATCCTTTGAGATTTTCTGTGATATTTGGAATACTTTTGGAAGATAAGCTAGAGTTTCTTTTTTTTCAAAATAGATTAATTGTCCAAATATCTCAGTCAAGTTTTTTATTGGGCCAAATCCGTCAGATAGTTCAGTAGCTTTGAGCATTCGAAATTTGGTTTTCTCAATAAACTGGAAGATGCTTAATGAAGTTGAAACTAATAGGTTTGCATAATTGTTTTTCTGAATTTTTGATATCTTATAAAATACTCATTTCAGATTCACAAAATTTGGAATGTACATCGAAAAGTTTGATATCCAGAACATCCTTGGATTTCAGCATTTTTGTCATATATCATCTTGTTTTAAGAAGTTAACTATTTTCAAGATATGAGGACGTTCAATTACCAAATTTCGATTTCATAGAGAAGCCTAGAGTACAATTCCTGTTGAGATTTCCATAAAGATCGATGATTGAAATATTAAAAGAATCTTTCAACCATTTTGTTATGTTGATCAATATAATTTCGAATTCAATTTATTTTGAACGTAGAATTGCTCTATAGACGAGTCTAAGAAAGAGCATATTTGATTTCGGTTTTCAGAACTTCATATCATATTCATTCCAAGTATTTATCAAAAAGATTTCAGGCACTTTCCCAGTAATTTGAACATAAATCAGGCATTTCAGAAGACTGGACCTCATTGTAAAGATGATATTTATTTTTGTAGAAAGATAAAAGGTCTTTTGGTTGATTTCAAGCAAAGGGAATTCAAGTTCCGAACAAAACTGAAGGAAAACTTTGACTGCTTATTTTATACTAAAAAACTTTATTGATTCTTTATTCTTCTATATTGATTCTTTCTTGCATGCTTTTCGTGGTGGTTGTTTTAGTATCACACTGCTTCAGAGTCCGGGAAAAGAGATTAGAACAAGCGCGCAAAAGCTTCTGACCTCAGTTCAGTGCTTTTTTACATTTTTCTATCACGAACCAAATGGAAAATTCACATAATTATAGCACAAATTGTGGTAATATATTTTCGAGAAGTTTAACCTGGCTTTCAGATATTATACCCTTTAATTCGGTTGAATAAAATTACTTACGGAAATCATTGTAGATATATGTATATGAAATATTCGTTGAGTTCCCATTCAAATAATTAACAACAAAACAACTATATAAACTTATACATAAGTTGTGTAGAGTTCATCTCTGATTAATGTTTATGAAGAATTGTTATTAAACTATTTTAAACTCTCAATTAAAAAAAAAACAACATTGTGTAAGTTATTTATTCCATTTTACAGTCATGTGTTTGTAACAAAGCATAACTTCAATTTATATAACCTACACCTTCACTTTCTTCAAATTTTGATGCATTTTTAAGGATGTTGTTTGTTGCACCTAATCCATCCCCATAACTCCCAAAAAGGTCTTTTTATCTTTTTCACAGGCGGGTAGAAATTTTCAAATTTTTTTTTTCAAATAGTTACTTTAAAGTGGTTTTCGGTATGTGCATTTTTTCATAGCTCATTTACCTTGAGACAATGGTATCTGATGAAATCTGTCACCGAATGAAAGTCGACCATTACAGTTTTATTCATGATTAACTTCGGTGACAAATTTCATCAGGTACCATCGTCCCAACATTCAAACTGATTTTTAAAAAACAATTTCTTTCGTGAAAATTGCTGAACGAATATAAAGTAGATATAAGAGATCTTGCCAAAAAAGTAGCCACTTTCCCTATTAAAAAAATTTGGAGGGTTGATAGAAATAGCACAGGGTGCAAAAAAAATCCTTCAAAAATGCAAAAAAGCTTGGTAAAAGCGAAACAAAAACTTACCTGCTTCAAGATTTTGCTGCCACATTTTTCTTTGAGAAAATAATTTTGTTTTATAATTTTAACGCTCACTGTATAATCTCATATCTTATATATAAAATTCTCGGGTGACAATGTTTGTTCCCGTACTCCCCTGAAACGGCTTGACCGATTCTTATTAAATTTTGTGAGCATATAGAGTATGTCTGAGAATTTGTTAACATCTATTTTTCATACCCCTTAGTGATAAGGGTTGTTCACCCTTTTTTTAATTTTTAGCAATTTTTAAAATTTCTTTATTTTTTTATTATGTCACATTAAAAAATACATAGAAGCCTAAATTTTTACCCTTTTACCTTTTACCCCTATTTTCTAATAGCAATTTTAGTAATTTAATCATTTTTCATCCCCGGTCGATAACTGATCAATCGTCATTTAATTAGTCCCCGCCAGTTGTCTGCAGGTGTCACTTCTGACCCAGTAAACATCATGGAGTAGGGAGGAGAACGAAGCCGGTCTCCTGTTTCTCTCACAAAATAAAACTTCTCTCACTCCCTACACAGTTGTCGGCCATCATTATTGTTAATGCATCAAGTATAGTATTAACGTTGCTATCCCGGTGTAACTCTCATATTAACTATTAATCATTCCTATTTTATTAATAATAATAAAATTATCAATTTTGAGTGCATTTTGCACGATTATTTAATCAAGTGATTTTCATAACCTCAAAAGTACTCATCACGTGGCACGAGCTT
Source organism: Micraspis discolor (assembly GCA_030674115.1). Lineage (NCBI taxonomy): Eukaryota > Metazoa > Arthropoda > Insecta > Coleoptera > Coccinellidae > Micraspis > Micraspis discolor. Next base: position 927,442 of record JARTUT010000010.1, on the reverse strand, counting down.
CCAAGAACAACGGCTTTTGTGTTGTAAGTATACTTTTTTTATTTATAACGAAATGTTGTTAGAAACGGTCAAAAAATATTCGGTGGAATTTAGTTTTTATTGAAATTGGGCAAACTATTTTTTGTATACCTTTTTTTTACCATTTCTAACCATATATTTTCGATATGATTATGAAAAATAAAATTTTTCGCCTTTTTTAAAACAGTTTAATTACATGGATATGTAAATAAATGGGTGTACAATCAAATATTGAATACATTAACACTAGGGCCAAGATTTTACCCGTGATTTTATTTTAACATTTATTGATCTTCCAAGAAAAATTCTTAATCGTTCGAGAACATGTCATGGTCGTAACAATAGCATACTATTCAGATGAAACTCAGTTCCTAGCGCAAGTTGTGAATGTGGAGAAGCAGAATAAACACTACCTCATCTCATCAATAGTTGTCCCATATATAAATTTCAAGATGGTTTTAGGGCTATTCATGATGTTTCTGATTCTTTCTTGGAAGGGGTTATAAATTTCAAACAAATATGATATGTATTTTTTTTATTCAGTTTTTTTTTCTGCTTTTGTCTTTTTATTTCCAGATTTGATGTGGACAACTTGAAGAAGTCTCTGTCTCCATCAATAGAAGACCACTCTTGAAGAAAGAAGTCCCTAAAATATATTTCAGGTTATTTTTGTACTTTCACACTTAGGCAGGGAGCCAGGGTTTTTTTCACTGGGGTTTTTTCCCTAGGCTTTTATGTGATACGTCGAATTGTATGACACCCCCTCACCAACTGATCTATATGCTTTATTGTTTGCTAACTAAATATTGTAAGCCAAAAGTTCAAAAGAATATATATATAACATTTTACAATTAATGCTCTTAAGTTTTGACATTACGGCAAAAGTATTTGATAGTTTAAGAATGTAATTTTAATTTAATTTTATTCAAAAATGTAATTCAACAATTAAGAATTTCATAGTTTTCAAAAATTCTAATCAATCATCATAAATCTTTATTTTGAAATATATATCGATCAATTAATGATAAATAATTTGCCTTCTGTTATTTCTATATTCCCTCATTATACACAGCGCTCCTTGCCTATTTCACGTATATAACACATTCTTACACACTTACAATAAGTAAGCTATTTTATGTCTACACTAGAAATTACTTGAAAATTATTTATATGGCAAAACAACGTTTGCCGGGTCAGCTAGTAAATGAATAAAGAAGTATAAGTAAATGAGGAACTGTTAACTCATAATTTTAAAAGGCATCTTTGAATGTAGTTACAGCTAATAGTCGACACCCAATGTGTATTTATTATTTCGCCTAAGAGAAAACATATATACAGGTATAGTGTCTACAGTATACACGAAACCAAGTATTTTCTCAATTCCATTTGACCTCAAACATTCGTCTACTGCAAAAGCTACGTCCAAATTTTTTGAGGTCTTCAGTTTGTCTTGTCGACCTTTTGATCCAGAAGTTTCGATAGTTGCTGATCTGCAGTTCACCTTCATTTCTCTAAATGAGCCCCGAGACTCCAGAGAACCAAATGACCGAATATTCTCAATATTCAATAACCCTGCCATATTGAAACGCATAAACTGGAAGATATAGTCAGCACACGTTGATCTGAGCTTGCCATCAAATCATGAATCGAAAACTGGTAGCTAGTCGGGGTGGAGATTTGTACTCCATGCAATAAATGCCCAGTATTAGCAATCAAATCTAGCCAGCCATCATAAAGTTAGGGGGTCCGAACTCATAAACGTTTGTCTGCCCATTTTATCTGGAGAAATTCAATCGGGTTTCTGGATTCTGAACCTCCGTCTGCCGGAGTGGATGATAAATCTGCTGGGATCTTCTTTGCCTTGAAATGATTTCTGGGCGAAGGAGAAAGTTCAATTACTGAAAGAAAGCACTGACGTGACGTCAACAGTTTTGCGCGATTTTTCTTTACGTGATAGGACATGTACACGAATTTGTACAAGTCATTGTACAGGGTGATCGTGAATTGGAGATACAAAAGAAGAAAGAAGATTCCTCGAGAAATTTTAACAAAAGAAGCCCCATAAATATGGAATCGCAATTATTTCGTTATCGAGAACTAACGTTAGGTGAGAAGCTCTTGCGCGCATGTTCTGAATTATTTTTCCGTACTCTGGAAAAGTGTGAAAGAACCACCCTTTAAAACGAATTCGTTCTGATCAACTCTCAAAGGTCGAGATAATGGTTTATGTGATTCGACTGGCAAATATTATGCTAAATACCATGGAACTGAAAGAATTAAGGAAAATCATTTGTAACTGGGTTTTTCAATTATGTTTGAAATTCCTCACAGAATTATCCACAATCTGTTTTCTTATTCATTAGGAATAAAAAAATATATTATGCATCCCCTTTACCACAAGTTCTGCTGATTTCTCTCTTTTTCGCTTGACATAAAAATTTTTGGATAGAAATATTCCTTTTTTAAATCACAAATCTAACACAAACACTCAAATTGACAAAATTCTCTTCGACATATTCGTTGAATGAAATTGGATTGTTTCAATTATCGAAGCAGGTAACAATTTTTCTAGATTTCTCAATTAAACTAAAATGTTTGATCACTGAAGGTTTTCATATATTGAAGAAGTTTCTTAAAATGAATTAGTACAATGCTGAGATTGAAGCATTTCCTGGATAGTTATAACCTTGATGTATTTTTCAAATTTTGAATATTAATTATGAATAACTTACGAAATATCAAAATTCTAAAAAAATATATTAATAGCTCTTTCAAAATTTTCTAGCCTGTCAATTTTCACGAAATTTCGCAAGTCTATTCGTTTCAACCTCATGCAAAACTTTTTCAAGCTACAAGTTGATCAGATGGATATTCTAGGATTCATTGAGGAAATCAAATTTCAAATATGAACCATTGGATGTACCTAATTAGGAACTTACCCGAGGTATTTCGACCACAAATCTATTCTGAAAAAATGAAAATTCTAGCTCATTTCCTTTAGAAGATAGAGAGTATACAGCCAGCCGGCTAGATGGAAATACTAAATATTGACCTAGGAAGTCAAAACCAATCGATTGAGACTATTGTCGGCTCAATATTAAAAAGTATATACAATTGGGTAAAAGGATAGCATGCATTTATAGTAGGAACAAGAGCCAAAAATGTGGAAAAACAGTGACGTAAAGTCAGGAATTTTTACCGAACTCTGAATGAGAATAGTACTGAAACGACCTTCATAATGAATGTAAAAGGATCAAGGAAACATCTATCTTAGATTAAAAATAGGCATTCTGTTTTATCTCAGTTTTGTTCGACGCTCAGGGGGTGTTGAAAATAACAAATATGTATTGTCCTTTTTTTGAAGAAGAACTATGTTCTATGTTCAACACTACACCATCTGTGTTCTTGTATATTTTTCTATGATACGCTGTTTTCACCAACAGTCGTAGTTATGTAGTTCCAGAAGAGTAGAGTGAATATTAAGCAATTAGTCTAGTGCTACACGGGTTTTTGTTCCACCTTTTCATAGAAAACTAAAATTTCATCCTCCCCAAAACAGATTTCACTCGATTTTTTCATCCGAAAGTCAAACCCAAACGATTTAGACGCTGTTCTACTAGTTCAATAGACTAGAACAAGCATGCCATAAAAGTTTGCCTCTGACTCACTTTCCATTATTAATTTATCTCATTTTTGGTCATTCGGATGACTAATTCTTTTGCACATATAGTTCAATTAATTGATGACTACATAAAGCTGTTTTCGAGTAAATACTGAACTAAAAACCCAGTAGGTGATCATGGATGATCAATTGTACCTTACACCTGGTACTCCTGGGTTCAATTTTTTGTTTTCAAGAACTCTTTAATTTTATTCTCTGTACAATTATTGGAATGAAAAATATGCGAATAGGTAACCTGTTAGAAACCTATACTTTGGTAGAGATTTCCAAATTCGGTATGGATAACTTCACGAATTTCAGCCATCATCTTGAAAGTTTCCATCAAAAAGTGAAATTCTGGGGTAAAATGATACCCAAACCTGATAAACTAAAAACACTAAAAACACCATGTAGAATCATATAGGCGTATGGGTCTTCTATCAACCCTGGGTAATCTCTTTGAGAGGCTGCTTTTTAGGAGGCTGAAAGATAACATGGATTTGCACCAACTATTACCATACTACCAACTAGGTTTCCGAGAGAACCTCTCGATACTCATCAGGTCCACCGCATGGTGAACACCATCTCGACAAGTCTCGAAGAAGGAAAATTTCGCTCGGCAGTATATCTGACCTCATCCTAAGCATCCGACAGGCTTGAACAACTTCTCCCACAGCCTTATTATATGATTCTGAAGTCTTATCTAGCAGACCGTTATTTTAACGTGAAATATGGGAATGCTGCAACCATTGTTCGAAAGTCTAAAACGGAGTACCATAGGGAAGTATATTCCAACCAAAATTTCTATATCATCTATACTTCAGACACACTGACAGAAGATCCATTCATCTTACGAAGGTTGAAAAGGTCAAACACCTAACTGGCCAATCATAACTAAGAATCCATAATTATGAAATACTCAATACTTTTGTAAATAGATTGTAAATGACATTTGACCGTCAAAAAAATTGTTCAAATAAAGGTTCGTGTCGATTGGTCGAAAAAAATGCTCCAAAAATGAGATCGCGGTATTTCGAAGCACGTCTATGATATCGTGACAGGTGATGAATCGTGGATTTACGGGTATGAGTACGAAAGTAAGCAGGAGTCGACTGTATTGGTGTTTCAAAATGAGCCAAATCCAACGAAAGATGCTCGCGTAGGAAGCACTTCCAAGCTAATGGTCGCCTGTTTTTTTCAAAAAACTGGACATGTCGCAATCGTACCACTAGAACAAAACAGAACAGTCAATTCTGAATGGTACACAACCATTTATTTGTCAGTTGTTTTCCAAGAAATCAGGAAAACTAACCGCCGAAGACGGATCATGCTTCACTACTATATGCAAGCTCTCACACATTGGCTTAAACAACGTCATATTTTGAGCACTCAAAACATCGAATGAATTCTTTTTATACCCGTACATAAAAAATAAAATGAGAGATCAACTAAATGTTACATTTTTTCTTAGGCTTTACCTTGCGTTTTTTAGAGGACGCAATTTTATTTTTTGATATGTAGGGGGTCAGTGTGAAGCTAAAACCAAGTTTGTGGGGTCGCCACCCTTGTCCCACGGCCGCCATCTTGAAAATAGGGGTTGAAATGGTATTTACGATATATCTCTTAAACTATTTATTTTATAAAAAAACATTTATTAACATTTTTTGTTTTAAATTAAATTCTCTACAACTTTGCTCCAGTAACTTTTTGTCGTAGAACTATAAATAAAAAAGTTATAAGCGAAAATCTCCGGAAATTTGAGAAAAAAATTTATATTTTTCGATGTTACTTTTTTTTTATCATTTTACGAAAAAATGATGTCTGACCATTTTTGTACATCGTTTTTTGAGGAACAACTTTTATTCGCATCATTTTTTCATTAAGTCAATAGCTAAGGTTTTACAGCGCTCCGAAGTGAGTACTATTTTTCAGTACTATTAACTATACCTATATTATACGTGTGTACCTATAACATGTCATCAGTTATTGTTTTTTGTTGCTTTTTTTTTACTTTATTATTATAACTTTTTTAATTACAAATTTTGCAATATTATTAATAATTATTTATTGACTCTTTTCCCCACCACCCACGAGGTAGAGTCTAGAGGCGCTTTTTTTTTACGTGGTATCCCCAATAGGCATAATCCACGGTGATTTTCTAACTTAGAACTATTCCGTCCTCAGTCGTTTCGATGGACCAGACTGCGGCTCAGCATCTGATCGGCTTTCTGAATTAAATACCAGTGGGAGAACATGGAGAAGGAAGGGGTGTTAATGTTGGCGGTTCATCATCAAAGTCATTTTCATTTATTAAATCTGAGAGTTCCATTACGTTGCTGCAAGTCTCTCCAGAACAATGGAAGCACACTGCAGAACATTTCATTCCTGCTTTTCGGCATCCACACATCGCTCCACAGTTTCCTTTGCATTTGCAAAAGATCAATTTTAGAAGCTCAGGGGGTGCTGGAGGTTTAGAGTTCTGCACTGGCATCAATAATTTTCCACATTTTTTCCAGCCCCAGTCTTCAGGATCATTATAATTACCAAGCCACGACTGGACCTGATGGTAGACTCGGAAAGTATGAAAGCGAGCTGTGTCTTGTGTTGGAGGAAGTGAGGATAAGTTAAATGTACTTTTTGTCACTGCCTTGGCGAATTGTTTGTATCTTAGGCTGTCAAGAGAATTATCATCTTTATTACCACCGTATAAAGAGATAAAAAACGTTCACCAATTACAGTGAGCAAAGCAGGGTCAACTCTCTTGTTGAGAAACAAAGCCGTTCCACTTGCAAACTCTAAATGTTTCTCTAGGGTTTTCACAAATTTCATTTTACCGATATTGTAATTAGCTGAAGTTGTGTCACATCCGGAAAAAGCATGAAGAAACAGCAAGTTATTTGCAATGACATCTCCGTACATAAAACCTGAGTACTGAAAAATAGTACTCACTTCGGAGCGCTGTAAAACCTTAGCTATTGACTTAATGAAAAAATGATGCGAATAAAAGTTGTTCCTCAAAAAACGATGTACAAAAATGGTCAGACATCATTTTTTCGTAAAATGATAAAAAAAAGTAACATCGAAAAATATAAATTTTTTTCTCAAATTTCCGGAGATTTTCGCTTATAACTTTTTTATTTATAGTTCTACGACAAAAAGTTACTGGAGCAAAGTTGTAGAGAATTTAATTTGCAACAAAAAATGTTAATAAATTTTTTTTATAAAATAAATAGTTTAAGAGATATATCGTAAATACCATTTCAACCCCTATTTTCAAGATGGCGGCCGTGGGACAAGGGTGGCGACCCCACAAACTTGGTTTTAGCTTTACAATGACCCCCCCTACACATCAAAAAAATAAAATTGCGTCCTCTAAAAAACGCAACCTAAAATGTAACATTTCAATGCTCTATTTAGAACTAGGGCGCTGAAGCTTCCAATCTTATTTATCTCTTAATTTTGTTATGAGAGTCTGCCAATTAAGAGGATATGAAATCAATACATTCAACATTTTCAAAGAGGATTATCTTTTTGAAAGAGGAGGACCTTAATCTCAGAAATGGCAGTCCGGCGGTCTAGACGGAAATAATAATTTGTACTCAAAGGAAACCGCACCTCCTCTCGTAATGGTAATCGTAGGCCCAGTCGAAAGTAATGAAAATTTATTTCGTCCCGATCGCCCCTGCGGAACTCCATAAAATGAAAACACAAATTGAATCATTATCCGCTTAATTAATATTGATTTATTCACATGAGGATACACCTTCTTTTTATGACGCCGTACTCGGTTATTTTGCAGAGTCGTAAACATTAATTATTTACTACAACAACGTTCGCCAGTGTGTGTCCAATTTCCAGTAACTCATTATGACTACAAGAAAGTATTCTCCTACAGAATTAACGTGCCTATATCTCTAGAAGTTTTGACACAAATTTCATCTTCTATTTTATATGTTAATGCTAATAGATAGCGATCATGTTTCAAGAGGTTTCAAAACTAATTTTAATAGAAAAGGAACGATATATTGAGTTGAGAATTTTTTTAAACGAAATACAATTTTCGGATAAACATTTTGGGAAGCACTGAGGTGATGCCAAGAGCATAGATTAATTTGAAAAAATAAATAGGCCAGTCATTCATTTGCACAATTTGTATAAGTTGAATAGTATTACACAAAAAAAATTGAATTTGTCTGGTTTGAAATAGTTATTTATTATACAAGGGAATAAGTATATAATAAGTAGCTCGAGGTTATGTTGTCTCCCGACGGGAAGCGGAAGGAGTCCGAGACCGAGAGCTGAAATCTAATATTTTTCCCGTGTATAAAACTCTATCTTTTTCTGTGACAGGAAAAACGACGATTTAATAGTGAAAGCACATATTATTACAATATATTAAATTCAGAATGTTATCAATATGAAATTTTAATTTTTAAACTAGTAAGCTATTAGACCTGCGTTGCTAAGGAAAACTTCAGTGTAATCAAATATCTGTCAATTTAATTTTGTGATTAGATTCGAAAATTACGAACTCAGTAATTGTTTAGTAGTTATTTTGAATACTATAAAGTTGAAAATGCTTGATTCTGAGTTTTCTGACTCCACCGGAGTTGATAGAAGCAGCGCAAGTAGCGTCACGAAAATGATTGCCAGCTAAATCGCGGAAAATTTACGAAACCGCGTATTCAAGATTTATGGAATGGAAAATGAAAAAGACATGCAGTTCTTTTTCGGAGACAATGTTATTGGCTTATTTTTCGAAACTGGCAATACAAAGAAAGCCATCAACAGTGTGGTCGAATCAGGGCCGGATTAACCATGTGGGGGGCCCCTAGGCAGTGCAATTTTCGGGGCCCCTTTTCAACCATCCTCACATTTTATCAACTTGATTAGTGGATAGGAGTAACATACATACATTATATAGTATAGTATAGTATATTTCAGCATTATGTGATACATAAATACAGAATTTAATTCGTACAATAAATATTGTAGAATCCGTCAAACTCAATTTGAACAACACAAAAATAATAAATACAATAAAACAGTTACAAGATTTAAGTTAAAGTCCATCCCGTAGGTATCATACACAATTAAAATCAACGGCCTCTATGCTCAAGGCGAGATATTCATCAACGGTATAAAAGGAATACCTCAGTAGAAACCTCTTCACCAATCGACAAAAAGATCTCTCCGGCAGCTTCCTTATACAACCTGGTAATGTATTGTAGAGTCTTGGTCCCCAGACATCGATGTAGATCATATTCCCCGTCAGTCGGTGGAAGGGAATGGAAAGCTTTCCTTCATTCCTGGTGTTGTACCCATTCGACTCAGTCGGGAACTGGTTCATGTGTCTGTGAACATACTTCAAACAATTGAAGATGTACAATGCAGGTAAGGTCAATATTTCTTCAGATTTAAAATAGTCTCTGCAGCTATCTCTCGATTTAAGCCCGATCAACGCTCGAATAGCCCTCTTCTGCAGTAGAAAAATCTCCCTGGCATGCGCTGAGTGACCCTAAAAAATTATAGCGAAAGATATTATGCTATGGAAGAAAGAAAAATAAGCCACCCTAGCTGACAGGTGAGTTGATGTTCTTTTCATCTGTCTGATTGCAAATATTGCTCCATTGAGTCTTTTCTTCATTAAATCCACATGTCCCTGCCAACCCAACTTCGAGTCCAGCAAAACCCCAAGGAACTTTAGTGTGGCTACTTCACCTGACTTCGAAAAACTGATGGTCTGAGTTTTTTCTCCATTCAAGATAAAACGGTTAGCCAAATACCAGTTATTCATTTCACGAATCTTCCTCCTGACTTCCTCGTCGAGGACTGCCTGTGCACCAGATCGCATCAAAAACGAGCTATCGTCCGCATACAATAGAACCTCCAGAAGACCCAGGTCATTAATGAAAACAATAAAAAGAAGTGGTCCCAAAATGGACCCCTGTGGAACTCCAATCTTGATCTCTTCATCCTTCGACCATTCTTTTCTCCAAAAAACTCTTTGTTTTCTATCACGCAAATAGGTCTCAACCAATTTCAAGGTGGTTCCTCTCACTCCGTACCGACAAAGCTTCCCCAGAAGAATATCGTGGTCGACCAAATCGAAGGCCTTCGTAAGGTCACAGCATGTTAGCTGGCAGAGCTGGTGGTCCTCAAATGCTTGCACTACCTCATCCATGACATCCTTCAAGGCAGTTACAACTGATCTCCCCCGGCGAAAGCCATGTTGATGGCCAGTGAACAAATGCTTCTTCTCGAAATATGTGTAGATTCGATCCCCTATGCATCTCTCCAAAACCTTAGATAACGCCGGAAGTATAGCAATAGGGCGATAGTTTTTGCATTCATTCGGACTATTGCCCTTTAACACCGGAGTAACCTTGGCCACCTTCATCTCCTCCGGGAACACGCCCTCTGCAACACACTTATTCAAAATCAGCTCCAAGGGTACACTTATTTCTTCCTCTATTTTCTTGATCAGGCCAACGGACAGACCATAGACATCTGTGACAGTCTTATTTTTGAGAGTTCTTATATTTTTTACGATTTCTTGTGACGTTATAGGTTGAAAAAACAAAGAGCCACTATCTTTAATATTTAAAGCTCTCATATTTTCTTGATCAGGCCAACGGACAGACCATAGACATCTGTGACAGTCTTATTTTTGAGAGTTCTTATATTTTTTACGATTTCTTGTGACGTTATAGGTTGAAAAAACAAAGAGCCACTATCTTTAATATTTAAAGCTCTCACATGGAATTCGAAGTTTTTCTCACTTTCGGGTATGATGCCTAATAAATTTTGAACGGTATTTGTAAAATAACTTGCAAAATGTTCAGCAGTCAGATCACCTTCTTTACTCTGTTTTGTTTTTGTTGTCAGTTGGCTATTTATAATCCTCCATATGGTCTTGGTCTTGTTTTCAGCATTCGCTACCATCTTCTCCTTCTGCCTCCTTTCAATGTCCTCAAGTTGCCTATAATAATCTTTTTTTGCCCTTTTATATATCTCGTAAGTTACAGAATCTTTCGTTTTCATTGCTCGAAGAGCGAGAGCATCAAGTTTATTCTTCAGATCTTTGAGTATTGATGGTACAGATTTTTTCGACCTGAATCCCTTAATGAGTCTCCTCTGAAGAGGGAGTGATGAATCAATCATGCCAAGCAATGTATGGTGTATGGTTGTGTTTTTTTTCCAAGCCTTGAATGTTTTGATTAAATAAAATAAACTTTTTTCTGTTAAACTTTGATAACTTACTGTCAGATTCCCTGGGGCCATTTTCTTGATATCGGACGGTTTGTCCGATACATTATATACAGGGTATCCCACCGGGAGTGCTCATTAGAATTTGCAATTTTTTCAAATGGAAACAGTAGTTTTTTCATTCAAATAAAGATTTGCAAGAAAAAAATAAGTGGAATATTATAAGAATTCTCCTTATCTAAAATTCACCATTTTCAAGATATTCAGGAATAACTGTTAGCTACGAGCATAATAAAACAGTGAATAACTCGAAAACGGTTGAAGATGCCATTAGGGAATGATACATAACATGAATGTGGAATTCGAAGATTTATCCGATAAAGTCGTAATATACAGGGTGTTCCATTATAAATAAGAAATTTGATACCATTTCCGGTGCAACCGGAAGTCTTATCGACTCATATCTTCACACAAAATTTGGAAGTATTCGAAGTAATGTTTTATGCATAAATTTCTGATGGGCATTCCCGGTGGGACACCCTGTATATATCAGTATTATCATATCGCCGATTCTCTGATTTCTTACTCACATAAATTTTATGTTTCGACTATCAGAAAAGTTTTCAATGGATATTATAAGATATGATTAAGGTTTTTATTCGTGTAGTGTGTATGATGTAATTTGGATACAGACATACAGTAAAGAAAAAAAGACAGCACTATCTAATTCCAACTTTAATCAAGAGAATATAGTTTCCACTTTGGCGTTTTCACTTTAACTTTTATGTTATTAAATGCAAAAAAATGAATAAGGAGATAGGTAATTGTTTCATTGATTATGATTTATGATCAATTTTGAAATCAACTCTTCTAACTTTTTAGGATACAAAATCATTCACCACATCTTGAAAACTGATCTTTTCCAATATATCAATTTCGATCGCCATCATCAATAAAGAATTCAAACGCTTCTGAGTCATTGATGAACGAATACAATTTTGTATTAATTTTAATTTTGAGAAGTTCCGTTCCCCTGTTGTATTTGATATCATCAAACTCCTATATATTTGTAATGCTATCATTACGTTAGGGAAAGTTGATTGAACCATATTATCAAAAATTAATTTGTATGATTCTTCGGCAGGCATAATTTTATCGTTTCCCGTACTCCTAGCATCGTTTACTTGCAATACGAAATATTTGAATTGCACCATCTCGTTCTTAAGCTCGGGCTCAATGTCATCGGAATAGTATTCCCTGAATTTTTTAGAAGCACTTTTGATTTCTTCGTCGGTTCTTTTCAAGAAATCTGTAAGAAAACTGAACAGAGAATCAATATCTCTATAAGATTCTATTCGACGCATCAATTCTGAATAAAGCATATCTACTACAGGTAAATATGTTTCCAACTTAAACTTATTTTTTCTACTGTTCCCAATTTCTTCTGCTGATCCTTCATCCTGATGGCTCTTTCTTTCTCGAAAACGATGATTTTCATCACTATATTCAGTATCGGTGTCATTTGCCTTCATCTCATAATCATCAAATAATTCTCTTTGTGATTGCAAAAAATCCAAGAGGGATTTTAAGAGACCAATTGCAGTTCGAAGCTCAATGCTAGGTTTTCGTAGAGACATACTGACACCATTGATTCTATCCAATATGGTAGCCAAAAATACTGCCATTACTGCATGTTCCTTTATATCAGAACACTTTATTAGACATCGAGCCTCCTGAATCGTTTATGCTGGTTGAGTCTTATCATCAACAATAGATTGCAAAGCTTTCTGAAAATTTTAATAACCTTCTGACAAATCCTTAGTTGCATCCGCTCTTGCGCACCACCTTGTGTCAGACACTTTCTTCACCACTAGACCCTTTCCAATATGTTTCAGCATAACTGACCAGCGATGAGTTGACGCCGAAAAAAAGTTATGTAGTGCCTGTACAAATTCCAAAAATGAAATTGCTCCAATGCAGCTCTCCACAGCACGTACTCCAACCAAATTCAGTGAGTTCGCTGCACATGGAACATAATGAGCGAGATTATTTATTTTTTTAATATGAGCCTGTAGACCATTGTAACAACCAGACATATTACATTGCAATGAATATTTTATTTATTGTTGAAAATGTAATTCCAAAAATCTGTTAGGGCCCTTAACTTATGTGGGATCCCTTGCTTGTGCGGGGCCCCCAGCTGACGCGGGTCCCTAGGCAGTCGCCTACTCTGCCTAAAGGTTAATCCGGCACTGGGTCGAATTATTCAATGATTAAAAGTATGTTACGATCCAATAATAATGTAGACATTTCAGAATATTTCAAACTAATTACATTTCTCAAACAAAATGGGAAAAGTTACACACCCAAGAAAGTTGCGATTTTTACAAGTACACAAATTAGAGATTTTTTAAATAATGCACCCGATGAAGTTTATTTAATGGCAAAGGTTGTAGTTGTATTTGGTAAAGCAGGAGCTTGTCGAATTTGTGAAATCAGCCAGGTAACATTAAATGATATTGAAGATTCGGGAAAGTTCTGTGGAAATTTTGATCGGTTCTTGAAGATGAAGGCCTTCCGTTTCGTGGTTCATATTCAATCGACTCTCTTCCTTCTGAAAATGCCTTAAACCACCGAAAAACCGAATATCAAACGCAACGTTGCCAGTCATTACATAATTTACAGACCTCGTATATCATCAGATCATATTTTCTTTATTTTTGTGGATATACCAACAATTCAGCACAGTCAAATCAACAATTCACAACTTAGTCTATTGGACAAAAATAATATGAAATATAACAAAATATGCCAGACATTTCCATAAAGATGATATTGAAATTATCGAAATGCTAATGAAAAGGTAATTGTTCTCAATTGATGTTTCAGATGCAATTAGATCAGTTATTTTTCGGTAGGTCCTACCGAAAAATACAGAAACATACTATGGAAGCATACATTGCCAAAATAGATCAGTTATATTCATATAATCATTTCGTGTTCGTTTCAAATTATTTTAAAAGTTTCTCCTTATTTCTTATTTTCTAAAGAAAATCACATAAAGGTTCGCTAAAAAGAGTCTTATACTTCAGTCTTTTGAAACATTATTTTGAAGTTCAATAAATGTATCGTCAGATTTGAGTAAAAATCATCTGCTGATTTTATGATTCTGTAATATAAAGTTGAGGGATTTTATCGCTCATCTGATGGATATTTCCTTTTTTTCATTGCGAACTCTTCAATGAGTTTCCTGATCATGTGTATCGAGACACGATCGTTGAATGGATCCTTATATTTTTACACCTCTGTTTCTAGTTTTGAAGAACGCCAAAAAAAAATATCTTGAAAATTGTGGGCGCGGCACGAAAAATTACTGATGCAACGGTATCCAACACGATTTCTCGAATATGAATTATACTTACTGATTATTTTCTCCTATCTGAAATATAATTCTAGACTAAACCGTTCAGTATATTCAAATTATGTCGATTTAATTATTCATGAGGCAAAATTCTCATCAGGAAACATCAAAATCCATTCAGTATTGGATTTAAGTCATTCATCGACACAAAATGTTAACCGATGAATAAAATGGTGTACGATTTTTGAAGTAAACTATTAAACCTCTGCATTCCATCTGCGGTGAGGTGATAATAAATTTTGAGAAAGGCACTAAAACGCTTCTTTCAACTTTCAACTTAATGTAATACGTGACTTGAAGACTCGGGGTATTGAAGGTAGTCCGGTATTTTTTTTATAAAGAAAACCAAACGCCGACATGCGGTTGTAAACTTTATGGTTGAATTGTGGTAATAGGAATCTTTCAATAAATCTTCATGGGGCTGTTGAGGGCAAACTTAATTGATTTCAACAATATGTACGAATTGAATTCGAAAAAATTCTTGATTGGGGGTTAATAATGAAGAGTATAGATAGTTAGTTGATCAAGTTTCAAGGTCTAGACTGAAATAGTATATATTAATTTTGATTTTCCAGAACTCATTGTATCATTATATCACCAATAATCTTTTTTAGACGGTCTATAGAAATACCAATTTCTCCACGAAACTATTTTTATAGTTCTTCTCCCAGAAAACAACTTTGGTCAGTGTTTATTTATCGATGAACATCAGCAGAATCACAGAACTCGAAACATTGACACTTACGAAACTTTGTAATGAACAGAAAATTTGCAGTGGATATCATCCTTCAAAAACTGTCACATGAGATTCCTAGAAATGCGTTAGGCGTATTCTAATGTTACAGAAATCCATAATGGGTGAAACAAATGGGGCCATAATAGACAAAATTTTCGAAAGCATCAATTCTTCCCACCCAGACTGTCAGCTGGTTGTTGCAGCAATGACTGGCTATATTTATGGCATCATCATGACAAAGATCGGAAAAACATTGGCATTGGCAACAGGAGGAGGTATTATTTTGCTCCAGTTGGCAAATAATCATGGCATTATCACAATTCACTACAACAAGATCTCTGTACCCAGAAATGCAGCATACATGAGAAATTCTGTCGGTGACAGCTTCTGCCACGCCATGGATTCAATTTACACATTCGCCAAGACAAACACGGTGTTCAGCATAGGTTTCATTGGAGGTATGCTAGTTGGTGTGGGGAGCTGTTTGTAGATTTACATTTAGGGAGTATATTTTTATTTATAAAGTTTCGACATTGAATAAAGTCCACTCTACAGAATTGGATATTGTTGTATTCTTAAGGTGAGCAAGGCCGCTATCCTTGAAAACAGAAGAATAGGAGCTTTCCCCGGGGAAGGTTACTTGGTTTGCTTTCCTTGTCTTTGAGATTGAACACAACGAAAGGAATGATAGCCATGGAATAAGTAAATCCGCGTAACATATGTTACCAAGTTACAAAAAAAATATTTTGCATTACCATCTGTTGGCAGATACTTTATTGACATCATCCGAACATATGGAATAATGAAAAGGAACCAGACATAATTTTGGAGGTGCCACAAGTCGCTTTTGATGAGCTAAATGAGGATCAATTTTTTTTTCATTTAGCCAGGTCAAAGTATAGACGTGCGCTCTATGCACTGTCCTAAATCTAGATTGTTCCTCAAGTTTATGTGGGCCATATTATTCCACGATAGGGGTCTTCAGAATTTTTCCATATAGTCGGTTTATTATGCCCATGACCGAGATAATAATAATAATAATAATCTTTATTAGTCCGGTAAGACATTTAACAATGTATAGGACAGATCAAGAAAATGCACTGAACAAAGTATTCATGAAACAAAAAGAGAAAGAAAAAAAAGATCCTAACATTCTAGAAATTATCAGACAGATATTCATCTACACTGTAGTAACATTTCTCGTACAACAATGCTTTGACTGCTGCACGAAAACACTTTTTGTCCAGAATTTTTATATTTTCTGGTAGTTTATTAAATAGCTTGATACATATGTAGGTTGTAGATGATTCAAATTTGCTGATGTTATGCTTAGGTATGGACAACAAGCTTACATTTCTGGTACTATAATGATGAAAGCTAGAGAGCATCACATAGACAGTTTCATTTTCTTTAGTGTAGACAAGACATTTATATATAAAAATACATGGAACAGTCAAAATTTTATGTTTACGAAAGGATGGTTTACAGGATGTTCGTGAGCTAAGCCCGAAGATCATACGTAAAATACGTTTCTGTGCAATAAGTAATCTAATTGAATCAATTGAGTTACCCCAGACTACGATATTATATGACAGATGAGAATAAGCTAGGCCATAGTAGACATTCAACAATGCTTCGAGTGGAAGTGAGCTCCTCAGCCTACTCATAGCATAAAAGGAAGAGGAGAGTTTTTTACTAACAAAGATAACATGTTCGCACCATCTCAAATTGCTATCGACTATTGCACCTAAAAACTTGGAATATTTGGCACGGAGAACCTCCTTTCCAGAATACAGAATTAACGGAGATGACTCTCTCAGTTCGAATTTTATCACCTCAGTTTTACCCACATTTAATATAAGTCCATTTGCCTGACACCATGATGTGAAGTTTTTCAATAACAGTTCACACAGATCAATGAGCTCGCCTAAACTCTTTGCCCTCACAACAAATGAGGTATCATCCACAAATATTACAATTTTGGCCATATCTATATGGTCTGATAAATCATTTATAAATAGTATAAATAATAATGGTCCTAGTACCGAACCTTGTGAGACAGCCATTAAATTGAGAAGAGCATTGATCTCCCACCCTCACAGTTAATTTACGATGGGTCACGAAACTTACAATCCACTCCAAGAAAGTACCACGAAATCCAAGACTATAGAGTTTACTTTCAAGGAAACTGGGAACAATGGTATCAAAGGCTCGTGACATGTCAAAAAAGAGACCAGCAACAGTATAACCTTCGTCCAAAGAAGACTGAACGAACTGAAGAAAATCCACTATAGCAGTCATAGTTGAGCGTCCGGATCTGAAGCCATGTTGACAGCCGGCAATAATATCGAATTTAACCAAGAATGACATCATACGGTTTAGAATTATTCTTTCTTTAACTTTTGAAAATACACTCAATATTGAGATTGGGCGATAGAGGGCCATATTATTCACCTCATCCTTTTTGTGTATTGGAATAACAGTTGCTAGCTTGAAACAACTAGGAAAGACGCCACAAGAAACTGATTCATTAATGAGATGCGCGAAATGTTCAGAAATATCGTCCGCTATTAGTTTCAATATTCTTACAGAAACCAAATTATGACCAGTAGATTTTTCATCTTTAATTGATTTATTGCACCAATAACTTCAATTCTATCTACAGGGTAGAAGTAGAAAGTATCATTGTAAATGGAAGACGTTGTACAAATATGAATTAGTGCATTACCGTAATTTTGTTCTAGGCTCAATTTAGCAATCTCGGAAAAATATTTCGCAAAAGAATTGGCTACATCTACATCTTTCGAAATCACTTTATCATCAATATTCAATTTAAATTTATCATTTATAGATTTTCCTGCAGTTTCCATATTCACGATTCTCCAAATAATTTTATTTCTATTATCAGATATTCTCATCATGTGATCAAAAAAGCTCAACTTGGTCGTCTTTATCATGTGGTTAAAAGCATTCTTTGCTTCCTTGTACAATTTTTGGGATAGATTAGTTTTCAAATTAATGTGAAGCCAATGAAGATGTTTCAATTCAATACTAGCTTCTCTTATTCTGGGTGTTATCCAATTTTTTGATATGTTAGCTCTTACATTATTATAAACTAATGGACAGTGATACTCAATGAGGCTCCTTATCGTGTCAACAAATAACTGAAAAATGATATTTACATCTGCATTTTCATATAAATCAGCAAAGGAATAGTTAGAAATATCTTCAGCCAAATTTAACAGATTCCGAGGTGACATATTCCTGCACAATTTACGTTGAGGACAATTTTCATGTCTCACTGTGATATTGTCAAGGAAAAAATCTAGTAAAAAAGCTCCATGATCACTAAATTGAACTGAAAATACGACAGCTTTACAATCTTTTAATTCTTTATTTTTTACAATATAGTCGATCTTTGAGGAGGATGTCAGGCCTAATATATTGGTGAAAACCATTGTTGGTTCCATTGAAGTAATTTTTAACCGGAAACAGTCAAATAAATCATTTAGAAGCTGAGTCTGCTTCGATCTCACCTGAAGATAATCAACATTTATATCACCACAGAGAAATATATATGTTCG
Organism: Micraspis discolor; assembly: GCA_030674115.1. Lineage (NCBI taxonomy): Eukaryota > Metazoa > Arthropoda > Insecta > Coleoptera > Coccinellidae > Micraspis > Micraspis discolor. Next base: position 908,813 of record JARTUT010000010.1, on the reverse strand, counting down.
ACCTGTTTAAAACAGTTTTTTTAGACCTTATTTGTCCTTATTCGTGTACTGGTGTTATCCATGCTTTCAGGGATATCTTGAGCTTTCATTAACATTGGTGTTTCATTCTTAAGAAGCTCAGCTGAGCCTCTAGCTTTTCCTTTTTGAAGAGACACTGATACTCAACGAAAGCACGAAAGAAGAATAAAATGGGGTAGATATTCCACTAGCTGGATTGACGTCTCCAAATTAACTGAGACAATGATAGAAAACGTAATAATAACAATTTCCTTGATGATACATTTCTGAGTTAAGGTCGTAAGAGGTCCTGGTGATGAAGACACGAATAATTGTCTTGCCTTAACAATGATGATTAACTAGGCGGTATTCAGACCCGACTTTTGAGGTGGGAACTTTTCCTTTTGAAGCCAAAAGGTATTAACCAAGCAAAATTGATGATTTTTTTCGGATGAAGTTAAGGTGGAGGAACTCCCCTAGTTCCTCCCTCAGGATTTGCGCCTGCAATGAGGATATCACATGTCTGTTTTTGGTTACTATGATTGCTGCCTCCATTAATTATTCTCTTATTAGATAGGAAGATTTCGTTTTTATACATATTTCTAGAAACCAATGATATTTTTTTCAGAATCTTCAAGAACATCTGGTTATTTATAATCAATTTAAAATCCCGTATTGAATGGCGATCATGATTCAAGCAATTTCACGGTGGGAGTAATGTTTTTAGCTTCAGTATGCCGCAATACCGAGTGGTCAATAATTATCTTTGAGCTTCCATCACGGAGAAAGTATATGGGCGTATCGAAAATAGCGAAAATAATGAAAAGATGCCAAGTCGAATGACTCTTAATTGACACCATAACTAATTCCGCATGTTTGAAGTTGTCTGAACAGCTGCACGAACTGTAATTTAATGGAATTGGTCAGAGATTGGTTTCTTCAAGGGAAACATTGAAATTCGATATAATCGTGCTAATTCATCTTGATTGAATTATTCAGAAATTTTTTTATGACTTTTTCAAATTCTTTAAAATTCTGTCATGTTTGCTGGCTTGTTTCTAGTGGAACACTAAATGATATATATTGTTGGCAAACAAAAAATTGTGAGTCAAAAGAATATAAGTATATACATATACAGAGTGCGGTAAAAAACAGTTTACACTGTCTGGTATTCACGCATACGAGTATTCTCGGGCAGTATCGTACTTAGGGCGTAAGGAGGCAACTGAAACGTTGTTCGCGTGTAGTAGTGTTGTTGTATATGTTTACAGTGCGTTCGTTGCCATGGCTGCGCGTGTAAAGTACACGAAAGAAGAACGTGATTGTTTGTTCACTTTTTACATAAAACTTGACGGAGAATATGCTGAAATTTTCGAATAATTTTGCCTGCGCTTTCCAAATAAACAAGTTCCCACTGGACAAATGGTGCATAAACTGTATAGTAAATTCGTAAGTACTGGCTCCGTAGTCGAAGCGCCGCGTTCAGGTCGCCCTGCAAATTTTTTCGTAAAATGTGTTTACCCGTGACTAAACGATGCTGCATGTGTATTGAAAAGGGGGGAAAACAATTCGAACATGAAATGTGAGGCCACAAGTATTTATCTTTGTCATTTTCTCTATTTTCTCAAAAATAAATTTATTTGCAATTATTTTTGCTTCTTTTCCCACATATGCAAAACGGTAAACTGACTGTATATAGAGAAACAAAGAGCTATCTTTTTGCCCAAATGACTGCATTGTTAAGAAAAATGGAACATGGTCTCAATCAATAGGGTTCGATTTTCAGATGAGGATCTTGGTTGAACTTGGTTATGTCAGACCTCTATCTTTCGAAGGAGATGAGCCCAAGTTTTCACATTTTCAGAATTGGTTAATAACATTCCAAATATCTTGGTCAAATTCATTATTGGGACAAATTCAAGGAATACTTTAGTTATAGCATCAGAAATTTGGTTTCCTCAATAGCTCCTATAATATCCATCCAATCAATTTGTAGTTTGTAAATTGTTTGAATGAGATTGAAACGAATGGGTTTGCAAAATTTCGTGGAAATTACCACGGAAAAAAATTTGAAAAATTTGATAATTTTGTTCATTAATATCTCATAAGATGTTAATCAGAGATCTATAAAATTTGATATCGAAGTTATTGATATCTAGGATACCCTTTCGATATTGTACCATCTTATGTATAAAGCTATCAGAGTACTGTATTTGGAGACCTAGGAACATACATTTTATAGATTACGAGTATTTTCTACATAAGTTTCAAAAGTTTTTCTAGCATTACACTGCATTACAATAATTCACTAGTTTTCATGGGGCTATTATCGGTGGTAAAAAAAGATCTCAAGTGGCCAGAAGACATAATGATGAACAGCCTGCCTGACGGCTGATCAAGCAAACGATTGATAGAGTGAAGAAAATAGTTTCGATCAATCGATGATACGTATGAACGTATCGATTTGTTCTTGCCATTCGATATAAACCTATGATTTGGGAGTCGTGCGAAATCGCTTAATTTCGACCAAAAACAGCGTTAACATCGCAAAAGAGATATTAAATTCGATCCGTAAAGGTTCAAATGTACCCCAGGTGGCACCAATCGTGGATTTATCGTTATGAACTCAATCATCCTAATAGAAGCTTTTTACAGAGCCAAAATCGAAAAGGTTTTTTTCAGAGTTTTTGTATAAAATTCAAGCGTGACGATTTCCAAGTAATTTAGCAAACCTATTCGTTCCAACGTGATTAAGACATCCGCTAAGTAACAAATTGATTGTATGGATATTGCAGGAATTATTGAGGAACCTCAAAACTGCTATACTATTCGACATAAATTCTGAAATTATGAAAACTCTAGCTCATCTCCTTTGGATGATTGTCGGCTCGATATTAGAAAATTACCAACATTCGGGCAAAACAAATGCAGGGCTTTTTTACTAGTTTTTAAACGTTCGCGAAAAAATAATATTATAGGTAATCCAAAATCAGGAGCTGCACTCCTCCTCAAGATTACGTTCTGCTCATGGGAGATTGCATTAAAAACTGGCCTAAAGAGTGTTATCCATCATCGACTCTCCTCAAATAACTCAATAAACATAAAATGGATCCACAGCCCCTTATGCAAACATTCAATGTGCTGCATGCATAATAAAACGCACTTTCCCAGATTTTAAAGTGAAGTTGATCTGGAAGAACTGCCATATTAAACGTAGTCGAAGATATTTTAGCCAGATCTAATAACAGGTTTCAGGTTCTCGTAATAAATTTGAGCAGGTTATTATAGTCTTGTCGGATAATTTACTTTGTTGTGTCGAACTTACCTCGATCCAGCATCCTTTGTTGGAGCTCTTATGGACCGGATAAATTGAGAAATAATTGAGGCTAATGAAATCGGACATTCGAATAAATGATTAATACCGTTGTTGAAAGTTTGAGAAACGAGCTTTTTTCAAATACATCGATGCCAATTGTGGAAATATTAATTGTTCTCAAGGCGCCTTCAGATAAAAGGTATTTTAAATTAGATATTTTACTTTTATCCTTGAATCAACTAGGTATATACGGAGACATTCAAACATGTCCAATTACGAAACCGAAAACTATTTAGAGACAGACATTTCTGGGTTGGCCACCTTGTTTCGTATTAGGAAGTAATAAGCCAAAAGCAAAGATCTTATTTTCCTTATGTTACAGTATTCACTAGTAACATTTTCAAAAATTATTACTTGAATCAAAAAAATGAGGAATAGCATTATCTTTGTACACTCATGATAATTCTCATAGTTTTGAAAGTGTGGTGAGAGTCGCAGCAAAAAAATTCGTCAAAGACGTTTCCGAAACGATTCTATTCCTGGTTGGTCGAAAAAACCGATAATTTGTATGAGGACTATCAAAAACCTTCATCCTAGAATAAATGTGAAAGGCTTATGAATTGTTTAAATACAAGAAAAAGAGAAATGGGACAGTGTTGTATCGAAAATGAATTTCATCATTCGAATAGGTGTAGTTCATGGGATATTTTCAGGAAATTAAGCGAAGCTTGTCCGCTTGCCTCTCCATCACCAGAAATTAATCCAAAATTAAGTGATCGCCTTCTAGTTAATGTATCTGAATCAGTTGATATATCCCAATCTAAAATGAAGTATATGAAGAAAAAATTACACATTCTCAGGAGATCAGCCCCTCTTTAGAACATGTCTCGAATCCTTTCCATATAGATGAATTGAAAGCTGCAATTAAGTTTCACCATTTCATTTAGGGAAAATAGACTTGTCTTGGATATTGCCCTTCTATAATAATATTTTGAATTTTGCGAACATTCCTCCCGAATTCCGTAAGGCTAAAGTAATAGCTATTTTGAAACGAGTAAAAAATCCCTGTGATCCTTATAGACCCATCAGTTTATTGAGTGTTCCTTTCAAGATATCAGAAAGATTAATTCTTTCAAGAATTGAATCTCATGAACAAAATTTCCAGGAGGTTTTAGGTAAAATAGAAATTATTCAGATCAAGTTCATAGCCTCATACAACTTTCATAGAATAAGGATTCAATAATAGTTGACAACAGGAGCTGCTTTCATAGATTTAGGCATCTTCGGCTAATGACACTGTGTGGAAAGATGGGTAAATTATCAAACTTTATACCCATCTAAAGTTTGGGAAAATGGTAAGACTATTAGATAATATTTGTCTGATAAGAGGTTTCGTGTTTTGGTTGACAATAAGTGTAGCAGTTTTAAAACATTGAAAAACGGTCTTGCACAAAAATCAGTTCTTGCACCTTGACATTACAATTTATATCCCAGTAATTTATTTAGACTGGTGAACTTGAAAAATGAAAAAACATTTTCTGATACTTCTTACAACCATTGAGAAATTTCCTCATTTTCTAGAGAGCAAAGCAACATTATTTTACCGATAATTTGGAGTAAAAAAATATGGAGTTAATTTTATGGCGAAATGAATCAAAGGGGCAAATTCTTTGTGTTCAAGGTGTACTATCATCAGTGACGACTAGTAAATAAAAGCATATGAGCACGTGCACCCCAGAAGAAAAAAAGATGACGGGAAACACTGTAATTTTCAAATGGAAGAAGAGCATCCTTTCGGTGTGCCAAATAGTTGTTTTTATAATTGGACTAGGAAGGTTTATATCGTCGGCGGTTTAATAATATATTGTTTATTATTTAACGTTTGCATAGCTATAGTTGACTGTTTAAATAAGTCACTTTGACATTTTGTACATTTTCAATATTACTTTATCAATATAGAGTATGAAACAAATTCACGTTCTCTGTCTCTATGCCCCTATGTATGTTTAAATCATTGAAACTACGCAACGGATTTTGTTTTTTCAATAAATAGAGTGAATGAAGAGGCAGGTTTATATGTGTAATAACATCCATTAAATAGTGGAGAAATACTTATTTTTATTTATAACACGTTTTGAGGTGGTGCCCTAAATAATTACATTTACATAGCTTACATTGTAAACGTAGGCTGAACCCTACGAGATAAATAAAAATAATTTATCAGGTATACCGGTATGAAATGAGCGTTTTTTTCGTGAAAATAAAACAGTATTAATAGGAAAGTGAAAAATATTTCATTCAAAGTATTGGTCAATGTTTTCTACACATTTTGACCACCTTTCTGGGAATTTGTGGATACCACGCCAATAAAATTGTCTTTTAAAGCAACTATTGTTACTAGGAAGATGTTTGAATTAGTTTGAAACAAATAGGCTTGTGAAATTTTGCAGAAATCGATACGCAAAATTTTTTTTGAATTTCTATTGATTTATAACTGATAAGATATCCAACGTATTCAAACAAAAATTTGTGCATTTATGGACATGATTAATATCCTACGTATTCTGGAATTTCATTGTCGTCGCTTCCTTCCACCAGAAGATTATTATTTCTTCATATTGTTAAGGGCAAGCAATCACAGAAGTTGAAGTAATTGTTAATTAATTACATTTACGTTCCTCATCGACTTTTGGCTTATTGGAACTTTCGGGCGGGTGTCGAAAGAGAAACAACAGCACGCCCAATCGCTTCAAAGTTATAGAAGAAGCCATAAATTATTCGCCTGAAAATACGAATTTTTTGTAAAATCGTAAAAGAGAAATGTGAAAATTCCGTCTGAAATTTCAATTCCCGATGCTTTCACAGATTGGTATTCGATTGAAATCGGTCGAATTTAGTTTCTGTTGAGGGAAAATTGATCGAATTGGTTCATTTACGGTGAAATAATGTATGTTGTCAATATTTAGAAAAACATTGACGTGAGTTTTTAGGAGTAGGGAATATGAAATTCGAAGAAACTTCGAGAAAAACTATGAGTAGTTATTTTATTTTTAGATACAGGATTGTTCATTCATCGTGGCGACTGTATTAGTATCACATTGCTCCAAGTTATGAAGAAGATTCTAGAACAAGCGCGCAAAAGCACCTGACCTCTTGTCAGTGCTTTTCTGATTTATTTTCATGTCCTAGGGATATTACCACTGAAAATTTATCAATCCTCTGAACAGAAATGTCAAAAGGCTTTAGTTTCTTATTATATGACAGTTATTCCTATAGAAAGTTTTATAACGCTAAAAAACTCCTCGATGGATCCACAAACTAATTTATGCAATGCGTCCTATCAGCAATTTCGATTTCCCCTTATTTGAGTGGTATATCAAAACCGGCCATATTCAATTCGAAAACTTGTTTATTTACCCATTGAATCGGAACCAGTAGGAAACTATTAATGTACAAATAGTTAATTAGCCCAAAAACCGAACCGCTGATTAATAAACACAACTAATAATCCAAACCTCAGTCGTAGTTGTTGACTTTGTGAGAATCCCAACCGGTGCAAACATCGTGAAGCCGTTAATAAATTAATTGCGTCTGTCAAGATCCTGTGGGAGATCCAGGATTTAGCACTTGTTTCACCAGCGTCGACATGTGGTCGTTGCGAACGAAGAGGGGTTGTTTCGTTGCATTAGAGGGCTGCCGGTTTTCTCTACGTGTATAGCAACCCCCTTGCCCGGTGCATCGTTGACTCCAAGACAAATAGAGAGTTATGGCATCGCCGAATTATATTTACATGACTTGAAGGGAAAGGTGGAAATTGCTGGGGAAACCCTAGCGAAAGAGATTGATGAGAAAAAGGTAGATGTTGATGACTGTTTGGGTACGTAACAGGATTTTCCCGAATTAACTTGGTTCTCCCACTCTGGAAGTTTTTCTAGGGAGTGAATCAACATTATTTCATACACAATTTGGAGCCAAGGAAGTTTTTCCATAAAAATATGGAATTAATTTTATGGCGTCATGAATTGAAGGGACAAATTCTTTGTGTTCAAGGTGTACTATCATCAGTAACGGCTAGTCCATAACAGCACATACCCCCCGAAGAAAAAATAAACACGCCAAAAATTCATTCAATATATTATTATCATATATCTTGTCTGTACTTTTTACATGGAAGCTATTCTTTTTGTACCTGGACCAGAGTCAAGCATCTGAAACTTTACCTCGTCGGCTGTTTAATAATATATTGTTCATAGTTTGCATAACTGTAGTTGACTGTTTGATGTCGCTTTAATGTTTTGTTAATATTTAACATTACTTTATCTCTACATAGTATAAAACAAAGTCGCGTTATCTGTCTCTATTTCCCTATGAAAGCTTAAATCATTAAAACTACGCGACAGATTTTGTTTTTTTAATAGATAGACTGATTGAAGAGGAAGGTTTATATGTGTAATAACACCCATTAAATTGTGGAGAAATATTTTTATTTTTAAGGTGATGTCGTGAATATTTACATTTTTATCGCTTACATTGTGAACGTATGCTGAACCCTACGAGATTTGTCTTATGTTATTATCTATTTTGTGTTTATATAGAGCTGTTTGGTTCTTTGAATATTTATGACCCTTAAGGGCTCGTTTATACTGACTGGTACCTTATGCCCTAAGCCCTTACCTTATTCCGTATGCCGTAAGAATTTCAGTAGGTGTTTATACTGGCTGTTAACTTAACCTTAAGCAGAACATAGAGTTTATGGATTTTGCGCTATGCTTATTAATAAGTCGTCATTTTGAATTTGTGTTTCTACGTTTTGATACGTGCTGATCATCTTGAATTATAATTTATGATATTATTTGAAATTACCGATATTAAAACAGAGATCCTTTCCGTATTCAATACTCTGATATAAATAATTGACCCTCTATAGAATGCGCATGTGTCAAAAAAACTCGCCCAATATTACATTCCCTTAATTTGTCTTACTTATAAGATAGTCTTATACACTTATAAGATAATCTAATCTAATTATCTAATATATATATGTAATTTGTCCAAATTATTTATGAATATATATTTCTATGAATTTGTCCCTAGAAGTTGAACATTTTACAGGTAAGGGAACAGGTTAGGGAATGAGTATGAACGAAAGCATTGAATTCCTATGGTTCATCTTTTAAGGTTAAGGTTACGGCATAAGGTACCAGCCAGTATAAACGAGCCTTTATTCTGTCATCAAGCCTTTGTTTAGTCTGTCCTATTTCTTCGCAATAATTGCATGGAATTTCGTAGATATCGTGTGATTCTTGAGATATTGGTTTTCGCGATTGTGACTTTGAGAAGAGTTTTTTGATCTGTGTATAGGCTTTGTGCGCTATTTTTATGCTAGTGTAAGGTTTAATGATTTTGTCTATTTTTTCAGACAATATTGGTATATATGGCAGTGGTATGCAGAGTGAGTCTTTGACCACTGCGTTAATTTTAACCATAGATTCTTTACGTCAAAAGAAACACTTTCTTCCTATAAAATTTTCTCTCCTGATCTCCTGTAGAAGGTTTTTGATAACAGTCATGCATATTTTGGCATCGTTAGATTCATTCCATTTCTTGTGGGTTTCTCACTACTACTCTACAGATTGGTTAAATTGCATGAAAAACTAATATCACTTGAACTAAAGGTCCGTATCTTGTAGTTCCTGGAATCATTAGTCTTTTTTGCAGATAAAATCATTCTCCATCTTTCCTCCTAAATTGCACCATTCTTGAGATATTTGAAGTTGAAAGGAATTAAATCGATATAATTTTGTCCAAATTTTCTGATTTTCCCAAATCCAACTCTGTGCTGAAATGATTCAATAACAAGATTTGTTCAATGTTGCCATATTTTATGTCTATATTAAATATTTCTTCAAAAGGTTGGGGAAATCTCTCCAGTCTATGGTTCCATCACTAAAAACTAATAGATGAAATTAACCACTGAACAATTTTTGTCTTACATTCACTACAAAATCTGAATTGCCATTTGCTGTAGTCATTATTAATGATGTCTAGCACCTTGTTTAATATTTAATCCAGAGTAATATTCCATAAGAAATAGAAAAAGATTTCCTTCACTAACATAGGTACTTCGGTATATTCTCATGACCGTTGAAATAGGTAATGTATTTTCTGTCAGGACCTGTTGAATTGAAGACTTGTCTTTATGAAGAGCTGGTTCTTTATAGCTTCAGACTTTCAGGGTCCATCAAATTATATCTATTCTAACATAGGAATGCTTCAAATTAAGATCATATGAGTTTTAAAATCTTCTAATCCAGTCTCCTTGATTTATTTTGTACTTTTAAAGTTTTATCACATATTTATTTCATACACCGATTCAACCTGGTACCTACACGAACTTAGGAGATAATAGATTTTGACTTAGTTTTAGTATTTCTGAATGTTTGTTATGATGCATGGTTAATTAAAATTCAATCAATATTGAAACTGGAAGCTATAGGTTCATAAACAAGAAAGATTAGAATAGAAATGTATTTTCTGACCATTTCAAACTATCGAAATTATTATTATTATTTTATTATAATATTTTCCACATTTTTAAATAACTGTTGACAGTTTCAAACAGAATCAAAACAACAAGGAACCACAGAACACTATTTTATTGGAAACATCCCACCACAGAGATGTTATTATAACATTTCAATGTGGTAATAATTCACTCTAGTTATTCTGAGAAAAATTATAACTGAAGATCGATAATGATTACAGATATTATCTTTCATTTAAATAAACTTTGCAATTATTAATTTTTTTCTCTCCTGGGGTTCGGTAATAAATTAATATTCTATGGTAAGTTATTAAAATTTGAAATAATCTATGAATAACCATTATTCAATATTTCTGTTTTTGTTTACATAATTAAAACAGATATTTTGATTATAAAACCAAAAATTTGTTCAGTAATTAATTATAGTCTAAACAGAATAGATTCTTACTAACGAAAAAACACGTAGTTGGTTTTTCAGAATCAAATATAGGTGATCAAACCTAATTCCTTCAAAGCAAATATAATTGCACACCTAAATCTGAGAATACTTGTAATCTATTCAAGTAATTTGTTATTGGGGATTCAGTAGAGAAAATAATCATCAAGCAAAGTAACATCACTGTAAAATAATAATTATATATTATATTATTATATGGAACGTAGTGACATTATTCATTGTTTCAGTTGAAGATTTCGAAAAAGATTGCCATATTTTAACAGTCTCATAGACCTGTTCACTGGTCTCTGTCAAGGAGAAGAAACTTAAATAATATCAGTGTTTGGAAAATCATAGATGATATTTTCTGGCTTTGAGTGAAAAAAAAAAGCAATGTGACAACCTCTTGCCTTAGAAGTTTTCATAGAAATGATGGTTTTCATGATTTGGAAATCTTAAGAAGAAAATTACAAATGTATGATGATAACATCCAATAATTTTTGGGAATTTCTCACTGGGAAGGGATGGTTTATAATCTTGAAGTAGAAAGAAATTATAGTAAACAGCAAAAATATGTTTATGGTGTTGAATTTTTTCACCAGAAAATTAGTATTTTGTATCTTCCTTCTGGATATGGACCTAATCGGATGAAACATGTGTGAGTGAATCATTTCTTATAGGGAAATAATGTTTTTAAACAATTCAGATTCAATAGTGGATGCTGTGGAAACTATTTTTCATTCAAACTATACTGGACTACAGAGGGGTATTTGCCCAATGTGAAAACTTAAAATGCTTATAACTTTTCAACGCAGCTGAATATAGAAAAACCGTAATGGAAAAAGTGTTTCTTTGTATCTCAAGAACCTATGGTTAAAATTAACGCAGTGGTCAAAGACTCACCCTGTATATGTAATAGGTAACTTTGTTGAATTTTGTATGTTGTGAAATTTATGAATACGTTGCCTTTAAATTTTGAGTATTAATGAGGGTGGATAATTATTATTTATTAATTAGTTGCATATTTGATTTAAAATGAGGGGTCTGTAACTTGGTAAGGTAAGTTTAATTGCTCCGTCTACATAGTTTATGATTATAGCTCTTTTTTTGTATAAAATGGTGTGATGAATTGAAATCAAGTATTTTGTCTACACTGATCGATTTTCTATATAATTGATTGAATTGTTTTTTCTCATTATAATGATATCTATGAAGTTGATTTGAAGTTGGGCTCTATTGTGAATTTTAGTGTTTCATGGAAATTATTCAGATCCGATAGTAGCTTTTGTATTTCAATTTCTGATGTAATTATTAAGCAGTCGTCCACATATCATTTTGATATTGTGATATCATATGTGGAGTGAGAATAAAATATGTTCCTCGAGGTGTTCCATCGTTAATTATGCGATGGTGCTTGCAAAAGGGCTACCCATAGCTACGCCATCAATTTGCTGGTAAAATTCGTTATTATATTGGAAGTAACATGTGCCCAAAGTTAATTGTACCGCCTCAATTAATTAATTTTTTGGTATGTCTATGAATTGGTTGATGAGGTGCCACTTCTTTTCTAATATTTGTGGTACTAGTTGGGTTGGGATGTTTGTGTATAGTGAAACCGCATCTATTGAAAATTGTTCATGATTGATTGGGATGTATAAATTATCTAATTCTTTTTTCAACTCGAAAGAATTTTTTGTATAGTATGGATTTTTGTTGGTTATATTTGAAAGAACTGTCGGGAGATCTTAAAGGAATATTGGTGTAGTTTCGGTAACCCATATAGTTTGGGTGAGATATTATTATGGATTTTGAGTGATTCAGCTTGATCAGGAGATATAAAACCGTATTTCTCCAATCTCTTATTAACCTCATTATTGGTTTTTTGTAAGGAATTTATTAGGTCTTTTTTTATTTATGTTGCGTTGTCATTTAATAATGTCTACGTCTGGTGTTATTTGTGTTTTCATGTTGTCTGAAATAAGTTTGTCTTCTATGATGCAGCAACAAAGGACGGCCAAACGGTTCGCCGGCTGGACATGCTCAAGATTGACCACGGATTTTGCTTCAGGAAGTTGAATTGAGAGCATTTTCCCTTCGATATTCGAAAATAACAGACATTTGGAAAAAACATCTATCGAATGGAACAAGCACTCAATAAAATAATCTTTAATCGGTAACCTTACTGTGATATAGTTTTGTTTTATATTACTGATATTTTGGGAATTTTCCTATTAAAAATAATGGTGTTTTTTTATTTGCCGTATAATCTAATATATAAAAAAATTTTGAGCTGCCTTCAGTGAAATTCAAAGAAAATACACTCAAGTATGCCACATGATGTCAATGAAAATGTAATGTAATGTACTGTAATTTTGGTAGTTTGTCTAAGCAATCGCATGAATACATTTCTCTGCAGAAAAAGGGAAAAGAGTATGTGTCTGGTTACCTATTTACAAAGGGAATAGTCTGTACCGCTCTGATGACCAGAATTGTATTTGACCGCAAAATCATCAATAAATCTACTTCCGAAACGATTGAGAGCAGTTTCGACCGCAAATTCGTAAACTCAGACAAAACCAGTATGTTTTCCCTGAAAAGAAAAACGAAATTACACTTAATCAGTCACGTCTATAATATTTGAAATGAAAAGTGCGATGAATCATATCGACACAACTATCTATCGTAGCGAAGCAAGGTAAAATCAATTGAACCGAATGACTAATGGTAAAAAACACCTTGGCGCATTCCCCCCCACAGAACATGGTAGAAATGAAGCACTGAAACTTGATTCTTGGTGGTCCGAGGCATCATGCCATCCTCCATGTTCACAAGTTACTGCACTGTATCTTTCACATCTTGATTTAAGAGATGTATACCATATTATTATGTCGAAAGAAGACAACCCTTCAGATCTTTAACTCAGTAGGTCACCAAATTTCAACCGTCAATTATGAATTTTGATGAATGAAATACCATTATTTTTCGCATTAATTCTCGAGAAGTTCGTGGGAATTCAGCGATAAACAAGGAGAAAGTTTTAGTATGAAAGTCGACTGCGTTTTTTAGCTACGAAATGAATCTTTTTTGCTAGTATGAATATGCCCGTCCAGCCGTATACTCGATTTTCCGAAACAGATGAGCTAGAGCTTTCATATTTTCAGAATAGGTTAATTGACTAAATATCTAGATCTATTTCGTTATTGGACCAGATCTGTCAAATGCTTGAGTAGTTATGAGCATATGAAATTCGCTTTCCGAAATAACTCCTTGAATATCTATCGGATCGAGTTGTAACTCAGAAGATATGTTTAAAGGAGGTTGAAATAAAGAGGCTTGCAAAATTTCGTAGAAACCGACACACTGGTAAATTTTTAAAAATATTCAAAAATATTTACCTATTTTTTTTAATTCATAGCTCCTAAGCCAAAATTTGTACTTTTATGGAGGTTATTAATATCTAACATATTTTCAAATTCAAGCATCGTAGATCGAAGCCAACCAAGAGAAGATATGAGGTTTTTTTTCGCGCTTGTTTCATTCACTTCGACAGTTACAGTAGAATCGATGGATATGTTTCAGTCTATTGGAGGTTGTCATCTTTCGTCATGTTTGACCAAAAATCGTGCTCTAGGAAAGTGCTGATATTTAAATATGATAAAGAAAATAATCGTGGCCAGTTCTGTAGAAGGTTAAAGAAGCTGAAATAAGAATTATTTGTATGTACTTGATGTCACTTGTTTTTGCTTATTGGTTTCCTCAGGGCAAGGCAACCGTGAAATCAAGCCAAGAGGGAAGAACAGAAGAGAACTAACTATAACACAGGGGATCACAGCAGGTGCGAAGGACCAATTTATGGTTTTAACCCTTGAACCTCCAGTTTTAGAGGAATAACAAGTATTGTCTCAGAGGAGGTATAAGCAACCTGTGCGATACATGGGATGAATTTTCTTAGCAGTCGCTCAAATTTCTGAACTTCTTCAGGGAAAACACAAAATATGGGTTATACATACTTGACTACTGAATTGAAAAACTTAAATGAATGAATTTGAAACATTCCCAGTCCAATTTGAAGTTTAAAAAGATCACACAGTCACAAACCAATAAAATGATCCAAACTTGTATGGCGTGATCAATAGAATCAACATGAGAAAACAATTACATTTATCTCTACAATGGATCATCACTTCTATTAAAATGTGGAAAAAGTAATATTCTTAACTAATTTTTTTTACGATACTATCAAAAATTTACATCAATTCTCAAAAATACATATAACTCAAATTTCATACAAAATCTACTGTCAAGTCTGTCACCCACTTTGACGTATCCCACTGGAGAGGTTAACAATTATTAAGAAAGACAGATCTGTGGAAATGTCAACTGCTCATCAGTCTTTCATTCTTCTTCATCCCGTCTCTAAGTTCTCAGCTCTGTTATGTCTACCAGTTCTTCGTTTCCTCACTAAATCAATAATATTGCAAAAGATGACATTCATTGCACTGAAGTCTGTGTTCACATTTATATTGTTGTCGGATAGTATCTAAACTGACTCCATGAATAGCCTCTCACTTATGTGATTTATACATGTGTCTGTTCATGTATTCGTGTAATTTATTTGTACTTATCCAATTCGGGAAAAAATTGTATCAAAATTTTAATTACATTGAGTTAATAGTTGTGCTTTCTATCATAGAGTGGAGTAAAAATTGTTAATTTTCACTGGAAATGAAAAATATAGAATTTGAGATGAAATATTTAGTACGGCTTATCAAAGAATTATTACTGATCAAATAACATAGCAAATAGAAGGTATTCAATCATTTTGACAATCGATTCTGATACTTCGTTTTTGAAATTTGGTAGTTCAAAGTTCACATCGTAGTTAGTGAATATGTTCTTTCATGAAACGGTAACAAACAGTTTTATACTAGGTGTTTGAATTTCACAGACTGAATATTTCTAAAATTGGTTGAAATATACGAAGTCAGTGTTACGCTGTATGCTATCGAATTGAAAACGGAAGAAATATTTAAATTTCATCCTCCATTAAGAAGAAACTTTTCAAGTATTTTATCCATATATTTCAACAGCAAACTTTTCAATGATATAATACTGAAAAAGAAAAAGCTGTGGCAACGTGGAATTATTTCAGATCAGTGATTTTTTTTTCCGATCAAGGTCGGATTCAGCAAATAGAAAAATTTTCTAAATTTGTTTTCAAATATCAAAACATTTATCATCGAGTATCTTGGAAACGGTACATTTTAGTACGATGAATGTGAAATAATATATTTTTTCGAAAATGTTCATGAATATAGATGTTGCTAGGATGTGTTTCATAACTGCCTATTTTATAGTACGTTTTGATAGTTTAACGAAATGCAGATGCATTAACTCTAAGATTTTAGAGGATAGAGTAAGTATGTCTAATCTGAAGAAATTTTCCATTTATTGAAAACCTTCCACAAAATATGAATTCATTTGAATGTCTATTTCAAAGATATAAGCAAAAAAAAATTTTTCTAATGAAATTTCAACAACCTGTATCTTTTGAATGGAGCCGAATTACAAAAAATGGTGTAAACAAAATATTTCTTATGGTCTCAAGGATCTATGGTTGAAATTAATGTAGGGCTCAAAGACTCACCCTGTATTTATTATTGTTATTTGTCATATATTTGATGTTATCAATCACTTGCAAGAGATTAGATCGATTTTGATCGAAGATACAGAAAAGGTGACAATAAAGGATTAAAAGAATCACAGAATGTTCTTGTAACTTGGAATAAAGGTGCAACAACACCTTGAAAGCATACTTGAATGTCAATAATTATTGAATGACTAGAAAAACTGCATTCGTTACGTATAAAAAGGCAACATAATTACTATCTTCCCATTTCATCCAGTAAACAACACAATGGACATCAGGCTCTGTCAGAACTCCCCGAACTCGTTTGGTGAGAAGGGTTGGCCTGATTAATTACCTCCCCTGAGGATCCAGACTCTTAATTGTTATAATTCATCGACTAACCTCGTTTAAATAGTTGATTAAATCTTTTTGTCTAACGCACCATCAACATCGTAGGTTACATTCCTTGTTGGCAATGGAGTTTAAATTGAAATTGAGGATTTATTAAGTTACTTTCAAGTTTCTGTGATGAGTACATTTACTTCATTTCATTAATTTGAGAATTTTCAAGATCGAAAAAACTTTTGGAAAATTTTAAAAATTAGTCTAGGTTGATCATTTGGCAAATTTCTGATTACATCTTTTTTCCATCGTTATTACCTACAGAATTTCATGTAGATCAGATATGGAGATTGCCATTGAAGAAACAAGAATTCCAAATGCCCCCAGCTGCCAAACGACTTTCGACAAATAATGAAATCTATCTCGATATTTTGAAAATTTATCCAACCTGAAAACAAGAAAATTCAATGGCCGCATATACAGGGTCTTTCACGAGGAAACTCACCCATATTTATACGGGAAACTACTGAACGTATTTTCATGAAATTCAGCACTTATAAGCATTTCACGATGCTAATGAAATCTAAAATATTTTCAAGGCATGAGCACAACCAGTTTTTCCGGAAATGACGTCAACTTCCGGTTTTCAAATTAGAACACCATTTTATTATTGCAGAAATAGATTCCTTAGAAAATTTCAAGTTATTTTGATGTAACATTTTTCAGTTTTGGTTGAAAAATTCTCTCTGAGCGGGAAAATTCGAAAAAAAAATCGAAAATAGAGCTCCGCTGAAACAAGAATAACTTCGAGGTTTTTGGATGAAAAATTTTCTATTTTGGGATTTTTCAAGATGTAAAATTGATGTATCCACTTCAAAAATCGAAATCGCGATTCATGATACAGGGGGTGAAAAAATCGCTTTCAAAGTTAGGGATGACAAAATCGTGAAAAATCAATTTTTTCAAATTAGAACCTCATTTTTTTATGGCAGATATTGAATCTACGTTATAAAATAATGTGAGTGTATGCATCACACCCTTGCCCCAAAGTCGATATTTTCTGAGTTATTCACAAAAAACTGTTTTTCGTCTTGAATTTTCAGCTATTTCTTTTCCCTTCACGCCAAAATTATGAAATTTTCAGGAACTGTTACTTAAACCATGTTTTAGATTTTACTACCCTAATATGCAAGAGAAAAAAGTTACAGGTTGTTCCTAAATAGATGGCGAATTCGGATTCGAATTTGTATCGGAAACCTCTTTATTACAACTAATCGGCCATCGGTTTTCTCTCCAGTGATAAATAAATAATTCCTTATGAACCATATGCAAAAACTTACCATGTTTTACATTCTTTTTTTTTAATGATAGATATCATTAATTACATCTGCCGAATTCCTCTTTATTCAGTAGCATTTTGTGTTTACTATTAATTTAGTGATAATTCGTATTAAGTTATGAAATCGTACACTATGCCTTATTTTACCAATGAAGATTATTTAAATCTCATTCTACTTCATGGAGAATGTAATAAAGTTGTAGATAGAACGATTCGACTGTTCATTGAGAGGTTTCCTGACCGACCCAGACCAACGAGAGATACCATTAACAGAACCATGACAAACTTGAGAAATGTCGGATCTTTCGTTAAGAAAACTATACACAGAGAAAAAAGTGTAGTAGAAGATGAGAACAACGAAATTACAGTTCTTGCATATTTTCGTGTGAGTCCTCAAAATTCTCTCAAAGATGCCGAGATTGCTCTGGGATTATCTCAATCGAGTGATTGGAGAATATTAAAAAAACATAAAATGCACCCATATAAATTCAATTTGAAGGAAACTGATTTCGTCAGGAGAACAGAGTTTTGCCAAGCTATGATGATTCGATTTCAAGAGAATGAAAACTTTTTGGACTGTATAATTTGAACAGATGAATCTAAATTCACAAAGAATGGTTCTTTCAATAGGCATAACAGTCATTATTGGGATGAAGAGAACAACCAACACTTCAGACAATGGAACTTTTAAGAGACCTGGAGTTTCAATGTTTTTTGCGCCATCAAAAATAATGCAATTCTCGATGTTCACATTTATGATGGGACTTCAACTGGTAAGATGGTAAGATGTTTGCATTATTTAAAGAATGTTCTCCTTAAGGAGATAGATATTCTGACATATTGACTCAAATAATTGAGCCGCTAGTACAGAACCATAATGACTTATGGTATCAACAAGATGGCGCGCCTCCACACAATTCACTCAATGTGTCAAATATCCTATAAGGCTATTTGAAGATCGATGGTTGGCGAACAATGGTCCACATCTTTGGCCACCACGTCCTCCCGATTTAACTCCCTTAGACTATTATGTTTGGGGTAGGATAAAAAATATTGTCTACTCAACTCCCCTGACTGATAAAGAGGACTGCATAGAACGAGTCAGAAATGCGTTCAGGTTTGTTTAGATTTTTAGATTCATAGTTTTGAAACTCAATTTGGTTTTCAAACACTTTTGCAGATCTCTTCCTCCCGATGAAAAAAGAAGAGCAACGCACGAAGCATTCCTGAGACGTATAAATTAATGTCTAGAAAGTAACGGTCAAAACTTTGAGCATCTTCTCTAGTTATAACTGCGAGAGTTTGCCATGGTTCTCCTAATAGTAACTAAGTCGGTTTCAAGAAGGGCTGAAAAAGCTACAGCATGTTTCAAATAACAGTTCCTGAAAATTTCATCTTTTTGGCGTGAAGGGAAAAGAATTAGCTGAAAATTCAAGACGAAAAACAGTTTTTTGTGAATAACTCAGAAAATATCCACTATAGGGCAAGGTTGTTGCATAATACACTCACATTATTTTTTAACGTAGATTCATCTGCCATATCTGCCATAAAAAAATGGGGTTCTAATTTGAAAAAATTGATTTTTCACCATTTTGTCATCCCTAACTTTGAAAACGATTTTTTCACCCCCTGTATCATTAATCGCGATTTCGATTTTAAAAGTGAATACATCAATGTTACATCTCGAAAAATCTCAAAAATGAAAATTTTCCATCCAAAAACCTCGAAGTTATTCTTGTTTCAGCGGAGCTCTATTTTCGATTTTTTTTTTCGAATTTTCCCGTTCAGAGAGAATTTTCCAACCAAAACTGAAAAATGTTACATCAAAATAACTTGAAATTTTCTAAGGAATCTATTTCTGCAATAAAAAATGGTGTTCTAATTTGAAAAACGGAAGCTGACGTCATTTCCGGAAAAACCGGAGGTGCTCATGCCTTGAAAATATTTTAGATTTCATCAGCATCGTGAAATGCTTATAAGTGCTGAATTTCATGAAAATACGTTCAGTAGTTTCCCGTATAAATATGGGTGAGTTTCCTCGTGAAAGACCCTGTATAGGTGTGCCAAATCTCAACTGGTACCGGTTACAACAGTTATGAATAAAATTAGAGCAAATATCCATACCAGTTGGAAAAAAAATATTAAAAATTTTTCGATAAATTCAAGATTTGAAACTTTCGGCAAGTCCTGTGATCACAATTTACACGAATTCAAAGCGATTTTTTCCATAATATGATCTCAAATAAGGGTACAATCAATCGTAATGACAAATCAAAGTGAAATCTTTGGCGAGTGAGTAAAATAAATTATGTTTTGACGAATATTGGTTAATATAATATTATTGTTAGTTAACGTAGACGATCCATGTTGGAAAAAAACCACACTACCCTTGGCAAGTTTTTATTTGAAATATGACCAACTTAGTCTTGATCTCAGAATGGCCAAGAAAAGTATGGTTATATATTTTTTGAAATGAGACCTCATGGAATATTTGAACAAAATAAAACAATTAATTATCGTTGCATTTCAATATCTTTCTAGAACTCAAGTAGATGCTCAAATCGTTTACCTCAGGCACTAGAATTGCATTGCCTCAGAAATTACTTCTTTAGCAGTTGTGCATGTCTTCCTCACTTTTCTACTTCTGATGCTGTATTTTGAGTTTTGAGTACTTTTTCTTTTATGCATCCCGGGAAAAATATAATGTGTTCAGGATATTATAAATAATGGGGACGCCGACACTTCTAAATTAAAAATACACAAAGTACAAATGGCTATAGTGCTCTTGTTACGCTCTTGCGAGTAATTATTCAAAATTTCAAAAATCATATCTCCGCAATACCTACATATACAAATTAGAACTAATGAGGATCATGAAACTGCAAAGTGGAAAACATTTATAAGGGAGTAATTAGAAAAAGCATTTTTGCTCCATCAAAACTACTGGGCCGATTTGATCGAATAACTGAATAGCCGTCAAACAAACCCCCATTGAGTTCTCAAGATCATTACGTTCCGGAATCATCATGCTTACGGGCGGATAAAATCGGTTTCAGCTAATACTATTGATTTTTATTTTCAACCAAAATTTCTAATATACAAGAAGATTTGAGAAAGCTCTATTCAGGTGAAGAAAACCGTCAAAAAATTTTTTAAACAAACCTATTTTGCACCCTGTATAACCAGAAGTGTTCAGCTTTCGAGAATATTTTAGCTCTGTAAAGTATAATGAATAAAAGTAAAAGTTAACTAGAACAATAATAATCTGGTTTGTGGATGTGAGTGATAACAGTACTATTTAAGATTGTATTATTGGAAAAATCACTGTAAAATTGTTAAAATTATTATTATAGCTATTAAAAATTCAACTAAGTTTGGCAATTTCAAACTTTTTCGAAAACTTTCTATCATTGTTCAATTCTCATTTATTCATAATTAATGAACTTAGCCTCTCGCTCGGTACCAGATTATTGTGTAGTTGGGACATCCTGTAGAGATTTTATTGCGTATTCTTCATGAGGAAGTCGATCGAAATCATTTGTGATAATTTTCAGTGCAATATCCGTCAATAAAAGAAGTTCTTGTTAAATCTCACTGTGAAAAAATTTTCGTAAAGCGTGGGTTTATTTTAATATTCATGGTAAACATTAGAAAGACCCCATTCAATGTTCTTAAGAAATCTGTAATCGTAAAACAACTTCTTATGCCTATTGATCACTAGAAATCCACATCAAAAACATTCATTTTTTCACACGAATCACGTCTCGAGAAGTCCTTCGAGCGACAAAACTCAAATTAGTATGAAATATTTTACGAAATGGGACACTTCGTATTTCTGTCTCGGGAAAGATGTGAAAGGTTACTCAAAATAGAAACATTTGAACCATAAAATACACTAATTGGAGTAGTGCACTTGCCTTGCTCTGCTTATAAAAAGGACTTCTGAACAAGTCCGTCTCTTTAGCCGCATTATTTATGTGAAGATGTTTTATTTTTATCCTTATGTTCGTTGCTCAATATTTTTTGCCTTCACGGTAGACTAAATAAATCGATGGTTGCAGTTTTTAACGTAACCAGATCATTTGCACCTAATTAATTTTTATTTGTATCTATCTTCTCAATAAAACATCGATGTGTGGTCGTAAATAAACGAGGGAAATTTTTATGAACGAAATGAGGATGCCTTGGATGTATCAAACAGTCTTGAAATAACATCGTTTCAGCAGGTTGAGCATTCATTGAAAGAAATTTGGAAATACAAGATATATTCTAGTTGATGCAAAACCCTCCTTTTTTCTAGAAATCAGGTTGGAACATTAGCGATTGGTTTATTTGTAGTTTCAATAATAATGGTCAGAAATAATTATTGTTAAATAAAGATGATGAAGATTTGCAAGTTATTACATAACTACTCTAATTTTATCTGATTTTAACTTGAGAACATGCAGTGTTAAAATTTTCATAGCGGTTTCACGTAAACCGTTACTTCAATACTATTGGCAATCATTAAAATTGCAGAGCAGAATATATTTTTTCAGAACTTCTGTGGCAATCCAATACCCTTCCATGGGATTATACAAAATTAAAATCATTTCCACTTGTCGGAAACACTGTATTTTTTCTAAAATTATTTGTGTTTAGTTGGTTATGCCATTTGATCCTGGATATACGCTCACTTCGAAATTGTTGAAAGTGATGAATTGTTAGATCATAATCGGTTGTGAATTATCAATTATGAATAGTGAAATTTAAGAATTCATAGACGATATTATTTTGTTGATGGATCCACTATTCATCATGTAGACAAATTGGAAATTATTTTTCTTACAAATGAAAATTACCAATATGAAGAAGAACTGCACGAAACTAGTACAGAAGATTACTGATTTCGTAAACAGCAACGTGAAAATAAAAAAAAAAGATTTGGGTATGCATTCTTACATCAACTTCTTCAGGCGCTTAAGCCATTTATTATTTCACCCAATTGTAGAAAATCTTGAAAATGATGAAAATTTTCGTCAAATAATTTCATTCCATGATTGATGAATAGAATTTTCCCAAGAGATGGTCCAGTCATGTGAGTTAACATTTTGTGATTTTTGTCTTTTGGCTGGTGAAGTATCATTTTTTGAATTGCGTTGAATCTTTAACCAGAAAGTTTTTTAGCCAATTCAACTTTCCTCCCCTAATTTTTGAGTAAGAGTCTGGTTCGAATACATATCCAAATGCGATTCAGCATTTACGAGCTTAGCAACATATACCAGCCAATGAAGCACAAACCAGAAGATTATGTAACATACAATGGAGTATGGTGAGATCGGTGCCGAAGAAACGAGGGGATGAGGTTAACGAGATATCGGATGGATGGACGCAGTCTCTTGGCCGCCAGCCTGTTAATTATATGAAGAGGGTGGATGTATACGCAACAAACTCTTATTTTCAACCGAGGGGTGGATATTCTTAATGGGATGCTGTTGATCTCGGTTCCATCAAGTATCACGTATACATCCTTCGGCCCTCCTTATTATGCTCTCACCCATTCATAAAATGATCTCATTTTCCGAGATTTTTTGCACCCCCTTCTATATGCTTGTATTATTGATACCTCTGGTTCGAAAGAGGTGAACCCTTAGCCTGTGTACGTTATGGAATATGCTCTGCTCGTTCACTGGGGATGATGTTAATTGACATTATGTTCAAGAGAGAAATGTGGTAATTTTAAATTGTTACGAATGTTATCATGAATGTGGGCGATATTCAGTAATTAATTTTCAGGAACATTTCAACATAAATATTAGATTTAAGTTAAATTTAGCCAATTGAGAACAACTGAGAACTCTTGCGTTATAGATTAATTAATAAAATATATTAATTGAAGCACTTTTTTGTTGTTTGTTCACTTTGCTAACTAAAGTTCTAGCAGAGGTTGATGTAATGAGGTTCCTTACTATTACAAAAAATTATATTTATCTTATTTCAGCTCATCTGGGATTTCAAATGGGCTTGCTTGAAATATATCTAGATAACATCTGAAAAACTCAAATCTGAAATGAAAAAATTAAGAATACACAGGGGTGAGGGACTTTTTGACATTTCTCTTTTCACTTAAGGAAATAAAAAAAATAATTATATATTTTAGAAGAAGAAAGCTGCTGCAATGAAATTTGAGGATACGTTTGACATCAATAATGTTTTTACATGCACAATGTTTGAATACGTCAGATATCTTATGAGGTATGAATTATTGAAAATAATTTTTTTGAAGTTTTTTGAAAATTTCCTAGTATTTCAGAAAAAAAATAAAAACTGAATTTTAGTCATCACCTTTTAGGGGAATTTGTTTATGCAGACGATATTGCTATTGCTCACCAACATTCCGATTTCCATACTCTAGAAAACACACTGTCATCTGATTTGGAAATTTTAAAGAATTATTTTATTGAGTGGCGATTATGTCCAAATCTCAACAAAACAGAGGTTTCCATCTAAATAATCATGAAAAATATAGAAAATTAGCTGTAACTGATTCTCCTATCGAACATAATTACTATCCAAAATACTTAGGAGTTAAATTAGATTTCCTCTCAATTACAAGGCACATTTAAATGATCTGAGCCTAAAACTGACAACAAGGAATAATATTCTTCAGAAATCAGCTGGATCATCTTGGGGTGCTGATGCTTCCACTCTTCGCACAGCATCTTTAGCCCTAGTCTTTTGTGCAGCTGAATATTGTTACTCTGTTTGGTTTAATAGTGCACATAAACAAAAAGTCGATGCACAATTGAATACATCCATGAGAATAATTACTGGCACCATAAGATCTACACCGGTTCATTGGTTTTGTCTAACATTGTCCCTCCCCATATTCGCAGACAGACTGCAGCTCTGAATTCTTGGAACAAATATCATTCTTTTCCCAATTTATTCCCAATTATTTCATATTTTCCAGAAAATATAATTCCCAGATTGAAGGCACGTAAACCATTATGGCATAATACGTTCTTCAACATGAACATAAGCGGTAAAGAATTATTGAAGACTGAGTGGAACTCTCACGAAATGTTCAATAAGTATCTCGTTTCGGATCCTTCTGAAAAAATTCCTGGTTTTGATCTTCCAAGAAAAAATTGGACAGATCTTAATCGTCTGAGAACAGATCATGGTCGTACCAATAGCATGCTATTCAGATACAACTCAGTTCCAAGCGCAAGTTGTGAATGTGGAGAAGCAGAATAAACGATACCTCATCTCATCAATAGTTGTCCCATATATAAATTTCAAGATGGTTTTAGGGCTATTCATGATGTTTCCAATTCGTTCTTGGAATGGGTTTTTCAAAAGAAAATGATACGTATTTTTGTTATTCAGTTCTTTTTTCTGCTTTTGTCTTTTTATTTCCATATTCGATGTGGGTAATTTGAAGTAGTCTCTGTCTCCCCAAATATTTTTCAGCTTATTTTTTTACTTTCACATTTAGGTGGGGAGCCAGGGTTTTTTTAATGGAGTTTTTTCCCTAGGTTTTTATGTCATACGCCGAATTGTATGACACCCCGTCACTAACCCCTGATCTGTATGCTCTATTGTTTGCTCACTAAATATTGTAATCCAAAAGTTCAAAAGAATATATATATATATTACGGAAAGGAGTGGGCAACTCAATTCCATATGAGCAATCACTTACTGAAGTTTGTCGCATGAATTTAGGAACGCCCTTTCACTTTCTTTATGTTGTTTGCTTCTGTATCGCAGTGTTTCAAAGTGCGCAAAAGCTTCTGACCACACGTCAGTGCTTTTTTTACATGTTCTATACCATAGAACATAAAAAGTCTGTGACTTGAGATAGTTGTTAAATTATCTTTAAATAATTTCAATTAATAAGAAAATGGGAGATTGGCAATAATATAAAATATCACACTGAAACACAAAGATATTTGTATTAACTTCAGACCGGAAATATTTTTAGAGTTCCGTGGCTGACTGAAAGAGGAGTACTTTTTTATTAATATCATGCATATTTCAAATTTCAATTTAAATTTCCTGTCTCACTGTCAATACATTTATGTTCATTATTCCATCACTAATCGTTGCTTGCATCCAACCAAGCGCAACTAAAATGTCAATCATCCTTTTAGCTTCAAACTTAACAAGAAAGATCTTTTCTGGGACACCTGTGACCAAGTCATGGAGCTGTCGACTCCATGATATTTCAAGTTGTCATCAACGAATTCTCCCAACAATGCAAATATTATGGACCTTCATCTTTATTGGTACCATAAACCGACAAACTTCACGGTAGCTAATTCAGCATAAAAACGGTAGATACATTGACGAGTGTGTCATTTGAAGGAGAAAAGAAACACGTAATTTGCAAGACAGGCGTTCAAAATGATAAGCAGGAAAGAAATATTTAATGCATGTCTAGCTGGGGGTGGTAATTTCACGCGGAACCTTAGATATATACAGGGTGCTCGGCACATGGACCGTCAAATTTTTTTGGGGCGTTGGTAGGGTCATTTGCTACCTTTTCAGTCTTGGAACTTGGGTCCTTAGTATTACGGTTACGGAGGTATGATTTTTTTACTGTTTTTCTAAATTACCCAAAATGTACCCTTCGAAGCCCCATAACTTTTTTGCGTGTGCTTTTACGTGCATTTTTTTTATTGTATTAAGTCTACATGAGTGTGTGTTTAAAAAAAACGTATTTATTGTTACAGATAACACCACAAAATTAACACGTGGGGCTTTTATTAAAAAAAAAATATATAAAAGTATGAAAACATCTCCACTCCTATTGAAACTAAAAAAAAAGTTACAGCTTTTACAAACCTAGTTTTATTTTAAAATTTTCTTTGGTTTATAATGTTGCTAACCATATGCTATTTACGTAAGTCAATAAAAAAAATAATACTGCAAATAAGGTTTTAGTCAGAAGAGTGAAGAAAGTCGCACCTAAATAAAAGTACGGATTTCGACACAACACAGCGAGCAAGGAAATTTTTGGTTGTTGATATGCCTAATTTCACTAATATGGTCATATGCCATCACCATATCAGCATACTCAGCGTTGGTGAAATTAGGCATATCAACAACCAAAATTAAAACAACAGTAGCAAAAAGTCGATAAAAGTAACAAAAACAAAAAAATACAAATTTAAAAAACTGAACAACGCGGCACAGACACTTCCAACAGCAGAGACAGTTAAATCTCGAATAACAGTAGGGTCAAGTCAGCGGCGACTAACCCAATCCAACCTAAGGACAGAAATAGTAATAATAATTCACACGCGTCTAAAACGGGCAGGTAAAATTTTCTTGCTCGCTTTTTGTTGTGTCGAAATCCGTACTTTTATTTAGTGCGACTTTCTTCACTCTTCTGACTAAAACCTTATTTGCAATATTATTTTTTTTATTGACTTTCGTAAATAGCATATAATTAGCAACGTTATAAACCAAAGAACATTTTAAAATAAAACTAAGTTTGTAATAGCTGTAACTTTTTTTAAATTTCAATAGAGTGGAGATGTTTTCATACTTCATTCATAAAATAAAAGGCCCACGTGATAATTTTGTGGTGTTATCTGTAACAATAAATACGTTTTTGGGCTTCACACTCATGTAGACTTAATACAATAAAAATGCATGGTAAAAGCTAAAGTTATGGGGCTTCGAAGGTAATTTTGGGTAATTTAGAAAACCTAATACAAAAATCATACCTCCGTAACCGTTACACTAAGGCCCTAGGTTCCAAGACTGAAAAGGTAGCAAATGACCCTACCAACGCCCAAAAAATTTGACGGTCCATGTGCCGAACACCCTGTATAATATAATACCAAAAAGGGAGGAAAAAAATTTTTTTCGGAATGACTTTAGTAAATCTCTGAATGATTGCAATATTTTGAAGAAAAACACTTTCAGAATTTTAAAAAATAATTTTCCATGACGGTTTTTTTTCCAAAAATTCGCCAGATTTCTTTCTCTCAACGTTATTCAAACGGTTTTCAAGTTTCAAATCGATAGGACGTTTATTCTAGGAGTTATTGAGGAATCAAATTTCGAATGCTCATAACTGCTGAACTATTCGACAGATTTGGCCCAATGACAAAGTTTATCGAGATAAATTGACAATTAACCTACTCTGATAATTTGCTCCTCTTCTTCAGGAGATAGACACTGTAAGGCCAGGCGAGCAAACATACTCAAGTTTGACCACGAATTCTTGTTGAGAAAGTCGAACCCAAACGCTGTATTCCATTTTCGGTTCGATAGTAGACAATTTAAAGACATTTGGATAAAATGATAGCTCGCTGTACCATTATGAAAATGAAATGTTCTAGCCGGATGTATAATAATGATGTGTATTACGTAATCGGAGCACACATAGGTTCTTGCTGGTCACCTTTTATCAGCTGAATTTGCCATCCGAGACTACCATTACCACAAACAAGTAATCACAAAATCCTACAACAAAAATTGTGATGAAGTAAAACATGAAGTTCGTATTGCAAATGGGAGAAAGTATCCATAATAAGTTTCAACCTTATTTGGGACACGCTATTTAACTAGGAACGATTGCTTGAACTGATCTTTCTGATTCAACTAATCACTTCGTTACTAAAAAAATAAGACTAATAATGTTATCCATCACAATCAAGTGAACAAGACGTATTTAAAGGATATGACTGAAAGAAACATTTGCAAATTCATAAACATAAATTCCACAATTCATAAAAGCAAAATTATCATAAACATTGAGAGAAAATCGGCTTGTGGAATGATAATGTCGTTTTTATTGATGGTTTCTACACGATCAGGAACTAATCTCATAGGATCAACATGAAAGAGAGTTATTGTAGAAATCAATTCCAGAGGAAACACCGTCAATAAGTCCACTGATTTCCTTCCATCTGTAACGGCGATTACAAATTAAAGAACTGATCAACCAAAGCTGACATGTGAGATTGTAACAAGTGATAACAAACACATCGTTAACAGTTTCTTAAGCGGAACCGTGTCATATCAATGGTAGATAAATCTTGTTTATATAAAACGATACGTCAGCTGTAAATATCCATTAATTCAAGATACATGCCGCTGATAACTTCGAGCCAGTTTGTCATAACTCGATTTTGTAGGGAATTTTCTCAGAATAGTCGAATGTTAAAGTTCAAATTTGTGGGGTGTAATTGGTAGGCATAAATCATATAAGATTTGCTCGAACGTAGTTTCGAACTGTGTTATTACTGTTTTAGAACTGACAGGAATCAGGGCGATATGAATATACACATTCGAGCATAAATTTAAGGTCACCTTATAATATGAATTGATCAGAAAAGTAGATAAATAATCTACCAGAAATTCTCAAAGTTAGATAGAAGCTGATGGACAGTGAGGAGACGACTTCATATTAGTGAAATATCTTCGCAAAGAACAGCTTTCGCATGAAGATAAAATTGTGATATGGACAAATGCAAATTGTATAGTTGTGTTGCTCATGAGTGTGCAGTTGGCTCAGACCCTTTTAATTTTTGAAATAAAAGTTTGGTGTGCTGATTTGTGATAGCTTTGTGCTGTACGAATTTTTAATTTTTCAAATTGTCTAGATTTTCTAAGAAATGAAATGAATGAGCCTGTTCTGTACTTTTCGAAAATTTGAGTTTCAAGGAATTGAATTATGGTACATGCTTGCTGAGTTGAGTACTATCAAAATTTTTACCATTTCAATTTTCTGGAAAATGGAAAATTTGGACGAATGTTATCCCACAACTTCTATGTTTTCTAATCGCAAATGAGTGTTAAAATTTGAGTTATATTTGTGCTGTAATGTAATCATAGACATACCTCACATTTTCCGGAAAATACCTGAAATATACGGGGTGCTCGGCACATGAACCATCAAATTTTTTTGGGGCGTTGGTAGGGTCATTTGCTACCTTTTCAGTCTTGGAACCTGGGTCCTTAGTATTACGGTTACGGAGGTATGATTATTTTATTAAGTCTTTCTAAATTACCCAAAATGTACCCTTCCAAGCCCCATAACTTTTGTGCTTTTACATGCATTTTTTTATTGTATTAATTGTACATGAGTGTGCTTTTAAAAAAAAACGTATTTATTGTTACAGATAACACCACATAATTAACACGTGGGCCTTTTATTAAAAAAAATCTATGAAAGTATGAAAACATCTCCACTCCTATTGAAATTAAAAAAAAAGTTACAGCTATTACAAACTTACTTTAATTTCAAAATATTCTTTGGTTTATAACGTTGCTAACCATATGCTATTTACGTAAGTCTATAAAAAAAATAATACTGCAAATAAGGTTTTAGTCAGAAGAGGGAAGAAAGTCGCACCTAAATAAAAGTACGGATTTCGACACAACAGAGCGAGCAAGAAAATTTTACCTGCCTGTTTTAGACGCGTCTGAATTATTATTACTATTTCTGTCCTTAGGTTGGATTGGGTTAGTCGCCGCTGACTTGACCCTACCATCATTCGAGATTTAACTGTCTCTGCTGTTGGAAGTGTCTGTGCCGCGTTGTTCAGTTTTTTAAATTTGTATTTTTTGTTTTTGTTACTTTTATCGACCGTTTGCTACTGTTGTTTTAATTTTGGTTGTTGATATGCCTAATTTCACCAACGCTGAGTAGGCTGATATAGTGATGGCATATGGCAAGGCCGATGGTGTTGCTCGTGCAGCTCAAAGGATTTATCAAGCCAAATTTCCTGATCGAAGATTACCCCACCACGAAACATTCTCGACGACTTATCGATGATTAAGAGAGACTGGAAACTCAAAGAGCAACGACACGAATGCTTGTAGTTGGATCTTCTTCAAAGGCTTGAAGTATTTGATCGTCAACTGCTACATGGTGTTGCCTCACATTGACTCGAGGCTCTTGAAAATTTAAGTTTCCAGTGTCTCTTAATCGTCGATAAATCGTCGAGAATGTTTCGTGGTGGGGTAATCTTCGATCAGGAAATTTGGCTTGATAAAACCTTCGAGCTGCACGAGCAACACCATTGCTATATGCCACCACCATATCAGCATACTCAGCGTTGGTGAAATTAGGCATATCAACAACCAAAATTAAAACAACAGTAGCAAAAAGTCGATAAAAGTAACAAAAACAAAAAAATACAAATTTAAAAAACTGAACAACGCGGCACAGACACTTCCAACAGCAGAGACAGTTAAATCTCGAATGACGGTAGGGTCAAGTCAGCGGCGACTAACCCAATCCAACCTAAGGACAGAAATAGTAATAATAATTCACACGCGTCTAAAACGGGCAGGTAAAATTTTCTTGCTCGCTGTGTTGTGTCGAAATCCGTACTTTTATTTAGGTGCGACTTTCTTCACTGTTCTGACTAAAACCTTATTTGCAGTATTATTTTTTTTATTGACTTACGTAAATAGCATATGGTTAGCAACGTTATAAACCAAAGAACATTTTGAAATAAAACTAAGTTTGTAATAGCTGTAACTTTTTTTTTAATTTCAATAGGAGTGGAGATGTTTTCATACTTTCATAATTTTTTTTTAATAAAAGGCCCACGTGTTAATTTTGTGGTGTTATCTGTAACAATAAATATGTTTTTTTTTAAACACACACTCATGTAGACTTAATACAATAAAAAAATGCATGTAAAAGCACACGCAAAAAAAGTTATGGGGCTTCGAAGGGTACATTTTGGGTAATTTAGAGAAACCGAATAGAATAATCATACCTCCATAACCGTTATACTAAGGACCCAGGTTCCAAGACTGAAAAGGTAGCAAATGACCCTACCAACGCCCCAAAAAAATTTGACGATCCATGTGTCGAACACCCTGTATGACAAAGCCATTGCAATGCATTAGATTTTTTTCAAACAGAATATGTGAAAAAAATTGTCCTAGACGTGAATGAGCTGTTAATCTTATTGTAAAATTTGGGCCAGCACTTTCTTCTTTTTTTTTTCGTTGAAATTGTTTAATACAGTGGTGCTACATTTGTAATGACTTGTGGTGATTGTTTCATAAAAAACGGTAGATTGGTTGATGAATAGTTTGAATGACAACAGTGTTGTGAATTTAGCTCAGTACTTCTCAATGGTCAAAAGGGAATATGAATACCGAAGATTTATTTCATTCAGCATTATGAAATTTTTAGAGACAAAAATAAAATGTTTAGTTGTTCATCAAACTATGCAGAATAATATGTGAATATATATGAAACAATCTTTGATTTTGACCAGATTTTACAGTATTATGAGAGTTAATGTTATGACGATAATATTAAGACAATATCTGACCCCACACTATTTTTCAGTCCGCCGATACTCCATTTCGCAGCTTCGGAAGTAAAGTACGTAATCATTATAGCGCAAAAAATTTCTTTAGTGTTTCAACGTTCAATAACAGAGAAATATTCTATTCACAATAACTAATATACACAGAGAATTTTTGTTTATAGATTATCACTGAATACGTATCTGCAACGCTCTTAAAACAACTCCGTCTTCATTTGCTTATAGAACTGCTTTTATATCTTGATGACCCATTTCGAGAACTTTCGCAAACATTCTTCACCTTCGAGTCTAGTCCAGAAAATTTCCGGATGTTCTAACGCGGTATAGTTTCATCATGTTTTTCTATGTGACAATTATGGTCTTTATTACGACCGGATTGTTATGATGCGAACGACCAGGTCATTCGTTATTTAGTTTATTGCTGCTCTCTTTAGTATCACATACGAAGCGAGGCTGGACTCGGTATCTGTTGCATTATAATAAAATTTGGAATTGTTTTAAAATTTTTTGTAAAGTGCCAATCTCGAATATAATAGATCCACAAATAAGAAAAATTAGCAGAATTTTAACCAGTGAAAAATAGGAAGATATTTTATTCGTAAACCTAAATGAGTTGATTTAGCTTAACAACACTGTTGGCACTGAAACTGTCAATCAACCAATCTACTGATTTTTCGATTATTATTCTTCATTTTAAAGAAAACAAGTTTCTTTCTGAAACTATTATCAGTACAAGTGAGCAAAAATGTAGCATAACTTTATGAAACAATTTTCATAGAAATAAAAGGAGAGTGAAGAGCTAACTTTTTTCCAATTTTCTGGCTTGATTTTTGCCAAAAGACTAACAGTACAAACTCACTTATTTCTAGCATAATAGCCTTCAACATATTCTGATTGAAAAATATAGGAAAGTGCTGGACTGGCTTTGTTATGTATTTCGGAGGTTTTCTGAAAAATCCAAGGTGATAAGAAAATATTTACAGCACAACATAGCACAAATGTAGCACAATTTTTATTCTTATTTGAGGTCGAGAAAAACTGAAGTGCTGGAATATGTTTTTAAATTTTTGATGAGCCTGAAAGTTAACAGAAATATCTCAAACAGCTCAACCCTATAAGCGTGTAGCACAATTATTTCAAGTCATTAAACTCAATTTTTCGAAAACTGAACTGGCCCATTTCATTCATTTTGTAAAAAATTTAAAAATAGACATGAAAAAAAAATCACAAATCAGTACAAACCTAGCACAACAAGAAAATTGAAAAATGCTGGGCAACTTCTCACACATTCTAAACTCAGCATGCATTTTTCGTTGCATTCACAAGAATAATTTTCTGAGTGTACGAATACTGAATATCCATTTGTTGGCTGAAATCCAAGTATTTATTACCAGAAATAATGAACCATAAGCATTATGGTCATACATTACGAAACAAAAGCACCAATTTCCTGATAGAGATTAGCAGTTTCAAGAGACCCTTCAACTTTACCTGTCCACCCCCGCGATCCTAGGGTGCTTTATTCTTTTTTCTCTCCGTGATTCCATGTCGTTAAGGCGTTATCACACGTATTTCCACGGTGACTCATGAGTGTAAATAATACAGTGCGTTGTAATAACTGTTGTTAGCGAACACCATCAAGACACTTTACGACCGGAATTTCGTAATTTGAAGTGAAGTAGTTGCAAATTCCCGTGTTCGTCGCAGACAATTCATTAATATTTAATTTTTCAGATTAGAAGGGCTTTCCCTGGCGCTCTTGATGGGTTTTTTCATGAGACCACACCGACGTGGCTTATATCTGATGCAGACAAAATAGCTGCCTTGCTCTTGGAAGTATTTCAGAATATTTTCACTGAATTTTCCCACCCAATTGGATTACAATATATATTCTTGATGGGTGATTTTTTATAATGAAACTCGTGTCGAATAATTATTTGGGCCGTATTCATTATCTGTTGTAGTTCTTCTTTCTACTAATGCTGCTATAAACATCTTTTATCGTTCTCAAGATAAATTGTGATGGCAATCAGTGAAAATTCGAAAATAAATAGAATATATCGAATCGGTATAAACATATTTGTGTGATCATGTATCATATGAGAATTTTTTTTCAAGAAGTGTAGCTAGAGAAATTTTTTTGCACACCCTGAAACTACTGAAACGATTTGACCGAATAACGAACTCACCCATTCTTTAAACCCATGCTGAAAATTTCAACTCTCTAGCTCATTCCGTTCGGTCGTGCCTACGGACGGACACACACAATCCATTTTGACCAAAGATTAATCAGAGGATTCATACGAAACGATTGATATCACTCTCAATTACAGACATTTGGGCGAATCTCTAAGCACTCTGTTCGAAGAAATATCACTTTTTTACCACCTTTATTTAATTGTCTATAACTGGTGATATTTTTAATGTACTAATACAAAATTTTCGCTCAATGATAAAGACCTAATCCCGAATCCAATAAACTATATCACATAATCTCAGGAAGTCTTGTTAACTTCATTTTACCCAAATCAACTAGACTAATTTGAATGATCATCATAGCATTACAAGTGATGCTTCATCAATATCGTTACAAAAAAGATTTGTAGACCCGAGATAAATACATGCCTAGTCGACACATGTAATGCCATCTGGGCAGGTCAAGGACACCCAGGGGCCTATTATCATGAAACAACGCTTCAACACTTTATGGCCTGCGATGAAAATAAATCTCCGGATTACACTTGTATTCAAAATATTGGTAGCATTACTTATTAAACCCGGAAAGTAGTCAGTATCCCATTGAGAAACGAATTCAACTGTCTTGCAATGAAATGAATGGCTTCAAACACGGGTAGACCCCTCACAAGGCTATTTATAGCAGGCTTGATCAGTTCCTCCTGAAGAGTGGTACCTCAGGCAATCAAATCAATGTTGTAGCAATTAAAAGTAATTTAATTAAACAGCAATGCCAGTATATACCGGGAGAATTATCACCTTGCTGAGTATAGCCATCGTAAAATCCTAGGGTACCAGATGAATGGTTGTTAGTAACTTGGATACTTAAAATCGCTGATTTATTCTAAGACATTGCAAGCCGTGTGTAACAGGTATAAAACAATAATAATGCCTCATTTACTCAAGAATGTGTAGGCATATTTTGATTCAGTGACCTCTGTTGTGTGTCTGAAATATCTCTCGGTAAATTTATAGCCGTCCTGTTCGAGGAAGTGGCGTGGATGGTTTGACTTTGAATTCGTTAAGAATCACTGTTGATTAGTAGTTTTTAACATGTATCTCTTATAACCAGTTGGGTTCTGTTTGGTATCTTGACTTTCAGTTGTTTCTGATAATAAGGAAAGCGAATAAACAGTTACAAGGACATTGTTTGCATGTAAAAGGCGTTTCCCCTTAACAAGAAGGTTATCTTCAAACATCTTCAAGATTGAGGGAAGATTGGTTTCTATGTTGGTACCGCATTTTGCGTGGTAATGTAGCTATTCAGATGATCTATCTGGATGTTGTAAATAAAGGGTCTTTAAACAAGAACTTTGTTTTTTAATTGTAGCCACATCTACACATGACTGCATTGATACTAGGTTTTTTGACATAGTCGTAGTAGATGCTTTGGTAATTAACAATTAAATAATTAAATGATAATAATTAAAACCCTCTATGAAAATGGTGGTTCTGTTAAAATACCATTCCATAAAATTCGTGATATTTTCGGTAAACATAATCGAGCTTCTGAGACCGCTATTACGAATTTGGTCGCTTAATTTGAGTCGACCGGCTCGGTAAAACATGTACCAACACCAACGCGTATTCGACCGGGTTCTACTGAAAACATTGCAGCCGTGAGCCACAGTTTATGTTTATGTTTATACTGGTTTACCTAGCTATACATATATCAAGGTACACCCCTCAGAAGCTAATTCAAGCTTGTGAGAGTTAGGTTAAGCAGTGTGTTCTGTGTAGGCTTTGTTACTGTGTCCTTACGCCACCTTAGTCAGTGTCTACAGTGTTGTAGAACATCCAAATTTGTCAATTTCATGATTTACTCAACAACTGGGGTTATCAAAAATCTCCAGATGGCGTATTTTGTATAAGGATTTGGCTTTGAAACATTACAAGTTTCAAATAGTGCAGGAATTGAAGCCGACCGACCACATCGCCGTAGATTCGCTCAATTCATTCTGGAACAACCCACTGGTTTTTCTGAAAAAATCATTTTTTCAGACGAGGCCCATTTTCACTTGTCAGGGTACGTCAGCAAGCAAAATTGCCACATTTGGGCTTCTGAAAATCCTAGAGAGATTATTGAGAAGCCTCAGCATGGTCAACCTGCCTCTGTGTGGAGCTCTATTTAGTCTGGTGGCGTGATTGGGGCGTTTTTTTTCGAGATAAGGTTGGAAATGCGGAACAGTCAATGGATCACGCTATCGCGAGATGTTAACGACTCATTTTTAGTGTATCCTTGGTGACATGTATATCACTGACATGTGATTTCAAGTAGACACTTTTCACACAGCCAATGGGACGATCAATTTATCACAAACCAAATTTGCAGATCGCATAATTTCACGAAATTCAGCTGTTAAATGGCCAGCCAGATCGTATGATTTAACACTACTGGATTATTTTTTGTGGGGCTATCTTAAGGACAGAGTCTATGCGGAGCCAATCGAATCGATTGCAAAGTTCTTGTTGAAAGACCCTTTACTTCTGGAGAAATCGGTACAATATGGAGTTAGAGGGGTTGCACTGGAATAGGTTTGTTTTTATCTTGCAGACAAAAAACAGTTTGTGAAATTGAAGAAAAATGACTGAGTTTATCTATCTGATATTTCAGAGATCATAATGTTGGTGCCTAAGGCAGTTTACTGGGGCCAATTTTTTTTATTCACATCAACGATATAGGAAATTTCAAGATATTGGAGGAAGTATTCCTGGATCTGGCAAATTTCGCGGAGAATACAAATGTATTCTTGGAGGGTGATACTCTTGAAAATGTCATTGAACTTGCAGATGCGGTGATGCATGTCTTAAATGAATGGTTCTCCAATAATAGAATACTGAAGAACGAAGCAAAAACACTTTGTATGAATTTTCGAAACGTGGGTGAGGTATGTGACGTTGTATGCATTGATGACCAACAAATTTCTCATTTATCAGCAATTCATTTTTTGGGTTTACGAATTGATAATAATTCAAATTGGAACGATCATATAATAGTATATTCTAATACAAGTTGCAGAATGGGCACCTATTAGAAAACGAGCGACGAAGGAGCGAGTTTTTGAACGCATGAGCGTTGGAATCGCCTTCTGCAACGAGTATTAGACGATTTTTTCTCTATTTCAGTCAAGAATTGTGAAAAATTTATTAGATTTCAATGAAAAATTCAGATTTTATTTCTTAGTGTCTTTTGTATTTTATTTTCGCAGTTGGTGTGACTGATACGAAAATTGACAGATTATAGAATTTGAATAGTGCCTTCAAATCTCTACATATTGACAATTGACATGCTATGGATGCGTGTTGACATTCGAAAGGAAAGGATGTCAGTGTTGTCAACCACAAAATGAGAAATATAACTAAAAACAATGCTGTAATGAGTTCATTATAGCACTGTTTTTAGGACCGTAATGAACTCATTACGACTCTGAAATAGAGAAACTATTTTTGTACGAATTGAGTGGTATAAATTACTCAATCTATATAATTAGGAATTATTTGACCGATCAGTATCTAAAGAACATATAGGTATTCATCATGTTTCGAAACACATACTCGTTTTGGAGTCATTTTCTGGGAAATTAGTTCTGAATTTGAGTAGTAATCATCATGCAGAAGCGAGTCTTGAGAATAATTTTTAATTTATTTATCAGGGAATCATGCAGAGGAATATTTAAAAAAATTAATGTACCAACACTAACTGGATTGTATATATTAGGCCCGAAGACCGAAAACGCTCAGTGGCCGGAAAAAACGGCCACATCGCGTTTTGGCTGTTTTTAAACGCTCGCAACGCGTTCTGGTAATTGTTAAACAGCCGGAACGCGTTTTGTCAATTGTCCAACGCTCACAACGCGTTCTTAATGTTCGACTTGTATTATTTGCCGCTTTCTACCCGCGTAGGATAAAAATTATATTGTCCCTCATAAAACAAAGTCGAAAATTGAAATACAATTCAATTATTGACAACTACAATTGGATACCAAAGATGGGTTCGGTTTTTCTTGCCGAATCATTTCAACAATATTAAATTTCTTATAATTGTTTTTCAGTTCTAGGAAGAAAGTTACACTAATAAACTTAAATTGTCGAGCATATAATATATAAATGCATGAATGAAAAAGCGAAAAGTTCTTTATTGAACAAATGAATATCAATTTATTTTCTACAAAACCAACTTATTGTGGAGAACAAAACAAACTTGAATTTATAACTCTTTTAATTACTTTATTAGAAACAATTCAATTATTGAAAACTACAATTAAATACAAACGACGGGTTTTTCCGAACTTTTGTGTACTTTACATAGGTACGTTACTTATTTTTACAAGAACTGTTTGAATGACATTTCGAATTACATAGTACATTTAAATTGTATCCGTAAAGTATGGAACAAATTCATTTTTAGCTTATCAGACCATTTTAAGAAATAATCCTGAAACACATCGATTTTTATTTTTATTCACCTTATTTTAAAATAATAATCTAACCCTGATTTACACTCAGCCCAAGTGGGCAGGGAAGTGAGCAGAGAAGTGAGCAGCGCGAGAGTGTAAATACGACACTTCCCATGACATTGCCGCTGCCACTGCACTGCCCTGCGCTCCTCAATTGTCGGTTTTTGTGCGCGAGTCAAAGGACTGGCATGGAAGTGAAAGCGTGTGTTTACATTCAGCCCTCTCGCTCACTTGTCGCCCAGCGTTTTAAGCTGAAGGACGTGTTTCTTTTCTGTCCTGTTCAAGTACAGTGATCAGAGGTCCAGTTGTAGACGCCAGTTGTTAACAATGCCTACTCCACCACCACCAGAGTGGAGTAATGAAACATTAATACAGTTTTTGGAGTTATACGAAAGTGAGAGAATAATATGGGATCCACGTGATAAAAATCATGAATAAAAACATAAAGTACACGATGCGTGAAATCGCATCAGTGCTCAAATGAACAATACTCCAATAGAAGAGTTAAAATGGAAGAAGCCCTTATGGCTACATTGCGACCACATTTTTTCGATTTCTTTTTCAAAACGTTTAAATAATTTATTACACTAAGTAGACATACAGCTGTCGCCGCAACAACCTCGACGTCAGCCATGGTTGCGCGCCCGGTAAAGAAGTATGAGGGCTGAGTGTAAACGACACTCACTGGCGTCGACTTCCGTCGACGCTGCCGCGGCAATATTTCCGGCATGACGAGTGACAGGGGAAGTGGCTGAATGTAAACGTAGCATAATATACAGCATGAATTATTTTCGAGTAATGACATCACCGTCATTTTTTTAAATTGAACTATTTTGTCTCCATTTCCGGATTACTCTAGCTGAGCTGATTCCAAAAATGTATCACATGTTGATTCCAATAGGTACAGGGTCGACAACTATGCAATAGTTTTGTATGTGCTCAGTGCCCATAAAGAAATGCTAGACCACAAGTACCAAACATGTTCGGAAACAACTTATTTTTATTATTCTAAAAATGTAAAAAACTACAGGGTCTTACATTTGAACCAATTGCCGTTAGACAAACGTGTTCCGGCTGTTTAACAATTACCAGAATGCGTTGCGAGCGTTTAAAAACAACCAAAACGCGTTCTGTGCGTTCGAAGACAGCCAGAACGCGATGTGGCCGTTTTTTCCGGCCACTGAGCGTCTTCGGTCTTCGGGCCTAACATATACATATGGGATATTACTGTATTTCAGAAGAAATAAGTTATATGAGGGTTGCACCTTTCAACACAAATATGAAGAAAGGCGAAATGATTTGATTCATCCGAAGCACAAGTCATCTTTCTTTGAGATAAATCCATTTTATATGGCAATAAAATTCCGCTTTAAACTTTCTACTCACTTTGGAGCCTTAAACAGTGTTCATAAATAAGTATGTCTCTACAATATTATGTTCCATCACAAAGCTAAATTTTTTGTGTACTCTTAAAAGGTATCTACAGTGGTATAGCCCTATTTAAAACCTTAAATGGCTTATAACTTTATAACTGAACGAAATTCGAAGAAATGGTGGAGGAAAAAAGTGCTCCTTATCGCTTCACGAATATACATATATGTACATGTATAGTTAAAATTAACGAACGCAGTGGTCAAAGACTCATCTTGTATACTGCTTCCCGCTTTCTTTTTGATAAAAGAGAGGTATCAAGAATAATTTATACAGGGCGAGTCTTTGACCACTGCGTTAATTTTAACCATAGATTCTTGACGTCAAAAGAAACATTTTTTTCTATAACATTTTTCCAAATTTGGCCCCGTTCAAAAGATATCGGGTGTTGAAATTTCATAAAAAAATTGCATTTTCACCTGTAATATTCAAACAACAATATCAATTGAAATGATCTCTTGTAGAAGGTTTTTGATAACACTCGTGCATATTTTGGCATCAATAGATTTTTTCCACTTCTTGTGGGTTTCTCACTACTACTCTACAGATTGGTTAAATTGCATGAAAAACAAATATATTGCTTGAACTAAAGGCCCATATCTCGTACATCCTGGAATCATTAGTCTTTTTGCATATAAAATCATTCCTCATCTTTTCTCCTAAATTTCACCATTCTTGAGATATTTGAAGTTGAAAGGAATTGAATCGATATAATGTTGTCCAAATTTCTCCAACTCTGTGCTGAAATGATTCAATAATCAGATTTGTTCAATGTTGCCATATTTTATGTCTTTATTTGACAAAATCGTGAAAAATCAATTTTTTCAAATTAGAACCCCATTTTTTTATGGCAGATATTGAATCTACGTTAAAAATAATGTGAGTTATTCGCAAAAAACTGTTTTTCGTCTTGAATTTTCAGCTATTTTTTCCCTTCACGCCAAAAAGA
The DNA here is from genome assembly GCA_030674115.1 of Micraspis discolor. NCBI lineage: Eukaryota > Metazoa > Arthropoda > Insecta > Coleoptera > Coccinellidae > Micraspis > Micraspis discolor. The sequence continues at coordinate 867,841 of JARTUT010000010.1, read as the reverse complement.
TGAAATTTTCAGGAACCATGCTGTAGATTTTTCACCCTTTCTTGAAACCAACTTCAAGTTACTATTAAGAGAATCATGGCAAACTCTCGCCGTTATAACTAGAAAGATGCTCAAAGTTTTGACCGTTAATTTCTAGACATTTATTTATACGTCTCAGGAATGCTTCGTGCGTTGCTACAGTCCAAAAAGTTTTCATTCTTTGAAATCGAATCATCATAGCTTCGCAAAACTCTGTTCTCCTGACGAAATCAGTTTTCTTCAAATGCTGTACCCTATTGAATTTATATGGGTGCATTTTATGTTTTTTCAATATTCTCCAAACACTCGATTGAGATAATCCCAGAGCAATCTCGGAATCTTTGAGAGAATTTTGAGGATTCACACGAAAATATGCAAGAACTGTAATTTCGTTGTTCTCATCTTCTACTACACTTTTTTCTCTGTGTATAGTTTTCTTAACGAAAGATCCAACATTTCTCAAGTTTGTCATGGTTGTGTTAATGGTATCTCTCGTTGGTCTGGGTCAGTCAGAAACCTCTCAATGAACAGTCGAATCGTTCTATCTACAACTTTATTACATTCTCCATGAAGTAGAATGACATTTAAATAATCTTCATTTATAAAATTAGGTATAGTAATCGATTACTTAATACGAATTATCACCAAATTAATAGTAAACACAAAATGCTACTGAATAAAGAGGAATTTGGCAGATGTAATTAATGATATCTATCATTGAAAAAAAAATGTAAAACATGGTAAGTTTTTGCATATGGTTCATAAGGAATTATTTATTTATCACTGGACAGAAAACCGATGGCCGATTAGTTGAAATAAAGAGGTTTCCGATAGAAATTCAAATCCAAATTCGCCTTCCATTTAGGAACAACCTGATACTTTTTTTCTTGCATATTAGGGTAATAAAATCTAAAACATGGTTTAAGTAACAGTTCCTGAAAATTTCATCTTTTTTGGCTTGAAGGGAAAAGAAATAGCTGAAAATTCAAGACGAAAAACAGTTTTTGTGAATAACTCAGAAAATATCCACTTTAGGGCAAGGGTGTGAAGCATACACTCACATTGATTCAATATCTGCTATAAAAAATTGGGGTTCTAATTTGAAAAAATTGATTTTTCACGATTTTGTCATCCCTAACTTTGAAAGCAATTTTTTCACCCCCTGTATCATGAATCGCGATTTCGATTTTTAAAGTGGATACATCAATCTCACATCTTGAAAAATCCCAAAATGAAAATTTTCCATCCAAAACCTTGAAGTTATTCTTGTTTCAGCGGAGCTCTATTTTCGATTTTTTCGAATTTTCCCGCTCAGAGAGAATTTTCCAACCAAAACTGAAAAATGTTACATCAAAATAACTTGAAATTTTCTAAGGAATCTATTTCTGCAATAAAAAAATGGTGTTCTAATTAGAAAAACGGAAGTTGACGTCATTTTCGGAAAAACCGGAGGTGCTCATGCCTTGAAAATATTTTAGATTTCATCAGCATCGTGAAATACTTATAAGTGCTGAGTTTCATGAAAATACGTTCAGTAGTTTCCCGTATAAATATGGGTAAGTTTCCTTGTGGAAGACCCTGTATAATTAGAAATTATTTGACCGATCAGTATCTAAAGAACATATAGGTATTCATCATGTTTCGAAACACATACTCGTTTTGGAGTCATTTTCTGGGAAATTAGTTCTGAATTTGAGTAGTAATCATCATGCAGAAACGAGTCTTGAGAATAATTTTTAATTTATTTATCAGGGAATCATGCAGAGGAATATTTAAAAAAATTAATGTACCAACACTAACTGGATTGTATACATATGGGATATTACTGTATTTCAGCAGAAATAAGTTATATGAGGGTTGCACCTTTCAACACAAATATGAAGAAAGGCGAAATGATTTGATTCATCCGAAGCACAAGTCATCTTTCTTTGAGATAAATCCATTTTATATGGCAATAAAATTCCGCTTTAAACTTTCTACTCACTTTGGAGCCTTAAACAGTGTTCATAAATAAGTATGTCTCTACAATATTATGTTCCATCATAAAGCTAAACTTTTTGTGTACTCTTAAAAGGTATCTACATTGGTATAGCCCTATTTAAAACCTTAAATGGCTTATAACTTTATAACTGAACGAAATTCGAAGAAATGGTGGAGGAAAAAAGTGCTCCTTATCGCTTCACGAATATACATATATGTACATGTATAGTTAAAATTAACGAACGCAGTGGTCAAAGACTCATCTTGTATACTGCTTCCCGCTTTCTTTTTGATAAAAGAGAGGTATCAAGAATAATTTATACAGGGCGAGTCTTTGACCACTGCGTTAATTTTAACCATAGATTCTTGACGTCAAAAGAAACATTTTCTTCCTATAACATTTTTCCAAATTTAGCCCCGTTCAAAAGATATAGGGTGTTGAAATTTCATAAAAAAAATTGCATTTTCACCTGTAGTATTCAAACAACAATATCAATTGAAATGATCTCTTGTAGAAGGTTTTTGATAACACTCTTGAATATTTTGGCGTCAATAGATTTATTTCACTTCTTGTGGGTTTCTCACTACTACTCTACAGATTGGTTAAATTGCATGAAAAACAAATATCGCTTGAACTAAAGGTCCATATCTCGTACTTCCTGGAATCATTAGTCTTTTTTGCATATAAAATCATTCCTCATCTTTTCTCCTAAATTTCACCATTCTTGAGATATTTGAAGTTGAAAGGAATTGAATCGATATAATTTTGTCCAAATTTCTCCAACTCTGTGCTGAAATGATTCAATAATCAGATTTGTTCAATGTTGCCATATTTTATGTCTTTATTAAATATTTCTACAAAAGGTTGGGGAAATCTCTCCAGTCTATGGTTCCACCACTAAACACTATAGATGAAATTAACCACTGAACAATTTTTGTCTTACATTCACCACAAAATCTAAATTGCCATTTGCTGTATTCATTGTTAATGGTGTCTAGCACCTTGTTTAATATTTAATCCAGAATAATATTCCATAATAAATAGAGAAAAAGTTTTCCATCACTCTTCGGTATATTTTGACCGTTGAAATAGGTAAAATATTTTCTGTCAGGACCTGTTAAATTGAAGACTTGTCTTTATGAAGAGCTGGTTTTTTATAACTTCAGACTTTCAGGGTTCATCAAGTTATATCTATTCTAACATAGGAATGCTGCAAATTGAGCCCATATGAGTTTTAAAAACTTCGAACCCAGTCTCCTAGATTTGTTTTATACCTTTATTATCTTTATTTCATTCACCGATTCAACCTTGTTCACAAACTTAGGAGATAATAGAATTTGACTTAGTTTTAATATTTTTGAATGTTTGTTATGATGCATGGTTAATTAAAATTCAATCAATATTGAAACTGGAAGTTATAAGCTCATAAACAAGAAAGATTAGAATAGAATGCATTTTCTGACCATAATCATTTCATACTGAATTGAATAATTTCAAACTATCGATATTATCCTTCCAATATTTTCCATATTTTTCTGAAAGAAAGCTACAAATAACTGTTGACAATTTCAAACAGAATCAAAACAACTAGGAACCACAGAACAGTTTTTTATTTGGAACTACCCACCACAGAGACGTTATAGTTATAATATTTTAATGTGATAATAATTCACTCTAATTATTCTGAGAAAATTATAACTAAAGATCAATAATAGTTACAGATATTGTCTTTCATTTAAAAAACATTGCAAATATTAATTTTTTCGCTCCTGGGCTTCGGTAATAAATTAATATTCTATGGTAAGGTATTAAAATTTGACATAATCTACGAATAACCATTATTCAATATTTATGTTCTTGTTTACGTAATTAAAACAGATACTCTGATTATAAAAATCAGTAATCAGTAATAATAGTCTAAACAGAATAGATTAATATTAATGATTTAACAAAAAATTTTCATTAAAGAACACCTAGTTGATTTTTCAAAATCAAATTTAGGTATTTCTTCAAGAAAGTATAATTGCACACCTAAATCTGGAAATACTTGTAATCTATCAAGGTAAATTGTTATTGGGGTTCAGTACAGAAAATAATCATCAAGCAAAGTAACATCACTTTGAAATGATTATTCGTAGTGACATCATTCATTGTTGTTGAAGATTTCGAAAAAAATTTCCATATTTTTAACAGTTTATCAAGAGACCGACCTCATAGACCTGTTCACTGGTCTCTGTCAAGGAGAAGTAACTTCAGAAATATCAGTGTTTGGAAAATCATAGATGATTTTTTCTGGCTTCGAGTGAAAAAAAAAGCACAGTGACAACCTCTTGCCTTGGAAGTTTTCATAGAAATGATGGTTTTCATGATTTGGAAATTTAAAGAAGAAAATTACAAATGTATGATGATAACACCCAATAATTTTGAGGTTTTTTGGAATTTCTCACTAGAAAGGCATGGTTTATAATCTTGAAGTAGAAAGAAAATATAGTGGAACAACAAAAATCTATGTTTATGGTGTTGAATTTTTTTTAACAGAAAATTAGTATTTTGTATCTTTCTTCTGGATATGGACCTCATCGGATGAAACATGAGTGAGTGAATCATTTCTTAGAGGGCAAATAATGTTTTTAAACAATTCAGATTCAATAGTGGATGCTGTGGAAAGTATTTTTCATTCAAACTATACTGGACTACAGAGGGGTATTTGCCCAATGTGAAAACTTAAAATGCTTATAACTTTTCAACGCAGCTGAATATAGAAAAACCGTAATGGAAAAAGTGTTTCTTTTGATCTCAAGAACCTATGGTTAAAATTAACGCAGTGGTCAAAGACTCACCCTGTATATTATATATACAAATATATAATACAAGCAGTATGCAGAGTAAGTTTGAATTGCTGGATACGGGTTTGGGCGAACCAATTAATTTTTTAATACAGAAATGCTGTAAAAGGTCGTAACTATGGTACATCCTTGGTGAACCTATTATATAAAACAAGCGCCCAGAAGCACTGAAATCACTTGAAAGCCTTACAATATCATCATCAAATAAATCCATAGGTTCACCCCAAAAACCACAAGCCCTATCTCTGATAAACCCCACGCGTGTTTCTTTTCTTTCACACCTTTCGGAACCATCGAGAATCGACGGTTATTTTACTATCCCAAGACAACAAAGGCTCCCAACACGAATTAAATTTATGGGACCGTGACCACTCTCGCAGCACAGGCCTGACATAATCGTAGGTATTTTCGGCATAACAGAAGACGTCGAAAAGTTCGTAGTAGCCGCTGACGGCCCGTCCGTTGTCTACCTGTGTGAAGAGCGGCATCTTGTAATAACGTTGAAAATTGCTATTGAGACGAGCCGGTCTTTAAAAAGAAGCCTATAAGAAGAGGGTGAACGTCTTCTGCTCTACCAAGACCGGAGGTGTTTGAATGACCTTCTTGGTTCTTGCGGACCGGCCTGTTTTGTTTGCGTACCACTATTTACCGGCTTCGTTTGCTTGTTCCTGTGTTTTCTGATGAATATACCAGGTCTTGAAATTCACCATTTAAATACTGGGTTGGGATTAAGTATGAAACCAAGTAGATATCTTTTGAACGAAAAAAACAACCCTATTCTGTAACTTCAAATCGAATAGAAATAGAATTGCAAATCAGAAATTTTCATCAATTGTAATATCCTCAAAAATTTCTAAAACTACTGACGTTAGGTCAGGAGCTTCTGCGCTCTTTTTCTGATATATTTATAAAAAAAGTTATAAAATCAATGGAAAAAGACAATATAAGAGAATCAACGAACAAATATCTTGAATCAAAAATAACCAAACTTACAGATTTCCTTCAGTTTCGTTTCAGCCATAGTCCTGTGTTTAGTGAATTGAATATAATATATTACGCTTTGCGGTTTATTATATAATCAATTGAAGATGGAAATATAGATTTGAATAGGATGTACGGTTTCATTGTTCTGATCGCACTGGGATTTGGTAATAATTCTCTAGTGATATGAAATGGGTCGTAAATTTCAAAGGCATGTTTTTATTCAGTTTTTTTTCTGCTTTCATCTTTTTATTTTTAAATTCTATATGGGCCACTTGCAGAAGATTCTGTGGTCATTAATCACTATTGAAGAAAAAATTCGTTCACCGTTCAATATTCAAACTTATTTTCGTAAACATTACCCCTTCACTAACCGCTACTGATATTATATGCTACATTGTTTGCTAACGAAAATTGTACGCCAAGAGTCAAAAGAAAATATAGTGATGCATTCTCTGATATTTACTTCTACATTATATAATCACTTGAATCATCCAGCGCATAGGCAACATGATCTGGAAAATTGACCAATCGGTGAATAAGGTGTTCTTTCATCATCATACCACAATTTCCGATGGATAAACAATTGTGGAATAATTGAATATAAGGTTTTTGGGTGACTCCCATAAAATAAACTGCACTATGATGTAAATTTTGACAACATATCAATTATCATAAACAATACTGCGAATCTAAACATTTTTATGTTCCGAGACCTTGAAGAATGTGAACTCATGACTTCTTACAATGATATGGTAAAAGACTGAAATTCAAGGATGATCTGAATATCAACAACCTCGATATAATTGCAAAATTTTGCGGATCTTCCAAGATCATATCATGAGATATCAAAAAATAAAAAAAAATTTGGGATTTATTTTTTAAATTTTCTAGCGTTCGATTGAACGGTTTCTTGGCCACGGATTCTTGAGCAGTAAAATCCAATCGATTGATACCAATTTAGGCTCGATATTCGCAAATTCCAGAGATTTCGGCAAAACGATATATATATATATATATACATATAACCAATTGCTAACTAATTTCTTGATTATTTCCGGAGGAGTCCGTCAGATTTTAGGTGAAGTAAAATTTTCCTTTAGCGTGATTTGTCCGATTTTTTTCTTTTATTCATAACTTTGGTAAATTTTTTGCAAACCTCATTTTACGTTATCTTTTTGGCAACTCCAGTTTTCAGTAAAATTTTTCTGAACAAACATCTTGAGGATATTCTGAGCTAGAATGTAATCTATTTGATGGGATTCATATTTAATCACTCATGTTCTGATGTATAAAATCATTTAATCCAGAAAATATCTTTATACTTACCTACCTACTTAAACCAAAAAATCTACAGTTATACAGAATCAACATTCGAAACATATTATGAACAGCAAACAAATTAACACAAAATTTACATAGAATGTTCGAGATTCTTCAGAACTTTTTAAAATTTCAGATTAATGGGGGTTGATTTTGTTATTACATTCCTCGAAAATCCTTTCAACTAGATTTGGCCCCACACAAAATAGTCTAAAGGGTTCAAATCAGGCGATCTTTGTAGCCAAGCAACAAACCTCCAGACCAGGTGATATATTGGTGGACAATCTACCAAAAATTTAGGTAAATTACACCATTTAATCTTCCGCATTCTAAACATTTGGGAACTCAAGCTCATCTCTTTTTGACGAGTACTAATAGACGGCTCCTCCTCCACCCGTTCAACAATTTGAATCGAAATTTCTTTTTGAACATAGAGAGTGTACGTCATGGAGAATTTTCAATTTCATTAAAACTATTTATCATACATTCGGCCGATCGAACACCTGAATACTGACTCGATTTTATGTTAATCCATAATTTTACCTTTCATATGATTCTTCTGGCCACCGATTCTTGAGCAGTAGAATCCAATCGATTGATACCTACCATTTTCGGCTCGATATTCGCAAATTTCAGACATTTCGGCAAAACGATATATATACATATAACTGCTAGCTAATTTCTTGATGATTATATGCTACAACTATAAATTTGCAAAATATCAATAACTTCCATATATTCATGAAATTTCATAGGGATCTCACGATTATCTTACAGAAAGTTCAAAACATTAAACAAATTTGTACGAATATTTAAAAATTCATCTAGACTCACGATTTTCACACAATTTCGCCTACAGGACTATATAGTTCACATCAAAATATAAAAGAATTAAAATTTCAAATTATAATTTCAAACTAAAAATACAAAACCTTTTAGGATTCGTAGAAAATTATTCAGTTGTTGAAGAAGTCTTCTGAGATTTACAAGTAATGCTCACCACCGCAAAACCGTCGAGTCGTACTCCTTGGTCAGATTTTTATTCTAGAAAGACTGCTGATTGATCGCTCTACGGTGCAAGTAATTCACGCTAAAGTGGACCTCTTTAGGATTATGATACAATCCAAGTAAGGAAGATATCTTCCAGTATTAGGACTTTCCAGAATCCAGGGAAAGGGCTTCAATTTTTATTCTAAACAGAAACCCGTTCAGAATCACCTTTGTGCGTGTTCTTTTAAAAGGATACTTGGCAAACCCTGTTCCTTGGGACGCTCATGGTTGGCTACCATATTTTATTCCTTGTTACCTAACAAAAAAGTAAATGAGATCCATGAATCATAAAATTCATTCATGAACGAACCCGAAGCAATTACTAGCTGCATCAACTCAAATAATAACACTGCATTCTCCACATCATCTTCTTGGGTCATTATCAAAAGCTTATATAATGAACTTTCTGAATCGCAGGAGGATTGCGTGCTAAGTCACACTTAATCTTCAGACATCAATTAATTAGATTAGAACATAATGAGGCCTTAGTGTGGGAGGTAAGTCTGTCTGCATTAGAAGAATTGGTTGTGGGTTTAGTGCAACGTGAATCCGATAAGCTATACAGGAGTGCTCTTTGATTTATCGCTTTATAAATGAGACAAAAGAGTTTATCAATTGGAAGTTCCCGGTTGCCATCAGAACTATGATTTTTTCCTGATCACTATTCGTTACTTTTACTGGAACTTCGAAAATTAAAATTTTCACTCAAGAGGAATTACTACAAAAATTATCACAAATTGTTTTTATAATGTACAAGATACCAGAAAAATTCTGAAGGATGATAGTGTTATAACCAAATATAACAATGGACATCTTTGAAGCAAAGCATTAGTAACAATCAATAGGAAATACATATCTCCTTCAAATAAAAGAATCTCAAACCTGGAATTTCGTTGAAAAAATGGGAGGAAGGAAGACTATCAAAAGATTCGCAAAGAACTTTATTGATTTATAAAGCTCAGATCTTTTTTCTCTACAAACCCATTTTTTAAACATAGTAAGGTCAGCTTTATTGTCCAACAGGGAATCCATTTAGAGGACGAGTTGATATAGGTACTGCACTCTAGGTTACATACTAACGGCCAAAGAAACTGTAACACCCAGAAAGAGCTTTTGGAATTTAATTTTTTCCTGGTAAATCATGATATAGCAAAGAGGCGGGGTTATTATCATTTCGGAAATCTCTAACCTTAAGAGTAGAAATCCAACTACTGATATGAGTTGTTGTCAAGAGTGGTTTGATAATGACCCAAATCGAAGAAGAGTACACCCGGGATGTCGAAGTGGCACAAATGAAGTTCAAGATAGACTTATGACTAGAAGACACCGATTTGCGACCACTTGATCTTTGGTTGGGACAACAAGGTCATTCTGTAACTATCCAAACGGTTTTCGGCCGCTCAAGGTCTTTTTGGTATTATCGACCGCATCTTGTGCTATTTGACGGTTGAGCATAGGGATGGCTACGCGATGATACTTTGGAACAGGTCCGGCTTGTCGGACTAGTGGACCTGATCCCTACTAGCAATTCAATCAGGTACGAGTACCAATCCACCTAGTCCATCAGTTCAAGCGGATCCAAGTAAATTTTGGACTGGGATTGGTACTTGTAGTGTACGCACTGGATTACGCGTACGCCTACACTAGTTTAGTTAGTTCGCTTTCCTTTGAGTTGAGACGAAACTAGTACAGTAGTACAGATCGTGGACTACAACCAGTACATTGAATTGAATTATGAATCTCATCGCTGTCTGGACTAGCCAATTTGAAGTGGTACTCGTTGTTTGATACTGTGATAGATTTATATTATTATACCTTTTTACAGGGTGTCTGTACATGAATGCGAGGAATTTTCAGAAATGATTTCATGAATATCAATATGGATACTTCCTCAGAAGGAGTCGACGAATTTGCTGTTCTAAATTATTATTGAATTATTTAATTCAAATATTATAATTTGCGATTGGCAAAATTCCGAAAAAATCACCTGTCATTTGAATGTGTAAAATTACAATACTTTTAGATATTCAGAAAAGGTAAAAATATATTCTTCGACGGCAAGTAAATTGTAATATCTTATCATTATATTCATATTCAATTCAGGCCTAGTCCTCGTCCTAAGGCGAAAAACCTCATTCTCATTATGAAAAAAGACCTCATTGTTAATACGAGGGCCGTTCAGAAACTAACCTCCGGTTAATTGAAAACAGTACACCAAGTTAAGTAAAAATATTTTAATATTTTGATAATATAATTAATATAATAATAATATAATTAATAATTTAATATTTTAATATATATATATATAAGACCAAAAACGCTCAGTGGCCGGAAAAAACGCCACATCGCGTTCTGGCTGTCTTCGAACGCACAGAACGCGTTTTGGCTGTTTTTAAAAGCTCGCAACGCGTTCTGGTAATTGTTAAACAGCCGGAACGCGTTTTGTCAATTGTTCAACGCTCACAACGCGTTCTTAATGTTCGACTTGTATTATAGCAAAGATGGCTTCGGTTTTTCTTGCCGAATCATTTCAACAATAATAAATTTCTTATAATTGTTTTTCAGTTCTAGGAAGAAAGTTACACTAATAAACATATATTGTCGAACCATATAATATATAAATGCATGAATGAAAAAGCGAAAAGTTCTTTATTGAACAAATGAATTTCAATTTATTTTCTACAAATCCAACTTATTGTGGAGAACAAAACAAACTTGAATTTATAACTCTTTTAATTACTTCATTAGAAACAATTCAATTATTGAAAACTACAATTAAATACAAACGACGGGTTTTTCCGAACTTTTGTGTACTTTACATAGGTACGTTACTTATTTTTACAAGAACTGTTTGAATGACATTTCGAATTACATAGTACATTTAAATTGTATCCGTTAAGTATGGAACAAATTCATTTTTAGCTAATCAGACCATTTTAAGAAATAATCCTGAAACACATCGAGTTTTATTTTAATTTACCTTATTTTAAAATAATAATCTAATATACAGCGTGAATTATTTTCGAGTAATGACATCACCGTTATTTTTTTTTTAAATTGAACTATTTTGTCTCCATTTCCGGATTACTCTAGCTGAGCTGATTCCAAAAAAAATGTATCACATGTTGATTCCAATAGGTACAGGGTCGACAAATATACAATAGTTTTGTATGTGCTCAGTGCTCATAAAGAAATGCTAGACCACAAGTACCAAACATGTTCGGAAACAACATATTTTTATTATTCTAAAAATGTAAAAAATACAGGGTCTTACATTCGAACCAATTGCCGTTAGACAAACTCGTTGCGGCTGTTTAACAATTACCAGAACGCGCTGCGAGCGTTTAAAAACAACCAAAACGCGTTCTGTGCGTTCGAAGATAGCCAGAACGCGATGTGGCCGTTTTTTCCGGCCACTGAGTGTTTTCGGTCTTCGGGCCTAACATATACATCTTACAACTACATCTTTGCACTATTTTTCGACATAGTCTTCATAACGATTGAGGCACTTATCGTATCTCTTCACAAGCTTTGAAATTCCTTCTGCATAAAAATCACCCGCTTGTGCCTTGAGCCAGCCTGTGTCCACATCTTTGAGCTCTTCGTCGTCATCAAACCGCCGTTTTCTCGTCCACTACTGATCTTTGGACTAGTTTATTCTCTGGACCGGATCAGGTTGGAACTGATCCATGGAATTGTTGGTATCAGCCATCCCTAGTTGAACATCGCTGATAACGATTACAATGGTGCAGAGAACGTCAACATTGGAATGAGAAATGTTATTAGGTCGTCTTGACTGATCTCAATTCTTTTTGCCTGTAACGTATTATAGTGTCCACTCAGGCCGCAATCAAATTATAATATTGCGAAACTCAGCAATTAGTAGATTTGTTTTAAAAACTAATGTTCATAAACACTCATCCTCCAATATACAATCAAAATGTTAAAATATATTTTGTATCTTGAATTAAAACTGTCCTTTCGGATAAATTACCAAGAAATAAATGAAAATTCAATTTTTTCTGCTATTTTCTGTCCGAGTAGTTACATTGAAACGAGTTCAGGTGAAACTAAAGGCAACGCCACTCTTTTCGTTGCTTGATAATTTTAGGCGAGAAGAAAGGAAGATAGCGTTTCTTTTTATCATCATATGCTTCTCAAGAAACACCTATTGTATGAGGAAAAAATTGTATATTGCCTTTAATTGTACTAAAAATGGTTGGTAATTGTGAAAGTTATAGTAAATATAGGTATTCAAGTCAGACTTTATCGTTGAATAGGTAAATACATATATTGTTAGAACTGAATTATCTCATTATATATGGTATGTTGCCACATAAGTAGTATTTTCGAGTACTTCGGGAGTGCCGCAGGGCTGTAATCTTGGACCACTGCTTTTCATAATTTTCATCAATGATTTGGCTGATGTGGTGGATGTTAACTATCTGCTATTAACCGATGATTTCAAGATGTACCTTGAGGTGAGGGATACCCTCGATTGTGAGCAGCTTTCCATCAATTTGCTGCGCGTTGTTGAGTGGTTCGAAAAAAACCGATTGAATCTGAATATCAAGAAGTGTAATGTCATGTCTTTTACACATAAAAAAATGTAATTCCTTTCGACTATACTGTGGATGGTAACTCGCTTGGACGTCCCGCGTTTTTGACGGATTTGGAAGTGCTTTTTGACCCAAAACTTCCGTTTGCACCTCATGTTGATGCCACTCTGTCTGCTGCAGAAGGGATGTATGGATTTATTGCTCGCATTTCTCGTGACTTTTCGGATATAGCCACATTGAAGATCCTTTTTTACGCATATGTCAGGTCCAAGCTGGAATATGCAGTTTTAGTATGGTCCCCTTAACACCAAAACCATATTGTTGGGATTGAGTCGGTGCAACGACTTTTCCCAAGATGTTATTTTATAGAGAGGATAATGTGTATCCGCCCATTGGATTCCTTCAGGATTTACTTTTGAGTAGACACGGCATGAAGAGTCTGAAATGTCTGCGAGACTGTCAGTGCGTTGTGTTCATGCACACGTTGATCAATGGGATGGTTAAAGATTTTTGTATACTCAGTAATCTCAATTTTCTGGTTCCAAGACCTGCTTCCAGAGCGGACAACACATTTTACATGCCAACATCGAGAACTAACACATTGAAATATTCTCCTCTTTATATTTTGTGTCACGCTCGTAACTCTGTTTGTCCTTGGATATTTTTTATTGTAGCATCTCAGATATCAAGTCATACTATTTTGGCTGACTTTGTATTAGAATTCTATATTATTGAATAATATAGAACAGCGTAGCAACAAGACTCTTTTTTTCTGATTTATTTTATGAAAATGTGAGATTCTGCAAAATGTTTAATCTGTTTGCATGTGTTTCTACGCTAAACTTCTACCATTCTGGATTTGTTATCTTCTTCAATCGTGTGCGGACCCGTTTAGAAGCACAAGTGTTATCAGGTCATACCAGGTAACAAAAAAAATTACGGATATTTCGATAATAATCTCTTGTATCTTTTATAGAGAACACCGTTCACGGTTGACTAGATTACATGTGTCGATTATCTCGGTCCCATGAGTCGTCAACACGAATTATGTCTGCCGAAGTTCACCTACGAGTTCAGGAATATTTTTTTTCGAGCTGATGTCCGTGAATAATACCCCCTTGTCCGTAGGAAGTTATAAATCAGACTGAACCTAATAATCAATTAGATATGGTCGTATTTCTCTATTGTGGATTCGCAGCTTGCGAGGGATAATGTTGGCAAGAGCCTATTGGCCGATTGGGCACTTGTGGCTCCAGTATATTGAAAATTGTTAATTCTGTATGGAAGTCTAGGTTTGGCCTGTAATTATTGGAATTGGCTGACTGATGAAGATTTTTGCGCTTTCTCATTTAGGAGTTATACCTAGGACAAAATCCTCCTAAAGAGTAATGTGAATGATTCATGACAATGGCCGATAAGAATTAAATGTAAAACTAATCTGAAATTGGAACTCAATATTTTTACGTTGGGATTTGAGGTAATGATCTTAGTCCCTGGAATATTTTCGGAACTCTAACATGCAAATTTTCAGTTGAGAATTGAGATCAGTTGTTCATACAGTTCTATTCGTGAAGAAGTATCCAAGCTCAAATTTTAGTATGTCCGGGTAGCCATCCGGCCGTATACCCTATATCTTCCGAAAAAGTTATCAGTTATCAGAATACGTTAATTATGCAAATATCTCGGTCAAGTTTGTTATTGAGCCAAATCCTTCGAAATGTTCAGCAATTATGAGCATCAGAAATTTGATTTCTTCAATGACTTACAGAATATTCCTCGTATTAATTTGTAACTTGAAAACTGTTTGAACGATATTCGAATAGATAGATTAGCGAAATTTTATTTAGATCGTCACGGCAGAATATTTTCTAAATTTCCAAAAATTTTTTTTCAATTACTCGATATTTCATGAGATATTTATCGGAGATCCAGAAAATTTTGAATGTATGCCGAGGTTATTGATATTCAGAATATCCTTGAATTGTAGCATCTTGTAGGATGTTTTGTAAAATCACTGAACATAAAAAATATTGTGATTCGCACCCCCGTTTGAAGTCATCGAGGTATCTATATGTTTTCGTATGTTTGTGCGCCTCTTCTAGTTTAAAAAATTAGTAGTACAGCATTCTATCCTTTTGTCCAGATGTCTGTAATATTCGAATATCGAGCCGAAGATGGTCTCAAACGATTGGTTCAGACTTCCCATCGAAAATTCGAGTGCAAACTTGAATATGTCCAACTGAATGATTCAGAACAACCGCGCAAAAGCTTCTAACCTCACGTCACTGGATTTCTACATTTTTTTTAGTGTCAATTTCACATTCGAACAGAACAGTTCATTTCGAGTTTTGTTATCGTGTGTTGTAATATTGAACTTTGTAAAATTTGAAATGTGAAATATCGAACCTACTAATGATGATTCACTGCAGAAAGAAGCAAATCATTATGTGAGTAATTTCGTTCATAGAACCACAAAAACGAAATAAAATTCATTTTTCTTTATTTTGTCCGATTGATGGATCATGGCAAAAATGACCTTACGTTAATGCTTTTTAGATTTTTTTTAATTTAGTGATCAAAATGGCACTTTCATTGATAAAAACCAATCTTCTGATCAGGGCACAACCGACCGATCCCCAAAACTCATTTTTAGCCTGGCTAGTCGGCTGTTTTGATGGTAACTTATTAGTTTGTAGGGTTGCTTTAATGGGTTCTCAAATATCTGCCGACAGTTTATGGGAAAATAACAGAGCTATCTTCAATACCTGGCGGCTTTTCAAATCAACACATTGGAATAGAACGGTCCCTTCCAGGAAATCAAGCTTTTAACGGAAATCTATATATTTCTCCCTGATAGGATCTCACCTTTCGGGCAAAAAGATAAAAATTTGAATGTTCTAATCGCAAATTTAATTAGTGATGCCTAGCACTTCCTTCTGTTTTTAAGGGTAATTTTTGAAAGCAGAAACCTTCGAATTGGGCAAATGGATTTAGTCAGGGAGTCGGGTGGGAATTGATAAGATGAACACGCATCACAGAAGAAGTTTTTGGGCACTTGTTCTTTTCCCGGTAATAAAGTGATACTCTCACAATCACCACGATGAATAAATAAAAAAAATCCAATCAAAAGTAAGCGTATCAGCTGCATCGAAAACCATTCTTTCACAGAATTCTTCCCAATTGAATCCCTTGAATGGCAACATAGCATTATCAGGAAAAGTTATCTATCGGTAAACAAGATCTTCTTTCATCATCATACCAGAATTTTGGACTGGCAAATACTGGTCCTTTGAAAAACCTTACATATTCAAATCCGAATTACACATCTTCTAAACCTTCTAAACTTTTTCAGAATGTGGATTTGGTTTCGAAATTTCACAACATCGATTATTTCTTCGTAAATTTTCGACCAAGTGAAACTGATATAATGAGTCCGACTGATGTCAATCGAAAAAGTATCTGTGAAAGCAACAAGAATAGAAATTTCTGAGGGATTTTTAGACATTTCTGTTTTCCAATTTCAAAAAAAAATTCGTGTTTTCAGACGATTAAAGTGGGGATTTTTGCATATGTACTAGCGAAAGGGAGATTCCAGAAGATGAGAAATTTCCTGTAGTTTAGTCAAAAGTCGATAGACGTATAACGTAAATGTCAACGTAACTATTCAACATTACCTTTAACTTCTGTGATTGCTTGCCCTCACCTAAATTTAAAAGAATAGTTATATCTTCTCGAGGAAGGAAGCTGGAAGCTGCGACAATTACATTTTAGAATATGTAAGATATCAATAACGTCAATACATGCACATTTTTGTATTTATACGTAGTATTATGAGGTATAAAGTATCGCAATATTTTTTGGGAGTTTTTCGAAAATTTTCTAGCGTGTCGATTTCTGCGAAATTTTGCAAGCCAATTGTTTCAACCTTATCCAAATATCTTCCAATTTACAACTCGATCCGATGGATATCTCAGATATCAATGACGTCCATCTATGCACAAGTTTTTTTTCAAATACGTCGAATACATTAAAGAATTGAAATATTTTTTTGGGGATTTTTTGGAAAAACTTTCTGTGAACTTTGTTTCAACTTAATTCAAATATCTTCCAAGTTCAACTAGATCTGATGAATTTTTTAGAAGTTACAGAGGAAACAAAATTTCAGATTACTGTAACCGTTTGAGTTTTTGACTGTATAAACTGTATCGAATTGGTTGAAAAATACATCAATCTAACGCCATCAAATGTTGAGCATGACAGATTTTTGTCAAATATTTGAATGAGAGATGTGGAATGCAACTACTGAGTACTCTGCTCGCAGATTCTGGAGCTAATTTGCTGAGAACCATTCAGCATGGGGGGGAAGGAGTTTAATAAGGTATCTGAAGATTATATGGAGAATATAATTAACAAACAGAAGATCGCGATAAACATTCTAGGAGAAAATTACATGGACAAACCCAAATTAATGCTGCACAAAAAACTTCGTTGTCGGCAGGGGTCAATATTACTGATTGTTCAAATTGTGTAATTGATTTTAAAAAATAATTTTTCCTCTCACGTGTTAAAATACCTAAATAATAAATCTATTGATCTTCATAATATGTAGTGCATCAATTTTAATGGCTTATAGGTAAAGTAGTACAAAGTGATGTATTATTACAATGATTCTGTATTTTTCACAATCAATGGCGGAATATACTTTTTATCACCAGTTGCTAACCATTTAACTTTTCGTAACTAGTTACGAATCTCGTTTCAAAATTAGTAAAATAAGTTATCCAACCGAGATCACAAACAAATGAAATACAAAAAAAATCTCCAGCACAATATCTGGTTCTACTCGATGTTGTACGAGTACAAATCATATTTCACTTACTCTTAGGTGGATTAAGAAGATGGACGCCAAAACAGATAAAAGAAGATGATTAGCCTCATATATTTCGAAAAACTATCCTCACATGTATGAATATATCTTTCAATCATAAGCAAAGTGGTTGTTTTTATATCGTGTGTCTACCACCAATAGCAAGTAATCAATGAAAGAAAGTAATCGGCCTAAGACACTAGCCTGTGAAATGCCAACAATCGTTTCAACTCTACCCATGTCCAATTCGATATTTTTCTCTTTTTGACCCAAAAAGGAATCAAACCCTAAATAAAAACACTCATTTTTGGCGCTCTTGTTCACCCGAACAGAGTGCCTATCATTTTGCCCAAATGTCAGTAATTTTGGAATATCGTGCCGAAAATGGTCTCAATCGATTGGGTTTGACTCCCCGATGAAGAATCCGTGGCGAAAGTAGAGTCCGGCCGGCCGTATCTAGCTGGAGTTTTTATATTTTCAGAATAGGTTAATTGTCCAAATATCTCGGTCAAGTTCGTTATTGGGCCAAATCCGTCGGATGGTTCAGTAGTTATGAGCATCTGAAATTTTGTTTCCTCAATAACTACTAGAATATCCATCCGATCAAATGTATACTTGAAATATAGTTGAGGGAGGCTGTAACAAAATAGCTCGCAAAATTTCGCAGAAATCGTCACTCTAGAAAATTTTTAAAAAATTCCCAAAAAAAAATTTTTTAATCCTCACTATCTCATAAGATATTTTTCGGATTTCAATAAAAATTCGTGAATATATTGAGGTGATCGATATCTTACTTATCCCCAAATTTCATTGTCGTATCTCTTTTCCATCTAAAGATATAATCATTTTTTAATTTACTCAAGATAAAAAAGAGAAATGACCTACGTCCCGTTGATTTTCTTTGAACGATGGCCATCACAGATCGATATTCGATTGACAAATGCCGGGCTCATTAATCAGTGTCAGTTGGCGTTATATTAATCAAAATTTTTCATAAGGGGAAATCATAGAGATAGAATTCAATTTCGGTGGCTGAAATAATATACGTTGTCAAAATTCAGAAAAGCACTGACATATGTTTTTAGGAGAAGGGAATTATAGCTTCGAAAAAACTTGGGGAAAATTATGAGTAGTTATTTTTAATTTGAGATATAGGTTTATTCATTCATTAGGCGTTCATATTTGCATCACATTGTCCCATAGTACGGGAAAAGACTATTGTTCACGTGATCAGAGTGGTTATAGATTTGTTATGGTTTGAATATTTACTCGTAAGTTTCTCAACAAGAGCGCCAAAGCAATCTGACCTCACGTCAGTGCTTTCTAAAATTTTTTATTTACTCGAGAGAAAAGAGAAATGACATACGTCCCTATGATTTTCTTTGAACAATGGCCATCACAGATCCATATTCGATTGACAAATGCCGGGCTCATTAATCAGTGTCAGTTGGCGTTATATTAATCAAAATTTTTCATAAGGGGAAATCATAGAGATAGAATTCAATTTCGGTGGCTAAAATAAGTTGTCAAAATTCAGAAAAGGACTGATGTAAGTTTTTAGGGAGAGGGAATTATAGCTTCGAACAAAACTTGGGGAAAATTATGTGTAGTTATTTTTAATTTGAGATATAGGTTTGTTCATTCATTAGGCGTTCATATTTGCATCACATTGTCCCCTAGTACGAGAAAAGACTATTGTTCACCTGACCAGAGTGCTTATAGATTTGTTATGGTTTAAATATTTACTCGCAAGTAGCTCAATAAGAGCGCCAAAGCAATCTGACCTCAAGTCAGTGCTTTCTAATTTTTTTATTTCTAAAGTCTTCACAAAGAAACGAATGTGTTGTTGAAATTAATATTATAGTCAAGGACACACTCTGCATACTATGGAGGAAATAGTATTGTAGAATGCACTTTAAAAACAATAAAACAAATCCAAATATTTGACCCGGGATAAATGCCCAACAAGGTATTCCACTTAGGGGGACCGATTCTCGAATTATAAATATTTGTTAATCGTACTGTTCAGGTACCGGAATCACTAAGGATGAGATATACTTTCTTCGACGTCTTGTTTATATAAATCTTTACTACGAAAGGGGAAATTCTTCAGGAATCTCGAAACACTTATTAATTAACATGGGTCGGCAAAAGAGATAAGGTGTTAACATGAAACAGTTCTTTCTATTGTTATATGGGACTGAAGTGACTGGAGATTGGGCTGATATGATACAGACCCTTCGAGAACTGATGATACTCTGAAAAATTAAATAAATGCAATAATCATTGACGTTACTGGAGTACCAAATAAATTTCGGTTTTGAAAATTGACGAGTAGAACATTTTTGTATGTTTATTTTCAATCCTATGTACAGGGTGGGCATATTATGATGTTTTAACAGTACAACTTTTCAACCAGAAGAGATAGACAAAGTCTGACTAACAAGAGCAGTATGGCGATATCGAAAAAAATTATATTCCCGCTAATATTAATAATAGAAATCTGAAATTAAAACATTATACAGTTAATGAATGCAGTGACGGGCTTTTCTTTTTGGTAACATTTCCAATCACGAAGCTATGACCAGAGTTATGTTTCTCTAAATTGGAACACTAGATTTCAGTGTCATTTTCTGAAAGCTTAGTGTTTTCTGATCTAAAAAATGTGCAACATCGTATGGTTTGTATGGGTGATTGAAAATTGCCAAAAATGTATTTTTAACTGGATCTCATTATTTCTCTATGGTTTCAACTGATGATAAGCGTTGAAAAATGTAGATTTCTCTAACAAGAACAGTATCCGTCGGTCAATCTCATAATTTCTGTGCTTTCAACTAATTTCTACAAGATTTGAACATGCATATATTTCATAACTATAAAAATATCACCAAATGGATTACAAAACAACGAATAGATCCTCATGATCCACCGTTCAACCGATATAGTTATAATGATATGGAATCAGCATTTTATTAGTCTCCAGAATAAATAACGCATATACATATGATATAAATCATCAATTCAATGAGGAAAGCATCAAAGGAAAAATATTTTTTAAGATCTAATCGTGATTACAATTGTTCATTAGGTGATAACTTAAATTGGGTTTCACTCCCCGATGAAGAATCCGTGCCGAAAGTTGAGTCTGTCCGGCCGTATCCTCTCTAGCATCCAAAAGAGATGAGCTAGAGTCTTCATATTTTCAGAATAGGTTAATTGTCCAAATATCTCGGTCAAGTTCGTTACTGGGCCAAATCCGTCGGATGGTTCAGTAGTTATGAGCATCTGAAATTTTGTTCCTCAGTAACTACTAGAATATCCATCCGATCAAGTTGATACTTGAAATATTGTTGAGAAGGCTGCAATAAAATGGCTCGCCAGATTTCACAGAAATCGTCACGCTAGAAAATTTTTAAAAATTCCCAAAAAATTTTTTAATCCGCATTATCTCATAAGATATTTTTCAGACTTCAATAAAAATTCGTGAATATATTGATGATCGATATCTTACTTGGCCTCAAATTTCATTGACGTAGCTCTTTTCAATCTAAAGATATGATCATTTTTTCATTTACCCAAGAAAAAGAGAAATGACATATGTCCCGATGATTTTCTTTGAACGATGGCCATCACAGATCGATATTCGATTGACAAATGCCGGGCTTATCAATCAGTGTCAGTTGAGATATAGGTTTGTTCATTCATTAGGCGTTCATTTTGCATCACATTGTCCCATAGTACGGGAAAAGACTATTGTTCACCTGATAAGAGTGCTTATAGATTTGTTATGGCTTGAATATTTACTCGCAAGTAGCTCAACAAGAGCGCCAAAGCAATCTGACCCCACGTCAGTGCTTTCTAAAATTTTTTATATTTATGTTGATTTCTGCGGTCAAAAATAATGATAGTTTTTTTCTCACATGATTATGCTCCTAAATTCAATAATTAATGAGTTACTTAAGATTTTCTGGATTTATGGTGTACGTAGAGTCAAATTGATTGCATCTAAAAAAATTCAATGAATATTCTTTCTATTCTTTCGAAACCATGGGAACACTCTGTACCTATAGAAGATAAATTATCTGTTAATAATTCACAAGTGTTTGGTTCCTATTGAAGAGATGAATTCTCATTCGCTTCGAAATAAGTCGAAATACTAATTTCATCTACTGCCCTTTTTGTATTCTTTAGGGGCTCTTACATTCCAAAATCTGGAAAGTTTGAAACATCTTTTCAGAAATTATAAAAAATGCGGATACTTCTCATTGGATACTCAACATTTTGTGTCATCCACCATGGATTTGAAATAAACAATATAATTGAGTGAATTTGAATGTGTATGTATAGCTTATACAATTGAAAAAATACAATATTAGAAATAAATCCAAAATCTCATTATTAGAATAGCAACGATTAATTTTGTGATATCAAAAATTTCATAATGATTAACAATAAGACCTGTCTGACACTTGTGAATTATAAATGGGATGATTCATCTTCTATGCTCACAGAATATCCTTATGAATCAGAGTCGAAGAATTTGACTATACGTACTACATAAATCCAGAAAATCTCAAATAACTCAGAAATTATTGAATTTAGGAGCATAATCATGTGAGAAAACTATTATTATTTTTGACCGCAGAATCCAACACAATTATAAAAAAATAGGGTTCTAATTTGAAAACAGAAGTTATGGCCAATTTAAGATCACAATTTTCAACACAAAATTTGAAACACCCTGTGATGATATTTTTAAAATCCAAAAATGCATGACCTTTTCAAATCCTTCCTCTTCGATTTTGTGAAAACGGTTTACGCTCAGGATATTTAAAATAAGAATAATGAACATATTACTGACTGAACATATTTGACTTTTTTTCAGTTTTTTTGGATATTTTGAAAACTATTCGATTTAATACAATGGTTTTAGCAGAAATATATTCAATATTGAATACTGATCATAACAGGAATGGAAAAATCGAAAAAATTTTTCGTCGAATTTAGTTTCACTCCATGTATAATCGGAAGTTTTTGGGCTTCGAAAATATTTTAGCTTTGTAGAGAACTTCGAACAATATCATAATCCCAATTTTCAGATTTCAAATATGTCTAGTTCTCCAGAAACGTCTATGAGCACTCGAACTTGAGACACCCTGTATATATCCACCGGATCAAGTTGTAACTTGAAAGATATTTGAACTAGGTTGAAACAAATTGGTTGGTAAAATTTTCCCGAATTCGACAATTCTTTTGAAAATCGATAAAAAAATTCCATTACTTTATACCTGATAAAATATTGGACGTATTTTAAAAAATCTTTTTGCATGTATGGAGGTTATCGATATCTAACATAATCTTAAATTCCATTGTCTTTCCACCTAATGATATCATTTTTTCATATACTTTTAAGAGAAAAGCGAAATGTCAAAAATTAAATTAGAAATTTCAATGCTGGATGCTCTCATATATACGTATTCAATTGACTTCTATCGGATATTCAGTTGGGGTAAATTATTACGATGAAATAATGTACCTTGTCAAAATTCAGAAAAGCACTGACGTGTGGTTTTAGGAGAAAAAAATTTAAGCTTGGAACAAAACTCAAGGAAAACTATGAGTAGTTATTTTTAATTTGGGTTTGTTCGTTCTTCGTAGCGGTTTTATTTGTATCAGAGTACGAAAGATGGCTCTAGAATAAGCGTGCAACAGCTCTTGATCTCAAGTCAGTGCTTTTCTGATTTTTTTCAATAGCACACAAAACATTAAACCCGAACCTAGCCTGATGAGGAACATCTACAGTAACATAGGCATTAATATCTGACCAAAAATGTTCACTGTGTCTGTCCCAACGGTACTTATGTGAACTTCGTCCGATCATATAACCTTTCGAAAAACAGACGAGCCCTCTTCAAGTTTTTCCAAATATCAATGGCAAAATTTCAAAAAAGATATTATCGGATTATATAAGGTTTTATCCATTTTATTTTCGAACTCGACTAAAGAATTTCATATTCGAGTTTCATCTTTCTGGGTTCAAAGTTTGAAAAAAATACATATGCTATTTCATCACTATGAACAGCATTGATTACTGAGAATATCATGCATGACAATTTCATAACGAAACCTTGAATTGAGTTTTTCTCTAGAAGTACTTACACCAAGCCTTATACAGATATCAAGTCTACATCATTTCTAACGGTGGCAATCGTAACTTTTATATCTCATTGGCATGCAACAGCGATATTTTGATTTTCATCTCGGATTAAACCGTTGTAACTGAAGAGTTATGACTGAAATTTTGTTCATGAGGGAACGCAGGTCAGTAATCTATGATCAATGGTACACAACGATAAGTTAATTACTTCAAAGGCGGTTAAATACATAGAGGTCGGCAATATATTTGAAGATTTAGAACGAAATCCACAATAAAGTACGATCTAGAAGACGAAAAAGGAATTGAATTACTGAAGAAATTATTCATCATACATAAAAACACAAAAAAAAATAGAAAAATTCATAATAATAAAGAAATCAATGATAGGCCGTAGATGAAAACAATCAATTTCGTATAGAATGCCTTGTTCATTTCTTAGGAGGAACATTGTTGAAATATAATCTAAAATCAAAGTAGGTTCAGCTTAAATTTCCTGAAGGCTCTCTTGAATTATTGTCTATAGAAAAAGATGGAAGTGATCTCTACAACCTACGTTCATCACATTGTGAAGAAACAGTTTAAAATCAAAGAAAAGTATGGCTTAAACTGAAGCGCTTTTTCGAATTATTTTCTATTGAAAAAATGAAGACGATCTCTATCTAAAACCTATGCTAATCTTTTTCCGACCACCCAAAATAGATGATGCGAAAAATCCATTCGCATTTGTTCAATCTTATTTGCTGCTTGAACGAGGTTCTTGTATTGCAAATGCAGCGAACCGTTGCTTATCCAGCTTTGAAGGAAATAAATCTGTTGCAGTAGGCGAATTTTTTTACGGTGATTCCCACTAATTGAACAATGGAAGGATCTTTGCCTATTTTGCAGGTATATATTAAATTTTCGATTCCTGTAATGATGAGGCTATACTCAGCTCTAACAAACTTCAGAACGATATTAAATTTCCTTAAAAAATTTAGTCAATTTTTTTATGTGTCACTTTTATGGTTCATTATTCGCAGAACTTAGGTGCATTTTAGCTGTTTGGACGTGATTTAAGTTTTTATTTAATACCTTTGTTGTTGTAAAATTCAAAATAAATGAAATTTATTATTATTGTTATTATTATTATTAGTCCTTCGGTGATGTCATCTTTCGAAGAAGCTCCAATATTTGCCTATTATTGTATATTACGGTTATGAATTTGCAGAATATCCAAAATATCGATAATCTTCAAATATTTTATATTGACATCTGACTAATATTTTATGGGACGTCGAGTTATTTAAACGATTTTACGTGACTAGTAGACCAGTTGAATATTTTTTAAATTATTGTAGGAAGCAATTTTCAAATACTCATAACTAAGGATTTGACGGAAGTCACTATTTGGACATTCAATCTGAAGTGCTTATCGCCTAGCAGATATATAGTTGTTGACAAAAAATCTTTGATGGTGAAACTCATGTAGAATTATTGTTTAGGCAGTATCCACCAACTGATATTGATTTTATATCGAAAGATTGGTAGCAAGAGCCATAAGAGATGGTGCATATTGCCCAAATGAGAATTCTGCACAAACAGGTATCTACTGGTGGAAATCAATAATTTCGAAGATATAAGGAAATATACAATGTTTTTAATAAATTTCAGAATGAATGTGGGAATAGTTGATGATCTCAAGAATATATCTTTGACAACAAATGACTTATCCTATATAGATACAACCCGAAAATAATGATTGTGAATATTTGTTTGAGCTTCCAACTGAAAAGAATTCGACATTGAGAAACATTTTATGTAAATTGGATATTTTAAAAGCATATTCCTTTCATCTGAATGAATAAAATTATTTTTAGTTCACTGGGAGAAATTATTTTTTAAGCTAGATTTTTCTAAATAAGCATTAAGTTTTTGAACTAAAACCTCCTAGGTAAAGTTTGTATTTCGAAATGCCATGAATATTTTGAGTAATTCAAAAGGCTCTCAGAAAAATTTTTCAATAACTTTCAATCCGAGTTTTTGGCGCTCTTGTTCACCTGAACCAAGTGCATATAGATTTGCCCAAATACCTGTATTTTTCGAATGTTTGGATAGAAGTGATAACAATCGTTTTGTAAGTATTCACTGATGAAGAATCCGTGCTCAAAATCGTTTTCGTCCGTACTTCCATCCGTAGGTACGATTACGTCCGAACGGAATGATCCAGGGAGCTGAAAATTTCAGGGTGGACCAAAGGAATGAATATTTCGGAAGATTTCATTATTGAGACAAATTCAAATGATTCAGGAGTTATGAGCCACTGAAAATTGATTTCCTTTATAACTCCCAAAATATCGATCGGATCAAGTTGTAACTCGGAAGATATCTGAATTAGGCTGAAACAAATAGGCTTCCAAATTTCGAATAAATCGACACCTTAAAATATTCTTAAAAATAAAAAAATTTCCAAAACTTTATACCATACAAGGTATCAGACGTATTCAAACAAAAATTTGTGTGATGTACCTATGGACGTTATTGATATCTCTCACATATTCTCAAATTTAATTGTCATTTCCATCTGAAGATATGATTAGTTTTTCATTTACTTAACAGCAAAAAGAAAAGACAAAAAGTCCGTCACAAATATCAATGCTAACACAGATACGATTTCGATTGACGTGGGTCTGACTGGGACTTATTCATCAGTGTCGATTGGTGAAAATTTAATCGAAATGGTTCTTTACGGTGAAATAATTAAGAAAAGAACTGACGTAGGTTTTAAGAAGAAGGCAATTTGAGCGTAGAACAAAACTTAGGGAAAACTATGCGATATTTCTAATTTGTAATTTAGGTTTGTACATTCATCCTGGCGTTTGTATTTGGATCACATTGTTCTAGAGTGCGAGAAAAAACTCTTCTTCGCCTGAACAGAATGCTTATAGATTTGTTATAGTTTGAATATTTGATCGCTCAACAAGAGCGTCAAAGCCATCAGACCTCACGTCGGAGCTTTCTGAATTTTCATACCTTACTTCCATGGAAAATAAATTGAAGGTATTATATTTTCGTTTTAATGTCTAAGTCAAATGAAGTTTTATAGTTTGTAGCATAAGTAATTGTTAATAATAATTGTTAATAACTAAGCGAAAAATGGCAATTGATAAAACTTTCAAACAGAAATCTATTTGGAATCTTTGATAAATAGCTATATGTCAGGATAAACAAATATCCTGATTTATAATTTAGCTATTATCGAACTAGTAATGTCCATATTTATGCAACAATGAATTGTTAATTAGTTTATGGATAACTGATTGAAAATTAGAGTCTCAATAATGTATGTGTTCCTACTTATAAAGGGTAGAATGCTTGGTTCTGGAGTGTTCTTTTTGCTACTACTAGATGATCCAGTAGACAAAAAGCTGATATATTGGACAATGGGTTACAGACGAACCACAACAAGTTCCAGACATATCGGGTTCGAAGTGTGACTTTTTTAGTAGTATATTGCTCCAGGGGCTGAATATTGATGATATAATAATAGGAAAGAGGTATTGAAAGAATTCAAACCATGTTGTTCGTGAATTCTTTAAGCAGAAGATTGGTTCTTGAATACCCTTGAAAAAATTTTTTCGATTCGATAGGCTGATAATTGCAGTGTCCTGTTGTTTAAAGCGGAGTTCTACTATGAATAAAATAATAATAATAAAATATCTATGTGCCTGTTATAGTATTATTGAGTCTCAGGTACAATTTATCCCACATTGTGTACCTGAAATAATTATAAAAATTGATTCAAATTTACTTTCAAGATAATCGGATTTCGTGCACTCAAAAAAACACTTCTTAAATATCGATTTAAAAGAAATCCAACTTCTAGAAGGAAAATCGGCTAGAAACAGAAACCAGTGAGAAAGATAGAATAACAAACATAATGGCTTCATTGAAATTGTTTATTTATTTTGCTCTGAACGTATTATCCATGAGACGATCATAAAATTTTATTTCCATTCATTATTCTTAACAGGGTTTGTTGAACTTACAACACAGGTATTAGTTGATGATGGCAGGGAAATGATTTTATCCTGAAAGTAGTATTCGAAAAGCAAATTTTAGTCAACATTTATTTCGATTACGTTCGATGCTAATAATACTTACAAATGAAAATATGTAATTCAAATTATTTTCTCAATTATTATATTGAGAACAAGGGAAGTGTTGCAAGATCGAAATTAAATTGGGAATTTAGTGATTTTTCACGTTGCTTAATCTAAGTTGTTAGGAAAAATGATAAAACATACATATAAATAAACTAATGAGAAGGTCATTTTGATTTTTTTATACCTTTTGGTGCTATACGGTATTGATTAAAAACATATTTCTTATTCCTATTTCACGACAATGTACAAAGAATACATTCATCTTCAATTCCTTGAATGAAGATTCAACTAACGCCTGTTGTAGGTAGTTGGTGAAAACCCTCCGGGTCAGTGAAAGCAAAGAGCCCCCGTAATGATCAAAACGTCTCTATCGGACCTCAAGATATTTGAGTGGTTATTTTTGTAGGTTTATTAACTTTTATTATATTTTATTTTGTAATCTACCTTATAACCTCCTCGATACATTTTTTCTATTTATATTTTCAATTAATTGTATTTTTTGAGCAACCTCGTCTCATGCTATTACCAATCATGAAGTTTCAGTGCAGAAACAAAAGTAAGTGACAACAATGTGATCGTCAAACAGATATTTATTGTTAATCAGGAAGGAAAATGCAATTTTTTTAATGAATTCCAAAATGAAACAGTGAAAAATTTATGAATTGAGTTAATTGATCTCAAGAGTTCCACTGGGATCAAAAATATCATCCTATATAGGTAGATATGGGTTTCACTAAAATTCATTCAACATTAGGGGACTTTTTGTAAACTTGATCATTCAAATTAAATTATGATATTATGATATCATATTTCATTAATCGATATAAATAATTTCTAGTGCTCCAATTGATTGAAACATTATCTTTTTTCGGCCGATGTGAAAAATAAAGGTTAAAATGCCGGAATGCCATTAAATTTCTGTGGAATTGAATGGCGTTCAGAAAAAATGAAGGTAAATAATGTTTTGACAGGTTTCCATCATAGCTTTTGCGTGCTAATTCTAGTAAAACCGTGTGCTAAATAGATTAGGTACGATACTCTGATCAAGAATCCGTGGTCAAACTTGAGTATGTCCAGCCAGCTGTATACTCTCTATTAACCGAAGTGGATGAGCTAACTTTTTATATATTCAGAATACGTAAATTGTCCAAATATTCCGTTCAAGTGAGTTATTGGACTGAATCCGTCTAATAGTTCAGCAGTTATGATCATCTGGAATTTTATTTCCTCAATGACTCCTTGAATATCCATCCGATCGATTTTAAACTTCAAAATCGTTTGAATAACGTTGAAAGAATTGAGTTTCTAAATTTAGTGAAAATGCACAGGCTAGTAATTTTTTTTTATTCCTAAAATTTTGGGAAATATCCAATTATTGTATATAAATGTACAATTATTCGTAGAAATTCATTGTTTCTCAAAAAACATTGGAACATTTATGGAATTTATTGATATATTGCATGCCTGAAATTATATCTTCGTTGAGCAAACCTACGAGAAGATATATGGATATAAGGTATATGGATAAAGGAGTTTCATTCAGCGATTCGAATTCATTGAACTACTAGAAGAGAACGAAGACATACTTTTTTCAGTTGGTTTTCAAGAGAAAATAATTTGAGCTTTGAACGAAACTGAAAGAAAACTCTTAGTGGTTATTTTAAATTGATGATATAGGTATGTGTATTCTTTCACTTTTATTGTGACCGTTATTTTATCATTACACTGTTCCGTCCGGGATTAAAAATAAGAGCGAAAAAGATGCTGACGTTAGGTGTCAGTGCTTTTACATTTTTATACCATTGATCCGATGAAAAAAATTGATTAGTAGAAAATGTTCGTTTTATTTGTCAAAGTCAAATAAGATTATGAAGTTTATAACCTCTTTAAATTGTTATTAACAAAGTGAAAATAGTTGATTATTCAATTCTTTCAAAGAAAATTTGAGTATTACCTCTATGATTGGAAAGAATATTTTTAATATTCTTTGATCGCTTACTCTCGAAATATTCCTAGTGTTATCTTGGTACAAATAATAGTATCATCCTTAAACCTATATGGCAACTAGAAATTAAATCGCCTTCCTCAGCTGCATTTGTCATTCAGAGTCACACATTTCAATCTATTCATAGTCCAGCGATAAAGAAGATTCAAAATTTTTATACGACAAATTTTTTTTTTACTTATTTCCTCAATAAACTATCGGTCTGTTTAAAGTGTTTTGAACTTATCAGAGCAAATACAATTAATTCCATATAGCAGAAAATAATTTGCTCCCAGGTAAGTTAATATGAAGTTGGCGATACCTAATATGACCCAATGTTTTAGATTTTTCATTGTTTCATTCTAGGAATTTCATAAAAAACATTAAGACAATATAATACAGTAGAAGAAATATTTGATAACCAGCATGGAATTAAATTGGGACTACAACTTCGAAGTCTATTTCGATATCAATAATGTTCGAATGAGAGTAAGGATAAGATCAATGTAATAAAAAAAATGAAAATTAATCTGGGATAAACTATTTATCATTTCACCCATGACCGATTGAGAAATTCAGCGAATTATGATTTGACATACGCGAAACTAGACGATCTTTCCAGTTCACAAAACCAAGATAAGAAATTCATAATATACAAATACGAAGCTTATACATTAGTCGAAGTATACAAACACATTAACAAAATTAATAAGAAATAATAAAAAAAAAACGGTAAAGAAACTCACCACCAATCCGCATCCGTAAAATGCAAAAGAAGCGTACACAAAGCGACGGTAGCGAAAACACCCGCGCCGCGACGCCTCATGCCGCGAGTTCACAGAGCACCGTTTTGCACTTGCTTGCACTGAAACCAGCTGACAACTGACTGTCCGTCAGATCCGATACCGACGGCGTGGGCGGACGTTACTCTTTAGCCATCAGGATTGGATGCGCCCATTAGGACGTCCCGCCTCTCCGAAAAAGAGCCTTCTTCTTCGACCACGTGCACCACCATCGGCGAGAAGAATGGAAATCGGAAAATCCTGCTTCTTTTTAGGACGTGTCTCAGTCTCCTGATGATGACATAATTATGGCGTGCGGACCGGTTTCGCCAACTGCAGAAAGACTTGTGGTGGAGCACGCCAGACGACAGACTGCGAAGGACTAATTTTCATTTTTAACCCGTGTAAGTGTCAGGTGTTAATGGCACCACTGCCAGGTCGAGATAGCATCGAGCGTGCTTTAGGGAAATGTGCCCGGAATTGTTGCGAAGTGGGCCAATTAATTTGGCTACTTTAATGTGTCCGTTCTATCTTATCATGTCGATGTCAGGATTGCCAGGAGGATGGACTGGAGGACAAGCGAATCCGATTGAAACTGCTCAGTAGTTAGTTGTTTAGTACGTTCAGTTTTATTAAATCAGTCAGAAGGCCATGGAAACTCGACATCAACACTGATGTAATTCACAAGGTGCCCGTAGAGAAACGAAACACCTTTAGATTCAGACAATTAACCAAAAAATTGAGAAGAGTTGTAAATATAATAACATTTAGCCTAATTTCACAATTTTGTAAAACAAATAAAATAACAAACATTTTCAACTCGCAGCTAAAACCCAGAAACACACAAACGTATACTAAATGTAAGTGGTAAGTTTATTCAAAGATCCACGTTGAATTTTTCAACGTTACCTCCGGACCCCAAATTCATGCAACGTTGAATGAAATAGATAATATAGTCAAAGAGATTAACCAATTCAATAGCCATGTTCAGTTTACATTAGAAGTGAAAGAAGACAAGAACTTAATAATTTTTTTGGACACAAGACTTCATAGACCAGAAAATAAAATTTATTTAGATTGGCACAGAAAACAGACAGCATCTAATAAGTTGGTGAGCTATAAATCGGACCATCCAATTCAGATGAAAATAAACTGTATTAGAGAAATAAAAAACAAAGTTAGAAAAATCTGCCACCAAGGATTTTTAAGATAATCATAAATAAATTATTTGACATTTTATCTGAGAATGTATACCAAGGCGGTAGATCTCAAAATTGCTGTATTCATCAAATGATTACAGAGAAGAAGATAATATAGTTTCTCCACATATTCAGGTAGACGAAGTTGAAGAGGAAAGAAATATAAAATTTAGAAGTATTATGAATTTCAAAAGTTCAACACACAAAATAAAATGTTTCAAGAATGAAGAGGTAAAAATAGCAGTTAATAACCACAAACCTGTCAAAAGGCTCTATAGCAGGTTAAAAGATAAGACGCCAATGTTACTACAGTCAGACGTGGTATATAGAATGAAGTGTCAAGAGTGTTTACGTGGTAATATTGGTCAAACGTTACAGTTATTGAAAAATCGAATTACATATATCCTTATTAGATCCTTAGAAGCGACATAAGAAAGGAAAACAAGAGATGTGTCTTGACAACACTTGCATTGGAAGAGGTCACAGATAGATTCCTTTACGAGAATGTAGAAATTATAGAAAAACAAACTAAATATATAAAGGGGCTGTTCTTAAAATGATACACATAAATAATGAAGAAAATGCAATAAATAAAAAATCACAAAATTTGAGTTCGATATACAGGGTCTTTCACGAGGAACCTCACCCATATTTATACGGGAAACTACTGAACGTATTTTCATGAAATTCAGCACTTATAAGTATTTCACGATGCTGATGAAATCTAAAATATTTTCAAGGCATAAGCACCTCCGGTTTATCCGGAAATGACGTCAACTTCCGTTTTTCAAATTACAACACCATTTTTTTACTGCAGAAATAGATTCCTTAGAAAATTTCAAGTTATTTTGATGTAACATTTTTCAGTTTTGGTTGGAAAATTTTCTCTGAGCGGGAAAATTCGAAAAAAAAATCGAAAATAGAGCTCCGCTGGATGGAAAATTTTCACTTTTGGGATTTTTCAAGATGTAAGATTGATGTATCCATTTTAAAAATCGAAATCGCGATTCATGATACAGGGTGTGAAAAAATCGCTTTCAAAGTTAGGGATGACAAAATCGTGAGAAATCAATTTTTTCAAATTAGAACCCCATTTTTTATGGCAGATATTGAATCTACGTTAAAAAATAATGTGGGTGTAGTTATTCAAAGTGGATAAAATTCACAAAAACTGTTTTTCGTCTTGAATTTTCAGCTATTTCTTTTCCCTTCACGCCAAAAAAATGAAATTTTCAGGAACTCTTACTTAAACCATGTTTTAGATTTTACTACCCTAATATGCAAGAGAAAAAAGTTACAGGTTGTTCCTAAATAGATGGCAAATTTGGATTCGAATTTGTATCAGAAACCTCTTTATTTCAACTAATCGGCCATCGGTTTTCTCTCCAGTGATAAATAAATAATTCCTTATGAACCATATGCAAAAACTTACATGTTTTACATTTTTTTTTTTTTAATAATAGATATCATTAATTACATTTGCCAAATTCCTCTTTATTCAGTAGCATTTTGTGTTTACTATTAATTTGGTGATAATTTGTATTAAGTTATGAAATCGATCACTATGCCTAATTTTACCAATGAAGATTATTTAAATCTCATTCTACTTCATGGAGAATGTAATAAAGTTGTAGATAGAACGATTCGACTGTTCATTGAGAGGTTTCCTGACCGACTCAGACCAACGAGAGATACCATTAACAGAACCATGACAAACTTGAGAAATGTCGGATCTTTCGTTAAGAAAACTGTATAGTTTTCTGAGAAAAAAGTGTAGTAGAAGATGAGAACAACGAAATTACAGTTCTTGCATATTTTCGTGTGAATCCTCAAAATTCTCTCAAAGATGCCGAGATTGCTCTGAATATTGAAAAAACATAAAATGCACCCATATAAATTCAATAGGGTACCTACAGCATTTGAAGGAAACTGATTTCGTCAGAACAGAGTTTTGCGAAGCTATGATGATTCGATTTCAAGAGAATGAAAACTTTTTGGACTGTATAATTTGGACAGATGAATCTAAATTCACAAAGGATGGTTCTTTCAATAGGCATAACAGTTATTATTGGGATGAAGAGAACAACCACCACTTCAGACAATGGAACTTTCAGGAGACCTGGAGTTTCAATGTTTTTTGCGCCATCAAAAATAATGCAATTCTCGATGTTCACATTCATGATGGGACTTTAACTGGTAAGATAGAACACTCCACATGTTTGCATTATTTAAAGAATGTTCTTCCTTAGGAGATAGATATTCTGACATATTGATCCAAATAATTGAGCCGCTAGTACAGAACCATAATGACTTATGATATCAACAAGATTCCACACAATTCACTCAATGTGTCAAATATCCTATACAGGCTATTTGAAGATCGATGGTTGGCGAACAATGGTCCACATCTTTGGCCACCACGTTCTCCCGATTTAACTCCTTTAGACTATTATGTTTGGGATGGATAAGAAATATTGTCTACTCAACTCCCCTGACTGATAAAGAGGACTGCATAGAACGAGTCAGAAATGCGTTCAGGTTTGTTTAGATTTTTAGATTCATAGTTTTGAAACTCAATTTGGCTTTTAAACACTTTTGCAGATATTTTCCTCCCGATGAAATAAGAAGAGCAACGCACGAAGCATTCCAGAGACGTATAAATAAATGTCTAGAAATTAACGGTCAAAACTTTGAGCATCTCCTCTAGTTATAACTGCTAGAGTTTGCCATGGTTCTCCTAATAGTAACTTGAAGTCGGTTTCAAGAAGGGGGAAAAATCTACAGCATGGTTCAAATAACAGTTTCTGAAAATTCTTTTTGGCGTGAAGGGAAAAGAAATAGCTGAAAATTCAAGACGAAAAACAGTTTTTTGTGAATAACCCAGAAAATATCCACTTTAGGGCAAGGGTGTGATGCATACAGTCACATTATTTTTTAACGCAGATTCAATATCTGCCATAAAAAAATGGGGTTTTAATTTGAAAAAATTGATTTTTCACGATTTTGTCATCCCTAATTTTGAAAGCGATTTTTTCACCACCTGTATCATGAATCGCAATTTCGATTTTCAAAATGGATACATCAATCTTACATCTTGAAAAATCCCAAAAATGAAAATTTTCCATCCAAAAACCTCGAAGTTATTCTTGTTTCAGCGGAACTCTATTTTCGATTTTTTTTTCGAATTTTCCCGCTCAGAGAGAATTTTCCAACCAAAACTGAAAAATGTTACATCAAAATAACTTGAAATTTTCTAAGAATCTATTTCTGCAATAAAAAAATGGTGTTGTAATTTGAAAAACGGAAGTTGAGGTCATTTCCGGAAAAACCGGAGGTGCTCATGCCTTGAAAATATTTTAGATTTCATCAGCATCGTGAAATACTTATAAGTGCTGAATTTCATGAAAATACGTTCTGTAGTTTCCCGTATAAATATGGGTGAGGTTCCTCGTGAAAGACCCTGTATACATATTCATCAACTTATCCTTATAAAGAAAGCTTCTATGACGGTCTTGTTGACGAGTAAGTTGTCTAGTCAGGTGGTGAAAAAATGTCAAAGAGAACTACAGACTATCGTATCTATGCATCTGATTTCACTATTGTTGATCTATGTTCTTGAAAGTTTGGACAGAGTTATTGTGTAAATTCATATTGTTTGGGATTGTAATAAATATAGATCGTTAAAGAAAAAACTTTTGTGCTGGAAACTGATGTTGTTGGGTGTAATGCCAAATTCAGGTATTCAAGATTTTGTATTTGACAAAATTTGGCTGCAAATGAATTTTAAAATTTGACAACGATTTCGGCACCCTAACCTCAACTTTCGGTTGTTAGAACAAACGCATTTACGTATTGTTGAACTTAAATTATTGTGATTTTGTAATACTGTGATGTTATGTTGTAATTGATATTCTTTGTATCCTTATAGATGCCTTGAAGATGGATTAAAATAAATACGAAAGCTCGGCTAAGAAAACAAGACTATCTCCCCGAGTAATTGTTGTGAGAACAAAAATAAGCAGAAAGATATTCTCAAAGAGTACTCTTCTATTAAATGATACAGAGGCTTCTTCAAACTGCCCACATCGAATCTGAAAATAAAAATACCAAAGCTAAAAAAAGAACTGAACAAAAAAATGCGTATCAAATTCGTTATAAGCCATTCCAAGAAAGAATCAAAAATAGCCCTAAAATCATCTTGAAATATACGAGGCATGTTTTTTAAGTACTGTTTTGCGATTCCGCCGCCGTAGCGGTACGGTCGACGTTCCGCGCATGCGCGTTGATTACATACATCTCTTATCTATGCACTGACGCCATTACAGTCTGATTCTTTATTGTATACGTTGTTTGCTGAGTGTTTAAGATGTCTCCTTGTACCACCTAGCGCCTGGAACTTTATTCCAGAATGGATTTTGGGTCAGGGGAATAGTCTGTCGCTTATGATATTGACATCTCTCTTCTCTCTCAATTCTGGAACAGTCTCACTGGGCACTTGTCAGGATTTCCCGATTCTCCACCCGCCACTTGCTGTCTGATAATTTTTATCACCACCTTGTGTGGTCTTGCTGAAAATTGATTGTATTCAATTCTCCCAGTTGTTTCCCCGTCATTTCGCTGTTCTGCCTTGAAGTGATGTATTGACGCCATGCTGCCCTCACCACCTCTCCAAGCCAATTCCACTGATATTATCATAAATAATTTTTTCTGGAGGCCATCAGGAGTTTCCTCGTCCCAAACAGTGGTCATTGCATCCCAATGTTTTTCCTCCAACGCTGCTGCACTTGCCCTCCGTTTTTCCGGAATAGATTGTAAAGCCTTACGCTTGGCATCACGAGCTCCTCGAGCGGTCTTGAATGCAGCATCCGAAAATGGGTTGATTTTGATGTCGAAATCGTTCAAATACTTTTCTTGAAGTAATTTGGCAGTCTGATTCCACATTGTTTTTATTGTACCTTCCTTATAGTCTTCTCCATCCATTTTCTTCATATTGTAAGCGTAATCTTTCATAATGTTTGCCAATTGCGCTTCACTCGTTTCAGCACTCAATGTGTATTCCCTCTCAGTACAAAAAGTAGTAAATTGGTTCCAAACTGTTCTTTTTTGCCTTCTCCGTATTAATGGGAACATTTCCTTTGACTTTTTTATCGATGGTGGACAGAGAACAAACTCCAAATCGACTCATTTTCATGCAAAATCTCCAATTTTCACAATTGAATTCAACCTGTCAGTTTGACGTGTGCTTAATTTGACTGGATCATGTTT
This sequence comes from Micraspis discolor, assembly GCA_030674115.1. NCBI lineage: Eukaryota > Metazoa > Arthropoda > Insecta > Coleoptera > Coccinellidae > Micraspis > Micraspis discolor. Next base: position 830,687 of record JARTUT010000010.1, on the reverse strand, counting down.
TGTTTATATATAGCAACTACCAGAGAAAATTTTCAAAAAATTATCAGTATAATACCATGTAGGTTGTACCACGTGACGTCGAATGGTGCAATTCTATTAGTCGATATTTGGGTCGGAAAAATAATCACGGAAATTATGTTGAGAAGTAGATTAAGATACAGGCTTTCATGTGAAAATAAAATCATTGCGATATTTTTACACGTCTATTGGTACGACCATGACCTGTTCTCAAACGATTAAGAACTGTTCAAATTTTTCTTGGAAGATCAAAACCCGGAAATTTTTTTCAGAAGGATCAAAAATGAGATCTTTATTGAACATTACATAAGAGTTTCACTCAATCTTCTATAATTCATTATCGCTAATATTCATATTGAAGAACGTATTATATCCAAACGGTTTACGTGACTTCAATCTGGGAATTCTATTTTGTGGAATGTATGTACTAACTTTAAATAAATTAGGAAGAATGATATCTGCCCCAAGAATTCAGAGCTGCAATCTGTCTGCGAATATTGGGAGGGACAATGTTAGAAAAACTGATAACCAATAAACCGGTGTAGATCTTATGGTACCAGTAATTATTCTCATCAATGTACTCAATTAAGCATCGATTTTTTATGTATGTACCCTATTAAACCAAACAGAGCAACAATACTCAGCTGCAGAAAAGACTAAGGTTAGATCCTGTGCGTAGAGTAGAAGCATCAGCTCCTCAAGATGATCTTGCTAATTTCTGAAGAATATTATTCCTAATTTTCAGTTTCAGGCTCAGATCGTCTTAATGAGCCTTTTAATTGAGAGATGAATCTAATATAACTACTAATGACTTAGGGTAGAAATTATGTTCGATAAGAGAATCATTTAAAGTTACACCTGATTTTCTATAGTTCTCATGATTATTCAGATCGAAACAAGATACCTCTGTTTTGTTGGGGTTGAGACATAGTTGCCACTCAACAAAATAATTCTTTAAAATCTCTAAATCAGATGATATTATGTTCTCCACAGTATGGAAATCCGAAGTGGATGGTAAACAATAGCAATGTCATCAGCATAAACAAATTTCTGAGATGATGTCACTTAGATATAAATGGGTAGTGAAGAATGTAACTTCTGATCACTGGAGTTTGAGCTTGTAAAAATACTGAAGGAAAACTATGAGTAGTTTTTTTTGATTTTAGGTATAGCTCTGTTCATTCATCGAGGCCATTTTATTAGTATCATAGTGTTCCAGAATACGTGAAAATAATCTATGCGCTCAAAAACTCCAGATTTCACATGAGTTCTTTATTAATTTTTTTCTCAAGTTTGACTAGCTATTACTCAAAACGTGAGCGTTTCCGAACAAAATTTTATAGGTCCTATTTTGACGTATAGAATACGACCCTGCATGGTTGTTGGTCACTTTTTCAACACCATGTATATGAGTAAAAAACCCAGGGGAGTTGTATGTAAACTATATTTCATCCAAAATTTATAACCAAGCGGAAGGCAAATGGATGCATTCAGAGATTTGATGAAAAATGACAAGACAACATGGTTTGTGAATTACTCCAGTGACATTCTCCGCCCACCCTATAGGTAACAGATGTTAGGTATTTTGTCTACTAGACAGAAACATCCTGGAATTATCGGATGGAAAATGAGTAGTTTGCATCCACAACCACATCTAGCTATTATATCATACCACGTAGTAGTCCGGATATTTCCTCAAATGATTTATTATAGTCTAATGAATGAGTTTGAGATGAGGTTAATAAGAGGTGCTCTTACTAAAATTCTATGATTCGAGATTATGTCCTGGTCAATGTGCTGAAAAATTCTTTATTACAATAAAAATTCCAAGTGTTGCTTAGTTTCTATTTTTGAATTTGAAAAGGAAGAATTATAAAACACTGACGTGAGGTCAAATGGCTTTGACGCTTTTTTTGAGCTACTTGCGAGTAAATATTCAAACTATACAGCACTCTCGTAGTCTGCAACAATGTGCCACGAATACAGACGCCACACCTGTACCTCGGATCAAAAATAACTTTTCATAGCTTTCCCTTAGTTTTGGTCGAAGCTTAAATGCGCTCCTCTTAAAAACTGACGTCAGTGCCATTCTAAATTTTGACAATGTACCTATATTATTTCACTGTAATGAACAATTTCGATTAATTTTCCCCCAACTGACACTGATTAATAACTCCGACCTATGCCATTCGAATACGTATTTGTGATAGCATCAACCAGAGATACTTCTGACGGACCTTTTTTCTCTTTTGTCTTAAGTAAATGAAATTAGATGAAAAGAAGCTACGACAATGAAATTTGAGAATATGTGAGATATCAATAGCAGCCATACTTGCAGAAATTTTTGTTTGAATATGACGGATATCTTATTGGGTCTAAAGTATTTTTAAGAAATTTTTTGGGAGTTTTCAAGAAAATTTTTTTATCTTTCAAGTTACAACTTGATCCGATGGGTATTTTATAAGTTCCTCAATAGGAAACCAAAATTCAGATGCACACAACTCCTGAACCATTCAACCCATAACGAACATGTCCGAGATATTTGGTGTTGAATGATTGTTTGGGCTATTACCATCATCTATTGTGGATGTAATGTTTTCCGACGTTTCGATAGACATCTTCTATCTTTATCAAGGAAAAAGTAAGAAACCTTTTGGAAATTATCAATTTTTTAAAAAAAGTCAATATTGACAGAAGACATGAAAGAAAAATGAACGATGTTATATACTCATCTGTGATATGATGATCTTTATAAGTTGCATCGAACTATCGGCGTCCAAACTTCTTCGTACATTCAGATCTATAGATGGAGCACTTCTTTGTCCTTTGTGTCTCATTATTAGGAATCAGGTGTTATTTTCATAAATGCTTTTACATAAGGAATTACGGTTTTATGGTCTGATTTAAACCATAACAAATCTATAAGCACTCTGATCAGGTGAACACTAGTCTTTTCGCGTACTATGGGACAATGTGATGCAAAATGAACGCCTAATGAATGAACAAACCTATATCTCAAATTAAAAATAACTATTCATAATTTTCCACAAGTTTTGTTCGAAGCTATAATTCCCTTTTCCTAAAAACTTACATCAGTGCTTTTCTGAATTTTGACCACTTATATTGTTTCAGCCATCGAGATTGAATTCTATCTCTATGATTTCCCGTTATGAAAAATTTTGATTAATATTACGCCAACTGAGACTGATTAATGAGCCCGGCATTTGTCAATCGAATATCGATCTGTCATGGCCATCGTTCAAAGAAAATCATCGGGACGTATGTCATTTCTCTTTTCTCTTGAGTAAATGAAAAACATGATCATATCTTAAGATGGAAAAGAGCTACGGCAATGAAATTTGAGGATAAGTAAGATATCGATCACCTCAAAATATTCACGAATTTTTATTGAAATCCGAAAAATATTTTATGAGATAGTGCGGATTAAAAAAATTTTATTTTGGAATTTTCCAGCTTGACGATTTCTGCGAAATTTTTCGAGCCGTTTTGTTGCAGCCTCCCTCAACAATATATCAAGTATCAACTTGATCGGATGGATATTCTAGTAGTTATTGAGGAAACAAAATTTCAGATGCTCATAACTACTGAACCATCCGACGGATTTGGCCCAATAATGAACTTGGCCGAGACATTTGGACAATTAACCTATTCTGAAAATATGAAAACTCTAGCTCATCTCTTCTGGATGCTAGAGAGGATACGGACAGACTCAATTTTCGCCAAGGATTCTTCATCGGGAAGTCAAACCCAATCGATCGAGACCATATTCGGGTCGATATTCCAAAATTACAGACATTCGGGCAAAATGATAGGCACTCTGTTCGGGTGAACAAGAGCGCCAAAAAGTGCCAATGTGGATTTATTTTAGTTCAGTGGCTTTTTCAGGTCATGATCGGATCCATGATAAAGACCAATTTTCTCAATAATATTCAAAATATCTTGAAAAACATTCAGGAGATAAATGAGGATTAATAAATTTTTTTTTTCGATATTCAAGCATACAGAAAGTTCTAAGACGTGTTTTGTAACTGCCTATTTTATAGTTTTGACGGTTTTAAGAGTTTGGTGATGTACCATTACGAAGATATATGCAAAAATTATTTTTTTATTAAAATTTAATACCCTCTAGCTTTTGAACGGTGCCGTAAACAATAGTACATTGTTTACCGGGTAGGAAAAGCTTAACATTCCTGGACGACTGTGAAGATTGCTAGCAACACATAGTCCAGGAATGTGGCTTTTCCTACGAGGTAAACATACTATTTTTCCGCAAATCGTTTAAAATTTGACAGATATTGATTGATTTAAAAAAAAACGCGATAATTTTATTTCCAAATAAATGGTGCTTTGAAATTCCTAATAAAATTATTACTTGGGTTACGTATTGAGGTTGAATTGTCAAACTTGACGCTTAAAAATTTAATTGCTGATGTTCTCGAAAGTAAAATGATAAGTGATGATGAAATTTCCATTCCTGGGACTCCTCCAGAGCTGGTTGAGGCAGTGAATACTGCTTCATTAGAATTATTGCCAAAGAAATCAAGAGAAAAGTACGAAAATGCATACAGACCTTTTTATGGATTATCGCATGAGTGAAAATACGAGTTCTTTCTGAGAAAATGTTGTAATGGCATACTTCCTTGACCTTTGTTTAAAGATAAAATCTTCAACATTATGGGCCAATTATTCAATGCAGAAGTCAACCCTTGCACTTAAACACAATGTAGATATATCTACATACTCAAAACTTCGTTCTTTATTGAAACGGCAAGCTCAAGGTTATAGGTCAAAGAAATCTAAGATTTTAACGAAGGAAGAAATTGAAAAATTTATCCAGGAAGCTCCAGATAAAGAAAATTTAATGATTAAGGTAATTTACAAGTTTTTAATTTCTATTTAGATCATAGCTTTATTTATTTTTTAGGTGGCTGTAATATTTGGTATTTCTGGGGCCTGTAGAATTGATGAGTTAGTCCGAATGACTGTACACGATATAGAAGACTTAGAATCTAAGCTTTTAATCAGAATACCTGATTCGAAAACCAACAAACCAAGATCATTTGTAATTAATCAGATCTACTTGAATTTTTATCGAAAGTATGTTTCGTTAAGACCAGAAAATATGAACAGTAACCGATTTTTCTTTAAATATCAAAGCGGAAAGGGTTGTAGACAAGTGGTAGGAATTCATCAATTTAGAAAAATGCCCAAAATAGTTGCTACTTATTTGAACTTGGTAAATCCGACAGAATATACTGGTCACTGCTTTCGTCGGTCTTCTGCAACAATATTGGTTGACTCTGGTGCCGACATAACTAGTTTAAAGAGGCATGGCGGATGGAAGTCATCAAACGTTGCTGAAGGATATATCGAAGAATCGCTTAACAATAAGGTTGAGGTGGCAAATAAAATTTTCACGGTACAAAATATTCAACAAAATGACCCTTCCACCCTGCATGTTGTCCAAAATGTTTCTCATAGTTTGTTCCTCCAATGTTCAATAATTGTACTAACTGTCAAATTACTGTAAATATAACAAATTGATCTTAAAAATGTATTCAGCAATGACTTGATGTTTTCAAAATATAAATTAATTCCTTATAAGCAATGTGTTTTCTATCATTTATGTAGAACACTAACAACTGTACGGAAATATCATTTCCTTACAGTAAGGAAGTCCTGACTTTTTCTTCAAGAAATTTTGACAGGAATGTCAACATTTCCTGGCGATTTGCGGAAAAAAATATTTGTGATCAATAAAAAAGTTTATTTTTTATTATTAACATATGAATTGGAGAATTATTTGGAAAAGATGATGTTATCCAGAAGATGACCGTTGCGTTGCTGGCACTCTTCTAAACGATGACGAAGGTTGCCCATTTTTAATCTGATGTTTTTTTACAACTGGGTTAGATTCATCCGATTTTTTTGATAAACCTTACTTTTGAGGTCAAGCGGGCTAAGGTCGGAGCTTCTGGGAGGCCAGTTGATGTTACCCCTTCGCGAAATGACTTTGTATGGTAAATGGCCTCTTGCTACTACCACGTTCTTGAGTTGAAACTCCTGCAACCCTGGAACCAAAACATTTCGCAACAGATCGCAATAACGGTCACTATTTACATTAATTGCTCGGCTTCGGTGATCTTCATGAAAATAAGGACCAATTATTATGCCTTGAGCAGACATGGTGACCCAAACCACGACCTTTGGACTTTGCAGGGGTTTTTCGATTCTCCACTGCCCAGTACCGACAATTCTGCTTATTAACATGACCATTCAAGTAAAAATTTGCTTCGTCACTCAACAGTATGTTGTAAAATCGCTGCAGAATTTCGTTCGCAGAATTCAGTCGATTAGCTTAGTCCGCATCCTTCAATTCTTGAATCAATTGGATTCTATAGGCTTTTAGATGTAAGTCTTTCTTTAAAATCGAATGTTAAAACGATTTTTTGATGTTCAACACTTGGCTTCGCTTTCGGATGGATAAAGACGGATTTTGACCAACTGATGCCTCTACTTCTTCAATTGTTTCTTCATCGGGAACTGAACGAATACAGGTCGCACCTGTATTCTCGAACATCCTGATCCATTTCCTAATGCTATCGTCACTTGCTGCGTGGCGTGTAAGATATTCCGCACGATAGAGATGTTGAGCAGTCACTATTGAATCACCATTACGATAATATGCTGGTACGAAAAACGCGCGATTCGTCCCCGAGTACCGTTCCATTGTGATCAAAACTCCACAAAATGGCGGACGCCACGAACCCCACCCCGCTCCGAATATGGCGCGAAAACAAATACCCGATACCCTTCCTGAACACCTTGTATCTACGTTTACATGATTCCTTATCACTCTGAAGGAATATGTGACTGAGCTCAGCCTGCAAATCGAACTGTTTATATGCTATTCAAATGATAAAGTGCTATCTAAGATACACTCTAGTACTTTGTTTCTTTCATACAAGGAAAAGCTTACTCACCTACACTAATTCCCATAAGAATCTCAAAATTAGGTTTCACAGTGGTAAAAACTACTGACTCCGTTGTTGATCAATACTAAAATGATGTAATAGCATACTGAAATAACAAGGTATACGAGTATTTCAAACTAACAGATCATATTGCTGAAAATCAATGCATAGTAAGCCAGTTTTTCAAACATTGCTGTGATAGATTTATTATATATTTGAACGAGGACGACCAGAGTTTTGAATCTTAACTGCTATCTTTACTTGGCGCGTGGTGTGTACGATATTCCGCACGATAGTGACGTTGAGCTGTCACTATTGTATCACCATTACGATAATATGCTCGTACGAGGAATGCGCGATGCGTTCCCGAGTACTGTTCCTTCGTGACTTAAACTTCACAAGAGGGCGGACGCCACGAACCCCTCCACGCTCCTTTTAGATGCCCCGTTGCAAATATGGCCCAAAAACAAATACCCCATACCCTTTCTGGACACCTTGAATATGTTGATGACTCAAATTACAAACAACAAACTGGTTGCTTTTGTGAATTATCTATAGTTCATAACAATGTGTTCGGTATGAATAAATGATTATTTTAAGCAAGAAACGTCAACAAAATTGAATGAAAATCGACAAAATATTCAAAATGATATATGTACATCTTGGCAGTATCCTCTCCACTGGCCACATCCATTTGTTCAAGCATTCGAATCTCTCATATTCAATTTAACGCAACACTGGACTATTCGAAACACTCCCATATTTATTGTTCGGCCTTTGTATTGTCAGATCAAAAATCTCACCCATATTTCATGCACATTTAGAGTTGTCCATCCGTGTAGTTGTCAGAAATAATACAAAAAAGGAAATGTGTTTATCGCATACATAATTACAGAAGGAAGGAAATATATCAAAGATCCACATAAATCCAGATTATCCGTCAAATAAATCATATTTCTGAGATGCTGTGAGCACCTGTTAGTTGTAAATAGATGTGTGGACAGTTCGACCGTTTGCCAGAGTTCCATTTTCTTCACTAGTCGCTGAAAGAGAAGCGAACCTGCTGCATAATCGCTGCAGGAAATTGAACGCCGCTAAGAATAGTTTGTCGGTTATAGCATTTGGTACAAAATTTGAAATATTAATCTCCCGATTTAGGTATATTTAACACATCACTTGATGAGTCACGGACCTAGATAAGAGATCATCTTTTTTTTTCGTCAATATGATCTCCTTTTAGGGTGATACAATCATTACAGGGATTCATCAAGTCAAATAGCTTGATTTTTTTAAGAAGAACTTGACTTGAAAGTCAAGCTTGTAACGAATACATACTTGACTCGACTTGATTTGAGATATTTATTACTTGATATCAAGTTACTTGGTATTACTTGATCTTGATACGTATACGAGTCGTGCTGCGTATATTTCTGCAAGTTCATGCGTGTTTAGACAAATTCAGGGGGTTTCCCGAGCTCCGTGCTGAATGAAGCGATCCCTAGGGATGTTCCGATACCATCAAGGTATCGATACCTACTCATATAAGTAGTACTCGAATCATGTTTCGATACCTACTCATGTATCGGAACCAAAGTATCGATACCTACTCTTACTCATATCGATACATTTGAGATTTCATAGAAATTCATAAAGGAAAATGGCTTCAGTTTATCTATATACTATTTTAACAATAACACTGATTTATTGATTGAAAGTTAGCAGAGGTATTGCTATTATGTTTGATGTTAATTTTTCAATTTGTTTTTAGATCTCTCTAAACCAGCTATGCTGTATTCAGTTCAGGAGTGAATTGAATGACTTTTTAAAATCCAAATTATGAATATTGAAGTACGTTATATATATTTTATTTATAGAATCAATAAGAATAGATCGTTAGGATAGATTTTCATTCTGTTTATTCCAAATATACAAGTCAAAATATTAAACAAAAAAATCGTTTGCATCCAAATTTTCTAAAAACAGTAATTGCTCCAGTTAGGTTGGGGACAGTCTGTTTCTGGACTTTGATATTGTTGCTCCTGCCTTGGAAAATAGGCTTTCACTTGGCACCGATGTAGCAACAACAATCAAATACTGAATTGCATATTTGTACAATGACGGAAATATTTGTTTCATTTCATCCCATTCCGCAAATGGGTTGCTCTTCAATGGTTCACTGGATTTGACAGGTATAATGAGAGCTCAACCCCCTGGTGAGGTCTCTTCTTTTTTTTTTGACCGTGAGCCAACTTCTTGTGGTGTTTCCAGAAATCGTACTCGGGTGCATAGCAAGTAGAAATTGGAAAGAAAGTCCGTAACATAACCTAGGCTGTAGCTGCGTTAATTTTGCATCACATTCTTGACATTCTATGCGAATTGCGCAATTTGACATCTCTGCTCCTGCGCTGCGTATCTTGCGGTTAAAATGGAAACCAGAAACCAATGTCAAAATTTGAGTACAATTCGATTCGATACCAAGTACTTTTCTTTCGATACCAAGTAGGTATCGCAAAATTGATTCGATGCTAAAAGTACTTGGTATCGAAACAAAAGTATCGAGTACCTACTTGTATTTACTTGTATCGGAACATCCCTAATCCCGCAGTCTTCTTAATTTTATCTAAGTGAATAGAGAGGTATTTTTGTCCAAGTGTGTAAGTCGTTACGTCAAATAATGAAGTATTTCAACCTGTGCAAAAAATGAGTATTTTATTGGAAATAATGGAATTAGAAATCAGCGGGTCAGAATATGTGTTTGAGGAAAATACTCAATCCGGAGATCCTGATCTTATATAAAAGCCAGCACACAAAAAACCTAAGAGTAATGGAAAGAAAAAATCACAGATTATTTCACAGTTGAACAAGATCCGAAGAGTTGCAACTCTTCGGATCTGCGTATCTGATTTTTTCATTGAGGAACGAACGCCTCTTACTTAACGTTAATAACATAGATATATGAAATAAGTCCATCGATTAAAATCTTGTGGCTGGGGCAAATTTTATGTTACGCCACTGCGTAGCACCCCACAGAGTTAGTATATCATCCTTTTATACAGGATGCGGCAAAAGTCAGTTTACCATTTTGCATATGAGAGATTAAAAGAGCAATAATAATTGCAAATAAATATATTTTCGAGAAAAATATTTCATCAATAATTACTTGTGGGCTCACATTTTATATTCGAATTGTTTCCTCCCCTCTTCAACACACATGCGGCATCGTTTAGTCGCGGTAAAATAAATTTTACGAAAAAATTAGCAGGGCGACCTGAACGCAACTCGTCGACTACGGAGCCAGTACTTACGAGATTATGATACAGCTTATGCGCCATTTGTCTGAATAGGAACTTGCTTATTTGGAAAGCGGTGGCGAAATTCTTCCAAAATTTCAGCATGAATTCCGTCAAGTTTTAGGTAAGAAGTGAGCAAAAAAACGCGTTTTTCTTTCGTGTAATTTACGTACAGCCATGGCAACGAACGCACTGTAAATGTATACAACACTACTACACGTGGACAACTCAACTCGCTACTCGCTACGTTTCAGCTACCTGCTTCTGCCCTAGGTACGGTACTGGCCGAGAATACGCGCATGCGTGAATACCAGACAGTGTAAACTGACTTCTGCCGCACTCTGTATAACTTATATGACATCAATCTGATTTGTCAGTTTCATTCTTATCGAGGATAGAGAAGTTACAAGGAAATGGCGAATGCGTCGGGTCCAGATGGCTTTCATTTCCAAATTGATCGTAGGTATAAATACCTTATAAAAGGAAAATTTTTCCAAAGACGAGGAATATTCATGGAAAGTGTACTATATCACATTAGTCGATAAGATGGATAGATAGATAAAATTTATTGATAATCACAAGTCATAATATGAAAACAGTATTAGGATGATAACTATTTTACACCATTCTCAGAATAAAATATGAAAATAAATTTCCCTTGAACCATTCAGTTCATATTTAAAATGCTTTAGAAGTTAGGTAATTTCCGAAACATCTACGGTTAACCGAACAAAGTTATAAATATTCCTGACGCTAAGTTTCCTTTAACTATTAATATAAATATTCAGGAGAGAAATTGAAAATAATAATTAGATCAATACAATAATACAATGAGAACATTGATTTCATTGTCGTATGTTACGTGTTAAACTGAATTTTAAACTTTAATCTCGCGGCTTAGCTGCAGTGGAGAAGGGGGTAGGTTTGAGAAAATTTAAATAGAATTAATTTGAGGGCGCCCGGTGGTTTCCAAACATATAAAACCTCTGAACATAAATGACAAATAAGACACAAAATAGATAATAGGTCCTAGTGTTGAAAACATAACTTAGTCGCTCGCCCCTGTTTGTTTACCCCTATTATCTATTTTGTCTTCTAATCATCTCCTTATTCCTAAGGTTACCTTGCCCTGACGAAGCCAATTGGCAGTGGTGTCTGTTTTCTTATTATCTTATTATGTTTCTCGCTAGCGTTCAACATAAGAATGAATTTTAACCTTAAAACGTAAAATTCGCATATGTGACTTTGAAAGATAAAAACTTCTCGTGTATGTATGGTCATCTACCCCAACTGTTTCAAACGAATTTCGCATCAGCCAAAATTTTGTAACACGTAGCCTTCTTTTACCAAAAGATATAATTTTTTTCATTTACTTAAGGGTAGGCAATCTCGGAAGTTAACTCGTGACCACAGATGGGGAGTCAAATTGACCCCATTCAAAATACCAATATTATGTTTATCACTATGACTGATACAGAGTAGCCAGTCTATATACCTGTCAGTATGTCAGAATGAATAAATCTGCGAATGAAGCAGATCAGCTCGCAAAATATGGAGGAGTCGAAAAGATCACACGTCTGTGTTTATTAGTGCTGCAAATCAAATCAATTTAGTAGTCGTTTTCTCATTTAAGAATGGCTAATAATGCGAAATCACCATCTAAAATCAAAAAAGGTGGATGAATCATATTTTTTCATTGTGTTAAAAATGTCGAATTTTGTACCAGAAAGTGATGATTTGCGGAAAGCATTAATTTTTTGTTTTCATTCGAAGAAAAGAGCTGCAGAGTCGCATCAAATGCTTGTCGAGGCATATGGTGATCATGCTCTATCAGAAGAAACATGCAAAAGATGGTTTCGACGGTTCAAGGTAATGATTTTGGTGTGAGCAATAAAAAATGTGGAAGACCACCAAAAAAGTTCGGAAAAGACGAATTGCAAACAATATTGGATGGAGATGACACTTTGAATCGAAAGCAAATGGCAGAAATGTTATATGTCGACAAAAAAAATATCTAACCGTTTAAAAGTTATGGGAAAGATCCAAGAGTATCCAAGGTAATTTGCTCCATGACAATGCACCTGCACACAAAGCAAAATCGGTTCATATTACTATCAAAACACATGGCAGGAAGCTGCTACCTCACCCGCCTTATTCACCAGACTTGGCCCCTTCCGACTAATATTTGTTTTCATCGATGGGACACGCATTGGCTGAGCACCTTGATTCCTACGAGGAGGTCAAAAATTGGGTATCTGGTTGGTTTGCTTTAAAAGAGGTAAAATTGGCGTGGTATCCACAAATTGCCAAAAAAGTGGTTAAAATGTTTTTACTTTTCCATTAATAATTAGTGTTTCATTTTTACAAAAAAAACGCTCAATTCATACCGGTATACGTGAATATTTATGGCTCCAATCATACTGTTCCACTAACACTGATGTACTACATCTGTCAATGAGTCCCGTACCTTCCAGATGGTGCCACTATCAAAATATCCATTGTATTATTCGAAAGTGCTAACTTTTAGAAGTTTACTGTCGAAATTTCGTGACATTTGGTTTATTATTTAACTAGTTTTAATGGTTTAAGTGACGCCCTTTTTGTGGTTTTAAAATACGATGGATTTAAAGCTATTTCGTGTGTTGATATATCATTGTTTCTTATATGGAAAACACCGTTCAAGACGAAATTTTATGCGGACTCATCGAAAACGAACATCAAATGATTATGCTGAACAACCTGGTCACCCAAATGAAGCAGAAACACTATCATGGGCAATCGCAAAGTGAAATTGCAAGAGATAGCTGACATTCTGAAGTCATCTGAAGGTATTATATACATCGTCGTTTGGAAACCTTTGGGTATGAAAAAGCTGTTTACTCAACATAAAACGAAAAAAAATAATGAGTAGATTATTTAAGTGCTGTTTGGAGATTCTCACACGAAATAATGAGTTTTGGCGTTAGTAATAATAATAATAGTCTTTATTGTATACAAGGCATGCATAATCATGCATATACTCGTCAGATATGAACAAATCAGTATTACATACAAAAAGATTGAAAACTAACAATACATTTTAAAAATAGTGCAATATAATAAGTACAATAAAATATGCTGAATTAGCAACGACATGAAAGTCACAATTAAAAACCATATACTAAGTCTAGATAAAATGAAAAATCTTTGTATCATGGCCATCTCAAATTGCTACAGACATTCTTCTCATTGTAGAAGGGAAATTCAAATTACGGTCATCCATACTCAAACCTATTCTTATATCTTCTCACCCCGGCAAAACAATCAGCGCACACATTAAGTTATATCTTACATCATTTACGCCTATCATCAAAAAAACATTTTTTTTTAAAGAAACACTTGATATAACTTTTTAATTTTGTATAAGTCATGACCCTGACACCATCTGGCAGACAGTTCATAAGTGTTTTGCCTATATAGTCCGGAGAATGCTCAAATTTAGTAGATCTGTGGATTTCAAGAACATATCTACTCGAGTGCTGAGTTACATAATGATGGAGATCGGAGTAACGGAGGTGCTGATCCGCATTTAATTTTATATGTAGCAGAAGCTTATACATATGTATACAAACTAGGCAGGGGCATAATTTTGTGCTTGACGAAATACGGTCTACAAGAACAAGTACGTTTCAAACCAAATATTAAACGTAGTATCCGTTTTCGACTAATGAATACTCTTGTCCAACCAACACCATCACCCCATAGTACGATGTTGTAAGCCAAATGGGAATATACCAATGCATAGTAAACAGTGATGAGCATCTGAACATCGAAACTTTTTTTTAGTTTATTGATCGCATGAAAACCTGCGCTAATTTTTTTACATACATGGTCTATATGATTTTTCCAGCTAACCACATCGTCAACATGCAAACCTAGAAAGCACGCTGCCCCCGACATCGGAACATTTCGCATACTGACAGCATACCCTCCCGAACTAGATCGAAAGTTGACACAGATTGTCTCCTCCATATTCAACATAATGTGGTTTCTTACACACCATTTCTCAAATTCCTTTCTAACCCTCTCCAGCTTGAACCCGAGCCCCACAAGAGACCGCGCCGAGACCACCACTGTTGTGTCGTCTGCATACATGATCACAAACCAATCTTTAATATAATCTGGTATTTCATTCACAAAAATTAAGAACAGCAGTGGTCCCAATACGGAACCCCAACTCTAACGCGTAATTTTCTCCGGCTTAAGAAAAATTCAATCAACCTTAGAGCCTTCCCTCTGATCTCATAACCATGAAGCTTGTCGGACAGAAACCTCAAGTTGAGGCTGTCAAAAGCCTTTGACAGGTCGAAGAAAATCGCAGCAACGTACTTCCTATTATCCAGTTCTGAATATATAAATCTGAATAGCCCAATGGCCGTGGTCTCCGTCGACCTGCCACGGCAGAAACCGTGTTGTGCCCCCGCCAGCATATGCCTCGACTCAAGAAACGATATAATTCTATCATACAGCAAACGTTCAACAATTTTACTAACTGTGCTAAGCATTATGGCGGGTGATGGAGTTATTATAGCATCATATTGAAAATAAATATTATAGGCGTATATCGCTACTGCAGGAGCCAAATTTATATGCCCAGCTAATATACTTTTGTACTTACTAGTCTTATTTTTGTCGCAACATTGTCACTAAGCAGCAATAGAGATGCAGACTATTTTCTTAAAGTGCCATGATAATCTGCTCGGTAGCACCAGGCAGATGCCACTTCAAACCGGTTTGCATATTGGCCAAAACATCAGAATCGGAAACTTGGTGCCGAAAAACGGAATCTGCTTAACCAGCGCGCATCTTCTATTCCTCGAATAAAAAGCATTTTCTGTTGAAAACTGGCAATCGACGTTAATATTCTTCGTTGTGCTCTATCCACAAAGATGATCTTGTGGATCCATTTTTATTAAATTAAATTAAAAATGATACTGTAACATCGTAGGTTTTTTCTAATACAAAAAATCGTAGTCTCATTCCTCCCTATGCAGGTACACCACTGGCGGTTACCAAACCGTGGAAGTAAATTCCATGGTTAGAATCAGAGAAAGAATAAGAAGATCGCGTCCCTCACTGTCTGGTGCCAACGTCGAGCTGCTCAACAGCGTGAAAGTAAAAGAAAAAATGCAATATGGATGATGAGGATTATCTGTTGAGTTGTGTGTGAAGTGGGACCCAAGAAGTTTTAGTTAGTGCCTTTGTGTGAGTTCGAAAACGACGCCATCTAACGTTGAGTGACTCTAGAATCTAATTTGCAAGTATAACTTAGACTATTCCAATCTTATAAGTTGATTGTCCATTTTATTAACCTTTGTTGGGAACATTGGGGTGAATTTATTAATTTTCTGTTATTATGAAATATTTATTAGTTTTCAATGTGTATTAGGTGATGTTTGGCCGTGGTCATTGATTCTATTTTTGTTGTGAATGTAATATTCATTGTTTTGGATAACCCTACTTTCTTTGTGATTGTAATGCTTTGTTCATTTGGATAACCCTGCTTTCTTTGTGCATGTTATGCTTCGTTCAAGTTGTATGACACTGCTTGTTACCTAAAACATGAATTTTATTCCCTAGCCATGTAGTTTCATTAATTTCAGACTACAAATTTTTGAGTTCGCATGGCAACTTTAACAAAGAAGGCTCTACCTCCAGCTTACTGCAAAAAAGTCTTAATTGTAGCCAAAGCAATTATATTCATCACACTCTATTTTGTAGCATAAATTACAAAGTTCTTCATGGATCAGGATCTGTCGTTAAACTACAGGAACGTATGAGTTAATCGACCAGTAGTATTACTAGTATGTTTGACAGGAAGTAGTGGATGTAGCCCTTTGTGTGTAGCACTACAGGGTGTCTCAAGTAGCTCTGTAGAGAACTTCGAACAATATCATAATTCCAATTTTCAGATTTCAAAGATGTCTAGTTCTCCAGAAACGTCTAATAGGCACTCGAACTTGAGACACCCTGTATAATGTTGTATCGAGTGATGAGAGAGCTTTTTTTAGTTACTTCTGTTTTCCTGCTACCATTATGCATATTTCTTATTGTCGATAATATATATATATATTCTTTTGAACTTTTGGCTGACAATATTTAATTAGCAAACAATAAAGCATATAGATCAGGGGTTAGTGACGGGGTGTGACCCCTGTGAAAAAAACCCTGGCTCCCCGTCTAAGTGTGAAAATACAAAAATAAGCTGAAATATATTTCAGGGACTTCTTTCTTCAAGAGTGATCTTCTATTGGTGGAGACAGAGACTTCTTCAAGGTGTTCACATTGAACTTGACGTTAAAAGAAACATTTTCTTCCTATAACATTTTTCCAAATTTGGCCCCGTTCAAAAGATATAGGGTGTTGAAATTTCATAAAAAAATTGCATTTTCACCTGTAATATTCAAACGACAATATCAATTGAAATGATCTCTTGTAGAAGGTTTTTGATAACACTCGTGCATATTTTGGCATCAATAGATTTATTCCACTTCTTGTGGGTTCCTCACTACTACTCTACAGATTGGTTAAATTGCATGAAAAACAAATATCGCTTGAACTAAAGGTCCGTATCTCGTACTTCCTGGAATCATTAGTCTTTTTTGCATATAAAATATTTTCTCATTTTTTCTCCTAAATTGCACCATTCTTGAGATATTTGAAGTTGAAAGGAATTGAATGGATATAATTTTGTCCAAATTTTCTGATTTTTTCAAATTCAACTCTGTGCTGAAATGATTCAATAATCAGATTTGTTCAATGTTGCCATATTTTATGTCTTTATTAAATATTTCTACAAAAGGTTGGGGAAATCTCTCCAGTCTATGGTTCCACCACTAAACACTATAGATGAAATTAACCACTGAACAATTTTTGTCTTACATTCACCACAAAATCTAAATTGCCATTTGCTGTACTCATTGTTAATGATGTCTAGCACCATGTTTAATATTTAATCCAGAATAATATTCCATAATAAATAGAGAAAAAGTTTTTCATCACTCTTCGGTATATTTTGACCGTTGAAATAGGTAAAGTATTTTCTGTCAGGACCTGTTAAATTGAAGACTTGTCTTTATGAAGAGCTAGTTTTTTATGGCTTCAGACTTTCAGGGTTCATCAAATTATATCTATTCTAACATAGGAATGCTGCAAATTGAGCTCATATGAGTTTTAAAAACTTCGAACCCAGTCTCCTAGATTTGTTTTATACCATTATTATCTTTATTTCATACAGCGATTCAACCTTGTTCACAAATTTTGGAGATAATAGAATTTGACTTAGTTTTAATATTTCTGGAGGTTTGTTATGATGCATGGTTAATTAAAATTCAATCAATATTGAAACTGGAAGCTATAAGCTCATAAACAGGAAAGATTAGAATAGAATGCATTTTCTGACCATAATCATTTCATACTGAATTGAATAATTTAAAACTATCGATATTATCCTTCCAATATTTTCCACATTTTTCTGAAAGAAAGCTACAAATAACTGTTGACAGTTTCAAACAGAATCAAAACAACAAGGAATCACAGAACACTTTTTTATTTGGAACTACCCACCATAGAGACGTTATAATATTTTAATGTGATAATAATGCACTCTAATTATTCTGAGGAAAATTATAACTAAAGATCAATAATAGTTACATATATTATCTTTCATTTAAAAAAACATTTCAAATATTAATTTTTTCGCTCCTGGGGTTCGGTAATAAATTAATATTCTATGGTAAGGTATTAAAATTTAACATAATCTATGAATAACCATTATTCAATATTTATGTTCTTGTTTACGTAATTAAAACAGATACTCTGATTATAAAAATCAGTAATCAGTAATTATAGTCTAAACAGAATAGATTCATATGAATGATTCAACAAAAAATTTTTTATTAAAGAACACCTAGTTGATTTTTCAAAATCAAATTTTGGTATTTCTTCAAGAAAGTATAATTGCACACCTAAATCTGAGAATACTTGTAATCTATCCAGGTAAATTGTTATTGGGATTCAGTACAGAAAATAATCATCAAGCAAAGTAACATCACTTTAAACTGATTATTCGTAGTGACATCATTCATTGTTGTTGAAGATTTCGAAAAAGATTTTCATATTTTTAACAGTATATCAAGAGACCTCATAGACCTGTTCACTGGTCTCTGTCAAGAAGAAGAATCTTCAGAAATATCAGTGTTTGGAAAATCATAGATGATTTTTTCTGGCTTTGAATGAAAAAAACACAGTGACAACCTCTTGCCTTGGAAGTTTCCATAGAAATGATGGTTTTCATGATTTGGAAATTTTAAGAAGAAAATTACAAATGTATGATGATAACACCCAATAATTCTGAGGTTTTTTAGGAATTTCTCACTAGAAAGACATGGTTTATAATCTTGAAGTAGAAAGAAAATATAGTAGAACAACAAAAATCTATGTTTATGGTGTTGAATTTTTTTTACCAGAAAATTAGTATTGTGTATCTTCCTTCTGGATATGGACCTCATCGGATGAAACATGAGTGAGTGAATCATTTCTTAGAGGGTAAATAATGTCTTTAAACAATTCAGATTCAATACGACAAAGCTGTGGAAAGTATTTTTCATTCAAACTATACTGGACTACAGAGGGGTATTTGCCCAATGTGAAAACTTAAAATGCTTATAACTTTTCAATGCAGCTGAATATAGAAAAACCGTAATGGAAAAAGTGTTTCTTTTGATCTCAAGAACCTATGGTTAAAATTAACGCAGTGGTCAAAGACTCACCCTGTATATATATTTGCCTTGATTATTATTCTTGATGCATTATTGAAGTTGCCATATTAACCATGCTTATTATTCTCTTTGTATTATGGAAGTTACTATGATTATCATGATTTCTGTCTGTTCTGCATTGTTATGGTCTTTCTCAGAATTTTTATACTCGCCTTTGCTAGCTGTTAATGATTAACCATTTAGTTTTTTTAGACAAGTGCTCTAACATCACATAACATAAGGGTATTTTTACGCCTGATGCTTTCCCTTACATTTTTACACCCTGAATAAGGAGCTGATTGTTTGGGTCTAACCGTTATATTTTATTTACCATCTTTGTTTCCCAATTATCACGAACTTGAATTATTACATAAACATAACGCCCTACCTTCGCTAGACGATTACATTAAATGGCCAAGTCTTTGTATCTGGAGTCATTCAGACTCCAGTGTAGTGGTTAGTTTCAATAACAGTATATGTCATCCTTTTCAAAAGAAAAAGTGGCAAATGTTGCAGTTATGAAATTAAAAGAAAAATTTCCTCTACGTTCCACAGAAATGAACCATATGTTCCATTTTATTTTTTGGAAGTAACACCACAGTGGTTTCAAGCAAGCAGCATTCGAAGACCGGCCCTGTAGGTTACTCAGATTGATGGATATTTGATGTAAATTGAAAGACTTTTGAACGAAAAACTAATCGGTCCAACTCTAAAAAATTTTCAGAGAAGGAAATACACACGGAACTGGCATTCACTGAAAACCCTAAGTTTTCTTGACTTCAAGTTCTGAAGCCTACCATTACAAGCTGAAGGAGAATTTAAAATTTTAATTCTCGGAAAGAAGTAACTCAATTCAAAGAAGACCGCCTCTGTCATTCACTTTGTATACTTAAACATTCACAAGATTCGGGTGATAAGTTAAAAGTATTTCCCGGTCGGCCCCACATTGATATTCTGATTGTTTAAACTGTATTAAATTCTTTGTTTGTTCTTTTGAAGACTTCGTCGCCCATTTGCGGTTTTTCCGTTTATATGAAATCAAAGGAGGAATACTTCAAAGGTCGAAACGGATCCCGGAGGAGTAAAATTAGTCATATTGATTTCGGGACATTCAACTTGAAGCTAATTGGGTCGTAAAACTATTGTTAGTTTTATTTTTGTTAGTCGTAACCGTTCGGTGAATGGATGCGTAAAGGAGTTCCATGAGTCCATGACACTGACCTCTTTCATGCAATAAAACGAAAAGCAAAGAAAAAGAGTGTGTGTAACGTTCACACGCGATTGAAGTAAAACTTCTTTTGGCATTGTACGAGATGGCAATTAAGTTAAAAATCAATACATTATATAAAATTTAAAAAAGCATTTATTGATAATGATAATGATAACTTTATATTTTAATAAAATAATTTAATAACTATTATACTTCAAATATGATATGATTGGTTCATGATAACTGAAGTGAGAGACATAAATTCTACTCTGCAAATTATTTAAATTTCTTGAGAAAGCTGCATCAATAGTCGTAACATATCTTGTAGTTGATCGAACTGGAGAATTATTCATTGTTAAATTTAGTTTATTACCTAAAAGATCAATCAATCGTCGAGATTCTTCTGGACCAAAATTGACATTGAAATCTCCAGGTAGAATTAGTGGTATCTTATTGTATTTGAAAGTATGCTTATTGAAAACCTTAAATACTCTTGATAATTTTTATTATTTCTATTGTTTACGTGCTAGCAATACTCTAGACTCAACTCTTCCTATCAATTCTTTATGCTCTGCTTCTGAATAATGTGTATTATTGGTTATGTTATGATTTTCAAAATTTATTGAATTAATTTTATTGCGAATATAAATAAAATATTCTTCTTTCGTTTATTTTTGTACAAGGTGCCCAGAGAGGGATTCGGGTATTTGTTTTCTCGCCATATTCTGAACATAGATAAATAAAAGTATATAGATCGGCAACTCTAGCAGATTTTTGTGAATGCGCAAATGAACGCGACACTAGCGGTTGATGGTGTAGTGAAGCGAACTAAAAGGGCAGGGGAGGTAGAAATTGTGGTGGGGATAAAAGAGGGGGTATTGGCGGGCTATTCGAAATTGAGAAATTTTAATCGCATTTTTCGCTGAAATTGGACTGATAGAAACCAAGTCATTTCCAACCTGATTTGAATCAAGTTGGAAATGAAAGAGTTTCTATGAATTCAAATTCAGAGAAAATGCAATTAAAATTAGATTTTATCGTGAAAAGAAGACAAATTAAAGCTATATTCTGAATTTTATTAACATTAGCGTAATTTCTTCAATCAATTACAATGAGATTACAGCAAAATAAATTGAAAATATGGATAAAACACAATTAATTCAAAACATAGTGAACGTTATCGATTTCAAAAATTATGTGTGATAATTTCATTAAGACATGGTTATATTACAATTAATAAGATAAGAAAAATAATTTGGCATCTACAAACATACTAGAAAAAATTCATTTAACAAAATAATTATGTTTTCTTAATTAATCGAACACACTTTCAAGGATATGATAAAGAGACCAAAAACCAGGTACATGAAACACTAATTGTTAATAATCAATTTTATCTCAAAGAATTAGAATTGTGAAGAATTCACATATAAATAAGGTAAAAAATTAAATCAACGAAAACAAATATTGGTAGGCCTGAGATCATACAATACGATTACAGCAAATAAATCTGAAAATATGGATAATACACAATTATTTCATAACACAGTGAATGTTATCGATTCCAAAAATAATGTGTTATACTTTCATTAAGACATGGTTACATTACAATTAATAAGATATGAAAAATAATTTGGCATCTACAAACATACTAGAAAAAAATGCATTTAAAAAAATTATTATGTTTTCTTGATTAATCGAACAAACTTTCGAGGATCTGGTAAAGAGACCAATAACCTGGTACATGAAACACTAATTGTTAATAATTAACCTCAAAGAATTGTGAAATTGTGAAATTCACATGAGCTGCATAATTCAGTGCATACTCACCATGCATGCTTGAGAAAATATAAAATTCCCGCTGCTTTGGAAATTCAAATTTCCCGCTGCGTCGTCCTTGTGCCACCAAATATGGCAGCCGATTTGTGTTACTAAAATTAGTTATTATTATTATTCAATTTAATATTTTTTACTAATTATTTTATTTTTTCAAAAATTTTTGATTGATTTGTTTATAAACTATCTATTGACAAAATCAAAAATATTTGAAAACCGGATTGTAATGAAATGTGACGCCATATTGACGTAACGGACTTCCGTTGCATTGTCGTCCAGTTAAATTGCTTAAACTAGATTATTTCGATTTTTTAACCACCAAAATGTCTATCAATTGATGTCGATCGGTTTGGCAATTCCATTTCGAATTATAAATAATTAGGTGATTCGACAAGCAAAAGCGTACCGCTTGACATTCGATTCTTAAATTTTGGCGCCTTTCCTCTTGTGAGTAGTAAAACAGCGAGCTATCGTTTCGCCCAAATGTCTGTTATTTTCGAATATGGTGCCGAAAAGGGTCACAATAGATAAGGTAAATAAACTTGGAATATTAATACTTTCTAGATCTACGCAATTACTTTTTTGGCAATAACCATCATCTGTTATTGTTCTTTTTCCCAACGTTTAACAGACATCTTCTGTCGCTTTCAAGCTAAAAATCAGCTTTCACAAAAGCTGTTTATTTCAGAAAATTTTTCAATTTTTATGAATGTCAAATAGATAGACTACGAAAACTAGATAAAAAATTAGCACTTATCTGTGGTTTGAGGACTTTTTCAAGTTACATAGAACAATTAGTCTCCAAACTTTCGGCAACTCAATTGATGGTGCATTTATGGGATTAGGAGCGATGTTCATGAATGCTGCCTCCTTGATTTTTTTTGTAGGTTTCTCTTCTTCAGATGTTATAGATGATCCGTTCCATTTTATCAGGTGATTTTCATCCACAACATGTTGGACCAACTTGGATCTATCGGCGTCTAACAATTGAGAAAGCTTCTGAAGTTCCTTTATTTTCACCTTCAAGGGGCGCTTTGTTTCCCCGATATAAGATATTCCTCACACACATGGTATTTCATGTATACCGTTCTTCGTTCTTTGATTCTCGTAATCGAGTTTAACTTTTGATAGATTAGCCCTGATGGTATCTTGTGTCTTGAAGGTGGTTTTTATGACGAACCTATTTCCAAATCTACCCGCTTTTATGGATTGTTGAATATCTTCTGTGTTGTATTGGGTTAAAGTTAATTTCAGTTATTTGTTTTGCGCTTTTCAATTTTTTTTTGGGATAAGCATTACTTTTTTGTTTTCGTGATTTTATTTATTTCGTCATTTTTATATTGTTGGGTAAAGCATATATTTGTTGTTCTATCATATAAACATTTTGCCACTTCCTATTTAGTAATTAGTTGATGGTTGGAATTGAAATGTAGATATTGACCTGTGTATGTTGGGTTTTTGTAGACACTGGTTCTTGAGATAGGTACCATTTTGTTTATGAAAAAGTACATCTTAAAATGGAAGTTGTTTATCATTCTCGATTCCTGTTGTGAATTTAATAGATTCTTCTTGGTTGTTGAGATGTTGAAGGAATTCATCTATAGTGTTCATGATGCCAAATGATGAAAGTATTATCTACATATCTCCTCCATAATTTGGGTTTTACTATATTATATTGTTCGAGAGCTTTTCGTTCGAAATTCTCCATACACAGTGATAGGCAAATGTGTGGAACCAAGTAGAGAAATTATTAGAGATATCAAAATGAAATTAGGAATATGGATACAGCAGTAGATCGCCTATTTGTTTTAATATTTTTTAATAATTTTGAACTTCCGATTTTACCGGAAGTAATGTCAATTTTAAAATTTGCAATGGAACACCCTGTATATTATTTTAGTTTCCGATGGAACATTTTATTACAAGTACAAAAATATTTTTTTCGATATTTTTTATTTCAATACCTGAGATATTTACAGAAAAGTAACTTAAGAAAGGAAAATGGCATTTGGTAGTCCATGAAATTTATAATAGAAGTGACAGCAGTGGTCGAAATAAGATATTAGTGTTCGAATTTGAACATAAAAAATTTAGAAAGCACTGACGTGAGGTCAGATTGCTTTGGCGCTCTTGTTGAGCTACTTGCGAGTAAATATTCAAACCAACAAATCTATAAGCCCTCTGGTCAGGTGAACAATAGTCTTTTCCCGTACTATGGGACAATGTGATGCAAATATGAACACTTAATGAATGAACAAACCTATATCTCAAATTAAAAATAATTACGCATAATTTTTCCCAAGTTTTGTTCGAAGCTATAATTCCCTTTTCCTAAAACCTTACGTCAGTGCATTTCTGAATTTTGACAGCGTATATTATTTCAGCCATCGAGATTGAATTCTATCTCTATGATTTCCCGTTATGAAAAATTTAATTATTAATTAATATTACGCCAACTGACACTGATTAATGAGCCCGGCATTTGTCAATCGAATATCGATCTGTGATGGCCATCGTTCAAAGAAAATCATCGGGACGTATGTCATTTCTCTTTTCTCTTGAGTAAATTAATAAAATGTTCATATCTTTAGATGGAAAAGAGCCACTGCAATGAAATTTGAGGATAAGTAAGATATCAATCACCTCAATATATTCACGAATTTTTATGGAAATCCAAAAAATATCTTATGAGATAGTGCGGATTAAAAAATTTTCTTTTGGGAATTTTTTAAAAATTTTCTAGCATGACGATTTCTGCGAAAATTTGCGAGCCGTTTTGTTGCAGCCTCCCTCAACAATATTTCAAGTATCAATTCGGATGGATATTCTAGTAGTTATTGGGGAAACAAAATTTCAGATGCTCATAACTACTGAACCACCCGACGGATTTGGCCCAATAACGAACTTGACCGAGATATTTGGACAATTAATCTATTCTGAAAATATGAAAACTTTAGCTCATCTCTTTTGGATGCTAGAGAGGATACGGCCGGCCAGACAGACTCAACTTTCGCCAAGGATTCTTCATCGGGGAGTCAAACCCAATCGATTGAGACCATTTTCGGCTCGATATTCCAAAATTACAGACATTCGGGCAAAATGATAGGCCCTCTGTTCGGGTGAACAAGAGCGCCAAAAATGATATCGTTTTAATTGGTTAAAAAGTGCAACTAACCGACTTGCTTATTACCAAGTTAACGGTGCTCAGTATGAACATCTAATACATTCGGTTTAGTTCAGTTACGTTTCAATGTTATGAAAATCTCTCAGTTTTAGTTTATAATAATGATTAGATATTTGATTTTTACTTTCTTTAGATATTTTTCTGTTAATATCTGGGTAGATATTGAAATAAAAAATATCAAACCCGATATTTTTGTACTCGTGATAAAATGTTTCATCAGAAACTAAAGTAATATACAGGGTTTTCCATTTGCAAAGTTCAAAATTGTTGAAAAATATAAAAACAAATAGTCAATCTACTGCAGTATCCATCCTCCAAATTTCATTTTGATCTCTCTAATAATTTCTGAGAAATTAACTTGGTTCCACACATTTGCACCTCACTGTATAAATCAGCTAACATAGGAGACAAATGTGAACAATAGCCATTCTAAATTCTTGTTGATGAAAACTCTTCAAATTAGAAGTATGTTGTGTCGATGCAAATGAAGAGCATTTCCATTATTGCATTCACGTAGTTCTTTTAGTTAGTGTTTGATCATCTTCAAGCTTTTTTCTTAGTGCTTTATCCTTTCGGACATTGCTGAACAAGCTTGTAACATCGACATCAACCATGATGTATTCTTCGAAGATCTCTTGGTTTCTCGTTCTGTCGATGAAATCTTTTGCATTTTTAATCATAAATATTGAATGATTTTTTTTATGGGAAATATAATGTCCAGAAAAAACTGCCAGTTGTTGACATGAGGAATATAGATGTGGAGGTTTGCTGTAGTGTCGTGTTAGCCTCGATCGAATGGATCAGGAAATACATTTCTATATTTATATAGGATTTTAGAAATCATTCTTTCAACTGTAGGGGTAGGATCTTTCCTCAGTTTCCTGCGTCTAATGTTTCATTAATTTTTTGTTCATAAGTATCGGTTTGATGAAACGTTGGGAAGAACAATAATCGATGATAGTTTTTGCCCAAATAATAATTCTATACGAGTTCCACCATCAACAATTTTTAGTCAACAACGTTCTACTCCTTTAGCTTTTTAAACATGTGGGTATACGTTTTTAAAAACTGAGATAATTTTAAATTAGTGAAGGACAAAGATGCTGTCAATAAACGCAATATAATTTGTATGCCTCTTTCAATAAGTATAAGATAGGATGTAAATCGCCTGATTCCTAAGGGCCACAATTTTTCAACAAATTGCTAAAAAATATAGTGGAATCATCTACTATTTTATATTCAAGATTAGATTAAAAAGCATTTTATTCGAAAAATGATTGTATTCTATAGATGAATTATTTCAAGTCATATACCGGAATTGATTCAAATTGTTTCATTTGACTATTCCTATAAAAAATAAATTTTGTCAGAGAGAAAAATAAAGGTATTTATTTATCTGGTTTCCTAATAAAGGACACAGGGCAAAATTGAGTATGGCAGTACGACCAGGCGTATACTCTGATCTTCCGAAAAAAAATGACCTGGAGTATTCATAATCTCAAAATAGGTTTACTGTCCGAATATCTCGATTAAGCTCGTCATTGGATTAAATCCAACTAACGGTTCAGGAGTTATACTACATGGATCAATAAGTCCTGAGACTAAGCCAGAGATGGCGCTCGTAGTAAACCAGTAACCACGTCTTTCTAGAGTACTAGCCTTTGCTTGAAACGTGTCAAAATTTTAAGTCGATCGGACCAGAAACAGCTGAGTTATAGAGGTTGGAGTAATAATTTTAAAATAATCAAAAAACTTTTTTTAATTACTCGATATCTTATAAGATATTCATCGGAGATCCACAAAATTTTGAATGTATATCGAGAAAATAGACATTCAGAACATGACTAAAGACATTCAATGATTAAAAATTTTGATTTTAATACTAGTGAAATTTTGATTCAGTACTCAACATGTTTCGAGCTAATTCAGCTTATCTACAGAAGTTTTAATCACAGCAGTGAAGCTAAAAGTAATAACATTCATGAAGAAAATGCAAAAAGCTCCACAATAATAAAGCGAAAAATGTAAAACAACATGAGAGACAAAATGGGAATGAAAATCAACTATAAGGAGTCAAAATCGTCGAAAACTAATATAAAACATAATAGTTAAATTATGAAGGTCATCTATAAAATATAAAATAGTGAAAGGTAAACAATAGTGCTTTCGTTTTTCGCGCTCTTGTTCACCCGAACAGTTTGCCTATCATTTTGCCCGAATGTCTGTAATTTTGGAATATCCAGCCGAAAATGGCTTCAGTCGATTGGGTTCTACTCCCTGATGAAGAATTCGTGGCGAAAGTTGAGTGTGTCCGGCCGGCCCGGCCGGCCGTATCCTCTCTAGCATCCAAAAGGAATCAGCTAGAGTTTTCATATTTTCAGAATAGGTTAATTGTCCAAATATCTCGGTCAAGTTCGTTATTGGGCCAAATCCGTGGGATGGTTCAGTAGTTATGAGCATCTGAAATTTTGTTTCCTCAATAACTACTAAAATATCCATCCGATCAAATTGATAATTGAAATATTGTTGAGGGAGGCTGCAACAAGACAGCTCGCAAAATTTCGCAGAAATCGTCATGCTAGAAAATTTTTAAAAAATTCCCAAAAGAAAATTTTTTAATCTTCACGATCTCATAAGATATTTTTCGGATTTCCATAAAAATTCGTGAATATATTACTTATCCCCAAATTTCATTGCCGTAGCTCTTTCCATCTAAAGATATGATCATTTTTTTCATTGACTCAAGAGAAAGGAGAAATGACATACATCCCGGTGATTTTCTCTGAACGATGGCCATCACAGATCGATATTCGATTGACAAATGCCGGGCTCATTAATCAGTGTCAGTTGGTGTAATATTAATTAATAATTAAATTTTTCATAACGGGAAATCATAGAGATAGAATTCGATCTCGGTGGCTGAAATAATATACGTTGTCAAAATTCAGAAAAGAACTGACATATGTTTTTAGGGGAAGGGATTTATAGCTTCGAACAAAACTTGGGGAAAATTATGAGTAGATATTTTTAATTTGAGATATAGGTTTGTTCATTCATTAGGCGTTCATATCTGCATCACATTGTACCGTAGTACGAGAAAAGACTATTGTTCACCTGATCAGAGTGCTTATAGATTTGTTATGGTTTGAATATTTACTCGCAAGTAGCTCAACAAGAGCGCCAAAGCAATCTGACCTCACGTCAGTGCTTTCCAAATTTTTATACAATGTTTTCATTTTGGTCAATCTTGTTCACCTGAGCAGAGTGCTCACATATTTGCCCAAATGTTTCGAGTACTTGGATAAAAGTGGGTGGTATCAATTCTTTCGTAAGGACTCGCTGATGATGAATCAGTGGTCAAAATTGATTCTGTCCGCCTGTCCGTCTATGGGCACGATTACGTAAGAATGAAATGAGTTAGAGAGCTGAAATTTCCAGGTTCAGATCGAAGAAATGATAAGTTCGGACGACTTCATATCGGGCCAAATCCGTCTAATGATTCAGGAGTTATGAGTATCTGAAAATTGGTTTCCTTTATATGTCCCAGCATATCCATCGGATCCAGTTGTAACTTGAAAGATATCTGAATTAGGTTGAAATAAATTGCAAAATTTCGCAAAAATCGACACGCTAGAAATTTCTATAAGCATCCTGAAGAAAAATTTTTCAATACTTTATAACCCATAAATTATAGGACGTATTCAAACAAAAATTTGTGTATGTATGGACGTTATTGATATCTCACATATTCTCAAATTTCATTGTTGCAGTTTCTTTCCATCTGAAAATATGATTATAATTTCATTTACTCTAGAGAAGAGAGAAATGACAAAAAGGCCGTCAGAAGTATCTCTGATCGATGCTTCCACAGATACGTAATATTAATGGAAAATTTTCATTACGGTGATATAATGTACGTTGTCAAAATCTAGAAAAGCACCAACGTAGATTTCAGAACAAGAAGAATAAAATTCAATCGGAACTTAATTCATTTTAGTAATTTAAAAATAATTTTACTTTGATTTCTGTTTGATAGAACTGCTACTTAATACTACAATATTTACAAAACCATAGTGAAATTGTGAGAATTATTACCAAGTCTGGCTTGACAGAGCGATGTTGCAAGATTGACTCAATACATATCAGTGGCATTTAGTTGGAAGATGTCTCTCTCAATGTCATTCATAAATATATATCTCTTTGAAAATAATATCCTTCTTTCAAATTTTACCCATTAGACCTCTATTCTCAATTATTATCCTCAAAATTCATAATTATTCATAAATAACGTACCTATATAGTACGGTTTGCTATCATTAAATATTCACTAATTATCTATCTGATTTGATTCAGGCAGCCCCTTCCACTTCCACCTAGTATTTTCAAGGTCAATCCTGCTTGGTACTTCCATTTGTACTTATTGTACTAAATTTACTTTGTGTTTGTTGTAATATTTGTTACAAGTTTTCAAAATGGCTCTGGGCATTTTTCTTCAAACTGCATTCTTATTGATTTTTCTTAAAGAAGTTTCAAGTAAGTATTTTGTCAATTATCAAAAACAGTTGTCGATAAAAATATCATTCTAACCATACCTTTATTGTTTTGTATTACAATATACACAATGAAAAAAAAGCCGAAGATTTCACCGAGGACTTTGTATACAAAGCCTAAAGGACACAACATAAAGAAGTAATCAGTTGACAAGTTTTTGATATGTATTAAGTGTTATTTCATATATTTCTTTTGATTACTTTGGATACTGCGGCTGAAATTTGACAAAATCCAATACAAAATTGAAAATATCTTGTAATAGTAAAGTATCTTTTCACCCATAGGGATGGATACCTCGAAAAAATGTGATAATTATATTTTATTCATTCATACGTAAGCCAATACACTAAATACCTCCAAAAATAAAGTTATTTAATAATAAAAAAATTATTAAATTTTTTTCATACGTAAGCTAATACATGTCAAGGCTTTGATTATAGATTAAATTTGTCTGTATCATTATGAAAATCTTTAATCAAATAATAGCACCTCCAATGAACATAGTTTTTCATAAAATTTTCGGAAGTCAGGTTAATTTTTTGTTTGTTTTGGGGAAAAAATATATTTGTGAATTGGTTTCGATTCATGAAATCTGAATAGTTCTGAAAGGAAAAACTGGGACCAAGATCACCAATATCCTTCTGGCGCTCTTCTTCATCTCAACAGATTGCTTTTTATAGATTGACCAAAAATATGTATGGACTCAACGATGAAGAATCCGTGGTCAAAATCAATTCTATCCGTCCGTAGACACGATTACGTGCGAACGAAATGAGCTGATATTTTCAGGAAAGGTCTGAAGAATGTTCGTTATTCGTCTAAATGAGCTCAGTAGTTACGGAGTAATGGAATTTTTTTTTATCAAATTTCTCTTGTGTTGCAATATTAAAATACAAACCCATTGATACCATTTTTACTCTCAACAACTTATATTTCCGTAGATGTGATCTATCAAAATTTTGATGATTACTCGCTAGGATCTGAAGTAGAAAAGTCCCATCAACTACCTGGGTTAGTGCAACGGTGATGTTCGTTAGCACTTTTCTTGGGATCTTTAATTCGAAACCGAACAGAATTAACATTCAATTTTATCATTATGGGGTGTTTTTGTCGGAGATGTGATTTCTAAAGTTTGAATAATTACTTCCAAGTTAACAAGAGCTCCAAAGTCACCTGAACTCACGACAGTGCTTTCTGAATTTTTTTGAATTCATGCAATTTTTATTTTGAGAAATTCCATCCAATTCTGAATAATTTCTTTTATAAGATTCATTTTCCGATTTAACAATTTCGGTATAATTGAAATTTTGTTCATGTTGATATTTTAAATTATGAATTGAACGAGCACATGTTTCTTTGAAATTTGTCATGTTTCTTTTATGTTATACAATTTTTTCTTTCAATCTTGTTGTGGTTTTCCTGATGTAACATTTATAGCAATCTGTAGATTTGATTTTGTAAATAATGAATATTCTATTCATCGGTTTTGTCTCATAATTTTGTGAAATAGTTTTTGAAGATTTGACATTTGCGATAAATGTTACATTGAGTAAACCACAACAAAATGTAAACAAAGAATTGCGCATTATACAAGCAATATTAGAACTTTCAAAGAAAAATATGCCTTTTCAATTCAGAGTTGAAACAAAACAACATGAACCAATTTTCAATGATATCAAAATCCTTGTTTCGGAAAAAAACTCATTTAAAAGAAATATTTTAGTAATGGTTAGAATTTCTCAAAATGAAAATTGTACTAATTGAAAAAAAAATGGTGATCTTAGTTCGTTTTTTTCTTTTCTGATCCATTTATATTTCAGAATCGACACCAAATTATCAATTCAACATAGATGTGTTTTCACAAAAAAATCAAGTCAATCACCATAAATAAAAGTTCTTCATAATTTATTCTTCAT
Source organism: Micraspis discolor (assembly GCA_030674115.1). Classification (NCBI taxonomy): domain Eukaryota; kingdom Metazoa; phylum Arthropoda; class Insecta; order Coleoptera; family Coccinellidae; genus Micraspis; species Micraspis discolor. The sequence continues at coordinate 798,889 of JARTUT010000010.1, read as the reverse complement.
TACATATTGTAAATTTTTTTCAATAAATAATAAGATGAATGTATAATATGCAATATAAAATGAAATAGATCCACATTCCCAATTTAGTAGAGTATTTAGAAAGCTCTAGTAAGATAAATAAGTTTTAATTATACCTTGTTGTCCCATTGAATTTCATTTTTACTGATAAAATACAGCAATCGTATTATATTATAATAATAATTTATATAAAATTCTTCAATATTTTTGCAATTTTGGTGTTTTATAGTGCACGTCAAAAATATGGAAGGAATTCATTTTGTCAGAGGAAGAATATTTTACAACAGAATCCTGAAGCAGGTCAATTTTTGTGTTCACCAAATTCTTATGCATGTTTGTTGCAATCTGTGTCATATGGTACCTTTTTGACTCGGTTTTTGTATCTTTTTTACAGACGTGCAGAAGTGAAAAAAAATTGTTTTTCGAAAAATAAGTTAGTTCAAAGAGGTTTTCACTATGTGTACTTTGTCATGGCTCAATTACTTTGTGACAATGATGACTGATTGAATTTATCACCCAAAGAATGTTGACAGTTTTGTTCATGCACAACTTTCAACACCCTCACGTGAAAAATCAGAATATGTATAACAGAACCATCGTCTCAAAGTAAATGCGCCGTGACAAAGTTCACATACTGAAAATCACTTTAAACAAAATAATTGAAAAAAAAATTGTACGCCTTCAATGGAGATACAAAGACCTCGCCAATAAAGTACCACAAGACTCACTTTCCCTATTCAAAAATTTTAGCTGCTTGATGGCACAGGGTGCAACAAAAATCCCTCAGAAATGCATAAATATTTGGTATAAGTGAAACAAAAATTGACGTGTTGCAGGATTTTGTTGCCAAATATGTTTCTCCCGAGAAAATCAATTTGTTCCATAATTTTGATGCGCACGGTATATTATATACAGGGTGGCCATTTGAAAACGAAACAAACGAGATTACAGACGAAATGAATTTTTTCGATGGAAATGCTCAGACAGGCCGATTTCTGTTTCGAGGGGGACAACTTAAGATGTAGGTTACGGACGCATAGCGCTTCAACCCTTGCTACTACAACCCTCACCCCCAAATTTTGAATAGGGAAGATGGGGTGAGTGATACCTCATTCGAAAGGTATTTTTATACTAAATTCAGCACAGTAATTGTTTTTTCATTTTATGCATTAGTTCTCGAAATATTCTTAACTAAGTATTTGAAAATGAAGTGGTGTTTTCATGGCAGTTGTAGTGTTTTTTTGTGAAAAATCGACTTTATGAGCTTCAAAAAAACCATGACTGTGGCTTCCTTCCTCGAATCCACTGACATAGAACTCTTTAATCAAGATGTCAAACAACCAAAGCGTATTGCGAAGGAGCTCAATCTTGCTGGAACTCAATCTAAATTATCTTCGATAAGTGTTATTGGAAATACTGCAAATTGTATTTCCAATAACACTTGATCGATAGAAATCTCCAAAAAGTCCAAATACGTACATATCTCTAATCAGATTACCAGGTAAGAAAATCAAATCATTAATGATGCCATAGAAATATTCCAGTCCCAATTCGTGAAACGATTTCCGACTTAATAATGAAGTGTTTTCTCAGTTGGCTTCAATATGTTTTCATTTTGTTGATTATTGAATTCATATCTTTTTTAAAAAAATGAGAATCGATAATTTTTTATTTATTACGAACAGATCATTACGTTGGCTTACTGGTTCTTTGACATTTGAATTATTCTTAGTTTTGAATCGAGACTTGTATGTGTTCTAATTCATTGTTCAACATGATTTATTCAATTGCAGAGCGGGTGGAAATAATTTCACTTTTTTTTGCAAACAATCAATGTGCGAATAGAACCGCAGAATTCTTTAATCAACGACATTTAGATAAACATGTTAATAGGAAGTATGTTTTGGAATTAGTGTCAAAGTTTCAAGAAACCGGGTCGGTGGCTAACAAAAAACGAAACATGGAAAGAAATGAAGCAGCTGTAGTAGCTGTTCTTGAACAGATTGCTCTGAATCCAATGACGAGTACGAGGCAGCTAGCACATGAATCTGGTTTTACACGAACTCGAATTGCAAATATTTTGAAGCATCATAAATTCCATCCATCCATCTTTCACACGCACTAAACGAAGATGATTTTGACCGTCGTGTTGAATTTTGTGATACAATGAGTGAACGAGTTACAATGAGTGAACGAGTAACTGCTAATCCCAATTATCTGTACAATGTTTGTTTCTCCGATGAGTGTTCGTTCTTTCGAAACGGCACAGTAAATCGACACAATTGTCGTTATTGGGCCGATGCTTATCCGAGATTGTTCCACGAAGTTTATACTCAACAACCAGAAAAACTCAATGTTTGGGCTGGAATATTTGGTGACAACATTGTCGGCCCGTTCTTTTTAACTGGTAATCTTGCTGGAGATATGTATTTGAACTTATTGGATAATCACATTGATCCAATTTTGACGGAAATTATTGAAAACAATGCTGGAAATTATGTGGAAGATCAGATTGTATTTCAGCAGGATGGAGTTTCTCCACACTACGCCTTACCAGTTCGAGAATATCTGGATCAAAGATATCCAAATCGGTGGATTGGAAGAAGGGGTCCCACTGAATGGCCAGCCAGATCGTCAGATCTGTCACCTCCAGATTTCTTTCTTAAGGGCCACTTGAAGAGTAAAATTTACTCTACACAGCCCGATTCCATAGAAAATTTAAGAAGACATATAGTGAACGAATGTCGTCAAATCACTCCAGAAATGCTGCAAAATGTGCGCCCTCGTTTCGAACAAAACTTATTTCATTGTATGGAAGCTAATGGTGAACAATTTGAATATTTAAGTAATTGATGTGAGTTTTTGATCAATTATTTACTTTACTTTGAAAAGTCTTATTTCTTAGATCAATACTTCAAATCGTTCTGATACTGTACAGTTGGAGAATGATTTCAGTGAATAAAATAGCTAGTCGAACATCTGACCCTTGTAGCATTAACACGTACGGTATGACTCCATTTGCCCAGTGGTAGATGTTTTGCAATTTCAAATACAAGTACGGAAATTTTGGTGTTTCGGAAGCACGAAATGTCAATTATTCGCAAAAAATTAATTTAAGTGATAGAATTAACTAACGCATGAATATTTAGAGAACTAATGTATAAAATAAAAAAACAATTACTGTGCTGAAATCAGTATAAAAATACCTTTAAATTGAGGTATCACTCACTCCATCTTCCATATTCAAAAATGTGGGGTGGGGGTTGTAGCAGCAAGGGTTGAAGCGCTATGCGTCCGTAACCTACATCTTAAGTTGTCCCCCTCGACCTGTCCGAGCATTTCTATCGAAAAAACTTATTTCGTCTGTAATCTTGTCTGTTTCGTTTTCAAATGGCCACCCTGTATAAATACCGACAATTCCATTGAATCCAGTGTTCCTGGAAATCTAATCCCTTTATTGCTTTTGGGGTTCAAGAACGAACCTAGGTAGTTATTTATATTCCAAATAAATTTTACATGTTGTAGATTCATTAAACTAACGGAAATAATTTGGGGGTAGGTACTGTGGAAAATGAGCAAAATAAATTATATGATTTCATCATTATCCGATGTAGCAAAATTCAAAGAACATTATAATACAAAAATTCTGATATTGTCTTGTATCTTCCCATATACAGGATGTTTTATGTCAGACGAGCCACCCCAAATATTTCCTATAGTGATTGGAAAAACTTCCCTAAAACCTTGGAATGGTTTTGTTTGGGGTATATTATTGAAAGTGGCTGCTATGGCGATGTCAAAAGCGCAGTTGATGAATAAGCTGAATAAATATAAGAACGGTGAACTTATAGATTTTATTTTTAATAAAAAAAGTGCCGAGTATTGTAAAAACCAACGATGCATTAAATGCTGCACTTGATTCGGAAAATTTCGAAGAAACTGCAAAGGAAAGTGAAGGCAAGAACAAATGCTGTCAAAAAATTGAAATCGAAAAAGAAAACCTAGTTGAGACTGTTAATTCAATGGAAAAGCTTCAATATCAAATGGAAAAGAGGACTGAAGAGCAAAAGTTATTCATATGTATCCTTAAATGAGAAATTGAGAATAAAATAGATAAGGAATTGAAATTATCAAAATGTGAGGATAACAAAAACAAAACAAAAGACAATTCACAAATATTGGATGACAGATTCAGTTTCCGCGATAGATCAAAATCATCATCTCATTTTGTAACTACTGAGGTTACCAGGTCGTGGTGATCTGTGGAAACAATGGAGGAGTTTAGAGGTTCGGAAGATGTAAACAAAGTGGAAAATAATAAAATGAAATTGAAGATGAATACCACAAGTTTATACTTGAATACCACAAGTATACATATTACAAGTATTATTACAAGGAACAGCAAAAGTAGGTAGCAGGGTTGTTTTAGGCAAGCAAAAAAGCTTGGCTTTATATTGGTAGGGCTTCTACAGATTCAGAGGCCACAAAGTTGATGGATTATTTACAATCGGTGTTTCCCAAAAAAAGAGTTCGAAGAATTATAGAAACAATATTCCAACACCAATCGAAATAAATCCTATAAACTTGGATGTCCTTATTTCCTGTCGGAAAAAATTTATGATTCAAAAATTTGGTCTGAAAATATTATGGTGTTTATGTTTAGGTTTTTACGAAAGATGGTCCATCGCTTCAACCCTCCTACTTTATCCGGGCTTGGGACCGGCAACAGTATGACTGGGCAACTCAATCCACCCAGCTACCACTACAGGCGGAGTTATCTGATCTAATCTAATATTGGTATTCCAAAATATCCATATATTCTTGAATATTTTCAGAGACATAGCATTAATCTTTACCATCATGTATGAACAATCAACCAGTGATATATAGTGGGTGTTAGTCCAATATACGATATTACAAGCTTCTGCCTATAAAAGGTAAATTTGTTATTAAAGTCACTAAGATGTCATGCTGCCATACTTTAATAACTTGGATACTGTTTACAATGAATTTAAGTTAAACAACACATTCAAGTAAATGGATATCACATCTCTTCTACCAGAATATCTAAACAGTGTCCAAGTAAAAATTCTTTTCCACATCTAAATGCTACCCAAACTAGCTTAAGTCATTGTTGTTGTCTGTACCAACGCTTTAAAAAATAAACCCATGGCGTCTAACAACAACGAGCTACCTTTTCTCTGACGTGTTTCTCACAACCTGTACATAGTGGACTTAGCATAGAATTACCCGGCTTTGTTCATGGTATGAAGGAATGTCCGATGAATAAGACAGAGGTGTATCAAGCGAAGAGAGAAAGTGAATTTGATGTTTTGAGCTCCAAAATCCTGTTACACCAGTATTAATGGTGATATGAAAAATAAGTTCTATTTTATATCAAATCATTGAGCCATATTTCTTAGAAAAATTTCTACATCCTGTGTGTTGAAATGTATCCGTAATTTTTGTTTCAGACTATCGGAATGAATCGTGTCCTGGGATAGATTTGTGTCTACCAGTAAGGAATTGCACTGAGTACATGGAATTCATCGAAGCCAACCGACCATTAAGCAAACCCTTAGTTAAATTTTTGAAACAACAACAATGTGGTTTCTATAAGGGAGAACCGAAAGTTTGCTGTGGTGAACTTCCAGAATCACTAAGAATGACTGTTTTAATGAACAGAAATGGTCTGAACAATCTCTCTGTCAGGGATGAGAGAGCCATATATGTCACGGAAAAGAACAGAATCAGAGGTGGCAGAGTATATCCACCTTCTTTTGGTCATATTGAATTGGCCGTCCCACGTATACATAGAATGCTCAAAACAGGTAAAAAATTAAAGATAGATGAAAACCAACATATAGAACTTCGCTGAAGGAGATAATTCACCCTCCAGAAATCATAAACTGTTAGACGGTGGAATCCAAACTATGTTTAGAGAATGCATGGAATTCAAGAAAATATGAAAGCTGTACCTACGTTCTGTAAAATGCAAATAGTTATATGTTTTATTAACGACGAAATTTCTGAAGATATCTGATTTTATATTTTATCGATTTTTTTAATAAATCGCTTTGACAAGTCTGTATTATTTAACAATTTCCTGACATTTCTGAGATGATACTCCTGTGCAACCCCGAGATGACATCTCTTCAACACATCAAGAGATGTTGATAGTGTTCCTAAAAATTTCGATCATACTTATTATGCTAGGTTTGTGCTGTTTGAAGTTTTTCTTTATTGCATATATTTTACTAGATCTTTTACATAATGAACGAAATGGGTCAGCATAACACTTCGAAAAATTGATGACATGAATTTTTCTACACGCCTCCTGAGTTGTGCTATTGGAATATTGGATAATTATATCCTTAAATTTCCCTGAAAATAGAAAATTAAAAAAACATTCAGCTAGTTCGACCGTTTCGCCAAATCCTTTTCAACCTTCGTGAGTTGAATGGATCTTCTGTCAGTTGGTCAGTTGGTTGCCATGTCCTTGAAGCTTCTGATGATATTTTCTCGCAGAGACAACCGAGACGGTCAACTCCATGCCAATTTTTGTCCGATGTTAAGGATTATGTTGTATCACTGTCTCTTCCATCTCAACTACCATAAGTCTATCTTGGTCCCACTTTTGGAACCTATTTTCAGATGTCACTGTATACATTGACTGGATGATTGAAAATATTTATGCGCAATATGATAACAAAGAAGAAAATTTTCGCATAGACCTAACCTACAAATATTTAAACTTGTATTGTATTGAAAACATTTGGCATGGTTCTTTTAATTTCAACCTCCAACGTCTACAGTTGTAATTTGAGAAAAAGTGAGTTAATATTTACTCAAAAAGATGGGTGATAATCATTGTATTATATGCGATGCTTTAGAGGACGAAGTCAATAATTTATTTTGTTTTCCTTCCAATCCTGAGCGGTAAGAATGAAAGTTATATTATTCATTTCATCTGATGCTTGCTTTGGATGGAAAGTATATTATTTAAGTTAAAAATTTATTTTGTAGGATGAATTTGTGGAAGAATGCTCTTGGTCTTCGTTCTAGTGCTGTGATAAGTAAACGTCAACAAATTTGTGATGGACATTTTAGTCAGACATGTTATTCCTATGGCTTGAATCAACACTTCATCAGGCATTGAAGTAATTGAAGTAATGGAGGAATCACATGCAATAATTGAGGAATCACATGAGGTAATGGAAAAATCACGGGCTGTAGGATCTATTGAATCGTCAGGTATTGTTTTTAAAGTGATCCTTTTAAGATATTAGAAAGGTTAATTCTTTTTAGAAACTAATCTCCAATGAAATGCTCTACAAAATTTCCAGGGAGGTTTTGGAAAAAGTAAAAATTGTTCAGATCCAGATCTCAGCCTGACAATTTCCATAAAATTAGGCTTCAATTACCGGTTGAAAACAGGGGCTGCTTTCATTGATATCTCTCAGGCATTTGACACTGTGTGGAAAGATGGATTAATTTTAAAACTCTATACCCATCTGATATATCTGATATTTTCCAAATTCCGTAAAGCTAAAGTATTTTGAAACAAGGAAAAAATCCGTGTGATCCTAATAGTTATCGACCAATCAGTTCATTGAGTGTTCCTTTCAAGACATTAGAAAGGTTAATTCTTTTTAGAATTGAATCTTCTATAGAAAATGCTCCACAAAATTTCCAGGGAGGTTTTAGGACAAATAGAAATTGTTCAGATCATGTTCTCGATCTTATAACTTTCATGGAATCAGGCTTCAATAATAGGTTGAAAACAGAAACTGCTTTCATTGATTTATCTTCTGCGGTTATGGTTATATCATGATGATTCATTATAGATCCTTTCAGAGAATTTAGGGAATTCTGGAAAATTCATCGTCACCTTCATATCTTGCCTTTTTGCTCTCTTGTTCTAGTGAAACAACATGCTATCGTTTTGTTCAAATGTCTACAATTTTAGAAAAACTAGCAGAATATGCTGAAACAATTGGGTTAGACTTCCTGTTGAAAATTCCAGAGGATACTCTTATATTTTCCGGAGGAGATGAGTTCGAGTTTTCTTATTTACAGAATAGGTTAGTTGTTCAAATATCTCGGTTAAATTCGTTATTAGGCCAAATCCTTCCAATGGTTCAAAAGTTATGAGCAACTAATATTTGGTTTCCTCATAACTTCAAGAATATCGATCGGATCAAGTTGTGACTTGGAAAGGAAGATGTTCAAATGAGGTTGACGCAAATGGGCTTGTAAAATTTCGTAGATATCGGACACGTTAACAATTCTGGTATGATGATGAAAGAGGCCCTTGTTTACCGATAGAGCATTTTTTCTGATTATATTGTCATATACATTGAATGATTCAAGTGATTATACTATGACTAGTAAAGTTTTAAGTGGAACAAGATTGCGGCTGAAATGTATCGGAAGGAAAACTATTTGTTTGGTAATTTTTAATTCAAGATACACTGATCAACAATTGCTAGGGATCACTTATGAACTTCTCTTCATTTGTATTTTTTTCAAGTTATCTCGTGAATATCTGTACATTATATGTTCTCTAAGGAAAAATTAAGATGTTTTGAGTTGATTATATCAAACTTTTCCTCACTTCATCGTCTCTTGTTCACAAAATCGATTATTCTCTGTAGGCTGTTACAGGTGGAGTGAAAAGCAATGTGGTATTTGTCATTAAATCTGTTTTTTTCTCTCCTTCAAACACATAAGGTGACAATAATTGAAGAAATGAGAACAATATCAGCTTATCAGTCATTCCGAGAAGACGTTTGGCTCTTGTGCAACTGGACCAAATCATACGGTGATACAGGAAGGTTTATTCCAGCGAGAAGTATCCCGGCGGTTGAATGTTTCGCAAAGTGTCGCGAGTCGGGCTTGGAATAGGTTCATCCAAAACGACTCAGTAGCTTATGTTTATGGGGAGGTCGGCAGCGCAGTACAATAGCTGCCCAAGTTCGTCTTTTGATCCTCAATGCTAGGAGAAATCCCACTTTCCCGGCGTCGCGGCTCAATAGATCACTGAGAGTTGCAACAGGAGTTCTAATTTCGAACCAGACTGTAAGACGACGACTACATGTTCGTGGTTTGAGAGCACGTAGGAGGGTACAACATCCCTGTTTGAATAGGGAACACCGGGTTCATCGACGGCAATGGGCTGAGGAGCACCGCAATTAGACAGTTGAAGATTGGTGCCGATGTTTATTTACGGATCAGTCTAGATTTCGTTTGGTCAACTCCGATGGACGTATTCTTGCTGGGAGGGAAAGAGGTCGAAGGTATGCAGAACAGTTTATAGTACCCACAACAGCTTTTGGCGGAGGTTCTATATGTGTATGGGGAGACATTTGTTTGAATCAACGCACAGAGTTGGTTGTTCTGCAGAACACCACAATGACCAGCCAGAGATATCACGATATGATTATTGAACCCATAATTGTTCCGTTTGCGGCTGCCTTGGGAGAGAATTTCATTTTAATTGGCGATAATGCCCGTCCACACCGTAGTCGTCTGGTTAATGAAGCGCTAGAAACTCATGCTAATGATAGGATGGACTGGCCAGCTCGCTCTCCAGACATGAATTGCATCGAACATGTCTGGTCTGAGATGTCTAGACAATTGTCAACCTTAAAACAACCGATCAATAACCTGGAGGACCTTTCTAACGCTTTACAGGGTATTTGGACGAATTTGCCCCAAAATTTTATAAATCGTTTGATTGAAAGTATGCCTCGTAGGGTAGAATGCTTGAGACGAGCTTGTGGGGGACCAACTAGGTATTAGCTTAACCGAAACTTCAGCCTTCTTGTGGCTTCATCATAAAATTTTTATGTTATTCAAACACAGAATTTTGAGTGTTCCTGATAAAGTCTTTTTTTCTCCAATTTTCGATTTTTTCATTCTTTTCTCAAGTGAATCATATTATCAACTGAAAACACTCTGATATCTGACTTAATTTATAATCTTGGAGCAAATATTTCAGAAATAAATTTAGAAAAAGTAAGTGATCCCTATCAATTGTTGAGCAATGTATTTGTAATTTGCACTTGCATATAAAAGGAATATAGTTTACTGGAAGAAAGATATTTCAAATAGATTTCGATAGTATTATACGCCTAAATATGGAATTTGAGCTTTGAACAAATTGAAGTCATTCTGTGTGTAGTTACTTTCAGTTTCAATTATCGTGGCGGATGTGAAGGGTTTTCCAATAGGGACTTGACATTATTGGCTTGAAGTACAAACATAACATTTATGAATGGAACTCGACTTCGTTCATATGGCCACCACGGGCCCGTTTGCAGCGGTAAATTCTCTGGACCCATTTTGCAATGTCGTCGACTTGTTGGCATAGACCAGTGATTTGACGTAGCCCCAAAGAAAATAGTCCAGAGGAGTCAAATCGCACGAACGAGGCGGCCAATCGACGTGGCCGTTTTTCGAAATTACATGCTCACTAAATGTCTGCTTCAATCAACTGATTGTTACGTGTGTTGTATGGCTAGTGGCACCGTCCTGTTGAAACCACATGTTGACCAAGTCCATACCTTGCAATTTGGGCCAAAAAAATTCGTTATCATGGCGTGGTAGCGATCGCCATTGACCGTAACGTGACAATTGTTGGCATCAACGAAAGAATGATGCCGCCGGCGTGAAGACCACACCAAACCGTGATTTTTTAGGGATGCAATTGATTCTCGTTAATCACGTGTGGGTTGCTGCCTGTACAATAACGTATATTTTGCTTATTGACAAAGCCATTGAGCCAAAAATGAGCTTCATCGCTAAAGATGATTTCTCGATGAAAATCATGATCGTGGCGCTGATTTTCCAGAGCCTAATCGGAGAACGTAGGTCGTTTCAAATGGTCCAACGGCTTCAATTCTTGAGTCAGCTTGATCTTGTACGGGTGTAAACCAAGATCCTCACGCAAAATCCCAATAGAGTGATCTGACGGATGCCCAATTCTTGAGAACGTCGCAGAAATTTACTGATTTGGTTTGTCGGCTACAGAGGCCCGAACGGCAGCGATTTTTTCGTTACTGCGACCGATCCTGGCACGACAACATCCAAATAGACTCAAATTTATGTACCAAACTTGTGATTGCCAGTCTACTAGGGCGCCAATTAAGACCGAAAATTGGAGTTAAGGCTCTTGAAGTTGGGGTCCCCAACTTCGAATTTCGGTAGTAAATTTTTATAACTTGCAAATGTTGTTCGTTCGTGTAATTCACCATGATGAAAATGTTCACTTTACTGAATGAATTGACGTTGACAGTTCGATGATTGGTCAAAGGGTGCCTTCACGAATTAAATTCAAAGTTGTGAAGTCCCCATTGTAAAACCCGATATTAGTATCATACTGTTCCAGAGAACAGGAAAAGATTCCAGAACGAGCTAGAAAAGTTCTTGACCTCACGTTAGTTTTTTTCTTTTTTATTTTTGCACTTAATATATTTTGTTATACATGAGAATTCTATTTCTGTTCTTTCATTCCAGATTTATTTTTCAACGATAATATATATATTCTTTAAAAGACATATAGGATATATATATTTATTATATTTTTTTCAATTTAAGCCTGTGATTTCAATTCAATTTCGACCCCTCTAAAAAAGAATTTCGGCCCCTCGGTCAAAGACAAACACTAACGTGAGAACTATACACCTAAATATCCCCACAAGTTCACATCTTTATACAAATGATGTTAAAAGGAATATTTCTCAGTGTTTTCTTCCAAAAGTTAGTGTTCAACTGGATATCAAGTTCAGGGATCTGATCCTGATTGTATGTATGAATATTTTTATAGAATAGGAAATTGTTCTTCTTTCTATGCTTTTTATCATGTTCTGAGAATGCTCAAGATGGAACCGAGATAATTATATAACAAAGATTGACAATGCTGAACGAATCTTGACTACAAATTTATAATGAATTTCATAAACTTTTGATGTAACTATATTAAATGAATTATAAACAAAATTTCCTTTTTACTTGTTGCACTCTTGTTTCAGTCCATTATTTAGACATTCAATACATGAAAGTTGAATTTATTGTCTGGAATTGGTAAAAAATTTGATCAGCAAAATTCACAAACTTTTATGATTACAATTATTCGTCAGCTTATTTTGTATAACTTTGAAATTGGTGAAAAAATTCATAAGACAGGAATTAACTTCTTCGTACGAAGTTTGTCATCAATAATCAAAGGACTTCTAGCTTGCCAACATAATATAATGGTTCCATTAAAATTTTGATGAAAATATATTATACATTATTCTCACATTCTTGTATCAGGAAATACTTGAAAATTTTTAAGAAATGCTTATCAAACAATTTTCATCCACATATAATAAGATCAATTAAAAGAAAATTTCTTCTTCTCATATGATTTCGAAAAAGAATATTTCTTATTCGTTTGTTTACAAAACTGCAGTATTAGTTGAACTATATGCGAGTAACATTACTATTTAATTCGTCCATTGTGTCATTAGATATTTTCTTGTTTCTTATGAATTCTCTCTGGTCTTCACATATATTCCACAGGAAATAAAATGTTCTGTTATTGAACTCTTCCTCAAAGTTGTATGGCAATGACCTAAAATTTTAAAAGGTTTTACAATTTTCTTAGTTGAATTGTTGTAGCTTTAATCATAAGATATTTTAGTAATAAAATATGAGTGTTCTTTCATATTTATAATATATAAAAAATGATTTTTTTGTTTTCCTTTTTTGTTTAGATTCCTGCTACAGGAACTAGGAACCGATTGGCTATCTCATTCCACGTGATAACGAAATGTGATTTCATTGGTGTTGCCTCGAATTACATTGCTCTCATGGGATTTTGAGTCAAGGGAGGAATCGTTTTATGCGATTCTGTGGTTTCACTTCGAAATACGTGAACAAAATCTTCAGTACTAATTTGACAAAGTGCACCCTCTTGTTTCTACTCTTTGGTTTTGTAGGAGTTGGGGCATATTCGCCACTCAATAAAATAATTTCCAAATCAGATTTTAGTATCATTTCCAGAGTAAGGAAATCCAAATGGTGGTGAGTAATAGGGATGCCATCAGCATATACAAATTTCTGAGACGATGTCGTCGGTAAATTACTGAGATATAAATTGGAAAGTAAAGGAGCTTGAACTGATCCTTGTGTAGTTTAATATTTTGGAATTACTACTCTTATTGCCAACAAAAACACGAAACCTTTTCTGATAATCTTTCCGTTTTCCCACACTTCAGATGGGTATAGAGATTGAAAATTAATCCAACTTTAGGAACAGTGTCATAAGCCGAAGATAAATCAAAAAAAGTATCCCTGTTTTCAACCTATTATTGAAGCCCGATTCTATGAATGTTGTAAGGCAGACAACCTGGTCTGAACAATTTCTACTTTTCCTCAAGCCTCCCTGGTAATTTTGTAGAGCATTATCTATAGATGATTCAATTCTAAAAAGAATATACCTTTCTAATATCTTGAAAGGAACACTCAATAAACTGATTGGTCAATAACTTTTAGGATCACAAGGATTTTTTCCTCATTTCAAAATACCTAATACTTTAGACTTTCAGAATTTGGAAGAAAAGTTTTCTGAATTCAGATTATTGTTATAGAAAGACAATAACCAAGACAAGTGATGGTTTTTCTGAATCGAATTTTGTGAAACCGCCAGGGATCCCACAGAAAGCCAAATTTTCTCGATGAATAAATTTTACTTACCTACTCCATCAATTGTCACAATTGTCACAATAATAATTTTCATTATATAATTGAAAAAAGTAAAGACTTCGTCCTTGTTTGCTGAACTATTCAAAAATATATATCTCTTTTATTCTGTGTTTTTTTTATGCGTACCCGAGATGCGACAAGGGGCCGGGTTCCAATGCCGAGGGTTCTCGTTCTCGAATATCACAAGAAAAGATCTTCAGAGTCTGTGGCATGGCGCACACAATTGAGAAAGCCACACTTACGAGACCACTATGTGTGCCAGGGATGAAACGCAATTAGTAGGGAAACGAATATCAGTAACCTACAATAATACACATTTCTTTGGCCAGATAATAACTGAGATCTAATGACCAAAGGATGTTGAACTGTTTGCTCAAAAATAATTTTGTGTTTGAAAAACCCCCATGAAAGAATATATTCTATATTTATTTCAAACTTCATTACAATCACCAATATATTACATATTATTTATAATCAGTCTTAGACATAGGATTACCTCAACACAGTTTTAGAACCGTCACGAGTTTTCGAATTTGCTGTTTCTTGCTCGGGTTATATTAGTTCAATTCATGTTTCCGTTCTGAGAGTTCCAGAACTTTCAGGAGTTTGCGTATTTATTATGCGCATAAGCACATTCCCTATTTGCGCACAATCTTGATGTTTCTAGAATAATCAAATCGTGAACTCGAATGGACCTAATATAAGCGCAATCTCTTGACAGTCGAAATGGAACATGGCCTAAATCTTACATTCTAATTCATCTAACAATATACAGATCTTATTCAATTAAAACTCGAATAACCGTACAAAACAAACTTCTGAATTATATCGATAGCTGATTCTACTAGATCACCAGACACTTCGCAATTGTTATATGTATCACTACAGTTGTTCTTGTCGATACCATTCTTAAAAGCAAAATACATCGATGTCCCATGCAACTGCTCCATCAACCATGAGCTGCTAACGATCCCATCTATTATCTTGTCACTGCTGGTACCCTTTCCTTTTTCAATATTCAACAGAGACTGCCTTATTGTGGAACAAACATATTTTTGTGTACAAGAAGTGGGATCAATTTTATTGGTAGATAAGAATTTGTCGATCAGGGACCATATTTCCAGTTTGTCCTCAGAACCTATAATTTAGAGTAATAATGTACACTTCATATATAATTAATTAAATACTCGTTGGTTGTGGTCCTTGAAACAATAAATAAAATATTATTAAACAAAATTTTTATTTTTTATCCAAAATATTTTATTTATTTATTTATTAAAGGTACATGACCTTTGTATGTAAAATATAATACCAAATAATAAAATTTAAGTAGTATAACAAGAAAAAGAGTAGATGTAGAGGTAAAGCAAGCATAAGTAAAAATATATGTGTAATATGAAACAGAAGAACAATATAAAGCACAAATAAAAACTAATCTTAAATATCACAGTCTTATCAGGTACTTCAATTCTCTCCGCAACCTCAAAATAGATACATGAAATATATCAATTCCTAATGAGTCAACGACATTAGCGTTTCGCATTAATCTCGAAACCGGGGAATGAAAACAATAATTGGTTCTTGATTGGGCGAGTCGAAATAAATCAAACCTTCGGATGGGTCGAGGTGGAACATATATGTTGAATTGTGACAACAAGTCTGGGGAGTACAGAAGACCTTGAAAGAGCTTAGCAATGAATATCACATCCGCATGAAATCTTCTCGTCCTCCAGGAGGATAGTCCAAGGCGTTCCCGCATTCGACTGGCGGAGAAAGTATAAAATGAAAACTAAGAGCGGCAAACTTTAGAAACCCGTTTTGGACCCTCTCTAGGAAGGAAACGTCGAACGATAAGTATGGAGACAACACTACAGAGAAGAACTCCAAAATTGGTCTAACCAACGAGATGTAAAGATGGTGAAGAGTTTCGATGTTGAAGTACCTAGTATTCCTTATTATGAATCCCAGAGTCCTGAGAGATGACGCAGAAACGTCCAGAATATGTAGTAAGACACCACTTCTCAACCGCCTGTAAATCCAATCTGAACCGGTCAACATTAAATAACGATTCTAATGAGAAGAAAAGTTTTAAATCATCCGCAAACAGCAAGGACTTAACAAATCGGATAACATGACTTGAGTCATTGATAAAAATAAAAAATAATAATGGGCCCAGATGACTACTCTGAAGAACTCCCGAACTTACCGGTATCGAAAAATATAATGTTCCACCAATTTTAACGGTTTGGTATCTGCCTTAAATATAAGACATCAACCACCGACAAAGATTATCATGGAGACCAAACATCCCAAGCTTTATACCCAAGATTTTATGGGACACACTGTCAAAGGCCTTAGCAAGATCAGTGTAAATAACATCGACCTGCTTATGATCTTCTAAAGCTTCAAGAACATACTGAGTGAAAACCAGAAGATTGGTTTCAACGCCTCTACCCCGGAAAAATACATGCTGCTCAGGAAAGATCCTTTCATAAATTCTCGATTTCACTTGCTCATGGATGATAGATTCAAACAATTTGGGGATTATGCTAAGCACAGTAATCGGTCTGTAATTGGAAACGTCCTCTTTGGAACCTGATTTAAAAATAGGCTTAATGAACACAGTCTTCCAGGTTTTCGGGAAGACACCATCATTTAAGGACTTATTGAATAGGATCTGAAGTGGGAGAGCAATGAATTCTTTGCGTTTCTTTAAAAACGAAACGGGAAAGTTATCAGGTCCAGGACCCTTATTTATATCTAGAGAATCGATACCGTGCAACACCTGGTCAACATGAATAATCGAGAAAGAAATGGTGTCACCACTATCACGAAACAGATAATCAGAGGCGTAATAGGAGATGTTGTCATTGTCTGGTTTATAAACTGATTGAAAAAATTCCGCGAAAGCATCGACTATCTCTCTCTCTCTCTGTACTACATTCGCTACCCTCGTACCACATAACACTGGGTAGACCATTATCCTTTTTCCTAGAATAAACAAAATTCCAGAATTTTTTAGGATCACTTTTAATAGATTCTTCGGTTTCCCTGATAAAACTGTTATAACCTATATTAGTTAACTTTTTACACTGAGACCTGAGGCTACAATTTTGCAGATAATCCTCATACATGGGTATTAGAAAACTTATATTTTCTATGCGCTAACTTTTTTCTGAAAACAATTCTCTCGAAAACCATCTCGGGAAATTTGAGTGTCCTATTGCAATTTTTGGAACAAATCTTTCAATGGTATCATTTAATATCGTGTAGAAAACATCAACCTGAGAGTCTATGCTTTGGCCAGCCGCCCTAAGCTCCGCAGTCCAATCTGTGCCCGACAAACGCTTATTCAGACCTTCATAATCTGCGGTCTTAAAATTAAAAGTAATAATTTCTTGAATTTGCCCGAGGTTTTGACTAGCAGGAACATCAATTAACAGCGCTGGATGATGAAAGTCCAGCCCCGACAGAAGATCAACCGCAGCATCGACTCTCAGTGATTCATAGCTTGATAACACTAAATCTAACATTCTACCCCCGACATTTAATACAGAATTGTTCTGGTAAAGATTATATATATATATATTCTTTTGAACTTTTGGCTTACAATATTTATAAGATTAAGAAAACTGAATGACTCAAGCAAAACCCGAGAACGCTGACACAAACCCGACTCAACAGACAAACTGGATTGGTTGTTGGACCACACAATGTAAGGCAAATTATAGTCACCAATAATGATTACTCCGTCGGGTTCAAACTGTTCAACCGCAGCTTCGACGTTCTCGCAGTGATTTTCATAGTAAGACACGGGCATCTGAGGAGGTATATAAGCTGTCACAAACAAGAACTTCTGGCATCCGATCGTCACAACCACCGACAGATTTTCTACGGACACATGAACTCGAGTCACGCACTAGACCGATAAACTTTTTCGCACGTCAATCAGACAGCCACCACCCCTCAACTTAACGCTGGTTAAAGAAGAACGATCATTCCTGAAAATATTAAAGTCCCTCAGCTGAAGCTCCAAATCAACAACCGAGCTATCCAACCACGTTTCAGTTATCAGGATGATATCATACGTGGAGACACATACATTTTTCATAAAATTGGAGAACTTGGTGCGCAAACCTCTTACATTGTGATAATACTCGGTCAGGTGATCGTACGCTAATGCTCCATTCGCTCTTTTGCAGGAGGTCGACGATATTTTGAGAGGGAAACAATTTTTGATGTACCTCGAATATAACGGATTGTTATATTTTCTTCACCATTTGATTTTCTGTTATCCAGTTCTCGATGTAGCTGCGACATATAAGCCCTTTGCTTCACTGTAAGATCAGCCCTCACCTTGATATGCCCAAACTTATTCTTGTTTCGCAAGATCCTGAGTGCATCCTCGAAATCTCTCAAGACAACCTTAATAGACATCAGTTCTCCGATCCTTTTCCTGCCGACACGCACGGTATTGATGATTTCTATATCTGAGAATACTCTGGATATGATATCCTGAACTACCCTCATTGTATCATGTATCGACTCAACCACAGGGACATCGTTTCTGGCACGAAGCTTGCGCTCATCGAGCTCAGAATAAAATTCTTCGGCAGAAAATGATTTTGCAGCAGACTCCGAAGGCAGAGTATCAGGTCGAAGAGCCGCTACAGTTTTTTGCAAAGAGGAAATTTTTTCTTCCTGGACTGCAAGCGTACCAGCCATTATGTTGATTTCCTCCCCCAACTCTACAATTTTACCAAGATATTTCTCTTCCATATTCCTTTTGAATCCGTCAAATTTCTCCTGGAATAACCGACTCAAACGTCTGAACAGTTGATCAGCTTCAGAGGTCAGTTTAGGCGGTCTACAACACATTATTACCGCATCGGGCCCAACAGCATTCGCTCTATTTGAACAGCTGAGATGGAAGTGGTTACCACTCTCAACACAGCTCACAGGGTCCACAACCTTCCTCTTGCAGTGACCACACTTGTTCTCAATCTCGGTGGCAGACATGGTGACTCAAATTCGGTAAGGTTCCAATGGAAAATCAACAGACAGTAAAGATAACAATTAAGAAAACAAGTCAAATGCAAAAGTAAGACCGTTAAAACCACAAAATCAACTCAAAAACAGACAACTTATGCCTCAGATCAGAATAGGCCCTTAATACACGTCATCTTTTCACTGCTTATTATCATTCCTTGCTTTAGTTTAATAATTTTTAACACCAAAATCATAATACCGGAAGTTGACACTTGTTCATTGTTATACTGCACACAACTTTTTCACCAATTCTTGGCTACTTCAGGTATAAACTGAGAAAAATAGGGTCTTTGATTTATATTCACAAGATGGAGGAAAACAATTTTATAAAAACTCTTGTGGATTTTTTTACTGGTAAGTTGAACAAAAGGTGATTTGTTGCTTCTGTTTGGTCTTTGGGTAAGATATATTATCTATAGTATCGGTTGATTTCTATTGCTCCAAAAAGGTTGAGTGTTTTTATTTTCAATATATAAACTTTTGGTTTTTGGAATCAAACTTACGATCCTTGTCTGAAAGATCGCTGGTATAAGTTGAGTTCTGTTTTTTACAAAGAACATTACTTAAATGTTCCTTACTGCTTGTCCAATATATATTTTCTGGGATAACCCGCAGTTCCACTTGCAACAATCTTGAAAAAACTGAAAATTTGAACCATAAACAAAAATACTTCTTTGACTGAACGCGCTTTAGTTCAGACAGGCGCCCAGAGTTGGCTGGATGACTATCGAATTGACATAAGTGAAATATGCCAAACTGCTGAGTAAATACTAAATTGTTTGTGTGTTTTGTGTGTGTTTAAAATTGCGAGTAATATAAATTACACAATGGAAGAACGCCTTTATTTATTCGAAGTCCTAATTGACAATATCTATTTTGACGAGAATGTCTCGGAAATACCTCAAAAGAAGCAGATCGTTGTCAGTGTGAATCTAAGTAAGATAGTCACTTTAGAGATAAGGTCAGAGACTCTTCCAATAGGTGGCGAAGGTAAGTAAAATGTTCACACATACCTAGTTGGGTATATTGAGTTTATGTTATAAAGCCGGTTTCCAGGGAGGTCTAAGAATTAGTGAAACAGAGAAAATGAAAAAGGAATGGGGACACTTACTTGGTGTCATAATTATTGGGAACACATTATTAGAATATAAATTGACTTTCAGAGCTATTGCGCCATTCGTGCCTAACCACGCATTTGTTAAATAAGTAAATAAGGAAGAAACTGAAGCTATGTGGGAAATCGATCACCGAGTAAAATAGTAATTTGGGCAACCAGTTGGGAAAAGCATTATTTTTGGGAACGAGCGTATTTCTGCTCAACGAGCGGGGCGAGTCACACAAAAGAACGCGAGTTACGAAAATTAGTGTTCCTTTTTCACACAATATTTTTTTTTAAAATTTGAATAGGATGCGACTATTTGAATTGAAATTAATGGTATCAAAAAGTCCCTACGAGCGTCAAGTGAATTCAGAGGTATTTATTTTTCACTTCGTTGCTAAGGAAGTATCGCTAGTGTCATATTTATTCATTTTCATTGTCAAAGATGAAAAATTATAATAGCTTCTACTTTCGCAAATTCTTTGAATTTGTTGCAAAGTATAGAAGAAAACATACTATGCAATGCGATTCAGAGAACCACCTACCGAGCAACTCAATCTGCCTTATCTACAATTATTCCTAAGAAGTCGAGGAGCAAGATTAGTCCTAGGCCAAATTTTGTTTATGGTATGAACAAAAAAGGATTATTCATGTGAACGAAAGAGTTTTGCTAACGTATTTTCAAGAAAAAAGGGACTAAGAAATTCGACCCTGTGGAGCTTATATTCGGTGTTAAGACTCTAAATGTATGTCGAGAATTTGCTATAATCACTGGAGCTCTTGACGGTATAAATTGCATCGAAATGGTTAAAGAATACATTAATCTGAGGCCATGAAATATTAACCATGACAGATTTTTTTTTAAATATTCGAATGGAAGATGTAAAGCCTGTAGGTGTTAACACATTTGGAAATTTGCCGAAAATTATTGCCCAGTTTTTAAGATTGCCAAATCCTTTTCTGTATACTGGTTACTGTTTACTACTCTCGTTGTGTATTCTGGAGGTCATTTACTGAGAATCCAACAGCATGAGGAGGAAGTCTGAATAAACAAGAGATTGCGGCAAACATTCTTAGAGAAAATTACATAAACAATATCGCTAGGCTTAGTAACACTAATTGTTCAAATTGTGTATTTAATGTTTATAAACAATTTACCAATTCACGAGTTAAAGTTACCTAAATAATAAATCTTTGTATATATATATATATATCTTTTTATCTTGTTTTTTAAACTTCACACTAGCGTGGGTTTGGTAGCCTAGTTTCCGGGCTCGTAAGCCAAGGGTAGCCAGCCGCTTACTCGGTAAGGGTAGTGGACCTGCCGAACAATGCCGACAGTTCCCAGTATGACAGCCTTCTGCATCCACGTGATCGTGTTGGGCGGAAAGTGAAGTTGTTCTATGTGTTGGACACTTTTTCGGTGAACTAGTCCATTCGCGCTTATGATCAAGGGCAGTATTTTGATGTTAATTTCCCATTTCCCCATATTCTTGATCTGTTGCGCAAGGGCCTCATATTTTTCAATTTTCTCCCTATATGCTTTTCCTAAGTTGTTATCTAGCCGTACTGCGAAGTCGATCACCTGGGCAGTTTTTTCTTTCATATTCCATATCACCATGTCGGGTCGGTTATGCTCCACTCCCCTATCAGTCACTACTGTCAAGTCCCAGTATATTTTGGTTTTTTCGTTTTCTTGTACTGTCTGTGGCTGATATAGATGGTGTGGTGTGAAGTGTTGCAACAGTTCATCCCGCAGGCTCAAGAATTGGTGTACTACCTTTCCCATTTCGTTATGCCGGGCTAGATTTCGCTAAATGCGAAAATCCCGAAGAGAGATGTTGGATTGTTTCTTCGGCGTTGTTGCAGAACCGGCATTTTGTTGTCTCTACTTGAAGTTTCATGATGTGCTTCATATAAGTTCTTGTTGGCACCTGATCTTGTATGGCCAATAGGGTTCCTTCAGTTTAGGGGTATAAGTAGCTTTGCGTGAGGTAAGTATGTGTCTTTGCATTATCAACTTCTTCTTGTTGCATGCTGGCGTAAAATCTACCGTATAGTGCTTTAGTTTTCCAGCTATGTTCGCATTCGGCCAGTAAATTTTCTCTGCCCGGTTCTTTTGGATTCGCTGCTTCTGTTCTGTTGGCTGTTTATTTTATTTTATTTTTATTTTTATGTTTATACTGGCTTACCTAGGTATACATATATCAATGTACATCCCTCAGAAGCTAATTAAAGCTTGTGCTAGTTAGGTTAACCAGTGTGTGTTCTGTGTAGGCTTTGTTACTGTGCCCTTACGCCACCTTAGGCACAGCACTGTTAATTTTAGACCCAACAGTGAATGGTGGCCGCATACCGAAAGCTAGAAAATTTCTTTCCTAGCCCCGGACTTGATAGTAAGCAGTGACAAATTGGTGTATCGGGTGGTTTTTCTTGCCGAAGTAGTCTACCATACTTTTCTCTTCCTTCCGACAGGCATCCTCTAGGTTGCTCAGACCACGTCCACCAACCTTTCGGGGCAGGTATAGCCTTTCGATGACGAATTAGGGTGCAGTAAGCCATTCTGGGTGAGTATTGTTCGGATTTTTCTGTCTATTCCTTCAAGGTCGGTTTTTGACCATGATAGAACTCCCGCAGTATAGGTGAACGTGGGTACGGCCCATATGTTGATTGCCGTCATTATGTTTTTTCCAGGTAATTGTGTGCCCAGTATTCTTTTTACTCTTCTTAGTTTCTGCGTCTCGCTTGTTTTCCTGGTATCGTATTTCACATGCTTGTTGGTTACCTAGGTATTTGTAGCTGTCCTCTGTCCCCAGAGTTCTGATTTCACGACCATCCCGCAGTTGGACGTTCTCCTATTGTACCATTTTTCCTCTTCTGATGTCCACCACCGCACATTTCTCCAGCCCCAACGACATTGCGATATCCTGGCTAAACTTCCTTACAAGCTCTAGTTCTCCTTTCAGTTGTTTTCGCCCTCTGGCAAAGAGCTTCAGGTCATCCATATAGAATAAGTATGAGAGGGTGGTTTGCTTGTCCAAGGCATATCCATATGCTGATCTGTTTAGCATATCACTTAGAGGGTTGAGTGCTGCACAGAACCACG
The DNA here is from genome assembly GCA_030674115.1 of Micraspis discolor. Classification (NCBI taxonomy): domain Eukaryota; kingdom Metazoa; phylum Arthropoda; class Insecta; order Coleoptera; family Coccinellidae; genus Micraspis; species Micraspis discolor. The sequence goes on along the minus strand of JARTUT010000010.1, from coordinate 775,865 downwards.
ACGGACCGAAACCGTCACCTTGGAAGATTCCTCTTGTGATCTTTATTTCTTTGGTTTGGTAGGTCATTCTTCCATGTTTAACTATCAGCGTTGTTCCCCATGAGGTCATTAGACGGTTGAGCAGTTGGATTGCTTCCGGGTTGATTTTATATATTTGGAGTACCTTGAGCAGCCAGGAGCGCGGTACGGAATCGAACTATAATCTATCCAAGCCATTGACAGATTTTTTAATCTTTTTCGAGCCTGCTTGGTGACCACATTGTCTATGATCAGGATTCCTTTGGCACTTCTGCTGTTCTTGCTGCAGCCATTCTGTTCCCAGGCCAGTAGTCTGTTGTTCCTCAGGTGCGTTATTATTTTGAACCCAATTGTAGATGTCAACATCTTGTATGCCGATGGGAGGCACGTGATTGGTCTGTAGTCCTTGGGGTCAGACAAATTTTCTATTTTCGGGAGCATACAAGTTGTTCCGTGAGTGAAGTAATTTGGGATTATGTCCGGATTTTGCAGCGAGTCCTGGAATAGACGCGCTAGCACCTTATGTGTTGCTTTGAGTGTCTTCCACCAATAATTATGGATTCTGTCCATGCCCGGGGTGGACCAGCTCTTCATCCTTCGGATGGTTTTACTCACATCTTCTGTGGTCACCAATATGGGTGCCATTTCTGCTAGGCCAGTTTGTTCGTCTATTATGGTGTTGATCCATGGGGCCTCCTCATTGTGGACTTCATTCCTGGACCAGATGTTTGCCCAATATTTCTGCATCTCTTCCCGTTTTGGCAGTGTCGCCCTGTGGTGTCCTTGTTTGTTATTAAGACTCCAGAAGAACTCTCTCTGGTTGCTGGAAAACAGGTTATTGTCCCGATATCTCTGCGTTCTCTTATGATATATTCTCATTCGGCATCCTAGTGCTGTGATCACTTGCTTTAAGTTCTCCACATGGGTCTTCAGGTGTTCATGGTAATTGTGATCGCTCTTCTTCAATTTTTTCTTCCCTGTATACTTCTGAACTTTTCTATTTAGCCTTTTGGTCGGTGTTTTGTTGCTTAGGTAAGTTAGTGATTTTCTTCTCGATTCTCTGCTCCCATGGCGGTCTTTTTTGTTGGTGGTTTGTTGATCTCGGGTTGACTGTCTTCGTGTTCTGGATTCTGTGGGCTATGGTTGCAGCACAGTATACTATGTGGCACAGTTCCTCTTGGTTGGTCGCGCTATTGAACGTCCCGTCAAGTGTCCCATCAAGAGTTTTCATCATGGTGACGGTGTCTTTATTGATGTTTAATTTGGCTATTTTTGGTCTGGTAGTTATGTGTACTCCGTTCCATTTGAGGTCAGCTTCCTGGAACATTTCGAGTATTCCCTGGGTTGCCTCGTCGTATTCAAGTCCTCCCTGCGAGTCGGTTTCTTGCTGCTGTTGTGCAATATTTCCCTGTTGCATATTCAGACTTCTTCGGTGTATGCTCCTCCTTACATTTTCAATTGCCTCTGCCGTTGATTGCCTACTCGCATCCGACTTAATCATTTCAAGTTCATCAGGGGAAAGGAGTTTTCTTGTCTTGATGTTCTTGACTTGTGCAATCAGATGTTTGCCAGTGAACTGCTTATCCGGATATTCTTCCGCCCAGATTTCCGCTAGCCGTGTTGCGTATTTCTTAGTTTGCGCCTCTCCTTTGGTAACCTTGTAATATGCACTGATTAGACTTAGGTTCATTGTTCTAGTCCAATGCTGCCTTTGTGCGCGGGGTCTAGCGGGATTGCTTTGTGTTAGTTCTATTCAGTGGCGGCTCGTGACAATAAAGTATGGCGAGGCACATATGAAAAAAAATTTAATAATGTAATATATATATATAGAGTTTACCTGGCGAACAAAGTTTATATAGTGAACTCTACTTCGTCAGTTGCATAATAAATATATTAAAAAAATTTTCTTCTAATGCTTGGAATTTTTGACGAATCTTCAAATTATTTCTGTACATATTACTTTATTTTATTCAGCAAAAAAAGCCATTTATTTAATTGTCCCAATATATTATGAGCTGATTTTTCGATATACTAAATTGCTCAAAAATATGAAAACCATTATTATACAGCTGTACAGCAAGAACCAACGTGGAGGTTTAGAGCATTCCTGCCACGTGTGGGATGGGAATGAAGGAAATCGGATCAGATCAAGTTGGAAATTTTCAAAATAACGAAATAAACTCTAAATAATTAAAATAAACTCTGAAAAAAATTAACACTGAATAAAAAAAGCAGTATAAAATAGGATTTATTCTGAAAGTTATGAATGAAAATTATTCTAAATTGAGTTCTCAATATTAAATTTTTTTGTAAATCAATGGAATTCTACGATTTTTCTGATCAGCGAAATGATCTATAACCTTGTCAATAAAAATATTTTCGTCCTGTGATTTTATGAATCCTTTTTCGATCGAAATTTTAGCCGCGCCTGTCCAGTTGTATTCCTAATATAATTTTTAATCCTTTTCAACGCAGAGAAACTTCTTTCTGTGGAAGCAGTTGTCAAATTTTACGAATTTTGAAGATAAAAATTGAAATAGATCATCAGCAGAACGCCCAGAACTAATATTATAAAATCCCATGAAGCGCTCAACAAGTTGGTCATCTATTACATAACGAAAAATAACTGATAACTGGGAATGACAGCTTATGTCAGTTGTTTCATCACCTTACCAAGAAAAAAACAATGATTGTGAAATTTCGTCCTCGATTTGTTTATTCACAACAAAAGCAACCGAAACAATTAATTCATTTTGAATGGTTTTAGATGTACCAGAAAATACCGATTAACTGTTGGTGTCATTTTCTAAAAATGTTTTTAAATTCGTGTCAAATTTACTAACAAGAACTACCAATTCTTTGAAATTTCCGCGATTTAAAGACTCATTCGATTCATCGTGCACCCTAAAAGGTAACTCTTGCATACAGAGGTGCATCGTAATATCTATTAAACTTCTTAGAATTTGTCGATTTTCTTTGACTTTAGCATTGAAATTTTCAATTTCTATTTGACGCGCATTGTCTATTGCTGTGGCGATATTTTGTTTTTGCTTAACAATATCACAAGTACACTGAACATGTTCCTTAGGAATTTCAAAAGATTTACTATTACTAGGTCCCGCTGAATGCATTTCGCAATCTGTTAGTCACTTTCAATAAAAAAGATTTATATTTCAGAAAAAATTCACCTAAAAATGATTATAATCATACGCGATACACAGCAAACGCGATACCTCTAAATAACGACAAAGTGAACTAACCCTATTTCTCTATTTCCCGCTTGCCGATGAACTCGAATAAAAAACTGAGGCCAGCCTCTAATTCCTTGAGAAGCCGCCTTCAAAACCGTAGATATGTTCTCACCGCTTCGACGCAGATAACCCGCTGGACATCGCAGAAACGAAACGATCTCAGATCGGCTAAGATCGCGCAGAGGCCTGCCTCGGATTAATCCTAGAACGGCTTTCCATTACGTTCTCGTAGGTCATCGAAGTATGTCACGCTAATTCAGTCAAAGAAGCCTGCGTTAGGCGTGCCTCCAACCGTTTATTCAAAGAGGATTTGATTTGTTATGAATATACAAGGAACGTGAGATTGGGAAAAATATTGAGGAAAAAAGTGATGATGAAAAGGAATGAAGAAATATACGGTTCAGAATTTTTTTGATGAGGCACTGCCTCACCTGCCTCATAGGACAAGCCGCCACTGGTTCTATTGAATCTTGACTCGGCATATCCAAGCTAGCTCCACGTCTGGTTGTCCTTAGATTGCCAGGCCTTGTGGTTCCACTTCGCAGAGAGGTGCCACTCGCTTCATCTACATCTGCTGGGGGCTGTGCCGGTCTTCCCCCGAGTGCAACCCCAACACTGAGGGCAGTATCCGAGGCTTTATTGTTTCCATTGAAAGCATGAATAATTCACGGTGGGAGGGCAATTTTAGTGACTAATAGATAAAAAAGTACATAGTTCAAGCAGTTTAGTCTTACAATGATTCTGTATTTTTTTATTGGCGAAATTTACATTTCATCACCAGTTGAGAAATAATTTACTTTTCGTAACTAGTTTCGAAAAGTAATGTTTTTCAAAACGTCGTTGAGTTTTGAAAAGTGTCACTTTATTTGTCAAAATAAAAAAAATTAAATTCCTTACCAAGCAAGAAAAGAATTTATCGACCATTTTGAATGGAATGAAAACTGCTTATGGGGAGCAGTGGCCTAGTTAATCTAATGCAAGAAAAACACGCTCCGGTCGACCGGAGAGAAAAACAGGGATAACCGCGCAGGTCGACCGGTGACCCTACGGTGCAACTAGACCTAGCCGAATTTCGAATTTGGTCCGGCGACCTGTGTAGGCTTGAAAAACTGCGACACACACGCTCCGGTAGACCTGCGCAGGTATACCTGTACTCTCCTGTCGACCGGAGCGTGTATGCCTTGCATAAGACTTATAACTAGACATCGGATTATATGCAATTGCATTATTGCATATGCAAACGCATATAATGCTATTTTTATAGCGTTATTGCATATTTTGGTACTTTTTCATTGACAGTGCTTATTTTAGTATTTATACGAATCACATTTGATTCATTCGAGTCATAATCGTGAGAGCTCGACTCGAATGAGATTTTATGCTAATTCGAATCAGCGTATGATTCGAATCGGGTGATTGATTCGAATTATTTTCGTCGATTCGAATCATTTTCATTGATTCGAATCTTGGTTGCACGGAAAGCTCTGAAAGTATTCTACCCAAAATTGCTTCATATCACCTGTCTAGCCCACGGCCTACATCGAGTTGCGGAAGAGATCAGAAAAGAATTCGGGATTGTCAATAAATTGATTTCTTCTACAAAAAAAGTGTTTTTAAAAGCACCGTCGCGAGAACAAGCGTATAAGGAGCGACTGCCAAACCTAGCACTACCTCCAGAACCAATATTAACACGTTGGGGAACTTGGTTGAAAGCTGTATTGTTTTATGCTGAGAATTTTGAAGCCATAAAAGAAGTAGTTGGACAATTTGACAGTTCAGAAGCCATTGCAATCAAATCAAGCCAGCGGGCATTTGAGAATCCTTCAATTAAACAAAATATTGCTCTTATTGCAACACATTTCAGCAATATACCCGATGCCATTGAGATACTAGAAACTAAAAACCTTCCTCTCTGCAAGTCCTTGGAAATATTGGAAAAAAATATTGAACAGAGTAACGCACTTCCCAATTCACTTTCAGAAAAAGTTCGTGGCAAATTAAATGCTGTTTTGTATAAAAATCCGTGTCTCGAAGAAATAAAAACAGTTAACGCATTTATCAACGGCACCAGTCAAATTCTGCTTGAAGAGGTCTCGGCAGAAATGGCGCCAAATTTCAAGTTCTGTCCGGTAACGTCAGTGACGTTGAAAGGTCATTTTCAGCATATAAATTAGTTTTAAGTGACAAACGTCACAAATTTGAGCAAGAAAACCTTGAGAAATATTATATTATTCTATATTGTCACAAGAATTACAACCAATAAGTACCTATATAATTATGTATTGTGGAAATAAAGTTAATTCTAATAATGTTTTTTTTGATTGTGCATATTTTGTGCATATTTCGCCCTTTTTTAGTGCATATTTGCATGCATATTTTGGCATTTTGATAGTGCATATAATCCGATGTCTACTTATAACTAATAGGATTTCTTCAAGCTTGTTCGATAAATGGCTTTCGTTAAGAAACGCCAATCAAGGCCACTAGATCGAAGGTCGTAGAAAATTTTGAAAGAATCATGCTGTAGATATACATATTGAATTTTATCGTGAAGTAAAACAGTAATTGATTTACAAGAAAAGAGAAGGAATTGATACTAGAAAAAGAAGTGATCAAGGATAACGACGAGAAAAATTCAACAGTATGTTTGTTTCACTCGCATGACTTTATGCGTGTTCAGAGCAGCAGCATTGTTGCAAAAAATGCTGTGCACACAAATATGTTTAAATCATTGTATACCCATCCTATAAAACAAGAACTAGACCAAATTAATTTTTTTTTCGTTCCTTCAATAAAAAAGGACTAAAGAATGCTGTCACTTGAAGCTGATGTGAGTAGAATTCAAGTTGAGGAATTCAAGTGTTCGTTCTGAAATTCACTAGCTGCAGCTTCACTGTCATTGAGTTCTTAACTCAACGATATTTATATATTGTTAATAAATCCATTTTTCATCGCCAGTAACGATCTTATGCAAAACCGATTTTCTTTCGTGTCTTTGAAACAAAATTTCATCCTTTTTCCAGATTTCCACATCTTTCCTATAGCTTTTAAACGGTCAGAAATTGTTTGTTTTGCAACATTCAACATTTCTGCCATTTGCTTTTGATTCAAAGTGTCATTTCCATCTAATATCGTTTGAAACTGCTTGCGACTCTGTAGCACTTTTCTTCAAATGAAAACAAAAAATTAATGCTTTCCGCAAATCATCACTTTCTGGTACAAAATTCGACATTTTCAACATGATGAAAAATGAGATGTAGTCTGTTCAATGACTTGATATTTACTCAATTTGTTTCACAGATGTCATAGCAAATAAACAAAAAAAAATAAGGGCTTGTTCAAAACGAATGTTCGTTATCGAGGCATTTGTATCTTGACGCTCACTTCATACCGGTATACCTGCTATACAGAGAAACACACAGATTATTGATATGTATATTGCTTTTTTATGACTTTGGGAATACATCGGAAGTGGTGAACGTTCATTAAATTTACATTCAGAGTTCATAAAGTTTTTGAAATTTTAGTATATTCAATTTATTTATAATGATTTTTTCAACTTTTTCCATTGACTGCAGAGTATCAAAAATAATTTTTATAACTGCTTAACTAATTGAACTTGAAAATTCGTCTGTCCAAAATTTTTGGTTGATATACATTCCTGACTTATCGGATATAATTTCTAATGGACAACAGGAATATATATGAATATTTGAATCATCAATCAATAATTTATTGTAATATAGGATTAGGAAAAACGGGTTCTGATTAATTCCCACAGAACATTTCAGTAACTTTCTGTAACCAGAAATAAAGCACCGAATACACTTCAAAGGCTTGCTTTAATGACAATTTGTCTTGAACGGACTAAAGAGATTTATTATATTGAATAGATAATATAATTTTTTTTACTAACTCGATTCAAAATACTTTCATTACACCAACCTTCACACTTGTCCTCTTGAGATATGTATCGTCCGTAGGATTTTGCTCAAAAATGAAATGATTATTTCTTCCAGGTGGTCATAAACGTCTTATCGACTTCAAATCTGGCAAATCTCATCTAATGCCCCTAATGCAGAATAACCTGCTGCATGCTTTAGATAGTCATGGTTTGGAAGTCAGCGTTGGAGTCAGAGGAGCTGTTGTACCCATAGGTACCAGCATAGCTCCTTGGGATGACTGCTTCAAAGAAATGGTACAAGTGTCTCATGAGGAATTTGTCACCCCTGCCTTCATGCTTGACAACTACTGCCTCATGGAGAACGGAGTAATTAAAGGAAACGTTCAGATGTTCTTGAGACTATCCTGCTTTGGAAAGAGTATTCAGACCCAGTTTGAGGTCCTTCATGAATCCGGCAATAAACAGTACCTCTTCAAATCGCCCAATATGGCTACGACCTTCACATGTTCAAAGTAAGTTTTGAAACCGAGTCGTATTTGAATAATTTAAAGAAATATGTGTCTACTTTTGGACTAGTTTGCAAAAGAGCAATTTAGATCACAAATATTTCCATATTTTTCTTTTTTATATTGTTTTGTAAAAAAAGGGAAGTTGCAGAGAATGTTGTCCCATCAATTGTCCCATGTCATGCAATTTTCTCGAATGTTTTGGACATAAAACTTGTGGAAACGAAGTCACATAGCTACTAAGCATCACTGAGAAATGACGTCACCAACGATCCAGGTATACTCAAGTGGTGATGAAACGTGGGTATATGCTAAGATGTGGAAACAAAGGACGGTTTGCTTCTATAACAATGACATGGTACATCATGTGTTTTTCGAATATTTCGACAGGGGGATGCATTTCTTCCTGTAGTGAATGATACTTGAATTGACTTAGCCTCATTGGTGCTTTTGTAATTGTTTGGAAGCTGTTTCGGTGTTTTCATCAGATGCAAGTAAAGCTATATCTGAAAAAGTGATCCCAAAATACTTTCCTATGGGACTCAAGATCCGACTTTGAAAGAAGTGGTTATTGCTTCCCCATAATTCACAGCAAAATGCTAGATAAGACTTAAGTTTCATGTAAAATGGTTGTTTGAGTTTGTATAGCAGTCCGTTGTGCCAAACCTTGTCTAATGCTTGGGAAGAGTTTAGCAATACTACTGAGCAAAATTTTCCTTCTTCGACGCTTGTCGAGATGGTGTTCACGATGCGATGTATCTGATGCGTTGTCGAGTGGTTGGTGGTCTGGTATTAGTTAGTGCATATCCATGTCATCTTTCAGCCTTTTGAGAAGCAACTCCTTAAAGAGTGTACCTAGGATTGTCAGAAAACTTATGGGCCTATATGATTCCACATTGAGTTCTAGTTTACCAAGTTTGGGTATCATTATAACCTCAGCATATTTCCATATGATGAGGAAATAGGATATACACATCATTCTATTAAATGAAATTGTAATTTTCTTTGGTAGTTTTTGCAGAGTTTCTGTCGTTATGCGGTCGTATCCGGGCTAATTCTGTTCTGAAAATTTTTATTGGTTAGGACATCTGGCATGGAACATCCAGAAAAATTTCAACTTCTGCATCGCTGATACCAGGGTCGGTGCCATTTGGTGTAAAGACATGTGCAATATATGTGGAAATGTATTGTATTTTTCTTCATCTGAGTTAGTCCACTCTCCATAGGTTATTTGAAAATGTGAATGAGAAAATTGAAAAATTTTCTGCCTCTCAAGGTTTCCACAGACATCTTATGTCGTTATCAAGGCAAAAAATATCTTCTAGAAAAGCTGGCAATTTTCTCATAATTTATCATAAAGTCAGCTTCTCTAAATCCAATTTTTACCTAAAAACGACCGAAGTAGTCTGTCAAAACGTAAGAAATAAGAACAATAAAAGATTGTGCTTATTGCCTAAATAAAAAATCTACACGACTCCAGTATATGAAATAAGGAAATTCCACTTGTGAATTATTAATTAACCTACTGTTACTGCTCCCTATAAAGATTTTTACTTGCTTGGTAATGAATTCCAAAACACCATGGTATGATATTGTCTCGGTAATATTCTTAATTAACATGTTTAGTATACGATTGTTCTCAAACATATGGCGGAAATTCTATTCTGTATTCAACATGTGTTAGACTTTCCCTCCTAGGCACCAATTACATCAGAATAAATTTCCACTACTTTATTTTGTCAATTTCATCTCTCCTCAGGTACGGAGCCGGCGCGTCGACCGACTTTCTTCCCATAGGCCCTCTCTACAATTCCGGTTACATGAAAGGCACAGACAAGCCAACAGCAGCGGTCAAATCGGCTTCCTGGACAGCCGTTATGGAAGGAAAATCTGGCTCCATGATGGAGAAACGCAGTTCGTTAACATCTGTGTGTCTATTTCCAGAATACTTGAATATAATGCCTCCGATAAAGGACTCCGCCATTACTTTCGATATCATTTCGCTCAAAGGCAGGCCGGAAGAGGATAAGTTTTTGGATTTTTTGACCGGAAAGAAGTTTGGAGATATACAAGGATCGATACAGTCTTTCGCACTTGCCGGTAAGAAACAATTTTTTTTCATTTTCACTACATATCTTTAAAATAGTATCATTGGTTCGGAATAATAGGTTGTCAAACAACTCCCTTCCGCTTTTTTGATCTTTTTTCAATGCTTTATAAAAAAGTGTTCAGTGATCGGATTTAGTTCAAATATGCGCCGTTTTGTTCGATAATCTGTTTCCATCTAGACTGCAACTTCATAATACCTCCCGGGTATAAGCCTCCCTCCTTATTAGCAAAGAACTCGGACAGCCACTTTTCACAAGCATCTTTTGAGTTCAAATTTACACCACCAAGGGCGTTCGCCATGGACAGGAACAGGTGGTAATCACTTGGGGCTATGTCCGGGCTATATGGTGGATGCGATAAAACCTCCCATCCGAGCTCCCGTAGCTTCTGACAAGTCATCAACGAAGTGTGTGATCTGGCGTTGTCCTGGTGGAACACTACACCCTTCCTGTTGGCCAATTCTGGATGGTTCTGGTCGATCGCCTGCTTTAAGCGGTCCAGTCATTCGCAGTAGATGGTAGAATTAAGCGTCTGGCCACATGCAACCAGCTCATAGTACCTTCGACCAAGACCGTTTTCGCTTGATATTGTCGTATGTGATTCATTTTTTGTCGCCAGTTACCATCCGCTCCAAGAATGGGTCGAGCTTGTTCCGTTTCAGTAGCATATCGCAGGCGTTGATTCGGTCCAGAAGGTTTTTTGCGTCAAACCATGCGGCACCCAAACATCAAGCTTTTTTTTGTATCCAGCCTTCTGCAGATGGTTTAAAATGGTTTGGTGACTGACTCCCATCTCCTGGGCGATGTCACGAGATGCCACATGCCGGTCTAACTCGATGTATTCCATGATTTGATCGGTATTTATCGTCACAGGTCTTCCACCGGCTGGCATATCTATGGTGTCGTTTCACCGGCTCTGAATCGACGAAACCATTCCTCCACGGTTCAAACTGATAGAGTACCATCCCCCAAAAACACCATTAATCTCACGGAACCATTCTCTATCGGATTTGCCTTTAATGAAGGAAAACTTTAAAATAGCGCGAATTTCGGCGTTAGTGAACTCCATGTTAATACGTCTATAACTGTGGAACGCAATATCCAAACTAATCATACATAGCGTCGTTTTGTAGGTTTTGTCAAGACCTTTCAAATTATATATGGTATTGCCAGTTACGAGCTCTGTAGCGCTTTGTACATAGCCGCGAAATTTGGTAACCTATTATATCTATGGTGGTAATTATGATAGTCCTCGGGCCCTCGATCAAAGATTCGGATGATTACCATCAAGCTGGAAATTTGCAAATCGCTTGTTTAGGTCAAGACCGACAACTTTTTCCTTAACGAAAAATCTCGATTTTGCGCCATTCGCCTCGTAGAGGGCTGTAAACATGTAATATTGGCGAGTTACAAATAATTAATTACCAACTGGTTCATATTTATCTCAATCGAGAGATTATTCATTATTATTACCTCAAATAAATTTGTCCGACAAAAATAATGCGCCATTCCCCCTGTCCGATAGGCTAATTATGTAATTTTACCACACCTATATTAATTGATACCCAACAAGCTGAGTTTTTGAGAATTCGAAAGTTAATAAATTAAAAAAGTATGTACATTTGTGGTCCGACGAATACCGCGTGCCATAAGCGGAGTTCGATACTTGCAACCTACACTTTTAACAACCAATTAAACACTTATTACCAACCGTCCGACAAAGGAAGGGTTTAAAAGAAAAACATATTTTCTGGCTGAATATCAGTTTGACCGACAGAAATATTGCGTCATAAAATTAGTCCGATATGTATTCATTTTTTTTTTGTAAATTTTTTCCTGTTCTATATACTTTCAAGAAGCTCAAAGGTACATGAAATAAGGTTAACATTTTTTCAACTTTCGATTGCATCTATCCATTTTGCAATTTGGTCCTACTATTTTGTCCCAGAGAGTAAAGTTCAAGTTTACTCCCTACGGATATGTAAAAGCTCCGAGGTCCGAGGGCTTCGCCGATCGCTTAAGGGAGTGAATTTGATCTTGCTCCCATGGAGTATACTATTGAATTAGTGAGCGTAAATACTTAGAGGCAACCGGCTTTTGCGTAGAGTTCATTTTAGGTTTGTCCGCGTGGCAGTTCGGAACTGTAATTTTTGGTAATTTGTGGTTCCCGTCTAGGACGGAACAAGAGTTCCTTGTCGTTCGTGTGGTCGGAACACTTGATTTCGGAACTGTTCGTTACTGTTCTTACGGTTCCTGATCTAAAGATGGTACAAGGTACCACAGAAGAAGCGGTAAATTCAAATAGTCGGTGATTCAAATTTTCAGTAGTTCTAATTGGCAAGTTAGTTATATATTTGCTGAGTAGGATATTCGCATAGCTGTTTTTGAGTATATTTAATGTTATGTGAGTATAAATATTTAATCAATTGGTTATAATGGCTTCTCAAAATTGTTGTTATCTCCAAGAAGAGGAAGGATCATTTGCAATAGATGAATAAAATAATGGCATAGTTGTTGATCAAAGTATGTAAGATAATTATTTTATATTATTCATATATATTTATATTTTATATATTAGTTATTTCGTGATTGTTAACCACTCAAAATGTATTGCAAATTTAGGAAGGAAACGGAGAAATGACCTGCTTCAAGAACACAACGACTTTTTAAAACAATTTTTATCTAAAAAATAATTACAGAGCTATGAAAATTGTTAGAAAATATTTTTATTTATTTCCCAAATGTCACCAATTCCATACAATTACCTTATTCTATTATATAAGATTTTCTGTACACAGTTTCCACCAAAATTACAAAAAAAAAGAAGAATTCACAATTTACCCAGATATGAACTAACAAAAATAAAATTTCTCCACTGATGACCACTACTACATATATTGAAATTTTAAATTATAATTGAATTGAATAATTTATTCGAATATTTCATTACATATAAATTATATTTACAATTATTTATATGCATATGTTGTACAAATTGAAATATTTCCATTTATTTATTACAAAAAAAATTTGATCAATTTTAATATTTGTAATTTCTAACGTATTTCCACCGTATAAACAACACTATTCATGATGTACAACATAACCTTACTTTCACTTATCTCTGCACTTAACGAAATCTTTTTGAAATCATCTGTTCCTACCTGTTTCCACCCCTTCGTGTCATAGAACAACTTGCAGCGATTGCAAGAGTTACAGAGCCTGGTTCTCTGTGACCCCAGAACAACTGGGAACTGCCACGCGAACAAACCTTTTGCCTCGTATTCTATAATAATGGAGTGTTTCTTGTTCAAAATTAAAGCAGAAAAAGATAGGCGTACAACTGAGGAAGTTGAACCCTTTGACGCCGACATTTTATAATCATGTGAAACATTTCTACAAGCTAGAGAATTTCACAAACACAAATGCTGTGATGTATTTTTGCGTACGATGCAGTACGATTTTAATTCCTGATATAGAGGAAGTAAAGTCTCACTTTACTCCCAAAGTGAGACTTTACTTCCCCTATAGCAGGAAATAAAATCGTATGTTTTGCCCTCGGTACGAAAAGCAGAATTCACTCCATGGAAGCAAGTTCAATTTCACTCCCTCAAGCGATCAGCGAAACTCTCGAGCCTCGGACCTCGGAGCTTTTACATCTCAGTAGGGAGTAAACTTGAACTTTACTCTCTGGAACAAAATAGTAGGACCAAATTGCAAAATAGATAGATGCAATCGAAAGTTGAAAAAATGTTAACCTTATTTTATGTACCTTTGAGCTTCTTTAAAGTATATAGAACAGGAAAAAATTTACAAAAAAAAAATGAATACATATCGGACTAATTTTATGACACAATATTTCTGTCAGTCAAACTGATATTCAGCCAAAAAATATGTTTTTCTTATAAACCCTTCCTTTGTCCGACGGTTGTTAATCAGTGTTTAATTGGTTGTTGAAAATGCAGGTTCCAATTATTAAACTCCGCTTATGCTACGCGGTATTCGTCGGACAACAAATGTACATACTCTTTTACTTTATTAACTTTCGAATTCTCAAAAAAACAGCTCGTTGGGTATCAATTAATATAGGGTTGGTAAAATTACATAATTAACCTATCGGACAGGGGGAATGGCGCATTATTTTTGTCGGACAAATTTATTTGAGGTCATAATAATGAATGAATGAATAATTTCTCGATTGAGATATATATGAACCAGTTGGTAATTGATTATTGGTAACTCGCCAAAATTACATGTTTAAAGCCCTCTACGAGGCGAATGGCGCAAAATCGAGATTTTTCGTTGAGGAAAAAGTTGTCGGTCTTGACCTAAACAAGCGATTCGCAAATTTTCAGCTTGTCAGTCCCTGAAATTTATTTCAGCTTATTTTTGTATTTTCACACTAAGAGGGGGAGTCAGGGTTTTTTTTTACTGGGTTTTTTCCCTAGGCTTTTATGTGATACGCCGGATTGTATGACACCCCGTCACTAACCCCTGATCTTTATGCTTTATTGTTTGCTAACTAAATATTGTAAGCCAAAAGTTCAAAAGAATATATATATCGGACCCACTTAGTTTATACGTGAACGAATGGAACGAAATTCGAAATAACGGGCGAGGCACTCTGTTCATGGTTACACCTTTAGATCTTTATCGAATAATTTTTATTTTACCCTTGAAAAATTCACCAAGCGCGAATCGATGTAGTTGAAACGATATTCTTTTGGTTTTTTTTGGTAGAAAAAGCACCCAGTGCGAATCAATTATATACAGGGTGTCTCATATGCGTTGCCTATTTTTAACAGCTACCTTCGATGGAATTATTTCGGCTGTTTCTGCTTACGGCTTCTTAATTCGATGAAATAATTTCGACTCATATACAGGATGTCACATATGAGTTGCGCATTCCTAGCGCTAACTTTCATCAGAGTTTTTCTCAAGTTTTCGTGTTTTCCGCGTACGGGAGCTAATTTCAATAAAATGTCATACAGGGTGTGCAATTTACAAGTTCTTTCGGAATTTTTTGCGCGCTTTCCGTTTTTTGTGCTTCTTCGGGGGTTTTTAGCTTTCCTTCGAGTTTTTTTGCGCGCTTTCGGTTTTGTGTTTTTTCGCGTTCTTTCGTGTTTTTTCGGGTTCTTTCGTGTTTTTTCGGGTATCTTCGTGTTTCTTCCAGTACTTCCATGTTTTTTCTCTTTCAACGGGTTTTTTGCGTTCCTTCAAGTTTTTTCGGGTTCCTTTGGGATTTTTGCGATTTTTCGAATTTCTTTGGGTCCTTTTGTGTTCGTTCGCGTTCTTTCGTGTTTCATCGGGTTCTTTCGTATTTCTCCCAGTTCTTTCATGTTTTTTTCTCTTTCGACTGGGTTTTTTGCGTTCCTTCGGGTTTCTTCGGGTTCTTTTGGGCTTTTTGCGATCTTTCGTGTTTCTTTGCGTTCTTTCGGATTTCTTCGGGTCCTTTTGCGTTCTTCTGTGTTTTTTCGCGTTCTTTCGTGATTCTTCGGGTTCTTTTGTGTTTTTTCGCGTATCTTCGTGTTTCTTCCAGTTCTTTCATGTTTTTTCTCTTTTAACGGGTTTTTTCGGGTTCCTTTAGGATTATTGCGATCTTTCGTGTTTTTTCGCGTTCTTTCGCTTTCCTTCTCGTTTTTTCACGTTTCTTCGTGTTTATTCGCTTTTCTTCGTGTTTCCTCCAGTTCTTTCATGATTTTTCGCTCCCAACGGGTTTTTTTGCGTTCCTTCTGTTATTTTGGATTCCTTTCGGCTTTTTGCGTTCTTCCGTGTTTCTTCAGGTCTTTTCATGTTTTCTCGCGTTCTTTTGTGTTTTTTCGCGTTTTTTCATTTTCTTTCGTGTTTCTTCGCGTTCTTTCGGGCTTTCTTCGCTTTCTTTCGTATTTTTTCGCGTTCTTTCGAGTTTATTTGCTTTCAACGGGTTTCTTTGCTGTGTTTCGTGTTTCTGTGAGCTTCATTAATCTATGGTCTTTATTGATATATGGGCTTATATAACTTCTGGCTTATGGATCTACTGGCCTGTAGATCTACGGGCCTATGGATCTACTGACTTACTAGTTGAAATTATTTTTAGTATACCAGACTGTATATTTCAGCAATCATCCATCCATTCAATTTCCTTATAGGTTATCTCTTGTAGTAGGTTTCACTGGTTGCAAACTTTTATCGATAATTAAAATTACTGCAAAGAAGTGTCGAACAAAAAAGTGTTCAATTGTTTTTGGTTTGTAGGAATAGACATGCAACTAATATAACTTCAAATGAAATGACCCAAAGGAATCGCATGAATGAGATGACCATTTAATATATCCACTTCATTAAATGAATTTATCGCAATTTGAGTACTTCAGTTAAACATTACAGACGTAACAGTACATGTTGCCGTACGTATTGAGCAACATAGTAAATTAATTGAAGCATTAATTGACGCACCGTGTGAAAAAATAAGTCTCCACAACTTCGAAGAAGTTTGATAATAAGGTTGAAAGCAAACGCTTATATTTAAAGTATATTGGTGTTCGTTCAAATCAGTGAACTTGATTTTGGAGATGATATTGATAATAAGATACTCGTATACAAAAAACATGAAAAGCTGAGAAACATCTTTTAGCATATATGAATGATATATATAATATTATGAGCCGGAGCTCTTTCATCAAAGACGTTTAGAACGATTTCCCACATTCGACAAAGAGTTGATTAATTCTGTTTTCTATCAACAGATGATGATGGAACTGAACGGATCATCTACTTCTTTGATGACAGCAACAAAAAGGAAAGTGAACCTCAAAAGGCATCCAAAGCTTGTCAATGCCCGAAAACACCAGTTTATTGCAAACACGTATATGCAGCAATCGCGAAATATGAAAAAAGCCACCCCGATTTGATGGTGTTTGGAAAAAGAGTAAATTACGATAAAATACTCAAAAACAATATGGATCTTAATGAACAACATAGTGATTCACTATTGCGATTAAGAGGAGGAAACGATCAGCAGGAGCCATATTTGCATAAAAAGAAGAAAGGTTGCTATAACCCAAGCTGCAGAATGGCTTTCAAACTCAGAGGTATTGGGAAAAGCCAGTTACAGGAGAATCTTGATAAGGAAGAGCAGAAAGATTATTTTTGTGCGGAATTCTATTGCCCGGAAAGTACTAGAAGAAACATCGCCCTGCAAGTGAAATTCTCGGAAGATGACATACCGACCGATTTTGGATGTGGCAGCTTATATTGCCCAGCAGCCAAGATGTTCAAGAGGATAGGTCTAGGTCCTTTAGCTACCCAGAGATGCCAAGGCACTCTATATGGTCCAGTCAAACCACCTATTCAGTATGCTCTATCCCAAACCTACGGAACATTCGATACATACGGACCCTATGGAATATTTTCCAAAACTGACACACCATTCATGCAAGCAGAAGGAAAAACGTGGATTGAATGTCCAGTTCTTCGGTTGAGAGGAGGAGGAACCAAAGAAGTTATCCCTGAGGACATGGCAAAATTGAAAAAAGGAGTTTTAGCCAAATCGCCACTGACAGAATGTAAAGAGATCATGGCACAATTTGATGATATTTTGATGGAATACAGAAAAGTTCTTGATACAGGAACCCACAAAGAGAGTGAAATAGAACAATTTATGCTCCCGTCATCTTCTCCAAATTGTGGACATCCAAGATGTAAATATATATCGGAACCACCACTCAGGCCAATACATTGGGACTGTCCTGATCCACTTCCAATTGGGTTCTGTGAAAACCCAAGATGCCCCTACCTCCCTGACGACCTGAAAAAGATCGAAAAGATTCTTGAATCGAAAAGGCAGAATCGAATTACCAAATTAATCAATGAAATCAGCGGCCGCCCAGACTTTCCAAATTCAAAAAATCGAACGGAACGACTTTGTCCATTTGAAAATCCAACACAAATCGTAAACACGATGCAAATCTGTAACTTATCTTTGCAAGACATGAAAAATTCGCATTCTCGTTGCTCAAACCCGAAATGTCCTTTAAAAGGAATCGTGTCTTCTTGCTCTAACCCTGATTGTCCTTTCTCGCGTGGTGATATGTCGAGACCTTGTTCTAATCCAGATTGTCCATTTAAGGTTGCAATGTTATCTGCGCCTTGTTCCAATCCCGACTGTCCTTTGAGACAAGCAACATCGTCGACACCTTGCTCAAACCCTGACTGTCCTTTAAGACAATCAATATCGTCGACACCTTGTTCAAACCCTAATTGTCCTCTGAGAGAATCAGCAACTTCAACACCTTGTTCGAATCCGAGCTGTCCTTCAAAAATCACCAGTATTTCAAAGCCATATTCAAAACCCGACTGCCTTTTAAAGAAAATGGATTCTACGGCAGTTTCCAAGGGAAATTGTGAAAATCCGGAATGTCCATTCACAGAAAAGTCTGTTGAATCGACAGATGCCTGTAATAATCCAGAGTGCCCTCTCAAACCCAAAGTGAGCATACCAATCTGGGCGGACACTTGTGATGAATGCAAATGTGATAACCCAAATTGTCCTGCTAATAAGGAGACTTGCAGTAGTCCAGATTGCCCCTTCAACTTGGCGAATATTGAGATCTGTGCGAATCCCAAGTGTCCTAACAAATCCAGACTTTCGACGAAAACGACAGGAGTCTGCGGGTCACCACAGAGATCCTTTTGTGGCGACGAAACTTGTCCCTTTCAAGAATTGGTCGTTGAAATGGGTGCTGGAGATAATAAGGAAAAAAAGAGTTTCGCCCTACTAGATGGTAAAGTTGTGGAAGAAGGTGCTTTAGAATTTACCGAAGGCGAGCGGTATTCAACTTATGATATGGATCCTTGTACTCTCCACACCTGTAAATACATGGGCGGAAAACTAAAATGCGAGGAATGTGCCATATTGACGAAAGGAAGAAAAAATGCTCCATGTCCAAAAATATGTCCTGGTGACATAAGATGTCCTCTTGCTGTAGCACCAACATCGTCCCTTCAAAGGGAGCCCGAGAAGAAGGAACTTGAAAAACAAAAGAGAAGAGAAAGATTTGCTTTGAAAAAAGCAAGAAGGCAATTTGCGTATCATTTCGGAGATAATTATCCAGGTCTGCATGAAGGTCATCAACACTGCGTAGTACCCGAATCTATTGTACCATCAAAAATGGGATGGCGGTGGAATATTCATACTCCATGTTTGAATCTCAAAGTAAGTATAAAATATAATAGTTCAAACATGGTCGAAGAAGGTCCAAAAAGAGAATATTGCAAAAATTAGTGAAAGTCTTCAGGATAATTATGAAATATTCCCTAACGTATTTTTGAAAATACTAGTATTCTCTAGATAGTCGTCAGATATCGACGGAAATTTGTGTATATGTATATGGGAGCTATTGATATTTCATTAAGAATTACTTAAAAAACTAGTAGGGTAAGAGCTATAGTGATTCGACAATTACTGATTCACAAAATGATAGTCATTAACATCCATTCATACGATTCGCTTTCCACCTTGTTTAATATTGTGACATAAACTTTCATATCAACAGTTCATTTCGACGTTTCACTTTTCATGTAACGTAAATGAACATTTTTGATTTTGCTGTATTTTTTAGGGCGCCTTCGATGGTATTGTCTACTACAAGTGGAGAAGCATTGCATACCGGCATGCCTTTTAATAATTTTATTGCAGCAAATAAAATAATACTCAGAATATACTGGATACTTTCACCATAGAGCCTTGATTATAATAAGATAATTTTTTATCATAGAGAACGCTGAACAATAATTTTTCACTTTGTAGATTTCAAAAAATTGATTATCAATCTGACTTTTTTAATATTTATTAAATTTATTCAACAATAATACAATTCTGAAAAGAACAGTTGTTAAATGATACATTGAAAGAAGTGTTTATATAAGTTGAGGATTTGTTAATTTCCAGTGTTGAAGGAATTTCTCCCATGGTATTATTTCACCGTGGCATTCTTGGTCAATATTTTAGGACGGTTTTATTGAATAAAAGCTGTTGTGTCTGGTTATTTTTATTAATTGCTATTCAGCAATTCCTTTATTTGCAAAATGGCTGACTACAGTTAATGTTAGAATGATTAGGTATCTTTTTACACATAATGTCCAAACTAAAAGCTTGTCCGTATCATTTGGTCCACCCATCAATTCAATTTGTCTAATCATGTTTCACTTTCAGATTTCCAGAAACAATTTGGTCTCAAGATAGGGCGACTGGAAGTAATATTTTTCTCTCTTTTGGGCAATAATTTATGGAACAACAGAACAGGGCTTGCACTTTCGTTTGCAATATTGGGATTGGGCCACTTACTATTTGAAGAACATGTTTTTTTTTCCAAATTTCAAATCATTCAATAACGAATATCTTGGAAACAGTGTATTTTAGGAAGATAATGGAATGGCATGTTCAAGCATGTAAAATGCTGGGATGTGTTCATTAAATGCTTATTCATAGCAAGTTCTTATGGTTGGTGATATATTATCTCGAAGACCTTAAGGCATAATTCAAGAGTGTTTATTCTTTGATGTGTGTCCCATTTGGGTGAAACGTTCTACAAAATTTGAATTCATTCGGATTATTCACTATGAAGATATAAGCAGAAATCAATTATATGAAATTTCGACACCTTATATCTTTTAACGGAGCCAAATTTCAAAATATGATATAGGAAAAAAGTTTCTTTTGGTCTGAATAAACATCGGTTCAAATTAATGTTGTAGTTAAAGACTCACCCTGTATGAGGCAATCCGCCACATCGCCAAAATAACTTAACAGCTGGTATATGGTAATGTAAACTTTCTGGTGCCCTTTCATCCTATAATTACTTCTATCCAAACCACTTGCTGTTATATTTCCTGAACTACATTATTGCATGTTTGGAACTTGCTGTAATCTTTTACGTTTCGCATTTTTCGCATCTCCAGTATTTTTAAATATCACACTGGCAAACGGATAGAACACAATTTTGAAGCCATCGAAGCGTTTTTCCCGGCGTAGCTTAATCGTAATATTTCAAATTGTTTCTACAGTCGCTTCTTTATATTCAGTTTCGTCACCTTTTTTCATATTTACCGCATAATCTGTCAATACATTATCCAAGTTAGACTAACTCGTTTCAGCGTTCAGTTCGTATTCTCTGGGCGTACAAACATATGGAAACTATTTATATAAAATGAAGGTGCTTTCAACAAGAACTTTATTTTTTAAAACAAAATGAAACAAAAAATGTTGATGACGATGATTCAAATATTTTATTGTATCACAAAAAAAAAAGTTCGGCAATTATGAATGAAAAATGATATCTGCATGATGTCCACCGCGCTGGCACATATGAAGTATTTCATCGAAATTTTTAATCACTTTTTGGCAAAATTTCGAGTCTATTTAGACATCACAGATTTCGAGTTTTAAGGTTGCAATCGATTCGATTAGCTCCGTATATACTCAGTCTTTGAGATAGCCCACAAAATTTTATCCAGTGGTGTTGAATCACACGATCTGGCTGACCATATAACAGCTGAATTTTGTGAAATTATGCGATCAGCTAATTTGGTTTGCAATAAATTGATCGTCTCATAGGCTCTGTTGTGTGACGAGTGGCACCGTTTTGTTGAAACCACATGTATGTGATATCCATGTCATCAATGATAGGACAAAATTCAGTTGTTAACATCTCGCGATAGCGTGATCCATTGGCCGTTACTGCATTTCCAACCTCATTCTTGAAAAAAAACGCCTAAACACGCCTCCAGACCACATAGCGCGCACCATACAGCGACAATTTGAGCATGCAAAGGCACCTCAATTATCGCTCTAGGATTTTCAGAATTCAAATGCGGCAATTTCGCTTGTTGACATACCCTGACAAGTGAAAATAGGCATCGTCTAAAAAATTATTTCTTCAGAAAAACCAGCGGCTTGTTTCAAAATGAATTGAGCGAATCTACGGCGATGTGAATGGTGGTCGGCTTCAATTTCCGCACTAGATAAATCTCGTAAGGCTTCAAAGCCAAATCCTTATGCAAAATTCGCCATGTGGTAGTTTGGGATAACCCAAGTTATTGAGAACGTCGAGAAATCGAGAAATTTGGATCTTCTTCTACACTGTGCCTCACGGCTGGAATGTTTTCAGTAGAACGTCCGGGTCGAACAAGGTTGGTGTTGGCACATTTTGCACCGAGCCCGTCGACTCAAATTTAGCGGCCAAATTCTTAATAGCGGTGTCAGAATGTCGATTAGGTTGTCCCAAAATATGAATAATTTTACGGAATGCAATTTTAACAGAACCACCAGGTTCGTAGTGGTTTCAATTATCTTAATGCGATTTTTGAGCGAAATTGAATTCATTGTAACAATTGCCAAAGCAAGTTCAACGAATATGTCAAAAAACTGTAAATTCTATCATGTGGTATATGTGGCCTGAATTAAAAAACAAAGTTCATGTGAAAGATCAAATTTTATACAGGGTGATTCCGGAGGAGACCGTCAGATTTTAGGTGAAGTATACACTAATCAAGGCAGTTTCGAAACAATGTTTGGTTTATGGTTGGGGGCCTTTAATGAGAGTCTATAGGGTGATTTGTCCGATTCGACCGATTTTTCTTTTATTCATAACTTTGGTATGGCTTGATCAATATTGATGAAATTTTCAGTGTAGAACAATATGATTATCTTCGTTCAATAATTCTAACACTTTCTCAAAAATACAGGGTGGGAATTATGATAAGTTCAGATTAAGTTTGCAGGTTGAAAAAACACCCTGTATATTCCGTTTTCAAAAATTTTCTACATGCTTCAGATTCTATCATAAGTTTACAGTACTGCGGCGTTTTTATTTTTTTGGCACACATCCAGTTTTCCTAGAAAAATTTTTCAAGGATGAACAATATCGATATTTCGCTCCAAGGCAGTGAGGATATTCTGAACTAGAATGTAAACCGGTGTCGTCCAATGATACAAAGCTCTTCCTGAATTCATATTTAATCACTCATATTCTGATGTATGAAATCATTTAATCCAGAAAATATCTTTATACCTACCTACTTAAACCAAAAAATCTACAACTTATACAGAATAAACATTCGAAACATATCATGAACGGCAAAACAAAGGATTAACACAAAATTTACATAGAATGTTCGAAATGATTTCCCCTTTTTTGAATACATATTCGAGACCTTAATATTAAATTTCCAATTGATGTTTCTAATGAGGGATTGATTTTGCTTCAAGATATTACATTCCTCGAAAATCCTTTCAACTAGGTGTTCTAATTTCAACCTTATAAACTCTTGTTTTCAGATATCCCCACATAAAATAGTCTAAAGGGTTCAAATTAGGCGATCTTTGTGGCCAAGCAATAGGGTCTCCATGACCAATCCATCTATTCGGATAATTTACATCCAGGTGATTTCTCACATTCAATGCAAAGCGAGGTTGTACTCCGTTATGCTGAAAGTACATAGAGCGGATATGTACATTTTCCAATAGATGTGGTAAAATATTTTCCAAAAAATCTAGGTAAATTTCACCATTTAATCTTTTCGCAAAAATGTGAGGGCCAACTAAATTTCCGTCTATTCTTCCAAGCCATAAATATGGGCAGAAAATCTGTGTTGTGTATTATGACTCTTCTTCAAATGCGAGTTGTTTCTTGCTCATTCGTGGGAATTGTGGATATTAAAAATTCCATTCTTAGTGAACATAGCCTCGTCGCTGAATAGAATACGAAAAATAGTTCGTTGAAAAATTTGTTGGTGACTAATAACCCTGCGACAAAATTGTAATCGTTGGGGCAGATCTTGTGGCAACAGTTCTTGCACCTTTTGGTAGTGGTATGGGTGGAATTGTTCTTTCTTCAAAGTCTTGCTCACTTTGCTCTGCGAAATTTCTAATTCGGTACTAATTTGACGAGTACTAATAGACGGTTCCTCCTCCACCCGTTCAACAATTTGAATCGAAATTTCATTTTGAGTAGGCCTATCAATGTGCTCTGCCTTACTAGGATATTGCCCATGTTCTTTAGAATTATGGAATACTCGTCCGAAAGTAGATTTATTTGGTTGACGTCGGTTGGGAAATCGTCTATGGTATTCCATTTTGGCTTCATTTCCATTTCCGTTACAAAAACCATAAACAAAAATCATATCCGCGTATTCCGCATATTCCGCATGAGTAAATAATTGAGGCATGTTGAAATACACTTCTTGTGACAGATTATTTATTAAATATTCTCATTCTGTGATTCACTGTGATGGTAACCATGGATCTTGAAGAACTTGATTTAAATAGAGATTTAATTTTCATGGAGAATTTTCAATTTCATTAAAACAATTTATCATACATTCGTGATTCAATATTTTACATACCATAAGGCCATAAGTGAGTACATTTTTGAACGAAACTACTATGTTTTAGGAATATTCGCTTCATAGAAAACCGGAAGTGTGCAGAAAATCACCCATAATTTTGCCTTTCATATGTTTCTAATGTTTATTCAGTATTTGTAGTAGTAGTATGTAGAATTTTTTGGTTCACGTACGTATAAAGAAATTTTTTGCATTAAATGATTTTATACATCTGATATGAGCGATCAAAAATGAATTTCGAATTTGGAAAATTTATTTCAGGACTCAGGAAGAGCTTTGTATTATTGGACGATACAGCTTTACCTTCTAGTTCAGAATATTCCCAATGCCTTGGAGCGAAAAAACGATATTGTTCATTTTTGAAAAATTTTTCTAGGAAAAATGGACGTGTGCCAAAAAAACTAAAAACGCTCCAGTAATGTAAACTTATGGTAGAATCTGAAACAAGTAGAAAATTTATGAAAACGGAATGTACAGGGTGTTTTTTCAACCTGCATACTTAATCTGAACTTATCATAATTCCCATTATGTATTTTTGAAAAAATTTTAGAATTATTGAAAGAAGATAATCATATTGTTCTACACTGAAAATTTCATCAAGATTGATGAAGCCATACCAAAGTTATGAATAAAAGAAAAATCGGTCGAATCGGACGAATCACCCTGTAGACTCTCAATGAAGGCCCCGAACCATAAACCCAACATTGTTCCGAAACTATATTGACTACTATATACTTCACCTAAAATCTGACGGTCTCCTCCGGAATCACCCTGTATATCAGTATAAGGTTATATAGGGTACATTTCTGAAATACTTTCAAACCTTCAGTATTGCCAGATGTATGGAAATTGATTACCTATGAATAGGAAACCCCGTATTACTATTTTTCTATGACTTTACATGAAAAATTAGATTAATCTATTTCACTTCCCTATATCTTTAACGATTTTTGAGTTATTTTACCACATTTTAGATCAAAATTTCGCTCAATATTCTATATTTCAGTTTGAAATTTTTCATAGCCTCAGATAAAAGTTTGATCCACCGTTTCTGAACCATAGTTGTCAGTTATAATGAGTGGACAGAAAAAAATTCCATTTGTGAACTCACAAAATTGTAAAAAACTCTGTTTTTTCAAACCAAACACCCAGTGTGTTTTTTATTTTCACATTGAGAACTACGCCCTCTACAATTTTTCTATGGATTTCTCTACACTTATTTTGTTTGGATTCTAAGTTATCAACGTTTATCGAATTTCAGATTGTTTATACAAAAATAATTTTTGTTTGATTTCGCGACAAGAGGATTTATTTCCTCTGCTTTTCGTTAGATGTCTCCACACAATATTTAAGACAAATTGACAAGCTGTAAATCAATTTCGCGCTTTCAATTTGAAATCATCAAGTGAAATACAGCAATGTAGTGAATTTTTTAGATCAGTTCCACAAAAAAAAAATTGTTTACAGTTAATTCAAATTGCTGTAAATATCCTCTGCCAATTTCAAAATAAAGAATTCTGTAATGCAAATTTTCAAACAGTCCTTGACTACTTTGAAATGAATGAATGAAATCGAATATTTGTAATAGTACCTATATTTTAAAACAAGTAGGAGAAAAGGTCCTATTCCAACGCGAATGCCAAATTCAAATACAAGCGACAAAGAAGCGAGTTTTCGAAGGCATGAGAGTTGGAATTACCGTGTGCAACGTATTTTAGACGATATATACATAATAGAAAGAAACCATGACACATTGAATCAAGTTGAATGATTGTTTGGGCTATTACCATCATCTGTTGTGGATTTAATGATTTCCGAAGTTTCGATAGACTTCTACTACCTTTATGAAGGAGGAAAAGTAAAAAACCTTTTGAAAATTATCAATTTTCAAAAATAAAACACTTATCATAGTTAGGAAAAAGCTTGAAGAAGATCAAACCCTTAGCGAAAGAACTACACTAAGCGTGAATGGAATTATGGAAATGCTTTCTATTTGTATTGAAACAACATATTTCCAATTTGAAGACATCTTTTATCAAAAAGAATTTGGAATCGCCATGGGTTCCACTTTCAGCTGATTTATATATGGAAATTTTCGAACAGAAGGCATTAGAAAAATATGTACTTAAACCCAAACTGTGGAAAAGATATGTAGATGATACTTTCATTATTTGGCAACATGGAAGAGACACTATAGATGGATTTTTTCAATATCTAAACAATCAAGAGGAATCAATTAAATTCAATCGAGAAAGACAGACAACTTCCATTCTTAGATGTACTCGTACATAAACAAAATGGAATCCCAAGAACCACTGTGTATAAGAATCCAACGAACACAGGTCAATATCTACATTTTGATTCAAACCACCAACTAAACACTAAATTGGGAGTAGCAAAATGTTTATTTGATAGAGCAATAAATATTTGTTGCACTGAAGAAGACCAAAATGAAGGAATAAATAAAATCTCGAAAACTCTCAGAAACAATGGCTACCCTAAAAAGATATTAGAAAAAGCTAGACGAACAAGAGAAAGTCAACCTGAACCAACAGATATAAATCAGACCATTAAAACCGTAATTCCTTATGTAAAAGGTTTGTCGGAGAAAATGAGAAGAATTGGAAATAGATACAACATAACGACTGCATTCAAAACTCAAGACACTATCAGAGCTAAACTTACAAAAGTTAAGCCTAATAATGAGACACAAAGGACAAAGAACTGCACATATGAATTACCTTGCGAGTGCGGAAGATCTTACATAGGAGAAACTAAACGCCCTCTGAATGTACGAATAAAAGAACATCAGAAGCTTCTACAGCGACAAATCCAGGTTGGTCCAACATGCAGTGGATAAGAATCATCCTATAAAGTGGGATGAGGCATCAATAATATCCAAAGAAGAAAAACTTGCAAGAAGAAAAATCAAAGAAGCAGCATTTATGAAAATAACACCTGATTCCATAAGTGCTCGATCTATAGATCTGCCAGAAGTTTAGACGCCGATAGTTCGATCCAACTTAAAAAGATCATCATATCACAGATGAGTATATAACATCGTTCATTTTCTTTCATGACTTCTGTCAATATTGACTTTTTTTACTTTTCCTCCTTGATAAAGATAAAAAATGTTTATCGAAACGTCGGAAAACATTACATCCACAATAGTTGATGGTAATAGCCCAAACAATCATTCAACAAGAGCTCCATCATCAACAATATCTCGACATCAACATTGAATCAATCAGAAATTCAATAAACGCAAATAACTTGAAATTCAAACAATATAGGTAAATTTTCTACAATTTTGTAGGTTGACAAATGATAAGTTTATATGGCCACTCTGTATGAATGACAAGTAAGATTTGGAAATGTGGCGTAGATTAAATTATTATCGAAGGTCATGCCAAATTTTCGAATATTGAGCGAAATATGTTTTGTGACTTTGTTATTTGTTATAATTTTTTTTCAAATAATTCATATCTGAACTTTTTAAACATAAAAGAGAAAGTAAGGTAAATTAATTTAAGTTTCTTTATGGAGAATCATAAGAAAATAGAAATACGAGGTGTCCCATTTGAAATAACAAAGCTGTTCCCAAATTGGCATACATTTGGCAACAATGGAAATTTGAAAGTATTTCAGAAATATACTTCAGATAACCTAATGCTGATCTAAAATATTTGAAATATTTCGCATGAATAGTTTTTATAAAAATTTGAGGAGCCACCCACCTAGAGACATCCGATGTGATATGCTCTGAAGTCCAATAATTCAAAGAAGAATGCAGTCATTCACCTCAACAACAAGCTACCGGATACACGAAATGACACCTCTGCTGAATTTCTTGCCAAATATCTTACCATGATCAGGGCGCCAGCCTGATGAAATTATATTAAACCAAATGAAAATCTAACAATGCAGAATACATAGGGATAAACAAAAAAATGAATACCAATATGCCATTATATCACGATAAATGTGTAGAATGTCAATCATTGTTGGGATGTAAATGACTATACCTCTTACCCTACGCAAAAGCTCCTGAAATCACGTTAGTTTATTATTTTTTTTCAATTATCAAAAAGCAACAGTATCTTAGGCCTTAGTAAAGCTTTAGACGTGTTTAGAACATGATTATTTTGTTTTAAAATAACGAACGACTTAAAATACTGCCGCATATTTCAACGATTGAGAGGTAATAATGATAGAGAACATGTATAATCTTATAGCAAAGAAGAGGTTGGCGGCCTGGAGCAATCGGTAAAACAATACTCGAGGCGATACAAGCACATCGTAGGTCCCTGAACATGGCACCCTTGGAAATATCTAAAGGAAAGAAAAGAAAGAAAAGATTCGGCAATTCGTCATCTGATACAGAAATGGTACGTCCAAGACCAACCCTACAAATCAAAAGAAAAGAGGGTATCTACTATATTACCATGAATCCATTGAAAGATCCCAAAACTTTAGTTCCAAATGAGAATCCTTACATGGAAACGACTCCAGTACAATTCCGAATAATGAAAGCCAAAGAAACCAACGAATATAAGTCGTGTGTGTGTAATGACCAAGGCATCGTGTATGAGCCCGAATCGTCGTCATCTGACAGTGAAATGGATATTGAGTTCACACCACCAGCTGGAATTATACACCCAGAAAAATTCATGAAAATAAGGAACGTAGTCCATATAGACACCCAATATAACACTAAAGATATTGAGTCTTCTGGAAATGATATAAATAGAGGTGGAAACAATAAAAAGAAGGGAAAAAACAAAAAGAAAGGAAAGACAAAAAGCAAATAAGGAAATAAGTGACAAAGAAGATAAGAAGAAGAAATAGACTAAGACATAAAATGATCGTATTCAATATGTATATTCAAGGAACAAATAAATTTATTCTACCTTTTAAGCGCTTAAATTTATAAATTATATATTATATATATATATATATATTATATATTGCTATATTTTTAATTTTCCAATATCGGGCCGAAAATGGTCTGAATCGATTGGGTTCGACTTCCTGATGAATAGTCCGGGGTGAAACTTGTGTGTATCCGATTCTTTATTCATCTGAAGGAGATATGATAAAGTTTTCATATTTTCAGAAGAATTTAATAGTCCAAATTTTGGGTCGAGTTCGTTATTGGACCAAATTTATCGAATTGTTCAGCAGCTATGAGCATCTGAAATTTGGATTCCTCAATAGCTGCGGGAATATCCATACTATCGAATCAAAATTTAAAAATCGTTTGAATAATGTGGAAAGAGAGGAATCTACAACATTTCGTTGAATTCCTTAGGCTAGAAAATTTTTAAAAAATTCTGAAAATTTTATTTGAAAGTATCCGTTAATTCATAATGTATTCGTCGGATTTCAAAAAAATATGTGCATATACGGAGCTTATTGTTATATCGTATATTCTGGGAATTATTAAATTAATTTAATAAATAGTTGAAATACATGCTATCGCTATATTTTTAATTTTCCAATATCGGGCCGAAAATGGTCTGAATCGATTGGGTTCGACTTCCTGATGAATAGTCCGGGGTGAAACTTGTGTGTATCCGATTCTTTATTCATCTGAAGGAGATATGATAAAGTTTTCATATTTTCAGAAGAATTTAATAGTCCAAATTTTGGGTCGAGTTCGTTATTGGACCAAATTTATCGAATTGTTCAGCAGCTATGAGCATCTGAAATTTGGATTCCTCAATAGCTGCAGGAATATCCATACTATCGAATCAAAATTTAAAAATCGTTTGAATAATGTGGAAAGAGAGGAATCTACAACATTTCGTTGAATTCCTTAGGCTAGAAAATTTTTAAAAAATTCTGAAAATTTAAATTTATTTTTAGTTTAAAAAATAGTTGAAATACATGCTATCGCTATATTTTTAATTTTCCAATATCGGGCCGAAAATGGTCTGAATCGATTGGGTTCGACTTCCTGATGAATAGTCCGGGGTGAAACTTGTGTGTATCCGATTCTTTATTCATCTGAAGGAGATATGATAAAGTTTTCATATTTTCAGAAGAATTTAATAGTCCAAATTTTGGGTCGAGTTCGTTATTGGACCAAATTTATCGAATTGTTCAGCAGCTATGAGCATCTGAAATTTGGATTCCTCAATAGCTGCAGGAATATCCATACTATCGAATCAAAATTTAAAAATCGTTTGAATAATGTGGAAAGAGAGGAATCTACAACATTTCGTTGAATTCCTTAGGCTAGAAAATTTTTAAAAAATTCTGAAAATTTTATTTGAAAGTATCCGTTAATTCATAATGTATTCGTCGGATTTCAAAAAAATATGTGCATATACGGAGCTTATTGTTATATCGTATATTCTGGGAATTTTTCTTTGTACAGTGAACCTACGAGAAGATATAGGAGTAAAGAAATTAATAAAGTCATAGAAGTTTATAGGATAAATAAGGTTTACAATGGAGATTTCTTCTTGAACTTCTACGAATGATGAATGGTAAGAATCAACAGATGATAAATTTTCATTTATGAAACCATCAAGCATTATTCTGTCTTTTGAGATAAATATTTTACAATACTTCAATGAATCCTATAAGTTGTCAATAATCTTCAATTAGGTGACTACAAAATAATAACAAAAAAAATATTGGTGCCAATTATATCTCTATCAAAATTTTGAAAACGATATCAGAATTTATTGCCGAACCATTTGTTTACTTGATAAATTGCAGGAAATGTTGAAACTTGCGACAAAATTCCCGTACATAAAAAAAATGTGCAGGGTGTCTCTAATTACCGGCCTATCTATATCCTCAGTGTTTTCTCCAAAATTATAGAAAGAATAGTCCTTAATCGAATGACCAGTTATCTAGAAAAGTTTAATATGTTAAGTATCTGTCAACATGGTTTCAGATCGTAAAGATCCACAATACTCTTAAGGTATCCCATGCAAAATAGTCAAGCAGGCTAAGGTCGGTGCTTCTGA
Source organism: Micraspis discolor (assembly GCA_030674115.1). Taxonomy (NCBI): domain Eukaryota; kingdom Metazoa; phylum Arthropoda; class Insecta; order Coleoptera; family Coccinellidae; genus Micraspis; species Micraspis discolor. Next base: position 744,713 of record JARTUT010000010.1, on the reverse strand, counting down.
GAGGCTAGTTGATGTAACCCCTTCGCGAAATGACTTTATTAGGGAATAATTCGTTAACAACTTCCTTTGAATCATTTGAAGTATGGCAAGTGGTCCCATCTTGCTGCAACCACGTTCTTGAGCTGAAACCTGCATACTCCTGCGACTCTGAGACCAAAATATATCGCAATAACGATCACTATTCACATTTATTGCTCGGCCTCGTCGATCTTTATGAGAATAAGGACCAATTATGCCATTAGCAGACATAGCGGCCCAAACCACGACCTTTGGGCTATGTAGTGGTCGTTCATACTTTCGTCTCGGATTCTCCACTGCCCAGTACTGACAATTCTGCTTATTAACATGACCATTCAGGTGAAAATTTGATTCGTCACTTAACAGTATGTTATTAAATCGCTGCAGCATTTCGTTCGCAAAATTCAGTAAAATAGCAATAGTTCAATTCTTGAACCAATTGAATTTTATAGACTTTTAGATGTAAATCTTTTCTTAAAATCGAATGTAAAGACGATTTTTTGATGCTCAACGCTTGGGTTTGCTTCGGATGGATAAAGACTGACTTTGACGAACCGACGCCTCAACTTCTTCAATTGTTTCTTCATCGCGAACTGAACGAGGACGATATGAGTTTTGAATTTTAACTGTCGCACCTGTATTCCCGAATATCCTGATACATTTCCTAATGCTATCATCGCTTGGCGCGTGGGGTGTACGATATTCCACCCTAGAAAGACGTTGAACAGTCACTATTGAATCACCATTACGATAATACGCTCGTATGTCAAATGCACGATGCGTTCTCGAGTACTGTTCCATCGTTGCTGAAACTCCACAAACTGACTGACACCACGAACTTCTCCCCGCCCCTTTTAGAGACCCCATTCCGAATAAGGCGCGAAAACAAATAACCGAAACTCTTTAATAATAATAATCATAATATTTCTTTATTTCAGATAAGATAACAGCAATCTGAAAAGAAATAGTGTCTTAACAGTAACAGTATCCCATTATTCAACTAAATTTCGCATTGAAGAAATCACCTAGCTCATATGGTTCCAGTTTCACAATTAATGATCTCATTTCTTTCTTAAATAATTTTGAATTACTTATATTTCTAAGTCTATCAGATAACTGGTTGTAAATTCTAATACAACTATATTCTGGATGTTTTTCACTCAGAGTTAATCTGTGAATTGGGAAGTTTAAATTTTGTGTTCTTGTGTTATAATCATGATTAGCGTTGTGTCCTATAAATTTATCCTTGTTCCTATGAAGAAATGCAGCACATTCATATATATATAAACCATACACTGTAAATATATTATTTTGTTTGAATACATTTCTACATGTTTCCCTGAACTTAAGACTATATATTGTTCTCAGGGCTCTCTTTTGTAAAATAAACATCTCTTTCAAATTTTGGTTAGTACCCCAGAAAACTATACCATATCTCAGCCTAGATCCAAAATTTGCATGATACAGTATTTTTAATGCTTTTCCACTTAAATATTTTTTAGATATTCTCATGGCAAAATTAATCTGACTCAACTTTTGTCCTAAATATTCTGCATGCGCCTTGAATGACAGGAAAGAGTCAATGAATATATCCAGGAATTTTGTGTTATCTGATACAGGAATTTCCTCACTTTCCAATGTTATGTTTGTTGGTCTGCTTTTATTACTTCTGTTGGTGCTGAAAATGAGTAAGTTCGTCTTTTCCACATTTAATTTGAGATCATTATTCCTTAACCATTCTTGTGTCCTATTGAAGAAGTTTGTGCCTGTTCTGATTAAAGTATCCTTTTCTTTCGCTCCGATCAACAAACTGGTATCATCCGCATAGTTCAACAATGATTCTTCCTCCTCTTCCTTCACTATGTCTTCTAGATCATTGAGGAAGACAAGAAAAAGAAGGGGTCCCAGGATACTTCCTTGAGCTATACCTCTATTATTTGTCATTTCCTCCGATTCAGCACTCTCTCCATCTTTGTTAATTCTTACTTTTTGTTTTCTATTGCTCAGTTATGATTTCAACCACTTGAATGCCATTCCTCTTATTCCAGGGGCTTGAATCTGATTTAACAGATGTTCTTGATTTATTGAATCATATGCTTTTGACATATCTAGAAAAATTGCCAGAGCCAACTTGTCTCCCTCCAACAGTTCTAATATATTTTTTGTTAGTTCAAATATAGCTGTCTGTGTGGATGTTCCCTTTAAGAAACCGTGCTGCGTGTTGGCGAAGAAGTCACAACTGTTCAGAAATTCTGTTATTCTTGAGCTCATTATCAATTCAAATATTTTTGAAAAGCTTGAGAGAATACTAACAGGCCTGTAATTCCCCATGTCTTTAGGATGTCCTTTTTTTAATGCTGGTTTTATAATTGCCATTTTGAGTTGTTCTGGGAATTCTCCTTCTTTGAATGACTGATTGATAAGGTGTGCTAGGATTCCATTTATTTCAGGTAGAGCCAGTTTAATAATGCTGGTGGGTATGTCATCAACACCGCTGGTATGTTTATTTTTAAGTGATTTCCCTATTTCTAATATTTCAATTGGGGTGGTTGGTTTTAGGTACATAGATCTGTCATTCTTCCTAAGTTTACATTCTGGCTGTGCCAACGCCTGTGGAACAACATTATTGAAGAAGTAATTGAACTTTTGTGCAATCTCACGTGGAACTCCTTCCATCCCACATTTCCCTGTATTATTCTGTCCTCTGATTTCTTTGCAAATTGTCCACATTGTCTCGTTCTTGTTGTCTGATTTTCTAATTCCTTCTTCGAAAATTAGTGCCTTATTCTTCTTTATTGGTTGGTCATAATTCTTCTTAGTCTTATTGTATAGATCTTTATAGATAGGATTCTTTCTGGTAAACATCAGTAATATTCTTTCTGGACACCTTGAATCATCCAAACAAGTCAAAATGTCAATGTGAGGTTTTCGCTTTCATTTTCTCACAAAAATCGACCTTGAAGCATGTAGAAGAGTTTTTTTCTAACTCTTCTAGAAATAAGTGTTTCTATCAAAAGTTATCCAGTTAGGACAACTCTGTACATATGTTTTGTGCGTCATGTTTTGGAATATATTGTTTTTAGGATAAGACTCTTCTATTCTTGCACTCTACAGTATTCGTTTTATTTCGATATTACTATTCAAATACTACATTTTTATCGTGTGGGTAACTCCGAGCACATTTGAAGCATGATACAGACAATGTGAACGGTTGTTCCAAGTTCAGTAGGCGTTCAAAAAGAAAGCATCATTTCATATGCAGCTTCTTTATGTTAGCAGCTTTCCTCGATTGAGAAGCGTGAGCCTGAGCATCGAATCGTTGATCACTTTAGTGTTGCATATGCCAGGAAAAGAAGTGACCCTAAAATTGAATCCAGCGAAACTCGGGAACGAAGCAAGACTGAGCCAGAAACAAATCACCTGATTTATTTTTATTCCGTACTTGAAGAATACCTACGTCGGATATTCCAGAAATATAATTGTGCATCAACATCAAGATAATACCCTAGACAAACTTTACGAGGCATTACAAAACATGATGAAACTTTATCAATTCAAATTGATCAAAAGCATAGATTTTCAAATCACAATATATGTTGGCGCGCTTGATCTTTGTGGCATTAGTTTTGTTAAAATGTTCATAATTTTCAAATATATAAGCTCTTACAGGTCGAATCTATATTGATTTCTTGTTGTATGGACTATGTATTCCAGCTTTTTCGGTTTCTTATATGAGAGAGTTCCCGTTCTTTGCCAATCTTCATCTGAACATCCTCATTCGATGAGTATCTAGGACCACATCTCGATAGCTTCCAACCTTTTCATTGAAGCTAATTGTTTTCCAAAAGAAATGTTTCCATATAAGCTCCCTCGAATAGGCTTTGCTAGGCAATGAGAAAGCAAATCATGAATTTGCCGCTTATCAAAATCATCACAGGATAGAACTAATGGTATCAAATCTTTCATCAGATGGGCTTCTGTCTGCTTTAGTCGAAATAAACAATCCCCAAATAATTAACTATACCGATTTTTACTACTAATTTTAGTTTCCGCTTCATGAATTAATTTGAACATGCAATTCATTATATTAAAATATTGTTTATCGCATGAATCGTTATTTTATTGACTATTATGCCGGGGATACACGCTGCAGTCGACCACAGAGGAAAACTGTACAGGTATACCTCCGCAGGTCGATCGGAGCATGTGTGTCATAGTTTTTCAAGCCTGAACAGGTCACCGGAGCAAATTCGAAATTCGATTCAGTCTAGTGGGACCGTGCGGTCGCCGCTACCGAACAGTGGCGACCGATCCGGTATACCGTAACGTCCCCGGTCGATCGGAGCGTGTATGCCCAGCTGTAGACACATTTTCTCGTGAAATAGTCACGTCGAATACCACTCGAGATGAAATTTTAGCAGGTGAAATTTCTCTCTTGTATCAATCATCAAGTTTGTTGCTTAACGGTCATTTCTCTCATGACAGTTTTTCTCTGACGGCTTATGATTTTGATACGAATGTCATTCGTGAAATTGCAAACTTCCATATTACAATCGAGGAATTTTGCCGGCAAAATTTCATCTCTATTGGTATTATACATGAAAAAATTAAATATTTCCTTCTTTTCGCAGAATCAGAAGATACGACAAACAAGACCATCAAGGATATGGTTAGGTATGGATTAATTCATCGCAACAAGAATAGCCCAGATGTAAAAAATCATGGAGAATATGGTTTCAACAGAATTCCCCTCCGTTTAAGAGGAGGAGGACAATCAGAAGACGCGCGCATAGAGAGTCATAGACTCCGAGCAGGAGGCTTATCTAAATCACCAATTGCTGAATGTCGTGAGATTATGGAACAATTCGATGAAATACTGGAGAAATACAAAAAAGCAATATCACCTTGCGGAGAGATAGGCTGCGACTATACTCCGAATATAACTGAAACATTGTGCAAGAGAACGTGTGTAGTTGATCCTGGAAATGCCAACACGAAGGGTTGCGGCTTGCCAGAATGTGAATATGCCCGATATAAATCTGCTCTCATGCAAATGGATTACGATATCGAGAAACAATTCATAGGACCTGTCATTTTGGGAAATTGCGGACATCCCAAATGTTTCTATCGTGCCGATCCTGTCTTACCTCCAATCCACTGGGATTGTCCAGAACCATTACCACTAGGAAAATGCAAGAACCCCTTATGCCCTTACACCACCCCAGCTTTACAAAATCAGAGTAGATTCTCATCCACCAAAGGCCCTTGTGGAAGTGATCAGTGTCCTTATTCACCACCGTCACCTTGTTCCTCTCCTAACTGCCCATTCATAAATCCACCACCATGTGAATCTCTCAAAAAAACTTCGAAGGTCAAAAATTCAACCAATAGAGATGACATAGTATGTTCTGGTTGTCCTTTCGAGAATCCCTCACAAATCATCAATATGATGTTCTGCGATAATCCAAACTGTGAATATATGAAAGCTGCTTCTGTGAGAGATTGTCAAATAAAAGACAATATTTGTGAAAATCCTCATTGTCCTTACAAGATGATCCAAAATCAATGTTCGAATCCTGACAATCCTAATTCACAAAGTAATACAAAGAATATGTCCAAGACCTGTTCTAATCCACAATGCCCTATCAATCAGAGCAATATTTCTACTCCTGATGAAGCTAGCTTTGACTCAACAGCATGTTCGAATGACGATTGCCTTTTTCGAGACAGTTCGAAGGAAGATAAAGAACCACCGAAAGAAACATGTGCAAATCCAGATTGTCCATTCAATATTCCTTCCGTGGAGGTTTGCCAAAATCCAGAATGCCCTTTCTTGAAAGGAGACTCGTCCACAGATTCACGAGAAAGCTGCGACAATCCTGAATGCCCTTATAAGCAAGGGTCAAAAATATCTGAGGATTCGGAGTGTGAATGTGACAACCCCAACTGCCCAAGTAAAAAAGATACTTGTTTGAATCCAAATTGTCCATTCAATCTGAGAGGTTTGAATGTTTGCGCTAACCCTGATTGTCCTCATAAAGTAGACGCATTGGGAAGAGATCTCGGATATTGCGCTACACCTGATCCATCTTTCAATGAGTTTTGTGCAGATAAAACGTGCCCGTATCATGATAAGAAGTTAGATCAACCAGAAGAAGATGAAAAGGGTGATAAAAGTCATTTTGGGAAGGCGTTCTTGAAAGTTGGAAGTCAGGAGATTGAAGAGGGTATTTTAGAGAGAACTAGTGGACATAAACCTTCTGTTTACGACCTGGCACCGTGCTCATTGAAAACATGTAAATATATGGGAGGGCATCTGACCTGCGTAGACTGTGGTGTTGGCGCCGATGGGAAAAAACGGGGTCCTTGCCCGAAGACTTGTCCTGGTGAGTTTGAAAAAAAAAACTAATCACTCCATAATTTTCCTGATAATTGTTGATTCTATTTTTGAAGTTTGGAATTGGATGCTGATATTACTTTTTTGGGTCGAGCTCGAGCTCTTGTTTTTAAACTGATAAGATGGTAAGTGTCTCTTATTCAAGTGCTCCCTCCTTTAGTTGACGGTTTGATCAGAACCTGTCGATTTCATCGGTGCTTCTTCGTGCAATATTATACCCTGTATCTGATTCATCTACGTATCTTACGTATATTTTATCTGTGCAATTTTCCTTGTCACTGGGTCGTTATCCGTGGAAGTCTATCACGTAGGTTGGCATTCGTTTATTTGTACTTTTTTAGTTGGCGGTTTTTTTTTGGATTCAAAGTATATTCCAAATTTTTTTCGTCCCCACGATAGATCATGTTTTTGGTCCGCATGTAATGTTTTCTAATAAGTCTTCTTTCCTGTTTTTTTTTTATGGCATCTTTTGCATCCCGTCAAATCTATCGTTATCTTCTGTTGTTTTTCCGCTTGTATCATGCACTATTTTTTTTCTTTTGTCAAAATTTTTACTTCTTGCGAACGATTTTCTCCTTCATTTTCTTCTCTTTTTTTGATGATTTTACATCTAACATATAAATGATTTTGGTTGTTCGAGTCTGTTCACATTAAATCCAATCTGTTGTGAACCTGATGTTAAGATCGCTTTTACTTTTAAAGAATCCACTTGGGCTGCACACATGAAGTGGTGGTTCCTTTTTTAGGGGTTGGCTGTAGAGCGATATTCACTAAACCGTGCACAAAGATGCACACATAGAATGTGTTTACACTTTCCTCACTACAGCGCATGAAAATCAACGAAAAACTACCATGTATTTATTCCTAGTACAATCATGACTGAAAACAATCAATGTTTGGGATTCAGTCTCCGACAGACCTTAAATGGTCAGAGGCTGCTAAGAATCTCCGGGACGGTCATAAAGATTTGTACATGGAATCCTAAAACATTATATCAGGCTGAAAAAACCCACAATCTAATACAGGAGATGAAGGTGATGAATATTAAGATTATTGGAGTGAGCGAGATAAGATGGCCGGAAGCCAGACAATGTCATGTGGATGACTATCAATTACACTATTCGATAACGGCTGAAGAAGAACATCGATATGAATTGGAGTTTGTTGATGAGTAGTCCATTCGAGTCTATATCTCTAATTTCATACCTATCTCCGAAAGAATTGCAATATTACAATGAATACCAACCCTGCATCATTCAATATCATGCCCCAACAGCAGACAAATCCGAGGATGAAATAGAAAACTTTCACCAAGAACTGCTGAATACATATAAAATCCTATCCAATCACCATATGTCATTTATAATGGGCGACTTCAACAAAAAAATTGGTCGAGGAAGAACAGGAAACTGCGTGTGTTCCTATGGATTAGGAGAAAGGAACGAGAGGGGAGATCGGCTTAGTACATTCACAACTGAAGAACAACTATAGCACTGAACACTTTTTATAAACTACCACTACGAAGACTGTATACTTGGAAATCGCTAATAGACTCCCTGGTCATCTTGTTAGAAACCAAACAAATTATATGCTGGTGAATAAAAGATATCGTAATTCCTTCACTTCAGTGAAAAGATAACGTTGCGAACATAGTATCCGATAATTCCTTCACTTCAGTGAAATCAATACCAGATGTAATGTTTTCCGAAATAGACCATCCAAGATCAAATATTCTAATTGAGAAGGAACCATCCCAATAATTTTGAAATTTTCGAAATCGAAAGACCAAGCAAAGATTAAACAGCCGTAATCTTTAAATTTCTGCTGAAAATTATAAAGCCACATTCTGGTACCTAGCACCATTTATTGACCAATGAACCAACCAACAAAATTTGTTAACATCAAGTAACCTACCTGCAGAAAAGATCCAATGGTTGGTTCCTTTCTGCATGACAATGACAAGAGAGTTTTGTTGACAGATGCCAGTTTGTTCATCTAAAAATTCCTACATATAACGAAAACTTAAAATCAAAGAAGAACACGAAACCCATATTAAAAATTGGCAAGAAGCCCAAACCAGATGAAGAATGATATGAAAATGGCAAAGAAAACGAACAAATAGAATGTTAAACATTCGATCTTGAAAAAACACTGCCACTTCCACGATTAGCAACTGGAATATTGTTTTATAAGGAACAAATTTGGCTCTACAATTTGGGTTCATTCCACTCAACCAACAATTTTAGCATTTTTATATCTGGACTGAAAATTTTCGAACAGGTCGGGGAGCACAAGAAATTGGATCATGTTTACTAAAACATATTAAAAAACACCTCTTTAACGTTAATGAGTTAATTTTGTGGTCGGATTCATGTGAAGTCAAATCACTAACATTAGATGACACTCATGCTCAAAGCTGTTCTGCAGGCACACCTCTTTAAAAATAATTCGTATGCGTTTTCTTGTATCTGGGCATAGTTTTCTCCCGAACGATTCGGACTTTTTCGACGTCGAATGTGGACTTAAACATCAACAGCGCCAGATGATTACTAAAAATCATGAAAGAGTGTCCAACGAAAAATAAATTCAAAGTTTCTCAATGCTATCTACTGAATTTTGGGACCACTGAAGACCACAAATAGTAAATAGAAAAGTGGATGTTGAGAATAAAAAAATTAGCTGGTTAAAAAATAAATATTTATTGATAAGAGACCAAAATGAATTTTAAATTTTTCTGAAAACAAATTTTGAAGATAACTCAAGTATGCTGAAATAGATATCAGAAAAACCGTAATTCAAATAGGTCATCCGGCATTATTTAAAGATCTGCTAATAACAATGTGGCCTGAAGGAAAAAAAGACACTATCACATCCAAAGGTAGAAGACATGAAATCTGTGATGCACTTAATTCCGAACGATTGCAAGTGCAATTTTATGAAAATATAACCATCTGGCACAGACATCGTAGACGATGTGGATGGATTCAGTAGAGCACCTGATTTTGAAGTGAACCCATAATAGATGAATAAATAAAAAAACAATATGTATTTTTTTCCTATTTAGTTAAGCAATAAAGTATCTTTAACAAAAAAGTGCTAACATTTATTTTACAGAAAAGAACCAACCCACATAACCAAAAAATTCAAGCGAATCATGTAATTTTTTTAATTTTCAATAATTCATATCGTATATGCATATTTAAAGCCCAATTATGTTATCAATTAAATTTATATTTATTGTGTAATTAATTTTTTATAATTGTCAAAACTATAACCCTTAAATACTCAATAACTTGTTTTTGGGGTTGGTTCCTTTCAGCTAAAAGCCGTCCAAATAAGAGATGGTGCAATATTGAAAAACTGAAAAACCCAAACATAGGATACAGTGTTAAAGAAGAGCTGAAGAAACTGATGGAGAAAGATGATTTTGAAGATGAGATTGATTTAGAGATTGATAGGCTGTGAAACATGATCAAAGCAGCTCAAAAGTATCTCAAACCGGAAAAAAATATCAAAAAGAAACCTTAGATAACTGACGAAATTTTTCAGCTGCTGGAAAAAAGAAAAGTTGCAAAAAATAAAAATGGAACTGAATACTTTTATACGCATAAACTGATACAGAAGAATAAGAGAGGCTAAACACAGTAAGTTAAAGAAGGATTGTAAAGAAATAGAGGTGTTTCAGGGAAAGTATAACAGTTTTTATGTTCATCTGAAGATTAAGGACAACGGGAATATCCAATAAAAGATCATTCCATTCAATGAGAAGAATCAGAAATTTGTGAAAAATATCTAGAACAGCTTTTCGAAGACAAACGCCCACAACTCCCACCGTTGAAAGATGATTCAGGACCTTCAATTACCATTGATAAAGTCATAGCTATCATAAGGTAAATGTATTTATTTATTAACTGGATAAACCCAATTTTACAAATAAGTATTATTACACAGTATTCAGTAATCAACAGAATAATAATTGACACAGATTACAACCTATTACACATTAAAAATATTGCAAAACTTTATTACCTATTACAAATTTCGATTGACATAACGCAGAATGGATGGATAACTGAGCTAAAAGAAGTCTATGCCTGCTCTACTATTAGTGTTAACATGATGCGAGATTCTTAGAATTGGCGAAGCCCTTGTATAATTGTACCTTAATTCCTGAAACACAGCAACACAATAAAACTGCTGGTTCTAATGGGGTCCATTCTGAATTTTCGAAAACAAAGCATTAAAAGAATAACCCACATATTCAATCAAGTTTATGAAACATGAAATATCCCAATGGAATGGTTAATATCTTAATTTATCGCGCTGCCAAAAAAAAATCAGGAGCGAGGGAATGCGAGGACTTCAGAATAATCAGTCTCGTGAACCACTTATTGAGAGCATTCCTTGAAATCATTCATAGAATGATGAAGCATGTAAAAAATATTCGGAGACTGACTACATTTGAGATGTGGCTCCACAGGGAATGGATTGATCATATAACCAACGGTTTAGTCTCGCAAATTGGAATACCTAGATCACGAAATACGAAACAAGAAATGTTACTAACTACTACAGGAGATTCTGCAGAGAAAAATTCCGGGTAAATGCGACCCAGGCCGTAGGAGAATTTCATGGTTATAAAACCTACTGATCTGGTATTCTACAACGACTACATCGCTTTTCAAGTCAGCAGTTGATGAAAAGGTGATAACCAAGATGATTGCCAACATCCGGACCAGAACTGAAAGATGTAGAAGAAAGGAATTTTCTATATTCGCATTTGTAAATCAGTGAATGGTCTCAAGGAACAACTGCATTCATTGGATATATTTTGGGGGTGTTTGGTGCTCCAAAACCTTGCAGATTATTTAAGAATTCTTGCGATCCCTGCTCCTAGCACATGTTGGCTTACCGAGAGCTTATATGTCATCATTCCTTTTCGTTGTATCTTGTTCATCTGGAACCACACCATAGTATTCGATCAGTTTTGGAACAGCTATATCTGTGATCATGGATTGTCCTTAGGGGATTACTTTTTCTTTAATATCGTGTGAATCAAATTGCAAAGATGCCTCTCATGCACAATTGCTAAAGCATGATATTTTTCATCTGGTTATAATGATGAAGAGCTTTGTACCAGGTATTATTATTGAACCTATCAATGAGTTTATTGGTCAAACACTAAAGATCACGTAAGGAAGCCACAGAATGATGTACACTAAATTGGCATTCTCTAGCAAGCTTACCAGCGAGAACATTGTCTTCATCGGTTAATCCAAGTTAGTTTGAGGTGATTTCTAGTTCTGTTTTAGGCATTTTGAAAATTTTGAGATACAATTTGGTAAAAATACAGTTTCAAAAACCAATTCATTTCAAATAAAATTATAAATCTCTGGAACAGGTGTAAGAAGTAATGCGTTATTGTAATAGTTTAAGCTAAAACACTTACCACGAAAACGATTTTTATTAGTTGGCTGTCGGTAAATCCAGTAATGCATTGATTATGTTACTATTTGATTTTTGTCAGGTTATATCATCAAATTTGGAACGATTTCAAAGAAATTATAGCATACTTTGACCTATTAATTCTCAGAATGGTGTGTAAATGAAGAAGTAGGAATTACACTAGATGCAAAATACCATGATACTGCAGGGTCAGTACTTTGTGGTTCGACGTTACTACGACTTCTATACAGGGTGTTCCTAAATTGAAGGTACAAACGAAAAGGGGAGATTCCTTAAGTCAGTTTAAGAAAAAAAAAGTCCCATAAACATGGGGTCGCAAACGTTTCGTTTTCGAAATACAGAGTGTTGAAGTCTGGATTTTTTTCAAGTTTTTTTCAAAATGTATCTACACTTCACAAGATATTCAACTGAAATTTGGCATAGATATTACATTTGATAGTTCTCACCACGTGACATGGCAATTTCGATAGAAGATCTACAAGGTGATATTTTTTCTGGGACACTGCCACCTGTTCTTCTGCAGAACTTTTTTTTTGGTGAGCAACTGTTAATTTGAAAGAATATAAAAAGAAGCTTGTTCTTATACTAAACTTTTCGGTTTCTTATAGTTTTGTCGTATCTACCAACGATTTCGAGAAAAAAAATTTTGAACGATTCTCTCGAGATTCTCGTAACTATGATAGGAAGGCCAGTTTGTAATCTGTGATGAATGAATTCAGTGTCAGTTTTTATGGAAATTTTCCTGATCTGTATCGATGATTCATAAACATTCGATAAACTCGTATAATCAACACAAAAAATGTATTACACCAAGAACGTGAAATTAAAAAATTTAGAAAGCACTGACGTGAGGTCAGATTGCTTTGGCGCTCTTGTTGAGCTACTTGCGAGTAAATATTCATACCTCAACAAATCTATAAGCTCTCTGATCGGGTGAGCAATAGTCTTTTTCCGTACTATGGGACAATGTGATGCAAATATGAAAGCCCAATGAATAAACAAACCTTTATCTCAATTTGTAAATAACTACTCATAATTTTCACCAAATTTTGTTCTATGCTTCTCCTAAAAACTTACGTCATTGCTTTTCTGAGTTTTGACAACGCCATCAAATTCTTTCTCTATGATAAAAAATTTTTTGATTAATATTACGTCTGTGCTTTTCTGAATTTTGACAATGTCATCGACATCGAATTCTACCTCTATGAATTGTATGAAAATTTTAATTGATATTACGCCAACTGACACTGATATCTAGGTCCGCAAGTTGTCAAACGAATATCGATCTGTGATGGCAAATCTTTCAATGACAAAGCTCGGACTTCATGACATTTCTATTTTTTTCTTGAGTAAATGAAAAAAATGATCATATCTTCAGAAGGAGGAAAGCTACGACAATGAAATTTGAGGATGAGTAAGATATCGGTAACCTCAATATATATACGGATTTTTATTTAAATCTAAATGAAGTCTTAGGAGATATTGAGTATTGAATTTTTTTTTTTTTTGGAATTTTTTAAAAATTTTGTAGCGTGACGATTTCTGCGAAATTTTGCAAGCCGTTTTGTTTCAGCCTCCCTCAATAACATTCCAAGTATCAACTTGATCGGATAGATATTCTATTAGTTATTGAGGAAACAAAATTTCAGATGCTCATAACTACTGAACCATCCGACGGATTTAGCCCAATAACGAACTCGACTTGGATTATTATTAACCTATTCTGAAAATATGAAAACTCTAGCTGATTCCTTTTGGATGCTAGAGAGGATACGGCCGGCCGGCCGGACAGACTCAACTTTCGCGACGAATTCTTCATCAGGGAGTCGAACCCAACCGATTGAGACCATTTTCGGCTCGATATTCCAAAATTACAAACATTCGGGCAAAATGATAGGCACTCTGTTCGGGTGAACAAGAGCGCCAAAAAATATCATAACAAGAAAACCAAGTAACCGCAAAGGACTGAACTACAGCAAATGTTGAAAATGTCCTCCCCCAACTCTTATACAAGCTTCTGTTCTTCGTCTCATAGACGATAGAACTCTTTCAAACACTCCCGGAGTATTCCTAAATGTATCAAATGCGCCTATTATACGATTTCTCAGTTCTTCTACGGTGTTCACGGGTTTCGAGTAATACTAGAGATTTCAGATGGCCCCATAAAAGAAATCTAAACTATTTAAGTCTGGGGATCTAGCGGGCCATGACTGAGAACCCCCCCGTCCAATCCACCTGTTTTCATAATTTTCGTCCAAATACTCCCTTACCAAAACTGAAAAATGAGCAGGAGCACCGTCATGCATGAACCACATTTCTCGTTGTAGCATAAGAGGTATATCTTCCAATAACAAGGGCATATCATTTTCTAAAAAATGTCTGTATGATTGACCCGTTAGTCGACCTGGCAAGAAGAAAGGGCCAATCAAATCATCACCAATATTACCACCCCACACATTTAGTAAAAATTGCTCTTGAAAATGGGTTTCTACATATCCATGCGGATTCTCCTCAGCCCATACGTGTTCATTATGAAAATTGATAATTGAAGTCCTTGAGAAGCAGGCTTCATCAGTGAATAGAATTTGACAATCAAAATAAGGATTCATCAATAGTCTACTGAGGTACCACTGACAAAAACCCTCGGATGAAAATCTCGAGGCAGAAGAGCTTCCACCCTCTGAATATGATAAGGATGTAGCAGAAAATCCCGCAAGATCCGCCAAACAACTTGATGACTTGCATTCAAAAGTACACTAATTTTTCTTTTACTGCTTCTTGGATGTTGTTCTATTTCGTTTATAACTGCCTCTTCGAGTTGTGGTATTCTCACACTGCGTGGTCTCCCAGCATTAATTCTTTTCGTGGAAAAAGATCCAGCTTCTGAAAGACGCCTATGAATATCAGAGAACATTCGATGATTTGGTATCACTCTATTGGGATAGCGTCCCATGTAAAGACGCCTAGCTTCTCTTGCATTTCCATTTGCAGGACCATATATGAAATGCATATCAATCATTTCGGAGTTCGTGATTTTCGGCATGTTTTGATATTGAAATGTGTAGAGGTTCTAATTTCTGATCAAATTATTTTTGTGAGAGTCATAAAAATCATAATGAAATTAATAGTCTAACTACATTCAAAAAAATAAATAGCCACAAATGAGATCACCTTCACTTTTTAAAAAAACAAACGTTCACTAATTTGATGTGTCAAAACTGGTACTGAATTCATTCACCACAGATTACAAACTGGCCTTCCTATCATAGATAAGAGAATCTCGAGAGAATCGTTCAAAATCTTTTTCTCGAAATCGTTGGTATATACGACAAAACTACAAGAGACCGAAAAGTTTAGTATAAGAACAAAGCTTCTTTTTACATTTTTTCAAATTAACAGTTGTTCACCAAAAAAAAGTTCTGCAGAAGAACAGGTGGCAGCGTCCCAGAAAAAATATCACCCTGTAGATCTTCTATCGAAATTGTCATATCACGTGGTGAGAACTCTCAAATGTAATATCTATGCCAAATTTCAGTTGAATATCATGTGAAGTGTAGATACTTTTTGAAAAAAACTTGAAAAAAATCCAAACTTCAACACTCTGTATCTCGAAAACGAAACGTTTGCGACCCCATGTTTATGGGACTTTTTTTTCTTAAACTCACTTAAGGAATCTCGCCTTTTTGTTTGTACGTTCAATTTAGGAACACCTTGTATAGAGATTTACAATCAATATTTTCAACCTTAAGATATTAGTTTACTTCCTGAAGAGGGTCATTAAGAATGGGTAGTCTCTCTACATATTCCAAAAGTTGTCTTATGTCAAGCAACCAAAGCCCTAAACCCAATTTTTCTCATTCTCCCCTTCAACTTGCCCCCACCCTAGGTCTTCGCTCTATCCCCACAGGCACCGACCTTACAGTTCCTACTAGATGCATTTTTGTAATATCGATGAAATAATTCATATTTTGAAATTCTTAGGTGATCCATTATGTGCCTTAGCAACAGTTAAAAAATTAACGGGTGCTCCAAGACGTAAGGATCCAATTTACAAAAGAACTTGCTCAATCATGATGAAAAGGAAAAGGAAGAAGTCAGGCCACACAACGAAAATAGAGTATCCAGGATATAGAATTGGTCACAGGGAATGTGTGATGCCATATTTTTACGTTCCTCCACGGATGGGCTGGTTATGGAATATTCACACGCCTTGTATGAACTTAAAGGTATATTTATTCTATTATATATTCTAAATATCAAAAATGATGTTGATATAAATGACAATGAATAGGTTAACCAAATTTTTGCCTCAGTTTCGTGTGATGTATCATTATTACAAATTTTTCCCATTTCGTTTTGATAACACGACAATTTTATATTACGAAATTTATTAATAGAAGCTAATTAGATATCCAGCCGACTCTTAGAATCTCTCATTCGATAAAAAAAACTGCGAATTTCCTGTTTTGATAATATTCTTAGAACGAGAGGAATATGTTTTCTAAGCCTTGCCATTGTTTTGCTTGATTTATACAGGGTGAGTATTTGACCACTACATTAATCCGACCATGTAACACATGGATCAATAAGTCCCGAGACTAACACTGAAAACAAAATTTTTTTTGCAATTTTTTTTTTATTCATCAACATAATCACCTTCTAGGGTGATACAATCGTTCCAACGCTTTTCCAATTTTTCAATACCATGTTTATAAAAAAAAATTATCTTTCGCTTCAAAATAAGCTTCAGTTTCAGCGATGAATTTCTCATTTGAGCCAAATCTTTTTCCCTGGAGCATTTTTTCCAGATCAGCAAAGAGCCAGTTGTCACTGGGGGGGCAGTTGGGTACTGGGGAAGCAGATCAAAGCCCAATTCGTTCAATTTTGCCATTGTACTCATCGACTTGTGACAGGATTTTTTTTCTCTGCATGTGCGGTCGTTTCTTTGTGATTTCCTGCTTCAAACGCACCAGCAAGTCAATATAATAATCACTGTTGATCAATTTACCTTTTTCGAGGTAGTCAATGAAAATCACGCCATGCGTATCCCAAAAAACTGACGCCATGACTTAGCCAGCTGACTGCTGCGTTTTCGGGAGCTTCGGACGGTTTTCGCCAGTTGTGTGCCACTCAGATGACTGCCGCTTCGACTCTGGAGTGTAGTGATATATCCATGTTTCATCCATGGTCAGGTAACGACGCAAGAAATCTTTTTTGTTGCGAGTAAATAACGATAAACGGCTTTCTGAATCATCGACTCGTTGCTGTTTTTGTTCCATCGAAAGCAATCGCGGCACTCACTTGGTGGTAATCACTTGGCGCTATGTCCGGGCTATATGGTGGATGCGATAAAACCTTCCATCCGAGCTCCCGTAGTTTCTGACAAGTCATCAACGAAGTGTGTGGTCTGGCGTTGCCCTGGTGGAACACTTCACCCTTCCTGTTGGCCAATTCTTGACGCTTCTGGTCGATCGCCTGCTTCAAGCGGTCCAGTTGTTCGCAGTAGATGGTAGAATTAAGCGTCTGGCCATATAGGAGCAGCTCATAGTGGATGATTCCCTTCCTATCCCACCAAACACACAGCAAAACCTTTCTGGCCGTCAATCCCGGCTTGGCCACTATTTGAGACGATTCACTTGCCTTCGACCACGACCGTTTTCGCTTAATATTGTCGTATTTGATCCATTTTTTGTCGCTAGTTACCATCCGCTTCAAAAATTGATCGAGTTCGTTCAGTTTCAGCAGCATATCGCAGGCGTTGATTCGGTCATGAAGGTTTTTTTGCGTCAGATCATGCGGCACCCAAAAATCAAGCTTTTTTTGTATCCAGCCTTCCACAGATGGTTAAAAATGGTTTTTCGACTAACTCCCATCTCCTGGGCGATATCACGAGATGCCACATGCCGGTCTAACTCGATGTATTCCATGATTTGATCGGCATTTGTCGTCACAGGTCTTCCGCCGGCTGGCTTATCCATAGTGTCGTTTTCACCGGCACTGAATCGTCGAAACCATTCCTCGCGTTCGAACTGATAGAGTACCATCCCCAAAACACCATTAATCTCACGGAACCTTTCTCTAGCGGATTTGCCTTTAACGAAGGAAAACTTTAAAATAGTGAACTACATGTTCACACGTCCATAACTGTTGAACGCAATATCCAAACTAATCATGCATAGCTTCATTTTGTAGTATATGTCAAGACCTTTAAAATTATGTATAGTATTCCCAGTTATGAGCTCTGTAGCGTTTTGTACATAGCCGCGAAATTCAAAAGACTTGGCAAGATATTATAAAGCAGATACATTTCGCGCACATTCCTCAACTTGCATAATTTCATAAATATAATCGTTCTTGTTGAAAAGATGTTTAGTTGGTTCGTTTCCTGAAAGGACAGAATATTTTTTTTTCATTTCATTTATTCATTAGCAATCAGAATACAATAAAATAATTCTATAAGCTAATCAGATGTCTGTAGAGCATGAGGCTCTGAAGTGGGTTTATAGGGTCTTCTCCAATGAAAAGACCTCTTCTGTCCTACTTAAGGTCTGCTGGCCAATTCCTTTTGAGTCTTCGGGTGGTGTGTGGTTCTAGCAATGGCTGTAGAAGGTCGTTTATGTGTCCGTGTAGTTTGTCGTGGTGTTTCTGGCTCTTTTCCTTTATGACGTCCATAACATAAGGTATTTTTAGATCTTCGTGCAATGTTTGATTGGTCACATACCATGGTGCATTTGCTATCATTCTTAGTATTTTCGATTGGCTTCTCTGTACTATAGATACGTTGGACTTAGAAGTACATCCCCACAGTTCAATACCATATGTCCAAATAGGCTTTATGACTGCTTTGTATATGAGAAGTTTGTTTTCCATCGACAATTTAGATTTCCTGCCTATGAGCCAATACAGCTCTTTAACTTTCAGGTCTATTTGCTTCCTTTTTTTAACCACGTGTTCCTTCCATGTTAATTTGTTATCTAAGTGAATTCCCAAATATTTTGTATTATTTGATACTGGTAACTGAATGTTATTTAACTGAACAGGAGGGCATTGTCCTTTTCGAAGCGTAAAATTGATTTGCATTGATTTTGTCTCATTGATCCTGATTTTCCATTTGTTGAGCCATTCTTGTATTTTATCAAGGTGCGTTTGTAAAATATTGGATGCTTTTTCAGGATTTTCGTCGGTTGCAAATATTGCAGCATCATCTGCGAATGTTCCGATTGTTGTGTTAGCACATGTGGGCAGGTCTGCTGTATACACCAAATATAGAAACGGACCAATAACACTCCCTTGAGGAACGCCTGATTGTATGGGATAAAGATCGGATACTTTATCGTTGACCCTTACTCTAAAGCTTCTTCCGGTAAGATAAGATTTCATCAGTAGGAAATAGTATAGCGGTAGACACTTTTTGATCTTGTATAACAGTCCTTTGTGCCAGACTTTATCAAAGGCCTGACTGACATCCAAAAAAGCAGATGTACAGTATTTTTTGTCTTCCAGGGCTTTGCTGATTTCACGGCTTATTCTGTGAATCTGTTGTGTGATGGAGTGATGAGCTCTAAAGCCAAATTGGTGTTGAGGGATTATTTCTTGGTTGTTGATATCTGACTTTATTCTCAACAGCAATAACTTTTCCAATATTTTAGACAGAATCGGCAGTAAGCTGATTGGTCGATATGAGGAGACATCATTTGGATTTTTGCCTGGTTTTGGAAAGAGAATTATTTCAGCATTCTTCAGTTGATCAGGCCAATAGTTTTGTCTTAGCATAGTGTTGTATATTTGCGTCATTAAATATAATCCAATCTTTGGGAGTTCTTTGAACATTTTTGGTGTGATCTTATCCATTCCTGCTGCTTTCCTTGGATTTAAATATTTGATTTCGTTTTGGACTTCTTTCAATGTGAGTTTTTTGATAGTGGTGACATTTGATGGAGTATATAAAAGTTCTCTTTCGATTTCATCGTCTTGGAGATTATCATTGGGTGTGAATACTCTGGCTAGATGTTCAGCAAATGTTTTAGATTTTGCTTCGTCCGTTCTTGACCAATGAAGTGTTGATCCTTGCGATTTGCGTATAGGTGCTATATGAATTTTTGGCCTTTTTGAATTTTTTATCGGTTTCCACACTGTGTTAGGGTAATTCCGAGGGAGATGACCGTACGGGAGAGATTGCCAATAGAAAAAAATTCACGTAATAATCCATAGATGGCACTACTTTTAATTTAGTTCGATTCGTTCCCGCGCGGGCAACAAGTGTTTATCGATTTATGTGTGAAAAATATATGAAAAGGTGAGTAATTCAGCTTTGTTTGTTAATAACATGTTAGATCTAAGCTAAGGTGTTGATATATGAGGTGGTCACAAAAAAATGTCGGTAGTTTCGCGTGTTTTTGTTATTCTTTTGTAATGTAAGGAAACTTTCTCGTATTCTAATCTCAAAATTAACTTTAAAAGTAAGACGTTAATTAATAAATTAGAAGTAAGTGCCTATTATGAAATGCTTGAAAGGATTCTTACTGATAATGACCTAATAAATAAACCTGGTAATATTTACAATATGGATGAGTCTGGGTTACAATTAAGTAATCGACCCATATTTTGGCTGAAAAAGGTTCTAAAGCAGTAGCCATGTCAACGTCCACAGAAAAAGGAGAAACCATCACAGTGATTGGTTGCTGCAATGCTGAAGGTAATTTTATGACGCCTGCATGCATTATGAAAGGGCAAAGAAAGAAACCTGAATTTGGAGATGGACTGCCTCCAGGCTCAGTGGTATATATGTCACCAAAATCCGCGTATATTACCTCTGACATATTTCTAGAATGGATGAAATCACATTTCTTGCCGCGAAAACCAGATGGCAAAGTGCTTCTTTTGCTAGACGGCCATTCTACACACTGCAATGCAGTTAAAATGTTGGAATTTGCAAATGAAAATGACATCATCCTACTTTCGTTGCCATCACATACGTCTCACTATCTACAGCCACTGGATGTTGCTGTTTTCAAGTCTCTTAAATCTTTCTTCTATGAAGCCTGCAGGTTATGGATGAAACAGCACCTTGGACGCCGTTTAAGAAGACAACAATTTGTGGTTGTGGTGAAAATTATTACATGACACAATTATTTGAAGACTGGATACAATGCAATTTATGCAGGCTCTGGTTGCACGAAAATTGCACAGAGTTTGAGAATATGTGTTCGCACTGGGGCAATAAGAAGAAAAAGGTGTTAAAAGATCTCAAGGGAAAAGGGAAAGGCAAAAAAAGCACCGGCTATCTCTCCCCGACCACTACGGCCATCACCCCCGGACACTCTGGGAGAGATGGCCAGTCGTAGTTTTTTTTTAAGTTTAAAATTATATTGTTTGCGTTATTTAAAGTAATTGATCGTTTATGATTGATAAGATTAATAAATAAAGGTTAAGTTCTATATTAATACAGCGTTTTATTCCTCATAATTTCTTCACAGGAGGGTCTTAAATTTACTTGGGCCATCTCTCCCGGACTTACCCTACCATATCTATTGAGCCCCATAACATAATTTTTGAAGGATTGTTCTCTGTGTTCTTTCATCTTGAATTTTAATTGGTTTGTTAGTCTGTTTAGGATAGTTTTATCTGTAGGTGAGTGTGTTTGATGCCAATTTTGTCTTGCTTTTTTCTTCTGGTTCAGGAGTCTCTTGATTGCGTCTGGAATATTGTATGCTTTGTACGTTTGTTGTGATGTAGGTGTGGCTTTCTGCACAGCTTCTTTAAGGATATCAATAAATGATGTTAGCGCTTCATCTATCTCTCTGTTGGTTTTAAGGCTCACATTGAGTCGTATATTTTCTTCTATTATTCTTCTGTATTCGTTCCAATCTGTTTTTCTATTATGTAGGCGAGGAATTGGTTGTTTGTGGATTATGAGACTGCTTATGGTGGCTATGATAGGGGAGTGATCTGAGGATAATTCATAACTTGGTATAACACTCATATAGGAGGATGAAATGCCATTTATTATAAAGAAGTCTAATAAATCTGGGGTTTTATTAGGATCCGTTGGCCAATAGGTTGCGGACCCAGTTGATAGGATGGTATAGTTTTCTTCTTGGATGAGTTTTGCCAGTTCTCTACCTTTTGTTGTGGTAAGTCTTGAACCAAAAAGGGTGTTCTTGCTATTAAAATCGCCTCCAGCTATGAATTTTGATCACAGAGTTTCGAAGAAATCCTTGAAATCCTGAATATAGCCAGCGTTATCGCAAAATCGAGTAACAGCAAAAATTAAAATTTTTAGGAAACATTTAACATTGCCTTATTTCGTGATAATTGTGAAAAATTAGATTCCGCTTTCATCACTTCATCTGGATACACATTTGCTCTCGAGAAATTGATTTCACTTTCTTCCTAAAACTTTCTTTATCGAGTATGATTTTCTGATATTTTTGATTATCTTTTAATATATTTCTTTTGGTTTAAGCCAAGAAGAGGCTGGCGACCAGGAGCGATCACAAAAGCCGTAGCAAAAGCTATCTTAAAGCATAAAAAAACAGCAAGTCATGAAAGTCGCACAGAAAAGAAAGTGAGAAAAAGAAAAAACGACGACGACTCTTCCCATGACATGATATGTCCAAAACCAACTCTAGAAATAAAGAAACGGGAGGGAATATACCACATCACTATGAACCCCTTAAAAGACCCTGAAAATCTAGAGATGAACGAGGACCCCTATGTAGACTGCAACCCTATGCAATTCAAGGTCGCCAAAACTAACATTGATGATCCAGATGTCATCTGTACTGATCAAGGGGAAATCTATAAGTACGACTCTTCGTCCGATGATGAGTTAGATATCCAAGTTACATCACCGGCAGGTATAATTCATCCTGACAGACCCACACTCAAAAAAATTGTAAGCGTGAAAGAGACGCAATATAACATAAAAGATATTCCACCTCCTGATAAATCTAAAGGTAAGAAAAAGAAAAAAGGTGGTAAGGGTAAAGATGACGAAGGAAAAGATGGAAAAGAGAAAGCTGCTAATGAAAAAGGAGAAAAAGACAAAAATGAGAAAGGAAAAGGTGATAAGGATAAAAATATGAAGAACAAAGTTGAACAAATGTCAAAAGAGAAAATTAGCAAGGAGCCAGCGAAGAAGGAAAAGAAGTGATATGAACTCAAACATTGTTATATTTAGTTACTAAAGTAAAATTGTCATCAACATATCATTGTCACGAATACATATACGCATTCAGTGGTTTTTTATTTTATAATTTTTCAACTTACTTCGAAAAGCTGTTTGCCAGTTTGCTGGTATTGTCATTTGCTTGGAGAAGAATCCTATGAGTAGAGGCATGAGTAATGAGACGCCGACAACTAAACCACCAGCAAGGAGGAGAGCTCCAACGTTTACATTCGCTATTGAACCCTGGGCTAACGCCATTGACTTCTTTACTGGGATTGTAATAAATGGTACAGAAAAATCCAGTTCAACCTGCAAATGGATATTGGTTTTTCAATCGCATAGCATGAGTCCATTTATTCATTGGTGTGACGAATCTTGAGTACAAGATTATATTCACGAATATGTTCAATATTACTATTGCAAAATATTTTTTTTTCATTTCATTTATTCATTAGCAATCAGAATACAATAAAATAATTCTATAAGCTAATCAGATGTCTGTAGAGCATGAGGCTCTGAAGTGGGTTTATAGGGTCTTCTCCAATGAAAAGACCCCTTCTGTCCTACTTAAGGTCTGCTGGCCAATTCCTTTTCAGTCTTCGGGTGGTGTGTGGTTCTAGCAATGGCTATAGAAGGTCGTTTATGTGTCCGTGTAGTTTGTCGTGGTGTTTCTGGCTCTTTTCCTTTATGACGTCCATAACATAAGGTATTTTTAGATCTTCGTGCAATGTTTGATTGGTCACATACCATGGTGCATTTGCTATCATTCTTAGTATTTTCGATTGGCTTCTCTGTACTATAGATACGTTGGACTTAGAAGTACATCCCCACAGTTCAATACCATATTTCCAAATGAGCTTTATGACTGCTTTGTATATGAGAAGTTTGTTTTCCATCGACAATTTAGATTTCCTGTCTATGAGCCAATACAGCTCTTTAACTTTCAGGTCTATTTGCTTCCTTTTTTTAACCACGTGTTCCTTCCATGTTAATTTGTTATCTAAGTGAATTCCCAAATATTTTGTATTATTTGATACTGGTAACTGAATGTTATTTAACTGAACATGAGGGCATTGTCCTTTTCGAAGCGTAAAATTGATTTGCATTGATTTTGTCTCATTGATCCTGATTTTCCATTTGTTGAGCCATTCTTGTATTTTATCAAGGTGCGTTTGTAAAATATTGGATGCTCTTTCAGGATTTTCGTCGGTTGCAAATATTGCAGCATCATCTGCGAATGTTCCGATTATTGTGTTAGCACATGTGGGCAGGTCTGCTGTATATAACAAATATAGAAACGGACCAATCACACTCCCTTGAGGAACGCCTGATTGTATGGGATAAAGATCGGATACTTTATCGTTGACCCTTACTCTAAATCTAAAGCTTCTTGCGGTAAGATAAGATTTCATCAGTAAGAAATAGTAAAGCGGTAGACACTTTTTGATCTTGTATAACAGTCCTTTGTGCCAGACTTTATCAAAGGCCTGACTGACATCCAAAAAAGCAGATGTACTGAGTTTTGCTTACTCAATTCGACGTTGATCCCAAGAGACGAAAAATTGGATTTACTGAGCATATTAGATTAATATATTGGAGATACCTAGGACTAGAACTGAATAAAATAACTCTACCAAAAATTAGATCTCTAGAAAGAGTATACATTAGAGTATACAGCATGCATGTAGAAAATTTGTAAATCTGAATATTTAATATCTCCGCAATTTTTTCTAGTTATGTCACTCTAAAATTTGAATATCAAACCGAAAATGGTCGTCTCACTTGGGTTCGACTTCCTGATGAGAATCTGTTAAAAGTGAGTTTGTCCAGCTGGCCTCACAATTACTTTATTCTAAAGAAGATAAGATAGAGTTTACATATTTTATATAGATTGATTGTCCAGATATTTCGATCAAGTTCGTTATTGGACCAAATCCTTTGAATAGCTCAGCATTTATGGACATCTGGAATTTCATTTCATTAATAACTCCTGAAATATAACGGGTCATCCAAAAAACGCGCCTACATGTTTCTTTGAAATAAAACACAAACTATTTGCAATTATTTTCAACCTGTTTCATTTAAGTAGGTATGATCCATTACAATTATGAGTGGAATAGAATATCATTCAAATGTCCACCACGACTGAGTCTGCAGACATCAATCCAAATATCGAAATTTTCAATGACTTTCCGACATGTTGGTGATGTTATTTCACGAATTGAATGAATGTTTGTGGCTTATTAGCATATACTCGACTTTTCAAAAAATTCCCACAAAAGAAATCTAATGGTGTTAGATCACATGACCTTGGAGATCAATTGAAATCTGCATTTCGTGAAATTACACGTTGAGGAAATTTTTATCGCAAAAAAGTAATGCTTTCTCCAGTTGTGTGACGTATAGCACCGTCTTGCTGGAAATAGACGTCTGACACATCAATACAGGGTTTTCGGCACATGGACCGTCAAATTTTTTTGGGGCGTTGGTAGGGTCATTTGCTACCTTTTCAGTCTTGGAACCTGGGTCCTTAGTATTACGGTTACGGAGGTATGATTTTTTCAGTAGGTTTTTCTAAATTACCCAAAATGTACCCTTCGAAGCCCCATAACTTTTTTTGCGTGTGCTTTTACATGCATTTTTTTTATTGTATTAAGTCTACATGAGTGTATGTTTGAAAAAATACGTATTTATTGTTACAGATAACACCACAAAATTAACACGTGGGCCTTTTATTAAAAAAAATTATGAAAGTATGAAAACATCTCCACTCCTATTGAAATTTTAAAAATAGTTACAGCTATTACAAACTTAGTTTAATTTTAAAATGTTCTTTGGTTTATAACGTTGCTAACCATATGCTATTTACGTTAGTCAATAAATAAAAAAATACTACAAATAGCGTTTTAGATAAAATAGCAAACTAAAGGCCAGATTTTAGTAAAATGCAGTTTTTGTATGATTGTTTATTTACAAAGTAAAATAACTCGATTCTTTAACGTAAATTCTGTTCGAATTGTTCTCCTCTACACCGAATGCACGCCCGACACCTTTTTCTGATTTCGACCGTTGTAGTGGCTAGCAACATTTCTTCTTTCATTACAACAAATGCCGTGTTTATGCGTTCAATCAACACCTCTCTTGTAGGTACTTCTGTGAAATAAACCAATTCTTTGGCTCTACCCCAGACACGGTAATCTAAAGGTGTTAGGTCTGGAGATCTTGCGGGCCAAGGGATGGGGCCGGCTCTGCCTATCCATGAATTTGGAAAAGAGTTGTCGAGGTGATCTGGAACTTCTCTCAGGAAATGTGCCGGGCAACCGTCATGCTGGAACACAATCAGCACGTCTTCATCGAAGCCCGGAACATCGGCTAGTAGCTCCGGCAGAGCATTCTGCAAAAAATGCAAATAAGCAGGCCCACTTAGTCGCTTAGTTGCTTGTAGTTGGATCTTCTTCAAAGGCTTGAAGTATTTGATCGTCAACTGCTACATGGTGTTGCCTCACATTGACCCGAGGCTCATAAAAATATCCAGTCTCTCTTAATCGTCGATAAGTCGTCGAGAATGTTTCGTGGTGGGGTAATCTTCGATCAGGAAATTTGGCTTGATAAATCCTTTGAACTGCACGAGCAACACCATCGGCCTTGCCATATGCTATCACCATATCAGCATACTCAGCGTTGGTGAAATTAGGCATACCAACAACCAAAATTAAAACAACAGTAGCAAAAATTCGATAAAAGAAACAAAAACAAAAAAATACAAATTTAAAAAACTGAACAACGCGGCACAGAGACTTTCAACAGCAGAGACAGTTAAATCTCGATTGACGGTAGGGTCAAGTCAGCGGCGACTAACCATATCCAACCTAAGGACAGAAATAGTAATAATAATTCACACGCGTCTAAAACGGGCAGGTAAAATTTCCTTGCTCGCTGTGTTGTGTCGAAATCCGTACTTTTATTTAGGTGCGACTTTCTTCACTCTTCTGACTAAAACCTTATTTGCAGTATTATTTTTTTTATTGACTTACGTAAATAGCATATGGTTAGCAACGTTATAAACCAAAGAACATTTTAAAATTAAACTAAGTTTGTAATAGCTGTAACTTTTTTTTTAATTTCAATAGGAGTGGAGATGTTTTCATACTTTCATAATTTTTTTTTTTAATGAAAGGCACACGTGTTAATTTTGTGGTGTTATCTGTAACAATAAATACTTTTTTTTTAAACACACACTCATGTAGACTTGATACAATAAAAAAAATGCATGTAAAAGCACACGCAAAAAAAGTTATTGGGCTTCGAAGGGTACATTTTGGGTAATTTAGAAAAACCTAATAAAAAAATCATACCTCCGTAACCGTAATACTAAGGACCCAGGTTCCAAGACTGAAAAGGTAGCAAATGACCCTACCAACGCCCCAAAAAAATTTGACGGTCCATTTGCCAAACACCCTGTATAAATCAATTGTGTCCATCAAAAGTCTCTCAAAATTGATTGGTATCGCTCAGCATTCACAGCAACAGCATTTCCAGCATCATCTTCGAAGAAAAATGGCCCAATGATTCCATTTGCCCAAAATGCACACCAAACAGTAACTTTTTTTAGGTGTAGAGATTTTTCATGAATAACACGAGGATTTTCATCATCCCAGATACGACAATATTGCTTATTGACGAATCCATACATTGTGAAATGAGCTTCGTCACTAAACAAAATTTTGCTTGAAAACAATGGATCTGTCGTTTGTTGTTCAATAATCCAATTAGCTAAATTTCGACGTTGTAAATGGTCTATTTCTTGCAATTTCTGGGTTAATTGAATTCTATATGCGTGTGAAAGCAAATCTTTATGCAAAATCCTCCATAAGGAGCCATAAGATATGCCCAATTCTTGCGAACGACACGAAATTGACGTTGTCGGTTCATTTTCAACACTTTCACTAACAGCATGTCATTTGAAAATATGTCACGTGTAGAAATTATATAGTGCTGACATCTAGGCGTTATATTTGGATGACCCTTTACAACTGATCATATCTTCTCAGCTTTTCTAAAAGCTAATTTTTTGCCTTGAAAACGATTGGAGATGATTGTGGTCCATGCCCAAATAATAATTCTACAGGGTTCCATCATCAAACAACTAGAAATTCGGTGTGGGCCCGAATTATTTCAAAGAGTCGAAAGTTACGCAAGACACTCCACTAAATTGGCAAAGAAATGTAACCGCCTAACATTCATTCATCTAGCCAGAGATCGAAACCTAATACCTAATAAGTAAAGATCTAAATGAAGACCAAACCTCTTCCCAACAAAGGTCCCAAATTCTTCATAATTCTTAAAGTGATACCAAAAATTTAAATCACGATAGCAAATGAAGAAACAGCACTAAAAATTCAAATTCCTGAGAAAGTCATAGAATATAGATAGAAAATCAGAACACAGAGACAAAAGCAATATTCTCAAATATCACAAACAACAAATCCCCAGCGTCTGTGGCATGGTGCACACAAGCAATACTGATGAGTCCAATGTGTATGCGAGAGAAAAGCTACATTGGTGACCCCGACGATGGGAAAGGTAGTCTTTACGATGTGTCTTGGAAAACAGACGTTCGACACTGAGTAGCAAAAATGGTAATGAAAATACTCGCTCCCATATCTGTTACTTCCAACTAAACTCTGGGCGCTCTTCCTAGCACGTACGATACGTGCTCCTTAATCTGCCGAGGTATCGCGAATCAGTATAGGTGGCAATCACTCGTCCGCTCGATACTGCAAGATGCAGCTCAGCTCAGGTGGCAATCACCAGGCTGCACCGATAAACCATTTATACGCTCAGGTTTCGTTCCTCCGTCACTTAGGGGGAGCAATGTGACGATTCTTCATGACACCCCACATAGCGTGTATCAACAGCGGTCTGGGGTATTCTAGTGGTTAGATTGAGACTCAAGATGCCACTCGGCCCGGATTCAAATACATATAACAGAGAACAAATCCCCTACGTCAATGGCATGGCGCCTACAAGCCATACTGATGAGTATAATGTATGTGCGCCAGGGACAAAATGCGCAGTGGTGGTAAACCTACAACCGAAAATACATAAAATAAATATGCATTTACAACCCAGTGTGAGTTCCAGGAATTCACAAGGTCAACAATTGGCTAAGGTTCTTCTGTAAATTATATGTCCTTTAAAAATTCATTCATGATTAAAAGTACAAAAGATTCCATAGAAATAATAAGAAACCAAGAAATCTTTGAAAACGACATCATGGTCATCTTCAATGTTTTGAGATTGTTCGTCAATTACCTAACGGATAAAATACTTACAATCGTAAGAAATCGGCTTGAATATGATCAAACACTAAGAAAAAGAACCACACTTAACGTGAAAGCAATGATGTAAATTTCCATTTGCATAGACACAGCATACTTCCAATTTGAAAAGATTTTTATCAACAAGAATTTGGAATGTCTCCTATTTGATCTGATTTATAATAGGTTGTCAATTATCTCCCATCCCCCTTTTTGTCTTTTGAATTTCGCGGCTATATACAAAGCGTACAGAGTTCATAACTGGGAATACTATACATAATGTGAAAGGTCTTGACATAACCTACAAAA
Source organism: Micraspis discolor (assembly GCA_030674115.1). Lineage (NCBI taxonomy): Eukaryota > Metazoa > Arthropoda > Insecta > Coleoptera > Coccinellidae > Micraspis > Micraspis discolor. Next base: position 715,033 of record JARTUT010000010.1, on the reverse strand, counting down.
CGAAGCTATGCATGATTAGTTTGGATATTGCGTTCAACAGTTATAGACGTGTAAACAGGGAGTTAACTAACGCCGAAATTCGCTCTAGTTTAAAGTTTTCCTTCATTAAAGGCAAATCCGTGAGATTAATGGTGTTTTGGGGGATGGTACTCTATCAGTTCGAAACGCGAGGAATGGTTTCGACGATTCAAAACCGGTGAAAACGACACCATGGATAAACCAGCCGGCGGAAGACCTGTAACGACAAATACCGATCAAATCATGGAATACATCGAGTTAGACCGGCATGTGGCATCTCGTGACATCGCCCAGGAGATGGGAGTTAGTCACCAAACAATCTGCAGAAGGCTACATACAAAAAAAACTTGATGATGATGACTTGACGCAAAAAAAAACATTCTGGACCTAATCAACGCCTGCGATATGCTGCTGAAACGGAACGAACTGGACCAATTCTTGAAGCGGATGGTGACTGGCGACAAAAAATGGATCACATACGACAGTATCAAGCGAAAACGGTCGTGGTCGAAGGCAAGTGAATCGTCTCAAATAGTGGCCAAGCCAGGATTGACGGCCAGAAAGGTTTTGCTGTGTGTTTGGTGGGATTGGAAGGAAATCTTCCACTATGAGCTGCTCCTATATGGCCAGACGCTTAATTCTACAGAACTGCGAACAACTGGACCGCTTGAAGCAGGCGATCGACCGAAGCGCCAAGAATTGGCCAACAGGAAGGGTGAAGTGTTCCACCAGGGCAACGCCAGACTACACACTTCGTTGATGACTCGTCAGAAGCTACGGGAGCTCGGATGGGAGGTTTCATCGCATCCACCATCTAGCCCGGACACAGTGCCAAGTGATCACCACCTGTTCCTCTCCATGGCGAACGCCCTTGGTGGTGTAAAGTTGAACTCAGAAAAGACTTGTGAAAAGTGGTTGCCGAGTTCTTTGCAAATAAGGAGGGGAGCTTCTACGAAGGAGGTATCATAAAGTTGCCGTCTAGATGGAAACAGATTATCGAACAAAATGGCGCATATTTGAACTAAATCCGATCACTGTAACACTTATATTTATATCATATTATTATAAAGCATTGAATAAAGAGCAAAAAAGCGGAAGGGAGATATTTGACAACCTATTATATGGAGAATTTCGAACAAAAAGCTTTCAACCAAATTATGGAATAGATATGTAAATGATATTATCCTCATTTGGCAACATGTAATAACACTTTAGATGGATTCCATCAACATCTTAACAATCAAGAATGATCTATTAAATTCACAATGTGTATCTACAAAAAAACATCAAACAAAGGTCAATATCTACATTTCAATTCCAACCATCAAGTAAATACTAAATTGAGAGTGGCAAATGTTTATATGATAGAGCATCAAATTTGCTCTACCCAACAAGATAAAAATGAGGAGAACTTGCAACCTATAGCACAATGCGCTGTCATAGATATAAATGGACGGGAGAACAGAACTGATTTTGACCTTGAAATCTTCAGCAGAAAGTCTAACCCTGTCGTTTGAGACTATTTTCAGCTGAAAGTTTTAAAATAAGAGAAAATGTGACGTAATGTTAAAGCGAATACACAAACAGATAATCTATGTCTAAACTAAAATCTTATTTCAAAGGTCTACAGCTAACAAATATCATGAACTTTTTGATGATACTCACAGATATACCTTCATCCAAAGTATTGAAAGAAATCAATCTGCTTTGCCGTGATGAAAATGCAGATTTGCTCAGCATATCAATTTTGTCCGAGAAAACACTGCTGTTCTTATACGAAAAGCTCATATCCACTAAAACAAATATTAGAAAAATTCTAAAAAACATAGCGAGCACCTGTCTTCTCATCTGAAGGTTTGAAGAGAGTGAGTATTCGATGCGTTCAAACCAAAGACGTAACATCCTGTTGCGTTATCAGAAGCGCAGTCCCCTAGACAAAAAGAGTAATTGGGCGTGTAAGATGAGAACACCATAATCCAAACCTTAGAGGATAAGTAAATTTGAGACAATAGCGAAAGCACATATTTGCGTTAATCGAATTATAACTTATTGCAAAACAAGATCTTATCAGGAAGGTGCAACTGCGTTGTCATTTTGTTCTTCCGTAATCTATGAGAAATTGCTTAACGCAAGGCTGGTTTTGGCGATATTACTCCTTCAAAGGAGGAACTGTGTCATTGTAAAGAGTTCAATTCAAGATTGAACGAGCCTCCCCAAAATCACTATCGTTTATAACGTTCTCATTACCTGCTTTAAAAGCGAATAATGACCCGAAACATCATATTCAGAAAGTAATTTTGGGATGTGGGTTCCTACAGAGTGTTTCATTGGTTGTGGATGTTCTTAGAGGGTATATAAGAGTGTGGAAATTCAATCTTTGAAAAATATATACAATTATTGGCGTTTACTGTCTTTATACCCTAGATTTTTTATGAATAGACAACAAAGCCTGATCACGTGATTGTGCAGTCATTATGATCACAGTTTGAGGTCAGTTTTAATCAATTCTGTCATCTGAACGTCGGTTTCTAAGATAATGTGTAATTTGCATGATCTATAATTAGACGTTCACAGTCATCTACCTTTTTACTTGTTTCTGTTTCTGTAGGGGTGGATTTTGATGGGTAGCTTATTGAGATCATATAACTTGATGATAAAGAAATTTTCATTCTGTAGAGTATGCCATGGGTGCGGTTTTTTACTTCTCACGGTTGATACTATCGACCAGATCACTGATTTCCAATTTTTTGGCGCTCTTGTTAACCTGAACAGAGTGCCTATCATTTTGCCCAAATGTCTGTAATTTTCGAAAATCGAGCCGAAAATGGTCTCAATCGATTGGGTTTGACTCCCCGATGAAGAATCCGTGGCGAAAGTTGAGTATGTCCGGCCGGCCGTATCCTCTCTAGTATCCAAACGAGATCAGCTAGCGTCTTCATATTTTCAGAATAGGTTAATTGTCCAAATATCTCGGTCAAGTTCGTTATTGGGCCAAATCCGACAGATGATTCAGTAGTTATGAGCATCTGAAATTTTGTTTCCTCAATAACTACTAGAATATCTACCCCATCAAGTTGATACTTGAAACATCGTTGAGGGAGGCTGAAACAAAACGGCTAGCAAAATTTCGCAGAAATCGTCGTGCTAGAAAATTTTTAAAAAATTCCCAAAAAAAAATTTTTCAATACTGACTATCTCATAAGATATTTTTCGGATTTCAATAAAAATTCGTGAATATACAGGGTCTTTCACGAGGAACCCCACCCATATTTATACGGTAAACTACTGAACGTATTTTCATGAAATTCAGCACTTATAAGTATTTCACGATGCTGATGAAATCTAAAATATTTTCAAGGCATGAGCACCTCCAGTTTTTCCTGAAATGACGTCAACGTCCGTTTTTGAAATTAGAACACCATTTTTTTAATTGCAGAAATAGATTCCTTAGAAAATTTCAAGTTATTTTGATGTAACATTTTTCAGTTTTGGTTGGAAAATTCTCTCCGAGCGGGAAAATTCGAAAAAAAATCGAAAATAGAGCTCCGCTGAAACAAGAATAACTTCGAGGTTTTTGGATGGAAAATTTTCATTTTTGGGATTTTTCAAGATGTAAGATTGATGTATCCACTTTAAAAATCGAAATCGCGATTCATGATACAGGGGGTGAAAAAATCGCTTTCAAATTTAGAGATGACAAAATCGTGAAAAATCAATTTTTTCAAATTAGAACCCCATTTTTTTCATGGCAGATATTGAATCTACGTTAAAAAATAATGTGAGTGTATGCATCACACCCTTGCCCTAAAGTGAATATTTTCTGAGTTATTCACAAAAAACTGTTTTTCGTCTTGAATTTTCAGCTATTTCTTTTCCCTTCACGCTAAAAAGATGAAATTTTCAGGAACTGTTATTTAAACCATGCTGTAGATTTTTCACCCCTTCTTGAAACCGACTTCACGTTACTATTAGGAGAACCATGGCAAACTCTCGCAGTTATAACTAGTGAAGATGCTCAAAGTTGTGACCGTTAATTTCTAGACATTTATTTAATTCTCTCAGGAATGCTTCGTGCGTTGCTCTTCTTATTTCATCGGGAGGAAGAGATCTGCAAAAGTGTTTAAAAAACAAATTTTCAATAGTTTCAAGCCTATGTATCTAAAAATCTAAACAAACCTGAAAGCATTTCTGACTCGTTCTATGCAGTCCTCTTTATCAGTCAGGTGAGTTGAGTAGACAATATTTTTATCCTACCCCAAACATAATAGTCTAAAAGAGTTAAATCGGGAGAACGTGGTAACCAAAAATGTGGACCATTGTTCGCCAACCATCGATCTTCAAATAGCCTGTATAGGATATTTGACACATTGAGTGAATTCTGTGGAGGCACGCCATCTTGTTGATACCATAAGTCATTATGGTTCTGTACTAGCGGCTCCATTATTTGAGTCAATATGTCTGAATATCTATCTCCTAAGGGAGAACATTCTTTAAATAATGCAAACATGTGTAGTGTTCTATCTTACCAGTTAAAGTCCCATCATAAATGTGAACATCGAGAATTGCATTATTTTTGATAGCGCAAAAAACATTGAAACTCCAGGTCTCTTGAAAGTTCCATTGTCTGAAGTGGTGGTTGTTCTCTTCATCCCAATAATGACTGTTATGCCTATTGAAAGAACCATTCTTTGTGAATTTAGATTCATCTGTCCAAATTATACAGTCCAAAAAGTTTTCATTCTCTTGAAATCGAATCATCATAGCTTCTCAAAACTCTGTTCTCCTGACGAAATCAGTTTCCTTCAAATGCTGTACCCTATTGATTTTATATGGGTGCATTTTATGTTTTTTTAATATTCTCCAAACACTCGATTGAGATAATCCCAGGGCAATCTCTGCATCTTTGAAAGAATTTTGAGGATTCACACGAAAATATTCAAGAACTGTAATTTCGTTGTTCTCATCTTCTACTACACTTTTTTCTCTGTGTATAGTTTTCTTAACGAAAGATCCGACATTTCTCAAATTTGTCATGGTTCTGTTAATGGTATCTCTCGTTGGTCTGGGTCGGTCAGGAAACCTCTCAATGAACAGTCGAATCGTTCTATCTACAACTTTATTACATTCTCCATGAAGTAGAATGAGATTTAAATAATCTTCATTGGTAAAATTAGGCATAGTGATCGATTTTATAACTCAATACGACTTATCACCAAATTAATAGTAAACACAAAATGCTACTGAATAAAGAGGAATTTGGCAGATGTAATTAATGATATCGATCATTAAAAAAAAGAATGTAAAACATGGTAAGTTTTTGCATATGATTCATAAGGAATTATTTATTTATCACTGGAGAGAAAACCGATGGCCGATTAGTTGATATAAAGAGGTTTCCGATACAAATTCGAATCCAAATTCGTCATCTATTTAGGAACAACCTGTAACTTTTTTCTCTTGCATATTAGGGTAGTAAAATCTAAAACATGGTTTAAGTAAAAGTTCCTGAAAATTTCATCTTTTCGGAGTGAAGGGAAAAGAAATAGCTGAAAACTCAAGACGAAAAACAGTTTTTTGTGAATAACTCAGAAAATATCCACTTTAGGGCAAGGGTGTGATGCATACACTCACATTAATTTTTAACGTAGATTCAATATCTGCCATAAAAAAATGGGATTCTAATTTGAAAAAATTGTTTTTCACGATTTTGTCATCTCTAACTTTGAAAGCGATTTTTTCACCCCCTGTATCATGAATCGCGATTTCGATTTTTGAAGTGGATACATCAATCTTACATCTTGAAAAATCCCAAAAATGAAAATTTTCCATCCAAAAACCTCGAAGTTATTCTTGTTTCAGCGGGGCTCTATTTTCGATTTTTTTTCGAATTTTCCCGCTCAGGGAGAATTTTCCAACCAAAACTGAAAAATGTTACATCAAAATAACTTGAAATTTTCTGAGGAATCTATTTATGCAATAAAAAAAATGGTGTTCTAATTTGAAAAACGGAAGTTGACGTCATTTCCGGAAAAACCGGAGGTGCTCATGCCTTGAAAATATTTTAGATTTCATCAGCATCGTGAAATACTTATAAGTGCTGAATTTCATGAAAATACGTTCAGTAGTTTACCGTATAAATGTGGGTGAGGTTCCTCGTGAAAGACCCTGTATTGAGGTGATCGATATCTCACTTATCCTCAAATTTCATTGTCGTAGCTCTTTTCCATCTGAAGATATGATCATTTTTTTCATTTACTCAATAGAAAAGAGAAATGAAATGAAATCCCGGTGATTTTCTCTGAACCATGGCCATCACAGATCGATATTCGATTGACAAATGCCGGGCTCATTAATCAGTGTCAGTTGGCGTAATATTAATCAAAATTTTTCATAACGGAAAATCATAGAAATAGAATTCAATTTCGGTGGCTGAAATAATATACGTTGTCAAAATTCAGAAAAGCACTGAAGTAAGTTTTTAGGGGAAGGGAATTATAGCTTCGAACAAAACTTGAGGAAAATTATGAGTAGTTATTTTTAATTTGAGATATAGGTTTGTTCATTCATTAGGCGTTCATATTTGCTTCACATTGTCCCATAGTACGAGAAAAGACTATTGTTCACCTGATCAGAGTGCTTATAGATTTGTTATGTTTTGAATATTTACTCGCAAGTAGCTCAACAAGAGCGCCATAACAATCTGACCTCACGTCAGTGCTTTCTAAATTTTTACTCATATGTTAACATGAGTGACGTCATAAAATTGATCATACGAATTTTTCTACTGAACATTCAGGTGACCGTGTTGCTCGTCAGATTTGAAAGTTCATAGGGTCTGTTTATATTCTGTCAGTGTCAGCTGGTAGATCATAGGACTATTAAATCAGTTTTAGCTGGATATTTTTTACGTATGACATATCTGGCTTTAGTTAAGGCGTTTTCAAACATCCTAGTTGTTATTGAATAATAATAGCATTCTAGCTAATGGCAAAATAAATTTGGACAACATTTTCTAAAACACAGAACATTCATTCATATCTTTATTTAGATTAAGCATACATCACAGGACATACAAGGATATTGCCCATATAGTACCTTGGTTCATATAAATATATAAAAATTGTGTATGTGAACACTGCTCAACAATGAACAACAAATAAAGATAAATAGTCTGAATCATTCCACAAAAAGATATTATGAGATTACTTAAAGAAAATGCTTCTATATCTAAAGAATGTAGTTTGAGTTACTTCAACACATATTTTGCTCATACTGCTTCTGCATTGAGTTCTCATCAAAATATGCATTGACTATTTGTTCAAGTCAATATACATTCTTGGCTGTTGCTTCTCTCTCCTATATAAAATTATATGAAGAAATTCATATAATTTTTGAAGGTTGAAGAAATCTCGATTTTGGGTATATATATATTCTTTTGAACTTTTGGCTTACAATATTTAGTTAGCAAACAATAAAGCATACAGATCAGGGGTTAGTGACGGGGTGTCATACAATTCGGCGTATCACATAAAAATATATAGGGAAAAAGGAAAAAAACCCGTAAAAAAATCCTGGCTCCCCGGCTAAGTGTGAAAGTACAAAAATAAGCTGAAATATATTTGGGATTTCTTTCTTCAAGAGTGGTCTTCTATTGATGGAAACAGAGACTTCTTCAAGGTGCCCACATCGAATCTGGAAATAAAAAGACAAAAGCAGAAAAAAGAACTGAATATAAAAAATACAAAATTTAAAAGAGATAAAGAAAACTTCCTCAAATTAGCCTTTTTGGATTAACTCGATATTGTGAATCAAGAATTTTTTAACATAACAAGCTAAACCATAAATTTTACTAAGGAGATAATCAATGAATACATAACCTTTTATGGTTCCTCTTCAACGAAGATTTTTTTTTACTATCCGTATGTGTCTCTTGAAGGAGAATAATCTCAGCACCATAGTCCTTTGCTAGTTTAGAAATATAGTCACTCTTGTCATTAGAAATACCTTCTATATTCAAATCTAATACACAAAATTTGTCGCCAATCTGCAAGGAGGATTCTTCGAATCGGGTCTTGCTGTCCAAGCGATGATTTTTCAGATTTTGGGTAATTTTGATCCATGAAAAATATATCGAAGAAAAAAATTGAGTATGAATTTTTATTCTTCATATAATAGTTAAGAACATCCTCAGGTACGAATTCAAGAAATTCCATTGTTTATAGCGATTTTTTAATCCTTAATTCCGCGCGCTCAAGAGTACTTATAAGTCTCTTCCTGGCTCATACTCTGCATCGGCCTCTCGATGCCGTGAATAATAATTATTTATCTCTTGCCTTTTAATCTATCAAATTTATCAAAATAGTGGGACATTCGATCCTATGGTATTTTATGCTCGAGCTATTCATACTTTTTTTTATTTTGGCGCAGTATTAAGATTGTTAAACGTTTTTGCGTCCATACCAGTGATTTTATGCATAATTGAAATTTTTTAATGAATATACTTTCATCTCGTTCTTAATCCTATAAGTGCACCAAGAATTGAGTTATCGGAAGTTTGGAAGCCAATTGTTCGAAGTAACTTGAAGAAGACTTCAAACCACATAATAAGTACACATCTAGTTTTCAGAGTTTTGTCAATTTGGCAATTATAAGTGAAAGTTGAAAAATTGTTTAATAATTTTGGCTTATTTAAAAGCTAAGTTTTTGCCTTGAAAGCGACAGAAGATGTCTGTCGAAACATTAGAAAGAAAAACAATAACAAATTATGTATATTGCCCAAATAAAATTTTTACTCGATGTTCAGTTAGTGTTATATTGTCCAGACAATAGTATTTATGGTATCGCCAGTCTAGTGAATTCGAAAGAGGTCTACGGGAGGCGGGATCGTCATTTCGAGAAATCGCTAACCGTATCAACCTAAATCCAACTACTGGTCTTTGACTGATGACGATAAGTAGCACAAGGCCATCACTGATCGAATGGTGTACTGCTGGATCTGAGGGCTCCTGCTAAGTCGAGCGCGAACCAAACACTGCCGCTTCATCCTTTATTGGAACCATTTTGCCGCATTTTCAGGTCCCTATTTGTGATCCTCTGGCAAGGACCAAAAGACAGAAATTTTCATCATCTAGTAACCCATTGTCACATACTTAAAATCCAAAATTTCAAATCTGTAGGTGATTCACTTCCAAATTTATGCAAAAACAAAGTTTCGCATTTGAGATACTCACTCATGATCATCAAAATAGAACAGGTACTTCCCATAATTTCATACAGCTGAAATTTGGTACAGAGTTAGAGTTCAACACATAAAGGGAAAACTATAAAAACTAGGATAATCGAAGATCTGAAGTACCTGGTGACCCTGGTTAGAAACCACAAAAGCCCAACCAAACTATTAGAGATTGATATGTACTTAAACAGTCTAAACCATCTAAAAGAATAAACAATGAATGCGAATGGGCAAAGCAAAAATCTGTTTCTACCATACAAGAATCAGAACCGGAAAAAAAGAAAAGAAAAATTTCTAATAATAACAAAACTTTTCTTAAGAAGATAAAAAAATTGTGTTAAATATTAAAAAATGTTTCCTTAAATGTTCAAGTTTCTACAAAAAGAAGTGAATTCCAACCAAAAACATCTGTAAAAAAACTAGCAAAGTCTCGATTCAGCTGCTGGTTTATCTCTAAAAAAGTATTGAAATCTAGACATTGTCGTGCCGAGACTAAGGTCCCTTACTGCTATTTCTTTATTATTATAGTCAATGTTGTGTGACTTGGCCGTTGAAACGTACACAAGAGTGTAAAACCAGGTGCAAGAAAGACACCATTGCACCAATCTGTCGCCAGAACCGCTGTTTATTCAATCCACTTTTTCCTAGTGGTGATTTTCTATATTCAATGGGTAGAGGTTCAACGGCCAAGTCCCACAACATTAACTATAATAATAAAGAAAACTATTAGAAATTGCAGTAGTAGAAAACTTAGACTTGGCACGATTCTGTCTAGATTTCATTACTTTTTAGAGATGAACAAGCGGCTGCATCGAGACTTGGCTAGTTTTTTACAGAATATTTTTGATTGGATAAGGTCTTTCCGACTGTAGTATTATCGACCCTTGTGTTACCTGTGGCGTTTGAGCATCGCTGGCAACGATTACAGCGGTGCAGAGAACGTCAACATTGGAATGTAAAATGACATCAGCATCATGTCGTCTCTCGATCCTTTTTGGGTACACAAGATGGCTGAAGAAGGGTTAAACGACGTCGGGAAGAAAGACCTAAACCTCATTTTGATTGAGCATCATGTACACAGGACAGTAGTATGTCACTTTGAGACTTCATTCGAGGTAATATGACAGTGCTGTTTTTCCTTCAAGGAATATTGAAACAATATTTTCTTTCTTACATTAACCGGCTCAAGAATCCAATATTCCACAAGATTATGCTCGACCTTATATTGCCAGAGTTCAACAATTTTTTGAGCACCAATGTGAATCTTTTGCCATGGCCGCCCAGATCCTCCGATCTTTCGCCTATAGAACATGTTTGGGACATCATGGTTAGAAGGCTTGGAAATTTACCTTAGCCCCCACGAACTTTGGCAGCTCTGAGACATGAAATTCAGGTAGCTTGAAGTAGTATCCCTCAAGAAGAAATAGAGCATTTTATTGCATCGATTTCAAGACGAGTTGGGGAATATATAGATAACGGCGGTGGGCAAACACATCGTTAACAAATTTATCTTAAAAAAATTGCAAACCCTTAGTTTTTTGCTCCGAATTTGAATCATTTACTCCGTGCAGAAATATCTATGTTAAAAAAAATTTTAATTCGAAAAGCTCCCTCTCAGTGTTGCAGTTTCTTTATCAGTTAATACATAAACCCAGAATAAACCAACCTCACCAATTTTTTTTTCAATATTTTTTTTGTATTATTGAATGGATCAGAGATGAACCTGAATAATACGTCTCGCATATAATTGTTTCCTCAATTACATACGATTCAAGAGAATTTCATACATACTCATTACAATATTATGTAGTCGTACGTGTGGCAAACACCATGTATCAAGGAAAGTGAAATTTGTCGCAACTTTATATTGTACATTGTTTATGGGTAAGTGACTGTGTCATTTTTATCTTTATATATGGGTCCTGGAATTCTTCAGGTGTAGTTCAATATCTGTTTCGGGATTGTCTAAATATGTTCAACCAATTTTTTGTACTCCTGTCGATTCTTTCTTGTGCATGGGGAACTCCAAAGAAATATATGCCCGAAGATGAAATGTGAGTAAATGAATTTCGAACAATTCGGTGATTTACAAACTCAAAAACTAAACTTTTGATATACAGAAAATTAACTACTTGAAAACAAAATGATAATAATTTCAGTGTCGTAATGAGATCATTACAGTACTAAAAACAGTGCTGTAATGAACTCATTTCATCATTGTTTCTAGTTATATTTTTCGTTTTGTGGTTGACAACACTGACATCCTATTCTTTCGCAATAAACAAAATGATAATAATTATTTCTCTATTTCAGTGTCGTAATGACAACACTGAACTCATTACAGCATTGTTTTTAGTTATATTTTTCGATTTGTGGTTGACAACACTGACATCATATCCTTTCGCATGTCAACACACGTCCATTGCATGTCAATTGTCAATATTAAACCATGTAGAGATTTGAACGCACTCAAATTCTATAATCTGTCAATTTTCGTATTAGTCACACCAACTGCGAAAATATAATACAAAAGGCACTAGGAGGTATAATCTGAATTTTTCATTGAATTCCAATAAATTTCTCACATTTCTTGACTGAAATAGAGAAAATATGGTCTAATATCCGTTGCAGAAGGCAATTCCAACACTCATGCGTTAAAAAACTCGATCCTTCGTCGCTCGTTTTCGAATTTCGCATTCGTGTTGGAATAGGTGCCCATTCTGCAACTTGTATTAGAATATACTATTTGATTAATGGTAGTTATGCGAATTGTAGTGTCAACTTATAAAAGTTATTACAAAGGCAAATTCAATACTGTCAAACCTGCATATAAATATCTTCGCATTTACAGAAAATTTCCAGGAGATGTCGTGCATCGCCATTGTGCTCAAAATAATCCCTCGGCTTGTGAATATCCGCTTATACAGTGATATGCTATTGATGAGGGAGTTTTTCAATAGAATTTGCATATTCCAAGGGCGAAAATCACTTTTTCGTGAAAATTACCAAATTCAGGGTGGCGAATAAAATTTTTGACTGCTCGTTATTTTGTAAAATCATTTTTATTCTACTTAAAAAATTTGTAGAACAGCTTGCTATGATTCTGCCCAAATGTCAGTTATTTTCCAATATCGAACCGAAAATGGATCCAGTCTATTGGGTTCGACATCCTGATGAAGAATCTGGTGTCAACCTTGAGTATGTCCGGCCGTGTACTCCATCATCCAAAGGAAATGAGCTTGAGTTATCATACTTTCAGAATAGTTTAGTAGTCCAAATATCTCGCTTAAGTTCTTTATTGGGCCAAATCCGTAGAATGGACAGCAGTAATGAGTATCTAAAATTTGGATTCCTCGATAAATTTTAGAATATCCATCGAATCTATTAGTGATTTGGAAGATGTAGGAATAATGTTGAAGGTAAAAGGTTCACAAAAGTTCGTAAGAAAATTTAAAAAAATTAAAAAAAAAATTGCTAACCAATGATATATCATAATATATATAGGTCGGATTTCAACCAAAATTTGTACATTTTTGGAAGTTATTGATATCTTACATAATCAGGGCTATTCACTAACTTAAGTTGCTATGAATAGCAACCGAAAATCCTGGTTATCTTCAAGGTCGGTTGCTAAGCTCGAAATCGGTATTCACTATTCAAGAAAGTGATTATGAAAGTTATGCATAACAACTAGTGGCTATCCCTAGTAGTTTACTGGCAACTGCTTCATAGGTGTTGCTATCGATAACCACTTGTCGACTACTGTTTGTTTATGGTTTTTTTTCATTTACGTGAACAATTAGAAGTTTAAATTGAATAAAAATTTTTAGTACAAATGAACTTTTTAATGAATCAGGTAGTACAAAGGTACTAATATAGAGGATTTTAGGGTAAATGCGCCAGTGAGCCAGCATTTTTCTTTCTGTTAAAAATTTATCTCATATGGTGAGATATACAAAAAAAGTTTATTTAGTTATAGTACAGCTTCAGCGAATTTAAAAAGCTTAAACCTCTCTCTTATATGTACTCCACCGAAAATATATGAAATTTTGTCACTACTTTCTGCAACGGTCATTTCTCGTCAGTTTTAGGGTTATGTATTTGCTTTTATTTGCTTATTCTACAGATAAATCTATATCATTTGTCAATTGTTGAATCAAGAAAACGGACATTTGAACTATTTTGCGGTGTTGCCATGATCATCTTCATAAAAAGTTGCTATGATAACAACAGTTGTTAACGGTTAGTTAAAGACTAACAAAAAAGGGTAGCAGTGGTTATCGAAAGTTGTTATAGGAGTTGCTATGGATAGTCACGGGGATAGCAACTTGAGTTAGTGAATAACCCTGATTATCAGATTTCATCACTGTATAGTGAAGCCAGGAGAAGATTTAGGATTTCTTTTATTCACTTTAGAGAGTCACAGAAGTTCATAAATAATATTAAAAATAGATGGATACTTTTTTGCGTGCTTGTTAAGTTCATTTGAAGTTGTTGTGTTCTGACAAGTCTGACCAAAAATCATACTTTGAGGAGTTTTAATGTTCCGATGTGATTCATCCTTAGGGTCCTATAGAGATTTCAAATGACTTTTTTTCTAGCTTGGTCTTAATATATATGATATTTCAAAAAATGAAAATTTACTGGACGAAACAGAACAATTTGTAAGTGATTTTTGATGGAGTTGATATACCTTCGTTTGATTAGATTTCAAGAGAGATGAATTTGAGCTTGGAACAGAACTGAAGGAAAACTGTGAGTAGATATTTTGGATTTGAAATATAGGTTAGTTCATTCACCGTAACGGAAAAAGATTATGAGACAAGCTCCTTACATCGCTTCAGTTCGAAGCCTAATTCAAGGATTTTTTCTTTCATTTTTACTGACTTGAGACACGGTACATTATCTTGATGAAGCAGCACTTTCTCTTTCTCCAAATGTGGTCGTTCCGGCGATTTCGTCTTTCAAACGGCACAACCACGCTATATAATGGTCACTATTGAGGTTCCTTCCTTTTGCAAGGTAATCAATTAAAATTATTCCATACGCAACAAACGTATATCCCTAATTGCAAATAATCACCCAGTTTTGCTCTAGGCTCAAATTTACTTCTCTCAAAACAAAACAAAAATTAGGCAAATTAACTCCATCGAAAATCACTTAGAATATATTTCTACCATTAAGTTCTCGTGCTTTGAAATACCTTATATACTCAAGTCAAAATTACAATATAGACGATAGTATTACGCCCCACTTCCAGCTTTGATTACCGCGAAGATTTGCAAATGGCATAAAATATCTGCGACGATGAGCACTTCACTAAGGTGGTGAACGTAACCTTTTTTGAGCTAAAGGATATTTTTAGTAGCGAATGAAGCTTTAACTTGGTCAAGAAAAAAGTTCTTGAACCATAAAGTTAGTATTAGTATCCGAATTAAAAAACACCTATATCTTCTAGTGAGTTCACTCTAAGAAATGGAATTTTAGAATATGCAATGTGTCAATTACCTCTATAAATGCAAATGGGTTCGACGAATAACTGATCGAATATTGCCAAAAATAAATTTCAAAAAATTATCTAGACTGTGGGTTTTCACAAAATTTGGCAGCAGCCTTTTCTCAATGATATTTAGATGATTTTCAAGTTTCAAATCGACCGGATTGCTATTGGAGGAATTATTGAGGAAACTCTAGATTTTCTATCCCTACGCGTTTCGTACCTGGCGCACACATATTGGACTCATTGGGGCTTTGTTATTTGTTATATTTGAGAACGGGAGCCACTGGGAATTGAACCTGGCACCAGTCGAATCTCTAGAATTCAATATAACCACTAAGATACCGAGACCGATGTTACACGCTATGTGGCGACTTATGAAGGATCGCCACAAACCAAATTTCAGTTACTCGTAACTGCTAAACCATTCGACTTATTTGGTCCATTAACGAACTTGACAGAAATATTTGGACAACTTACCTATTCTAAAAATATGAAAATTCTACTCGTATCTCATCTCCTTCGGTGATAGAAAGTACACGACCAGCCGGCCAGACATACTCAAGTTTGACTCCGGATATTTCTTCAGGAAGTCAAACCTAATCAATTGAATCCATATTCGAAAATTATACATTTGAGCAAAACGTCACCCCGTCCTTTTACTAGTTTGTACACTTGAATAAGAGCACAAAAAAAGTATACTCAATTGTCTGCCTTGAATTTATACATTCAATATAATACAGATATAGGTTACTCATGTCTTGTTGAACTCAAAAGTACCTAATTGATATCAAAGGGTCTGGGTTCGTCATGGCCTCCTTTGCCGAAAACTTACAGATGAACCCCACCCCAAATTATTTTTTGTTCTTTCAGGAATTTTCAACCTAGTTCCAATAGATACTTCGAATATAACATTCACTCATCTAACAACCACACAGCTGAGAGGAAATCTGATCAGAAAGAATCTAAATCTGCAGCGGATAAACTTAGGTTCGGTCTACCCATAGTCTATGGCAGCACAGGATCCGGGGCCCAGACCTATCCCCAAACGAATGGTGTGAGCTACATGGTATCCCCTATGAAATTAGATATAGGAGGTGTTGCACTTGGAGCTCTCATTGGACTTGGGGTCGTTTTAATCTTGCCTAAACTGGCTCACGCATTCGGTGGTCTACACAGTGGTTACAGGAGTGAGTATTCTGATTTGTAAGTGAAAGATTGTGAAGATTCAGTTTTCGAAAACGTATGTTTCATCATGCAGTGTGTATAGTACGGAATCACGTAATTGGCATCAGTTGCGGCCTGCTGCGTTGCAGAGTCTGAAATCTCGTTTTGGTCGGAGAGACCCGATACTGAGTCGGTCACTCTGGTGCAAGTGTCAGCGTATAAAGTATTGCGTCGATGCAAATACGATATTATTCATTTTCCCACGACATTTTAGAGGTTAGGAAGTTTGTTGTTTACGTAAGGAAATACATGATGGAAAGTGATCGATAATTTTGGGAGAGTTCGTAACTATTTACCATCTGCATGCGTGTCTCTGGAATACAAATGCTAAAGAGTATTTCGACAGAAACATACGAAACGAAGCATATGAAGAACTGGTAAAAAATGCAAAGAAGGACTTTGTAGATAAAAAAAAATCATAGGATGCGAAGCAGTTTTCGCCAAGAATCAAAAAAAGTCAGAAACTCTCTCTAATCTGGCAGTGACACTGATGAAGTTTACGTTCCATCCCTATCGTAGTAACTTTTTCAATACGGAAACGAATTTTCTTCAGAGTGCGGCAAAAATCAGTTTACCGTTTTGCATATGAAGAAGAAAAAGCAAAAATAATTGCAGATAAATTTATTTTCGAGAAAAATATAACATCAAATATTAGGTACTTGTGGGATCACATTTTATGTTCGATTTCCCCCCCCCCCCCTTTTCAACAAACATGCGGCATCGTTTAGTCACGGTAAAACAAATTTTGTGAAAAAATTAACAGGGTGACCTGAACGTGGTGCGTCGACTACGGAGCCAGTACTTACGAATTTACGATACAGTTTATGCACCTTTTGTCTGGTGGGAACTTGCTTATTTTGAAAGCGCTGGCGGAATTCTTCTAAAATTTCAGCATAATCTCCGTCATGTTTTAAGTAAGAAGTGAGCAAACAAACACGTTCTTCTTTCGTGTACTTTACACGCGCAGCCATGGCGACGAATGCACTATAAACACAACAACACTACTACACGAGGACAACTTAATTCCCTGCGTTTCTGGCCGAGAATACACACATGCATGAATACCAGACAGTGTAAACTTACTTTTGCCGCATTCTGTATGTTCAAAACAATATATATATTCAATATATATCCAAAACATAAAAAAAATTCTTCATTCATACGGAAGTAGTTTCTATAGTCCGCTGGCTCATGTACTTTTAGCCCCCGTCATTTTAACGATTTAAAAAATTAATTTTGTGACAAAATGAAAGCACTCTACATATGTTATCGTATTGCAAGCTTACACTTATGAAAACCCAAAATATCGCCACAGCAATAATACGGGTCAGAGTCAAAATAATCGACGAATTCTGAGAAATCTTATGGATTTTATGAGAGTAACCTTCTAGGGTGCATGATGAATCAAATGAATCTCCAACTCAAATCAATAAGTGAAATTTTTTTTATAATTATTATTCAACTGACAAAATAGAGTTCTCTATAGAAACTTTGTCTGTTTATGAGTTTTTTCTGATGTGCCTCACCATACTATACTGTCACAAGCCGCCACTGCCATACACATGCACAATTTTTTGTTTAAATTCAACGGATATCTAATATGCTATGTATTATTGAAAAAGCTTTTAAGGGAATTTTTAGAAAATTTTGTAGCTTATCGATTTCTACGAAATTTTTCAAGCATATTTATTTCAACCTCATTCAAAGATCTCCAAGTTACAACTCGATAAGATGGATATTCAAGGAGTTATTGATAAAACCAAATTTCATATGCTCATAACTCCTGAACTGTTTGACAGATTTGACGCAATAACGAACTTGGCTGAGATATTTGGACATTTAACTTATTCCCAAAATATGAGAACTCACCTCAACTCTTTCGGAAGATAGAGACCACGAATTCTTCGTCAAGAAGTCGATCCTAATCAATTGAGGCCATTTTCGTCTTGATATTCGAGAATTAAAGACATTTGGCAATACCATAGCACGCTGTTCTACTAATATAGAACAAGCACACAGAAACTCCAAACCTCGATTTTAACTGAATCTTCAGGAATATTTGGATTTCACTGATGTAAAAGAATTAACCCATGATAGAGATACTAATATATATTCATTTTAGGCTTAGATGACGGAGTTTCTACAGTATCTGAAATGCTTTCGAAACTGGACAATACTCTGGAACAGCACAATATTGACAGCAGTTCGTGCATGCAAAGAATGGTTTGCAACTATATTCATGAGTCCCAAAGAAATATTGAAAACGGTGAAGCTAGTGCTGTTGACGAAATGATCAGTCTAGTGACAAAGTAAGCTTTGAGTCGAACTATCGAACTGTTTATCTATATCATGGTAATTTTTCGCAGCAACTCCTTGGTGTCTCAGTTACTAGATGGAAGCAGCATTAAGCAAGCTCTCGATATGGGGAAACTGACAGATACAGATAGATGCTCATCACTTTACAGAAAGTGTCCAGTTGATAGAGATAATATTGGGAAAGTTATAAGTAGCCTGTTACCTGTGTGAACAATGACCTACATATCATAAATTTATATAAATTTTTCACTGCGCTTCTAAAAAACTACGAGCGTCCTGATAATTCATTCTTATGTTATATACTCGCACGTAGGTATATGTGGTGCATCAACTATGGTTGTTCCAAAAATTTTCTTAAGGCAGAAAATAATGACCAGTTACCTCACCATTCTTATTAGCTAAGAAATATGATATTGAATGTATTACCTTCAGTATCCCATTTTTTCAGAAATAAAGATGACAGTTATCAATTATGAAAATACTTAAGTTGATTTTATCACATTGTGCAGATTTTCTGAATCTTTATAACTTCTCACTGTTATAATAAAAAGAAGATTATGATTATAAATATCTGTGCATCGAATGATGGCGACAATGTCATATGTCATAATTGTCAATTGTCATTTCAACGTCGATCGTCACTCTGACAGAGTCAATATCAAAACATCTGATTGTCAAATCAACATAGTTATGTGGCACTTGCCAATTAGTATTTATTTGTAATATTTATATAGATTTAATAAAGTGTATTTTGAAGAGAGTATTCTGTTGTATTTCAATTAATCATGGGACTGTGCAAATGCCCCAAGCGTCGCGTTACTAATCAGTTCTGTTTCGAACACCGTGTATGCGTTTGTGAGCATTGCATGGTAACAAATCATCCCATTGTAAGTTGAAATCAGTTAAAGTTAACAAGTTCCTAATAACACCTGATTGTTTCAGTGTATAGTACAATCATATTTACAATGGTTACAAGACAGTGATTACAATTCAATTTGTGAATTATGTACAAAAGAGTTGAATACTGAAGATAGCATAAGATTAACATGTTACCGTAAGTTATTGATTGACAAATCATTGCTACTTCAGGGAACGCATTCGCGAATTTATCTTATAGTAGAATATTTTCATTACAGATGTTTGAATATTTTCATTACAGATGTTTTTCACTGGTCATGTTTGGATAATTTTTCAAGGCAGTTACCTCCAACAACAGCACCAAGAGGATATGTTTGTCCTTCTTGTAAAACTCCACTTTTTCCACCCTCAAATTTGATAAGTCCTGTTGCAGATGTTTTAAAGGAAAAATTAGCGGGTGTAAATTGGGCTAGAGCAGGTCTTGGCTTACCTTTAGTAAGTTTTCGCATCTCGCAAGTGACACAATCGTTAATTCAATTGACTTTTGCCATTATAATTCAAGTACATTCATTTTTTGTGTATATACACATATATTTAGGGTGCATTCAATTTTGAAATATTTTTATTAGCTTTCAGAGGAAAGAGAAGTTAAAGCTTCACTGGTTCAGAATTCTACGATGAAACCTAAGCCTACCTCTCCAAAGATAGTGACTAATGAATCACATTCGATAGTTGACGTCGATGAACAAGTACCTTTCATTAGGAATCAATCAGATGGATATCAGATTTCCTCTAATCGTAGGGTGTTTCAAGATATTCGGGATGTTAAATCTGTACCTTTTGATCATGATGATGATAAGTATAAACGACGTCTCACAGTTGTAAGGAACTGGTGGAAGTAAGTTTCATAGTCTATTCTTTTTTTAAAATCCATAAACATGGTCAGGTCCATTGATAATTACCTCAAGTGATTAAGATAGTAAGAGATAAGATCGTAGAGCAATATTGAAGCAGTGATAGATTTACCATAGAGGCTAAGTAGGATGAAGCCTAGGGGCAACAAATTTTTTAATAATTTATACACAAGTGTCCCTCTCCATAACTCAACAATGAATCAAATTTGGGAAAACATCCAGACAGGTTCATTTTGATGATAACGGGACATAATCTGGGATACAAAGGTTGTTTCTACTAGCAAACCCTTGGGCAGGGTTTAACCCCATCAGAAATTCAAATGAAGAAAGTAGTTAGTTTTGAAGCATAAACATATGCACGGATTTAAATTTGTAACAACTTGCTGTATGTGTTCATTAAAGCGAGTATTCACAAATTTACAAAGTGTTTTTTATGGAATAATGGTACCGATAAAAGTAAATGAAACAAGGATTTTCTAATTTAATGTATAATTTCTATCAAGAGGCGTTTCAACAAACTGTATAAGTAAAATTTTAACACAAATTTTCATCAGGACATTGTTCATTAAAAATCCTTTCAGTAGTACAGTTATTGTTCTGGAAATAAATTTTCAACATTTCCATTTCTCCTTCAACATCTAAACCATGTGGTAATATTTTATTTTATGAACTGATAAAATACACCTAATTTAATCAAAATACTGAAACAAAATCTTTTTAATAGCAATATGGCCCCTCAATGCTGATTCTGATGATCATAAAGAGAGAAAAGGGATTGAAAATTTTTTTATAACCTTTTTTTTGCTTTATCTTCAAACAAAAGATGATTATGGTTTTATTACTGCATGTAATCAATGCTGAGAAATTTGAGAATTTGTATTAAATTTTTACTAATACTGTTCTTTAAAAAAAATCCTGCCAAATGAGATTATAGCATCAATTAGAACATCTCTGTTTCATTTAGTTTCGATTGATACCATAAAAAACAACCTGTAACTTTGTGAATATTCACTTTAATGAACACATACTGCAGCTTCATTCAAATGTGAATCCATGAATACATATGTGCTACAAACCCCATTTTCCCTATTCAAAGTCGTGATAGGGTTGCAACCATCTCCAGGTTAGTTTTTCAGACAGAAATGATGTCTTTAGTATTCGGAATCTTTGGAACTAAACAATTGTCTCTGGTAAGACAGAAAATTTAGATAGCCTATCTAATACTAGAGAGTAATTAGTTTATCTGCCACTGATTGAAGCACTTTCTCATAATTCATTATTATTAATAGTTTGGGAGAATTGTATTTTATCATTTCAACTTACATGATATTGGAATTATTACTCTACAGTTCTGAAAATTGGTCAAAGCAATGGTGGCCTTAGTATACAGGGTGGCCATTTGAAAATGAAACAGACGAGATTACAGACGAAATAAGTTTTTTCGATAGAAATGCTCAGACCGGTCGATTTCTGTTTCGAGGGGGACAACTTAAGATGTAGGTTACTGATGCATAGCGCTTCAACCCTTGCTGCTACAACCCCCACCCCCGATTTTTGAATAGAGAAGATGAGGTGAGTGATACCTTAATTCAAAGGTATTTTTATACTGATTTCAGCACAGTAATTGTTTTTTCATTTTATGCATTAGTTCTCGAAATATTCATGCGTTAGTTAATTTTATCACTTAAATTAATTTTTTGCGAATAATTGACATTTCGTGCTTCCGAAACACCAAAATTTCCGTACTTGTATTTGAAATTGCAAAACAACTACCACTGGACAAATGAAGTCATACCGTACGTGTTAATGCTACTAGGGTCAGATGTTCAACTAGCTGTTTTATTTACTGAAATCATTCTCCAACTGTACGGTATCAGAACGGTTTGAAGTATTGATCTAAGAAATAAGATATTTCAAAGTAAAGTAAATAGTTTATCAAAAACTTACATCAATTAATTAAATATTCAAAGTGTTCACCATTAGCTTCCATACAATGAAATGAGTTTTGTTCGAAACGATGGCGCGAATTTTGCAGCATTTCTGGAGTGATTTGACGACATTCGTTCACTATACGTCTTCTTAAATCTTCTATGGAATCGGGCTGTGTAAAGTAAATTTTACTCTTCAAGTGGCCCCAAAGAAAGAAATCTAGTGATGATAGATCTGGTTATATGGCTGGCCATTCAGTGGGACCCCTTCTTCCAATCCAGATACAGATATTCTCGAACTGGTAAGGCGTAGTGTGGAGGAGCTCCATCCTGCTGAAACACAATCTGATCTTCCACATAATTTCCAGCATCTTGATTAAAGATTTTTATGTCGGTGGATTGGAAGAGGGAAGCCACAGTCATAGTTGTTTTGAAGCTCAAAATGTCGATTTTTCACAAAAAAACACTACAAGTGCCATGAAAACACCACTTCATTTTCCAATACTTAATTAAGAATATTTCGAGAACTTATGCATGAAATGAAAAAACAATTACTGTGCTGAAATCAGTATAAAAATACGTTTCAAATGAGGTATCACTCACCCCATCTTCCCTATTCAAAATTTGGGGGTGAGAGTCGTAGTAGCAAGGGTTGAAGCGCTATGCGTCCGTAACCTACATCTTAGTTAGGTTGCCCCCTCGAAACAGAAATCGACCTGTCTGAGCATTTCATGGTGAACGATTTGAATATTTAATTAATTGATGTGAGTTTTTGAAAAATTATTTACTTTACTTTGAAAAGTCTTATTTCTTAGATCAATACTTCAAATCGTTCTGATACCGTACAGTTGGAGAATGATTGCAGTGAATAAAACAGCTAGTCAGACATCTGACCCTAGTAGCATTAACACGTACGGTATGACTTCATTTGCCCAGTGGTAGATGTTTTGCAATTTCAAATACAAGTACGGAAATTTTGGTGTTTTGGAAGCACGATATGTCAATTATTCGCAAAAAATTAATTTAAGTGATAAAATTAACTAACGCATGAATATTTCGAGAACTTATGCATGAAATGAAAAAACAATTACTGTGCTGAAATCAGTATAAAAATACCTTTCAAATGAGGTATCACTCACCCCATCTTCCCTGTTCAAAATTTTGGGGGTGAGGGTTGTAGTAGCAAGGGTTGAAGCGCTATGCGTCCGTAACCTACATCTTAAGTTCCCCCCTCGAAACAGAAATCGACCTGTCCGAGCATTTCATGCTGAACGATTTGAATATTTAATTAATTGATGTGAGTTTTTGAAAAATTATTTACTTTACTTTGAAAAGTCTTATTTCTTAGATCAATACTTCAAATCGTTCTGATACCGTACAGTTGGAGAATGATTGCAGTGAATAAAACAGCTAGTCAAACATCTGACCCTAGTAGCATTAACACGTACGGTATGACTTCATTTGCCCAGTGGTAGATGTTTTGCAATTTCAAATACAAGTACGGAAATTTTGGTGTTTCGGAAGCACGATATGTCAATTATTCGCAAAAAATTAATTTAAGTGATAAAATTAACTAACGCATGAATATTTCGAGAACTAATGCATAAAATGAAAAAACAATTACTGTGCTGAAATCAGTATAAAAATACCTTTCAAATGAGGTATCACTCACCCCATCTTCCCTGTTCAAGATTTGGGGGTGAGGGTTGTAGTAGCAAGGGTTGAAGCGCTATGCGTCCGTAACCTACATCTTAGGTTGTCCCCCTCGAAACAGAAATCGACCTGTCCAAGCATTTCTATCGAAAAAATTTATTTCGTCTGTAATCTCGTCCGTTTCGTTTTCAAATGGCCACCCCGTATATGGTGCTATAGACCATATAGACCCAAAACAATGAGTCTAACCTGATGTTGTTCATCTCCAATGAGTCAATCGATAAAATATAATTTTTAGGCAAAAATATTGGAAACTAAAATTGTAACTTAATAATTATTGCTTTCTCTATTTCAGTTTTACTTTTGGACCTAGCAGACGTGGTGGAAAGGCATTATATAAAAGATATTTTCTGCTTGGTACACTGTTTATAGTTGGAATTGTTCTTCTATTTTTATTCCTATCTAAAGTTGGTAGGCATTATGCAAATCTAGATCCTAGTTTGGATATGGAAAACAATCATGATGTCAAAGTACAGAAAGTTTGGGAATAATACTTTAAATGAATTCCATGAGTTTCATTTTTTATATATCGTCTAAAATGTAATATAATTTGTGATTGTTGATTATTTAATACTTATTAAAAAAATTAGAAATGAATTAGGTTATTCATATTTACAAAATACCTTGTTCTTGTGGAAATTTTTCATCGTTGAGGGTGCAGCCTCCAGCCTCCAAAAAAAAAGTATCTGTCTTTCACTTTCACACTAAAACCAGCTAAACGTTAAATATTTTAAAACTTCAGTTCATCTTTTTCGAATGCTCTTGCATACACAACAGGCTGGACATTCTCAACTTTGACCATAGAATCATCATCAGGGTCCAACCCAAAATCTTTTGAGATAGTTGTCATTTCAATATTAAAAAATTTAGAAAGCACTAACGTGAGGTCAGATTGCTTTAGCGCTCTTGTTGAGCTACTTGCGAGTAAATATTCAAACCATAACAAATCTATAAGGACTCTGATCAGGTGAACAATAGTCTTTTCCCGTACTATGGGACAATATGATGCAAATATGAACGCCTAATGAATAAACAAATCTATATCTTAAATTAAAAATAACTACTCATAATTTTCCCCAAATTTTGTTCGAAGCTATAATTCCCTTCCCCTAAGAACTTACGTCAGTGCTTTTCTGAATTTTGACGACGTATATTATTTCAGCAACCGAGATTGAATTCTATCTCTATGCTTTCCCGTTATGAAAAATTTTGATTAATATTACGTCAACTGACACTGATTAATGAGGCCGGCATTTGTCAATCGAATATCGATCTGTGATTGCCATCGTTCAGAGAAAATCATCGGAACTTTATGTCATTTCTCTTTTCTCTTGAGTAAATGAAAAAAAAGATCATATCTTTAGATGGAAGAAAGCTACGACAATGAAATTTGAGGATAAGTAAGATAACGATCACCTCAATATATTCACGAATTTTTATTGAATTCCGAAAAATATCTTATGAGATAGTGAGTATTGAAAAATTTATTTTTAAATTTTTTAAAAATTTTCTAGCGTGACGATTTCTGCTAAATTTTGCGAGATGTTTTGTTGCAGCCTCCCTCCATAATATTTTAAGTATTAACTTGATCAATGGATATTCTAGTAGTTATTGAAGAAACAAAATTTCAGATGCTATTAACTAGTGAACCA
The DNA here is from genome assembly GCA_030674115.1 of Micraspis discolor. Lineage (NCBI taxonomy): Eukaryota > Metazoa > Arthropoda > Insecta > Coleoptera > Coccinellidae > Micraspis > Micraspis discolor. The sequence continues at coordinate 689,678 of JARTUT010000010.1, read as the reverse complement.
TCTGACGGATCTGACCCAATAACGAACTTGACCGAGATATTTGGACAATTAACCTATTCTGAAAATATAAAAACTCTAGCTCATCTCTTTTGGATGCTAGAGAAGATACGGCCGGTCGGACAGACTCAACTTTCGCCACGGATTCTTTATCAGAGAGTCGAACCCAATAGATTGATACCATTTTCGGCTCGATATTCCAAAGTTACAGACATTTGGGCAAAATGAGAGGCACTCTGTTTGGGTGAACAAGAGCTCCAAAAAGTGTAGGTATTTTGGGTAAACAAGAAATCGTTTTTACACCAGTAACAGACATGCAAATAAGTTGTGAAAAGTTTTCATTTCAAGTATACCTAAAATCTATGTTTATTACCATTTTATTTAGCTATGTTGAAAATATTTGACATTGTCAGAAAAATGAGATTTCAGAACAAAGTTTGAAAATTCTTGTTGAGATAAAAGAACATGGTTATATTGAATCCAAATGAATTTCCTGAAGCTCAAAATCCTTCACAATATGATTGTGAAAAACTTGATGAACTTTTCGAAGCTTCATTTCAAGAAAACCTTCCATTCATGGGTAAATAAATAAATAAATTTCGAATACAATATTTTTTTGTTCAATTTTCAGGAAAAACTTCACTAATTGATCCATATAGAAACAATTTCTGGGTACCAGAAAATGTAGAACACTCACAATTATTTTCACGTCAAAATATTCATAGTTGTGTAGATGAATCATTGTTTGAAAAGAACATCAGAGATCATTCGTTTCTGAATGAAACTAACTTCGGAAATGTGTATCATCCCTATGTTTCAAATGTGAAATATATTGAGAAAAACCTATTCGATTATGATAATATTTCAAGAGAAAATAATGAATTTGGGGATAGAATGAATGATATAATGACAATTAATTATCTTAATGTCACCAAAAACAAAGAGCCTACTGTTCCAAAAGCCGTTGTAAAAAGAAAAATCTCAAATAAAAAATCCAAAACCAAGACTACTTCCGAATTACAACAGAGAGATATAGATAATTTTAATCCATCTCAATCACAAACTGAAAGGGAATCCAGTGAAATGGTACATAATGCAGAAAATACTCCCAGCCAAGGCTTCCATCAGAACAATCCGCATAAGTTAGAAACCTCCTTTAGGACAAAAGAATTCAAGACAACATCATTCATAGATGACCATTTTGGCTGTTGTTCTGACTGTACAGGAACTCAAAGAGCTAATAATTTCTCAACAAGAAAAGAATATATTCCACTAGTGGAAGATCCTCTGAACTTTAGTACTTCAACATGTTGTATGGAACCCAATTTCCAAGGAATACCGTTCAGATATCAAAGACATGGAATTTTTCTACGAGAACCAAAAATATGTGAAATGCAGTCAGGAAGTAATATTCATGATGATAATTTCAGTTTTCCTGCAGATCCGACATTAATGAAACAAAATGGAATTCCTTGTTACTGTAGACACCCTCTTCAAACCATTCATCTCCAAGACTACGCAGGTAGCAAATCTTCATACGAGATACCACCAAAAAGACATCAGAAAAGGAATAGTCCTAATACAAAGGACAGAAGGCATTTTACTTGTTGCCCATCAGGTAAAGTAGATCAGGACGAACTTTCTGCAGGTAAAAATAAGGAGACTAATTCACGTCCGAGTGGATTGGATATGCGAGATCAGCTCTTCAATTCTATACCTGTTCAAATGAAAAAAGAACCTCATTTTGAATTTTGCAAATGCCCTCCTTACCGCAAACGTTATGTAACTTCTATAAGGAACCAACGTCAACAAAATGACCCATCAAAAATTAACCCATCCCAAAAAATTCACAGTGACTCATGTTTTAAATGTGATTGGCAATGTTCGTTTCTGAACCACCCAGAAAAAGAATATCATATGAAATATACACAACCTCGACCAATCATGAAATCTATTGCTTGTGAATGTGTAGATAAAGAACCTGTGAAACCACGGACAGAAAATACAATAGATGTCTGTAAAAACATAACGATTCAAATAATTCCAAACTGCGGTGAACAAACTAGGGTCGATTCAGGACTAACATCAGCTTCTTTACCAACCAAAGCTGCAGAAAAAGTACTTCATACAAGTAATATTTGTTCTCAAGAAACTCCTCTTGAGATAGAACAGCCATACATTGCTCCCATAAGATGCCAACAAATTACGAACCAGCCTTGCTTGACTGAGATGACATCTTCGATAAGCTACAACAAGCAAGGGCAATATCGGAGACATAATCCAAAAGAGAAATCAGTTGTGAGGTGGTGGAATTTTACTCGCAAAACTAAGGCAACAAAAACACAGTATGAAAGGTATTGAAAGTTTTTATTCATAGGTTAAACTTTAAGAAACGGTTAGAAGGTAGAAAATGAGTGACAAAATAGGGGATGATAGATGTTAATCATAGCCAAGAATCTGCTAATGCAACGCATTCACTCTCCTACTGGCAGCACGACTTTTTGAATACTAGATCCCACTGACTTTGTATCCAACTTTGATTCTTATCTGTCCTTACGGCTGCATACTGCACTCCCCAACCAAGAATTTCATTGTTGACAGATTGTCAGTTATTTGATATTCACATTCCGGTCAGGTACGTGTTACCCCGGGGTTTGAACTTCTGGTTCTTCTCGCCCTCTTTAAGAAAGTAAACGAGTTTACTAGAAAGGGCTAGGGTAGATCGGGGCAGACAAAGAGCGCTCCGGGGTACCTTATTTGGTGGCTGGAAAGCAGATATTGTAACATTCTTCAGTCAGAGAGTAACACTAAATGGCAAGTCCTATTAACGATATCTAATTTATTTACCCTATCAAATAATTCATTTACACAGAAGTTATGTTCAGAATTATTATCTCTCTATGAAGTACGAGGGCCATTCAGAAAATAACCTCCGATTGGTCACAGTGCGGGTAGTGGGGAGGAGTAGCGCGCCATCTGTGCATTCACGCGCTCAGCAGGTCAGTCGGCATCAAGCCGTAGTCGAGTGAACATCGTACTTGCGCTAGTTTAGTTTTTGTGGCAGTTTGAAATGTGTGCTGCAATAGAAAATCCCGCCAAATGTGAGGTGCGCGCTGTTATAAGGTTTTTTACAGCCAAAGGATACTCTGCAGCAGCTATTCATCGTGAGCTTTGTGCCGTGTACGGACCAAAATTTATGAGTGAAGGAGTTGTCCGTGAATGGGTACGTTTATTTAAAAGTGGACGAGAAAACGTTCATGATGAAGAGAGGAGTGGTAGACCATCATTGGTGACTGACGAACTCGTTCAGACAGTTGATGCAAAAGTTCGTGAAAATCGACGTTTCACAATGGCGGAGTTGTCTACTAATTTTCCACAGATTTCTAAGACTCTTTTGTACGAGATAGTGACAGCAAGATTGGGTTACCGTAAGTTCTGTGCACGATGGGTGCCTCAAGGCACAAGCGGGTGATTTTTATGAAGAAGGAATTTCAAAGCTTGTGAAGAGATACGATAAGTGCCTCAATCGTAATGGAGACTATGTCGAAAAATAGTGCAAAGATGTAGTTGTAAGATTAAAATATTTTTACTTAACTTGGTGTATTTTTTTCAATTAACCGGAGGTTACTTGTCGTCGTATATCCACTTAACTACCACTTGGGACTATCTTCCTGTCGCTTCCTTACATATTTATATTCCATAAATTATTTGAGCACCTTCTATTTTGAGAATCTGACTTTTAGACCTCAATCACAGTCGGCGCAAGATAAGTGGGATATTTACACTGACAGTAAGTATCCGAACATTCTCATTTAAATCGGCCGAGTTGAGTATTTTTAAGTATTTGAAGTTTCTGTATGCTGGTAGGACTGTGCGTAATTACTATTCCAAACATGAGTGCGATCTGTCAACTAGTTTGTTTAAGACAGCTGTTGAAACCAGTCGACCTCAGTAGTAGTCTGCGAATGTTACAATGGAAAAAATTAATGAACGAATATTTTGTCACAAATTTTCTGTTTAGAACGAAATTCCGTTTGTTGACTGGTTGCGAATGCTGAAAAAGACTTATGGAGACGCTGTTTTATCGAAAACCCAAGTGTACGAATGGTTCAACGCTTTTAAAAACGGTCGGGAGATTGTCGAAGATTTGCCTCCTTCAGGAACCACCTATTCAACCAACGATAACGACGAAAAAATCAAGGAAATTGTGCTCGAAAGTGGTAATGCCAGTGTTAGGGAGATCGTGATCTCAACACCTCTCATGAAACCGCTCGTTTTTGGTGATCCAATTGGGCATACAGCTTGTCGCGGCTCGAATCCTTCCGTTGGAGCTCAATTTTCTTCAAAAATAGTACCGGTTGCAGGTAGCTGCAGACATACTGGATCATACGAATTGTAATATCACGTTCATGGGACGGATCATAACTGGTGATCAGGCGGGTCTATGTATACGACTCACGAACGAACCAACAATCATCGGAATGGGTGGGAAAAAATGTGCCGAAACTGAAAAAACTTCATAAATGTCGTTCGATAATTAAGACGATGCTTATTGTTTTCTTCGATATTCGTTGTGTGGTTCATCATGAATTAGTTCCGCAACGTCAAACGGTCAATGAGCGCTTCTATTCAAATGTTTTGAGACGTTTGCGTGAAAATATTCACTGTAAACGACTGGACTTGTGGCAAAACAGTTAGTGGATTTTGCATGACGATAACGCACGATCTCATCGAGCCACGCTTATTACCAGTTTTATGGCCAAACACTCGATAAATACCAGCCACGTTTTGCGCCTGATCTAGCTCCGTATGACTTTTTTCTTTTCTCCAGCTGGACATTACCGCTCCAGGAAACCAGATTTGACTGCATAGATACCATAAAAGAAAATTCGCAGAAGCAGAAGCTAAAAGTCGTCCCTGAAAGCGCCTTTATAAAATGTTTCCATGATTGGAAAAAACGTTGGCGCATGTGTATCGTTTCAAATGTAGCATATTTTGAAGGGGATTCAATAAATATTCAAGAAGTCTGATACTTCCACGTTTTATTTCAAATTTCCAAATACGTTTTTGTCAGAGAGTATGACGGGTTCGAAAAAAGCGAAGAGGGATGCACCACGCCCCTAATTTCGCTCGTTACAATATTTTATCAAAACACTCAACAGCTATTTTTATTTGCGTAAAATTATAGTTGCTGTCTCACAAACAACCCATTTCCATCAAATTCTCAATAAATTCAGTCTTTTCCTTTATATTGTGTGTAGATATAATTATTGCCAGAAATGGTCTCAAGTCAAGCACTGACTGACTGACTGAGGTGACAGATGAGCTGCTTTCCAGTCACTAAATATGGCACCCCGGGGGCGTTCCGATCTACTCTAGCCCTTTCCAGTAAAGTCGTTTTCCTTAATAAATAGGGCAAGAAGCACCAGAAGTTCAAGCCCGGAGGTCACACACACTGACTGGCAAGCAACTATAGTTAGATGGCGAATTTTTATCTATCAACCTCACTCACGTTCTAACTATACGTCCAAACACAATTCACGTTCCTATTTAGGATGCATTATCGGAGATCACATAATAAGTCGTACTCAAAAGAAGAGCTTGAATGCTTTAATTAGTTCCTCAGATTATTATGCATTGCGCCTCCCATTTAGTCTTCTTTTAGAGCAGGAGTAACCTAGAAAAACCGCCTCTGGGTGCCTAAAGGTGTCATTACTTTATTTGGGACCTCTTGAGATAGATCCAGAGATGTTTCAAGTTCTTAGGAATATAAATACATCGCACACCTACTTCAACAGTGACACAACTCAAAAATCCTCTTTTTTCAAGAAACGCAAAAAACTGTCTTCGCCGTTATAATCATTATTCTGGGCTTGAAAGTCATAACAAAATGTGAGATAGTCCTTTAAAATCGAATTTCAGACCTTATTTGGTAACCTCCCCTATTTCATATTTCGGAATCGTGAAAATTAGCTAATTTTCCAAGTTATAACGGTTTTCATGATCAATACCCATGCTTGAACGCTTCAATATTTTGAGTTATTACTCAAATTGATGGAAATATTTTGACATGTCACTTTATTGATGACAACCACAATCTGAAGTGGGAACTGCGTTTTATTTTGAGTTGATTGACACCTTTTTGTTGATTCCTTCTTGCTTCACAATAAAGAAGACTGAAAATTTCTTGGACGACTTCTCTTGTTTCTTCTGACGTCAATCTCCTTGAATCCTTCATTCTCGTAGGATGTTTTGTAGAAGAAGGAATTTGCGTGCTGTTTCTCTACACGAATAATTTTGATGTCATGCCAAGTAACCGTAGATCTGTCGGTGTTCACATTGAAATTGCTTCCCATACTCTCAGCAAGGTTTTTAAGATCGTAAAATGTTTCGTGGTTAAGAATGTGCACCTTGTAGGGAAGGCCTGTTTTCTTCGCCGATTGAATCAGGGTCACGTATTGGTCTGGAACGTAGATCGGTGATGCACGTAAATATCTGGAAATTTGTTTTTCGATTACGCTGTGCACGTTGTCTCCTTCATTTTGAGAATGCCCACGAATGAGGAATTTGTGTGTGATGCTGCTGATATCCAATTCTTGAGTGGCGTGCAGGTACAAACTAACCAAGTATTTATTTTTTTGTTGGCCACAGCAATTATCAGAATAGAATATAACATCCAGTTCACCATCAGGACGTTGTTCCTTGAGGTAGAGGTAGACGCAGCTTCCGATTTCGTTGGCTCCTCTCTTTGCCTCTGTCTCATTCCAAAAATAGCAATTTACGTTTCTAGCATGTAAATCACTGATGGTGAAGTTAAAACAATTCAATTTGCTTTTATAATAAAAGGATAAGACGAGCCCCCTTGGTATTGGCATGACAGCTTGTAGATCGTAGACCGCGACTATAGCTCCGTATGGGTTATCCTTGTCCCTTACTTTTTCTGCTCGTGACAGCTCTGTCTCCTTCTTGTGTTTTTCGAATTTGGCTTTCATGCTCTGCTTTTCTTCATCACTGGCATTACTGTAAGATTCACAGACATCACATTGATCTTTTTTCGGTTTAAAAAAGGAAATGTTGAATTCTGCATAAAATATTCTATTGAAAATGACAGAATTTGCTGGGGGCAACTATTTTTGCTCTCGACTTGCTTTATAGTCCCTGAATAAGTCTGCAAGGCTCTTGCCACCTTCGATAAACTCACTGGAGGTCTGAGCCCTCAAATAGTGGGATTCGATACGAAGAATCAAACTTATGAATTGGCGGACACTTTCTTTGATTTCTGGGTCAACTGTTGGATGATTATTGTGTTTCCCGCGTCGATCTTCAGCAACGAATCCTGTAGAGGATTTTTTTGAGAATGCAGTCTGTATTGTTCGAGCACTTATGTCAAGAGTGGTCATGAAAAATTGTTTGCAAACTCTCACGCGGACGTTATGCACGTCGAAATAGAAGGCTCTGTTTAAGGCACGGAAGTTCTGAGTACTGGAGTATCTGTACTTTGGTTTTATTTCGTCACTGTATGATACAATGAACTCCCTCTGCCGCTGGACATCACCCAAACTCCAAAATCCAGAAAATAGCTGTTGCCGAACTTCTTCCTTGATTTGTTCCGAACATTTGAAACGGCATTTTGATCCACAAGGAGATTGGATTTTCCTGGCATGACTGAACGTTTGGATTTGTAAGAGACGAATCCAAGACCGTTATTTCGAAGGGTTTTTGATTTCCTCATAACCCAGTTGTCTGGGTTGCATGGCCGTTTTTTTCCTTTCTTCTGGCTAATTTCTTCTTCATCAAGACTACAATTTTCAAGGTAAACTGAATTAGGGTTTCTGGGAAATTCCAGAGATGAAGGATGTCTTGAATCCAGCACCATTTGCGGATTCATGCCAGTGACTGACGTCACGAACGTTTCAGTTTTTCTCATTTACCTGGTCGGCGTCACTGCTATCTGAAGCTGAAGGATCGTTTCCACCATGTCTGATGGATATAAAAGAAAACACCAAAGTGGACATGAAAAACGCAAAAAGAAAGAGAAAGTGAGTGAGTCGCTTAGAAAAATTGAAGGTTCTTTATTGAAATATGTTAACATTTCTAAGGAGACAGAAGATAATGCAGATAAATTGATGAGACGTTTGATATTGTCAAGCAGAAAACAACATCAGAAAGCACATATTGGACAACGGTTTTCTCTCGTAATCACCCTGAAGAGTAGTAAAATTGGAAAAAATAATGTCCATCACAAGTTTTTTTTCAGAAAACTGCCGAAAGGGGACTAGCGTTTAGAGGCGATAATGAAATACATGTGTAATCCTAATAATGGCAATTTTTCTTGGGTGTATCGATCTCTTAGCCAAATCTGATCCGTTTCTTTGATATTGTCAAGAACATGTAAGAAGATACGGTAATCCAGGCCGAGAGAAATGAAATACATGTATCATATTTATCCTCCACAACGTATGAAGAACTAATCCTCCACATTTGAAGAACTAATAATTTTACTGGGGTCAAAAGTATTGGAAAAAATAGTTACAGAATTCAAAGAAGCCAAGTATTATGGAATCACTGTGGATTCTACACCTGAAGTTAGCCATACGGATCAACTCTCCATAGTTATTAGATATGTCTCAAAAACTGCAGATATATATTAAAGATTTTTGATGTTTGTTAAAATAGAAAAACATGATGCCGAGTATCTTTTTGACACTCTAATTTCAGTTTTAGAAAATCAGGGAATAGACCCAAAATTTTGTAGATGTCAGTCTTATGACAATGCGGCTAATATGAGAGGAGTGTATTCCGGAGTACAAACTAGATTTAGGGAAATCAACAGCGCAGCCACTTGGGTACCATGTGGAGCTCATAGTCTTAATCTAGTTGGCACAGCGGCGGCAGAAAGCTGCTTAGAAGCTGTAAAATTTTTTGAAATTTTGCAATCGCTCTACAATTTCTTTGCAGCGTCCCCTCAAAGATGGTCTAAGCTAAGGTCTTTGGGAAGTAAAATTTCTGTAAAAAGACTTTCAGAGACCAGATGGTCAGCACGTTATGAGGCTGTAAAAACATTATGTGCCCATTATGATGATATACGTGGTATTCTTACAAATATTTCAACTAGTGAAGGTATGAAACCTACAACAGTGATTGAGACACAAACCTTAATCCATCAAATGAATACTTTGGAGATGGTATTACTCACAGTTATTTGGGAAGATCTACTAAAACACGTCGATATTGTAAATAAATCTCTTCAAGAACCTGGCATCGAGTTTAACACGATGGTGCGACTTTACGACAGTTTAAATCAATATTTATCTCACTGCAGAACTGAGGATATGTATAATAGCTATTATCTTAAGGCAAAAGCCCTTGCACCAGATTCAGAATTTAAAGAATCCGAAACTAGAGTTCGTAAGAGAAAACGACAGTTCGATGAAGGGCCAGATGAGACTCCCTCTCGCAGTGCCAAAGATTCCTTTAAGATTAATGTTTTTTTTATTGTTCTGGATGTGCTTTGAGCTGAAATGACAAAGAGACGCACTGCGTATCCAGCCTTTATGACCCATTTAGTTTTCTTACGGATAATACACTGACCGAGGACATTATCAAGGTTAAGGCTCAAGCTCTGGTAAAAATGTATCCGTCTGACTTAGAAGAAAACTTTGTTGATGAGTATTTGATTTTTTCAAATTTGTACCCCAAAACCACCTCTATAACGGATCTCATCAAATTACAAATAAAGGATAAACTTGTGTCAAGTTTCCCAAATGTTAATATTGCATTGCGCATATACCTTTCGATATTGGGTTCGAATGCAGAAGGAGAAAGATCATTCCCAAGTTGAAGATTATAAAAAGTTTTATGCGTTCAACTATGGGTCAAGAGAGAACTTCGTCACTGGGCCTTCTGTGTATTGAAAGTGATGTCGCTCGCGGCATTAATTTTGAAGATATAATACACGAATTCGCTGTGTCAAAATCCCGAAAAAAGGAGTTATTTTAGAATCTACTTAGTAAACTAAACGTTTTGTATTCGTATTTTTTTGTGTATTTGTATTTAGATATATTATTTTGACCTTCACTATATAATAATATAAAAATGTTTATAAGTTTTTGGGGTATTTTATTTCAATATATTTTTTTTCAAAGCCCTAAGACCTTTGGCCTTCGTAGGCCCTAGGCACGTGCCTAATTGGTAATCTGGCCCTGATTAGGTAGCATGAAAAGAATATATTGAAGCGCTTGTCAACAAAATTCACCAAACACGAAAATAATCTTGTTTTTGTTCTCCTTGTGATATCGGTTAGAAGATAATTAATTTTGTATGCTCCACGGTCGATTGTTTTTTTTTATCTCCAGATTTGAATCTGCAGATCATTCGATGATTGTTAGTCTTGTGTTTTGAGTTCTCCTGATAAGTGAATGATAATTTGACTTCGCAAAGATTCTTAATTTCACTTCAAGATAAAGCTACAAACGGTCCCAAAAAACTGTATCCCTTCAGTTTCGGAGCATTTTGTTCACTGGAATAAAAAAATATTTTACAAAGGGCGTGAGTTCGCTTAGATACGAGTTTGGTTTGATAAGTACTCGTGTTTGACAACGGAGGGGACTGAAAGTAAAAATCTGTATACCATCTTTTAATGCTATCCTTCAATACCTTTCGCACCAATTCATCGAGTGGTTTTGTGTTACCGACATTGCATAGTAAACAACTTTGTATTATTTTGAAAAATTAAAACAATATCAATATCGTTCAGTGATTCGATTCCTGTATTTCGAAGGCAAGGAGTGCTAGATAATCAATATCAATTGATAGCTGTTTACAAGGACCATGAACCATCGGTGACGATCATCAGATATTGGTTCAATAAATTCAAACGGGACCAAACGTTAGTGTCAGAAGAGGACCGCCCAGAAGATCCGAAACAAGAGATTACTGATGATATGGTCGATAAAATCCATAATATCGTCTTGGCCGATCGCCGAGTGATGATTTGAAAGATTGCTGAAATGCAAGCATTTCATACGCACGTCTCTACAATATTTTTCTTCAACATTTGGAGATTGGAGAAGCTATCAGCAAAATGGGTTCCTCGTTTGCTGTCAGCGGACCAAACCTCAAAGGACTGTCTACATCTATTTATGACCAATCCAAACCAGTTTCTGCGGCGATTCGTAACCATTAAGGAAACCTGGATCTAAAACTATGCACCAAAAACCAAGGAACAATCGAAGCAGTGGACTTCTCCAGGCGAATGAGCTCCTATGAAGACGAAGGCGGTGCCATCTACAAAAAAGGTTATACCCACTGTTTTTTGGAATGCCAAAAGAAAAATCCTCATTGACTTCTTGGAACAAGAGAAGGCAATAATAGGGCAATACTACAGTGAATTATTGGATTGACTTGACGCCACATTCAAAGAAAAACACACCGACCAAAATTGCTCTTCCACCACAACAAGGCACCGACACACTCATCAGCAGTCGCCATTACAAAATTGGTGAAAGTGGGCTTCAAATTGCTACTTTACCCACCCTATTCACCAGATCTAGCACAGTGTGACTTCTTTGCAAAGTGCAAAGTTCGAAAAATCATATTTTCTAGAAGTCATGAAAAAGTTGGAATATCGCTGGGCTAAGTGTATCGAGCTAAAAGGAGACTATGTTGGGAAATAAATATGAAAACTTCCAAAAAATTAACTTTTTGTCCCAAATAAGGATGCTTATCAATCAATCCTCTTAGTTAGCAATTCGTGATTAAAAAAGCCGCCTGACATGAATAGAAAGTAAGCTGATTGACTCCAAAACACTAACTGTACCCCAACAGTCCGTAGCAATACTCGTTCCAGTCTCTACAGGTTCAAGTAGTAGTTGTAGATCCGAATTATCCGAAGGCATTCGGGTAGATCCGAGTTATCCGAAGGTATCTTTAGAATTTTCTGAACTTTTTTCGCCTTCTTGGTAAGGAATTTTATTACAGCAAGGTGTTCAATCTTCTCCATAGTTTTGGTTTTCTTCCGAATTGTTTATCAGGTGAGTTTTCTGGAAAGAAAAATGGTTTAGTATCATATCGTGAATTTCTCTGGTTAACGTGATGGAAAGTTTTCTTCTTATTTTCGCTGCCATTAAATTGAATTGCAATGGTTATTTCAGTCTCTGTTTTAATTCACTAATTCATCAATTAGTGGATTACTGGGATCTCTGAAATCTTCTTCAACGTTCTCGTTCAGTTTATTCATGTAATCGATTATTATAGATTTGTCGTATAGGACTGAAGCACAGCTTATATACTAATTATGAGTCACTAAGGAGTATAACACTAAGCGGGTGCACTTATCTCCATTCCATTCCCTCATTTTCGCGAAGTTTTGGACCTTCCCTCGTAGTAAATCTTCACAATTGTTTAAGTACGCTCTTTGCCATTACACTACACGCTTCCCCATGAAAGATATATAGAGAGTCTGCGTCACCAACAAGCAGTCTTACGGATGGCATTAGAAACCCTCAGAAGGGCTAATTCTTCAAAGAAAATCGAAGCATGTGAAATTTGCTATAACTGTAGCCTATTCATCAATTGTTTATTTTTCTTTACAATTTCAGATTTCCTAACCAAGTCAAAACACAAGATTGCTGCGTCAGCACATCTGAAGGATATCAAGAAGACGATACCCAAATAGTGACGATTTCAAAGTGTCCCCGAGTACTCCCAATCAAAAGAAACTTTATCAGTAATGATATTCATATATTGAAAACTTTGCATGGGGTGAATAAAGGTCTGCTTAAAGATATGTTTGCAACACCATGTCCCTCGTCTTCATCTGCTTGCCCTGACGAATGTTTACGCAAAATTAGGGGATCTCCGATGCCTTTGTCTTCCAATGGTTGCCCTGCGTATTATTCAGTAAAACCAACAACAACTAACCAATGCTGTCAATATGAACATGAATTAGAGATCACCTGCAGTTCTTACAAAGATATGCTTTTTGAATGTTTAAAATATTTAAAAGGTGAAACACAAACTGAAAACTGCTGTGAACCTGTAGCAGAAGAGTGCTGTTGCTGCTGCTGTAGTTGTTGCCAAACTTGTAATAATTGCTGCTGTTGCCATACTTCCAATAATTGCTGCTGTTGCCATATGCCCAATAACAGTAGCTGTTGTAATCAACGAACTCCCAAGCATTGTCGAAAACAAGAAGTTATTCCACCCAAAGTTGAAGAGAAAAAGTCGAAAATATGCCATTGTAAGAGTGTTGAAGCAAAACAGTCCGTAAAAAATTTTGGAAGTATTATATCAAGCCAATGTTTCAAAAAAGTCGAATCGGTTTGCACCAATACTGAGTTTCCACCAAAAACACCAAAACCCTCTTGTTGCAAACGTAGATGCTGTTGTTGCAATCAATCAAGAAGTTGCTGTTGCTGTTGTAACAAACATAGCTCATGCTATAAACCTGTTCAAAAAGCTCATTGTAGAGGTGAGCATTACGTTTATTGCTGTCAATGTGAAATCAATCCCATTTTTGGAGATGTGAAGATGAATTCTAAGCCATATAGAGAAACTGCCCTGAAAAAAAGCATTGAATTATTGACATCGAAAATAAACGACGTTGTTTCCAGGGAAACAGCATTATCTTCATTAGAAGAAAAGTCAAAAGCAAAATTTTCCAGATGTTCAAACACGAATGAAAAATCAACCAACACCACTTACTTTCCTGAAGCGAAAAGAGAACAAAAATATGATTTGATTAAAAATATAACCTTAGATTTATGTGATCTTGGTGACAAACAATTCTCTAAATTTGGACTACCTTCTAAACAATATCCCTGGTGTCAAGGTTCATTATTCTCGAATATGCCTCATGAAATTTACAGACTTGTTGGAATAGAGAAATTCAACAATTTTTTATTGGAAAAAGTGTATGATGATCCCACACCTTGTTTGTCACCAGAAATACTCTATGATAAGGAGCAATGTAGCACAATCGAACAAAATACAGGAGACTCTAAGGAACTACGCAAGGAAAATAATTCAATAGCTACTTTGTGTGCCAATTTGGCCAATAATAAGCCTGAGAATAATATAAACGAAACTAAGTTATGCTTCGCCAACGAAAAGATCGTTTCTGATACACATGGTTTCGTTGAAATGAAAAGCAAGCATATACAATTGCAAGATGATCTTAGTTTCGCTGTAAATCATGGGAATAAAGGAGAACCGCAGAAATCAGCAGGTTATAAGAACTCTTCTCCAAAACACCCTACAGCTGAAGCCATATCAAACATCAGAAATGACCCAAAAAAATTCTCATCAAAACCAAATCGGAGCATAACAAACGTAGCTTCAAATATTTCTAAGATATCTTCGAAAATATCAAAAAGTTCTTGTGTTAGCATCACAAATTACTCTCCAAAGCCATTCACAACAAGAACAGGTTTAATGTCTGTGATACCGTCTTTCAGAGATTGTTGCAGAGATCCACCAAAAGCAATGATGAAGAAAAGACCTTCATCTTCAAAAAATATAGAAATATCGAATAAAATATCAAAGTCAAGCAATGAACACAATGAGAAATTGAATCAGAATAAAGCCATGTTACACTCATCTGAATCTACCACTGAAAGTAATTTCGTCAAGGAAGAACACCTGGTAGAGCATAAAACAGAAATATTAAAACCCATTGACCATGATAAGCCAGATAGCAATTATTTGACCAAAAGACAAATTGACATCGACCAAATAAGTAGTCATTTGAACAAAATTAGTGAGAGTTTTGACCTAGAGAGATTCAATGAGGAAATCCGAGATTTTTATGAAAAATGCTTTGAAAACCCTAATGCTTCAGCAGTAAAAGAGGCTATTATTTTCAACAAAACGAGTGTTCCTGACATTGAGAATAGATTAGAATCACAAAATTCAATAAACTCACTATAAGCAATGGACAATTCCTTTGCAGCATTCGTCATTAAAGAACCTAATGATATTACTTGTATAATTTTTTCCAGAGATCGGAACAGCATCAAAATATGTACCTAGTAAATTTGTTCACAAATCTTATATAATTTTTTTTGAACAATTGTTCTGTCATAAATATGTAGTGATATCTTTTCTATATAAAACGGCAATTTTGCGCGACTTCCCTGAAACGTCAAAAATACACGTTTTCCCTCCGTGCCGGTCGAAAACGATATAAATCGCCCCGTGATCGGTGCCCATCTCTGGGTACCAATATTCACATCCCAAACGAGATAAGGTCCTGAATTCGAGCATTCCAAATTCGTCAATTTTCTCGAAAATTCGAGGAGAAGTGTCACAATTTTTCATTCGATTCCGATGATAGCCGAACGCGAGCTCCAAATTTGAAAATACGGCATCAATTTTTCGCTCGATATGGGCGGTGTAAGATTTTTTGCGCCTTCCAAGCACTCGAATAAGAATCTACAGGAGATTCCGAATCTCTATAGACCACATACGGTTCACGAATCCAAAGAAAAACACCTCAAATAAGCGTTTCAAAATCGGCATTTTCCAGTCCATTTTCGCGCGAATTCATTGCCGTCTCCGAACTCCGACCCAACTTATGATACTCTATGTTAAAATCCGACACACTTAGTTTATTCAGGAAAAACGGCTATGCACTCTGTTCATGAATACACGTTCAGACCTTTTTCGAATGGAGTTGAAACGATGTTCTTTGGGTTCATTTTTTATGGAAAAATTATTTTCGATTCATATACGGGCTGTGCATATTGGAAGCACTGACTTTCACCAGAGCCTTTCTTCGAGAGTTTTTCCTTCTGCATTTTTTATGAAAAAGCACCCACTGCGAATCGATTATACAGGGTGAGTCTTTGACCACTGCGTTAATTTTAACCATAGATTCTTGACGTCAAAAGAAACATTTTCTTCCTATAATATTTTTCCAAATTTGGCCCTGTTCAAAAGATATAGGGTGTTGAAATTTCATAAAAAAATTGCATTTTCACCTGTAATATTCAAACGACAATATCAATTGAAATGATCTCTTGTAGAAGGTTTTGATAGCAGTCATGCATATTTTGGCATCAATAGATTTATTCCATTTCTTGTGGGTTTCTCACTACTACTCTACAGACTAGTTAAATTGCATGAAAAACAAATATCGCTTGAACTAAAGGTACTCGTACTTCCTGGAATCATTAGTCTTTTTGCATATAAAATCATTCTTCATCTTTCCTCCTAAATTGCACCATTCTTGAGATATTTGAAGTTGAAAGGAATTAAATCGATATAATTTTGTCCAAATTTTCTGATTTTCCCAAATCCAACTCTGTGCTGAAATTATTCAATAACAAGATTTGTTCAATGTTGCCATATTTTATGTCTATATTAAATATTTCTTCAAAAGAATGGGGAAATCTCTTCCCTCTATGGTTCCACCACTAAAAACTAATAGATGAAATTAACCACTGAACAATTTTTGTCTTACATTCACCACAAAATCTAAATTGCCATTTGCTGTATTCATTTTTAATGATGTCTAGCACCTTGTTTAATATTTAATCCAGAATAATATTCCATAATAAATAAAGAAAAAGTTTTCCATCGCTCTTTCGGTATATTTTGACCTTTGAAATAGGTGAAGTATTTTCTGTCAGGACCTGTTAAATTGAAGACTTGTCTTTATGAAGAGCTGGTTTTTATAGCTTCAGGCTTTCAGGGTTCATCAAATTATATCTATTCTAACATAGGAATGCTGCAAATTGAGCTCATGAGTTTTAAAAACTTCAACCCAGTCTCCTAGATTTGTTTTATACCTTTATTATCTTTATTTCATACACCGATTCAACCTTGTTCACAAACTTAAGAGATAATAGAATTTGACTTAGTTTTAATATTTCTGAATGTTTGTTATGATGCATGGTTAATTAAAATTCAATCAATATTGAAACTGGAAGATATAAGCTCATAAACAAGAAAGATTAGAATAGAATGCAATTTCTGACCATAATCATTTCATACTGAATTGAATAATTTAAAACTATCGATATTATCCTCAAAATCTTTCCACTTTTTTTTTGAAGATACAAATAACTTTTGACAGTTTCAAACAGAATCAAAACAACAAGGAACCACAGTATACTTTTTTATTTGGAACTACCCACCACAGAGACGTTATAATATTTTAATGTGATAATAATTTACTCTAATTATTCTAAGGAAAATTATAACTAAAGATCAATAATAGTTACAGATATTATCTTTCATTTAAAAAACATTGCAAATATTAATTTTTTCTCTCCTGGGGTTCGGTGATAAATTAATATTCTATGGTAAGGTATTAAAATTTGACATAATCTATGAATAACCATTATTCAATATTTATGTTCTTGTTTACGTTATTTACTCTGATTATAAAAATCAGTAATTATAGTCTAAACAGAATAGATTCATATTAATGATTTAACAAAAAAATGTTATCAAAGAACACCTAGTTGATTTTTTCAAAATCAAATTTAGGTATTTCTTCAAGAAAGTATAATTGCATACCTAAATCTGGAAATACTTGTAATCTATCCAGGTAAATTGTTATTGGGATTCAGTACAGAAAATACCTGTTCACTGGTCTCTGTCGAGGAGAAGAAACTTCCGAAATATCAGTGTTTGGAAAATCATAGATGATTTTTTCTGGTTTTGAGTGAAAAAGAAAGCACAGTGACAACCTCTTGCATTGGAAGTTTCATAGAAATGATGGTTATCATGATTTGGAAATTTTAAGAAAAAATTTCAAATGTATGATGATAACACCCAATAATTCTGAGGTTTTTTGGAATTTCTCACTAGAAAGGCATGGTTTATAATCTTGAAGTAGAAAGAAAATATAGTAGAACAACAAAATTTATGTTTATGGTGTTGAATTTTTTTACCAGAAAATAAGTATTTTGTATCTTCCTTCTGGATATGGGCCTCATCGGATGAAACATGAGTGAGTGAATCATTACTTAGAGGGAAAATAATGTTTTTAATCAATTCAGATTCAATAGTGAATGCTGTGGAAGGTATTTTTCATTCAAACTAAACTGGACTACAGAGGGTATTTGCCCAATGTGAAAACTAAAAATGCTTATAACTTTTGAACGCAGCTGAATTTGGAAAAACCGTAATGGAAAAAGTGTTTCATTTGATCTCAAGAACCTATGGTTAAAATTAACGCAGTGGTCAAAGACTCACCCTGTATAGTGGGTGTCCTACATGCAAGTGTTCATGTTTTTTCGCGTATCGGATCTAATTTCGATAAAATGTCATACAGGGTGTGCGAATTACAATGAATTTGCGATCATGTGATATACGGGGTGTGCAATTTACAAGTTATTTTGCTGATTTCGATAAAATGTCATACAGGGTGTGCAATTTACAATGAGTTTACGTTCGGGTGATATACGGGTGTGCAATTTACAAGTACTTTCGATTTTTTGCGCGCTTTCGGTTTTTTTGTATTTCTCCGGGTTGTTTTGCGTGACTTCGAGTTTTTTTGTGCGCTTTCAAGTTATATGTATTCGTTCGGGTTTTTTCAGGTTCCTTTGGATTATTTGTGTTACTTGGGGTTCTTTCGTGTTCTCTCGCGTTGTTTCGTGTAATTTCGGTTTTTTTTTCGTGTAACTTCGGTTTCTTTCTCGTGTTTCTTCGGATTCATCTATTGATCCATGGGCCTATTGATCATAATTAAAACCACATAGTACAAAATAACAGGAGTGAGCATAAGGTATAAAAGCGGGAATCGAAAAGGTTCATACGCATAGATTCACATTC
Source organism: Micraspis discolor (assembly GCA_030674115.1). Classification (NCBI taxonomy): domain Eukaryota; kingdom Metazoa; phylum Arthropoda; class Insecta; order Coleoptera; family Coccinellidae; genus Micraspis; species Micraspis discolor. Next base: position 670,898 of record JARTUT010000010.1, on the reverse strand, counting down.
AAATTTGATAAAGTGTTATGGACATAGGCTTGTCGTAAGGAAGCAATGTCTTGACACTCCTGACAGATTTTATCGAAGAGCTGGCAGAAACTTCCTAAGCGATGAGTGACTCAATCGCATAGAAGCGAGAGCGGTTTGAGTTCGCTAGTAGGAAGTGTAACGTAGTAATTATATTATGTAAAACATGTCGCTAAAGACTGTCAGAAAATATTCTTCGTTTTTTCCGAACGGCCGCAACGTGCCAAAAAACCTTGATTTTTTTATGTTCGGCAGTGTAAATTTTTTTCCTATCAGAGTGTTCCGATTATTTCATGAGGAACGCATAGTTAGAAACAGTCAGAAATTGTCTCTCTTTTTTTCAGAACGGTCGAAACTTTCAAAAGTTTTGAAAAAACAAACAAACAAGTTTTTTCTTGTTGGTCAGAGTAGAATTTTTCACTATCAAGGCTAAGGCGAGGGACGAACAGCTGAGATTTTTTCAAGGTATTTTTCAGTTTTTCAGAACTACCGCACCTTGCAAGTGTTGGAAAAACATCTCATTTCATGTTGGGTAGAAAAATCGAAAAGAACCGAAAAAATTTTTTATTTATGTTGAGCAGAGTAGAACATTTCTTTATAAAAGCGTGATAATAATAATAATATTTATTTACTCCATCAAAATATGAAAATTACATGGAAAGTTAAGAAATAACATAAATAGGCATATATACATACATATACATGATACAGGGTGGTACATTGTGCCATCGGGGAGTGACGCCCCCGCGTACCTGAGTCCCCACAGCTTACCTGAGGTTACAAGAAGGAATGCAAATCAGGGCGGTGAGGAGTCTCAGATTGGCTCCTCTCGGAACCGTCCAGAGGTACGACCTGTTGGGGTTAGATGTGGAGCGAGCGGCGCATCCCCCCGAGACGGCACCGCAAGGCCGGGCCTCGTCACTTCGCAAAGTTTGGAAACTTGAATGGGCAAAATGCTCATTCCGTTACAAGCGGAACACGAGATAGGCGCACACGCTGGACTAATGATGAGAATTGTATTTTAATACGTGCGCATTATATTGCTCAGGATCTAATCGAACGAACCGGAAAAACCTATAGACAGCTTTTGGTTGAAATATGAAGGGAGATGTATCCCAACAGACCCTCGTACGCCCAACTTCTATCAGATAGGGTAAGATGGATGATAAAAGGTGAAAAACTTTCTCGAGCTGAGCTTAGCAACATCAAAGCAAGCTGCTATACCCACTTGAAGCAGTACAAAATATGAGTACACATATGGTAGAATCCAGTCCGCGCAGGTCATCGCTAAGAGTAAGACGTAGCGGATTATATGTGAGAGACGACTTACAAACCAATGAAATCGAAGAAGAGTTTGTTGGGAATTTGATGAAGTTTTCAGGCTTGGCAGTAGAAAACAGACCAAAGGTCCCACGAATTCAACACAATAAGGGTCTGTTGAAGTCGGTGAAGTTGTTGAACTCGGTGCTACCGAAACACCTCACTTGATTTGAAACACTCTCCGAGCTGGTGGACATAGTGTATGCTGGAGCGGTGACTGTCTCTAAAGCTCAAGGATATAAAGTGGGCGATAACAACTCCCGATGGGTCAATTCACCATCACCATGGAAAAGACGTCTGGAAAGTGAAATCGTGAAGTTTAGGAAAAAAATAGGAACATTTTATACTTACCTCAGTACTCCGCATCCATCGACAAAATTAATGAAGAACGTTAAAAAACTCGCATCAGAGTTCAGGATCAAACGCAGAGATCCTCTCTTCAAGGATAAGATAGCCCTTCTAAATGACACCCTGAAACAGAAGATCAAAGCTTTAGGGAATCGTATTCGTCGATATAATGAAAAGGAGAAGAGAAACAAGAATAACAGGATGTTTCACCAGAATCAAAAGAAGTTCTTTCGAGATCTTGAACAAAATGACGTCAGCCAAGATGTCAATCTTGAACCTAGGGTTGCTGAGGAGTATTGGCGTGGGATACGGTCGGAGAGCATCGAACATGATGAGCAGATGTCTTGGGTGGCGGAGGCTGAAAGCAGAATACCGCAAGTCCAAATGGATGAAGTTGACATTACTGTATCTGTACTGTACTGTATTGAATAAGGACCAAAGGCTCTAAAGAACTGCTTATCGTTGACTACATCGTGACGAAGCAAGCACGTAATAAGCTGCGCAATATATCTGTAGCATGGATAAACTATCGGAAGGCCTTCGACTCGGTGCCTCACACTTGGTTGTTAAAGGTTCTTAAAATGCACGGAGTCCATGAAAAGCTAATCAACCTCCTGAGATTCCTCATGCAGACTTGGAGGACGTCACTCCTCATCCGTTCTGGGGATGAAATGAAAGAGTCCAGGAGTATAAAAATCAAACGAGGGGTTTTTCAAGGTGACACACTCAGTGCAATATGGTTTTGCATGGCGATCAATCCTCTGAGTGCCTTGCTATTAAAACTCGGTGAAACGGGTGAAACAAAAACACGTGTAGCACTAGACTAATGGCTTTTAATACTGTCTCTAGTAAATAAGATTACATACCTTCTGGTTGCTTAACTTCGACTCGACTCCAAGTAAAGAAGTGAGTTTCTCGAAGCATACATGATCATAGAGTGGGGCAGTGATGAACACAAGAACTTCATAGTTCTTTTTAAAGAGAAGGCAAATACATTTTTGTTATTTTCAACACCCCCACTTAACAAAAATTAACCTAAACGTAAATATCGTACAAATTTATCATTCTTATGAACCGGCAAGTTCCTGATATGGTACATTTTTATCACAAGTTGATACATCTTCGTTAATGTTCAAATTGAGGCTATTGTCTAGAGGAGTCGAAACAGTTTTACAATCAACCATATTGAATTTCTTTAAGAGTTCTTCAATATAAACTCCTTGATCTAATGTTATATAATTCAAATCATAATCTGTTAAAATTCTGACTCCTAAGCAATGCTTAGCTTCACCTAAATTCTTAATTTTGAATTTCAAACTTAAATGTTCTTCTAGATGTTTAACTTGTTTATCATCATTAGAAAAAATGAAGAAATCGTCAACATAGAGAGCAACGAAGGTATATAAATTATTTTTCTTTCTGATATAAAGGCATGGTTCAAACTTTGATTTTTGATAACCAAAACTTAAAAGAATTTCATTAACCCTTTCATTCCAGGCTCAGCAGGACTGTTTTAAACCATATACAGCCCTTTTAATTTATAGACTTTGTCTTCAAAACCTTTCACAACAAAACCTTCTGGTTGTCTCATGTAGACGCTTTCTTTCAGTATACCATTTAAAAATGCAGTTTTTACATCCAGATGGATTATTTTTAAGTCTAAACTTACAGCTAGAGCAACTAAGATCCTAAGTGTTGAATGACGCACTACAGGGGCAAATGTCTCACCATAATCAATTCCCCTTTTTTGTGTATAACCCTTCGCCACTAATCTTGCTCGGTAACTGTTAACATTTTCACTGTCACATTTAGTTTTTAGTACCCACTTACACTCATCTATGGTACCCCCTTCTGGTGGATCAACGAGTTCCCATGTCTCGTTCTCCTCAAAGGATCTGATCTCCTCCAGCATGGCTTCCTTCCATCTCTTTCCGTTTGGTCCAGAGAGTGCTTCGGATACGGTCTCAGGTGTATGAACCATGTCAGAGACTGGGTCATCCATATTGTTGGTGCTGAGATATGTGACATAATCATCAAAGTTCTTTGTCTTGGCAGTTCTTTGTGATCTCCTGGGTACAGTTCCTATTTCTGGTCCCGTTCAGGAAGATAATCACTATCTTCACTTGGGGCAGTCCCCTCGTTGAGTGATTCTTCCTTAATGGAATTCTCATTGCTCTACAATTCCAAACTTAGTCGTTCTTCCCCCACTGAAACTGCAAGCTCTTCTAGATTTTCTGAAGTATAATTGGATATCTTGCTTACATTTTCAATAATGGACACATCTCGACTAATTATGACTTTCTTTGTCTTAGGGTTGTAGCATCTATAACCTTTTGTAAGTTCATCATATCCAACGAGAATGTGTTTAGCAGCCTTTCGATCCCATTTGCTCCTATTTATTTTAGGAACATGGACCATGGTAACACTTCCACACAATCTAAAATGTTCAATGTTAGGTTTTTTATTATTCCAAATTTCGAAAGGTGTTTTATCGATACCTGTTGCTATCGAACGGTTTCTGATGTAATTGACTGCATTGCAGGCTTCCGCCCATAAAAACTTTTCTACTCCACCATCAAACATGAGACACTTGGCCTTTTCCACGAGTGTACGATTTATCCTTTCTGCCATACCATTCTGTTGTGGAGTGTATGTATTTGTTTTTGGTGGATGATTCCATTCTTCCTTAATAATCTTTCGAATTCCTTGCTACAGTATTCAGAACCATTGTCAGTTCTGAGAATTTTAATCTTTCGTTCTTGTTGGTTCTCTACAAGGTTCTTGAATGTCTCAAATTTTTCATAAAGCTCATCCTTCGTTCTTAGAAAGTATACAAAACTCATCCTACTGTAGTCATCTGTAAATGTTAGAAAATACTTGGCTCCACCCAGAGAAGTCGTTTCCATAGGGCCACATATGTCACTATGGTTGCATGTCTAGCAACTTGGATTTTATAGAATCCGTAGTAATCTGTAAACCAGAGTGTTCCACCGCCATGATCATAGGCGCAAATTTCTCAGGTAGTCCAGCAAGTAACAAAGATCCTATTCATTCTTCGTCTATTTTGAAGCCTGTTCTTCTCAATTTCTGGAATGTTTCAACAATTTGATGAATATAACTTTCCATCGAATCGTGGTTCTCTAACCTGGCGGAAATCAGGGTTCTTAACAGACCTATATCTTCCTGCCAAATCCATAATCATCGAAAAGGTTTTTCAGTTTCGTCCAAACCTCTTGGGGATTTTTCGCTTCCCTAACGTGGGTATATAAAGAAGGTTCCAGCGTCAATATTAATTTAGCCTTCGCTTTTGATAACAATACTGTGTCAGATTCGCTGCCATATATGCACTTGCTCAGTCCTTCAAGTACTAGCACATTTTCTATGGCGAATGCCCATTCTTGGTAATTTTCGCGACCAATTAATTTCGGCACTGAGGCAAAGTAATTCACGGCCATTTTATCTTCACGTGTTGCTACACAACTGTGTTAACTATTGATCACGTCTTCCACGAAAAATTAAAATGTTAGCTGAATCACGCACGTGGGCACATAACCTATTAAAACTCGGTGAAACGGGTGAAACAAAAACACGTGTAGCACTAGACTAATGGCTTTTAATACTGTCTCTAGTAAATAAGATTACTTACCTTCTGGTTGCTTAACTTCGACTAGACTCCAAGTAAAGAAGTGAGTTTCTCGAAGCATACATGATCATAGAGTGGGGCAGTGATGAACACAGAACTTCATAGTTCTTTTTAAAGAGAAGGCAAATACATTTTTGTTATTTTCAACAGTTGCTCAGAAACACAAAATATGGATATGTAATTGACAAGCAGAGGAGCATTCGAATAAACCACAGCCTATACATAGATGACCTTAAACTATATGATGCCAATTTCGAACAGATAAGGAGACTCCTAGAAATAGTGTCACTCGTTAGTGATTCCATCGGTATGAGTGGTGGGGTGGATAAGTGTGCGACCCTGGAGGTGAGGCGAGGAAAGATTCAAACTACAAGCCTTGGAACTACATTAATGAATCAAACTACCATACCATCCCTGAACGTGGATGATTCATACAAATATCTCGGAATTAAACAGGCTTTAGATATCAAAACATCAGAGATGAAAGAAATGTATCGTGAAAAAGTACTCAGAAGAGTCAACATGCTTTTAAAATCAAAACTCAACTCTAGATCTCTATTTACTGCCATCAACATCTGGGCTATACCAACGGTATAGCAATTTTCTATCAGCAACCTTTTTAATGATATCAGAAATTTCTTTTCTCTTAGTTCTTTCAGAGAATTTGGCAACTTATTGTATAGCTTGGCACACATGTAATTTGTACTTGTTCTTCCGAGATGATGATGTCGAATAAGTAGATGGTCTCTGTGTCTTGTACCGTAACAATGAAAATTTTCAAGAGTTTTGAAGTCTAAATTATTCTCGACCACATATTTTATACAAGCGAGAATGTAAGCTCCCTTGTCTAAATAAAGGCCTACAACTCGTTCTGGTCAAGACTCCACAGAGAGCACGAAGAGCTTCTTTCTGTCTTAAAAAAATGTTTCGTGCATCAGAAGAACATCCCCATAGAAGTATACCATAGGTTGCCACAGACTTAAAGTTGACAAAATACGTTATCTTGCAGACATCAGTTGAGGAGATAGCTCTCATTCGCCTTATCGTGTATATGGCCGTAGATAGCTTTCTTGACAATTCAGACATATATGGTTTCCATGTAAGATTGCTGTCAAAAATAATCCCGAGTACCTTCACATGTTCCTCACTGTGGCCTCCAAATCTCATATTTTGGATCTTGCTAACATTTAAATTTAGATCATTTGCAATGAAGCATCCCTGTGCAGCCAGCAAAGATAAAGAAGAAGCACACGTGAGTGACTCCACAGACCCGGCCCTGTTGAACAAATTGGTATCGTCAGCGAAGCGGAGAGTTGCAGTGACAGGTACATAGTCAGGAAAATCCTTGGTATATAGAATAAATAACAGGGGTAGCAAAATCGAGCCTTGAGGATCACCCCGTTCTATAGAGTATGGAATTTTCTCACCTTTCTAGTCAATAATGTTCTTCCTGTCCCGAAGGAACGACTCGAATATAGAGATAGCGGTGCCACGTAGCCCATAACACTCCATCTTGTTCAACCGTATGTCATCCACCACACTGACAAATGCCTTTGAGAGATCACAACTCAACACTCCGCATTGATCCTTATCATCAAGAGCTTTTGTAATATACTCTAGTAAGGTACTCAATGCGGTAATGGTCGATCTTCCAGAGGTAAAGCCATGCTGATCCCCACCCAGATTTTTCTTCTTCAAAAATGCGATCAGCCATCTCCTTAGCAGTTCCTCGAGGATTTTACAGAAGACAGACAGAATGGAAATAGGCCTATAGTTGTCCGCGTTATTGGCATCTCTTTTTTTATAAACTGGCACGACTCGGGCCACCCTCAACTTTCTCTGAAATATCCCCTGCTGAAGGCACTAATTGAATTTACCACTCAGAACGTCCGCCACGAATAGAAATATCCTTTTTAATAGAACGGTATTTATGCCGTAAATATCTCAAGAATTTTCTTTTCATGGATCTTGTGAAAAACGATATAAAAATGAATTATTTGAAATCATCTTCGACAGGCTGCAATAAATACTTAGTTTTTATGGGTAATCAGAAAGCTTTTTTCATAATTTTTGAAATAAAAATAAAATGAGATTTGATCCGATCTTATTGAACATAAACGGAGTCAACCAATCATATCTAACGTCAGAGTGCAGAGAGTCAATCACCGACGCCACTGGTCGATTTGGCAACTTTGGGATTTCAGCCTGCTGCCTTCACACTGGTGACAAATTTTGGCTTGTTTCAAACCAGGGGGTGCAACGAACGATGGAAATCGAGAAACACATGCGACGTACGTTCCCACCCCAATTGTCAATGCGAAATGTCAAAAGCGTATGTCTTCACTAACTACATATCATAGGTGGAAAAAATATTGATGTTTAATTAAATCTGTCTGTTTTCGTCGTGATGTAGTGTTCTATTGAATATTCATTCGTATCAAGTAAATAATTATTGATTAATGTTTTTTTCAGCTATTGCCGGATGTTCAATAGTCAGGTAAAGTAATAATAGAGGATTTGCGTGCATAAATTCTAATAAGATTGAAAAAAAATTTTATTCTGCAAATTTTTGAGTTGGCGTACATTATTGTAATATCAAATTTTAAAAATGTCCATTTTGTCTGCTTCATCATTTCGTAAAGAAATTAAATATTCATGCAATTATCCTTCATGCAGAAATTCTTATTATTCGAACCCACCATCTGATTTTCAAAACAAAAAATTTTTCCATTTTCCCAATGATCCTCTTATTTCAAATATTAATTAATAGAAGAAAATTTAAATAATGTTACAAAAGAATTAATTCGTTAAGTCTCAATTGAGAAATTTTGATAAAAGTCCTAATAATCGTAGATGGACTTCTCCAGATAAAGCTTTCGCTCTTTCAATTTACAAAAGAAGTGCTAAATTATATATATATAATTGAGAGCGTTTTTTCAGTTGCCATCCATAAGAACCCTCAAAGACATTTTAAGTTGAGTGCCTTTTGATGGAGGAATAATAAAACCTGTCTTGGAACATTTAAAACTTCAAGCTGAAAATATGGATGAGATTGGTCGTTGCTGTACCCTCATGTTTGATGAGATGACTTTAAGCAGTGGGCTGCATTATGAGGCGAAAAAACAACGGATTCGTTGATTTAGGTCCACTGTGAGAAAATAATAAATTTTTTTTACTCTGATATTACATGTAACTATCGAATAAAACAGTGATTACGAATTATCTGTTTTTTTTTTCGAGTTTTTCATATTAATTTATTTCAAATCAATATGCCTCGGCTAAGAGGAGCCGCTATCGAAACCATAGAATAAAATATTAAAACCACAGAATATTGAAAACCTAACCTCTAATTCCGTAAAATAGGTAGCAAGCCTCCTTCCCCAGGTAGTCTATGATTAGTACGCCGATTGCATTTCGTATATTTGATGTTCTGTGTTTCAAACTTCAGAAGATTGGAAATTGTGACTGCCACGTTTTTGTAAAAACGTAAGTAGATCTTGGGAATTTGTTATGTATATATATTTATTGCTTACAGTGTAAGTAAGTGAACGTTGAAATCTTATGTCATATTAACAAAACCCTCTGAAAAATATTTTTTCCCTTGACTAGTTTTTGACAAGTATTTTCCTTTCAGAAATCGTCACAATGCAAATTTTCGTGAAAACTCTCACTGGCAAGACCATTACTTTGGAGGTCGAGCCATCAGATACAATTGAAAATGTGAAAGCTAAAATTCAAGACAAAGAAGGAATTCCTCCAGATCAACAGCGTTTGATATTTGCTGGTAAACAACTAGAGGATGGTCGTACTCTTTCCGATTACAATATCCAGAAAGAAAGTACTCTACACTTGGTCCTACGTCTTCGTGGTGGTATTATCGAGCCTTCCCTTCGTCTTCTGGCTCAGAAATACAACTGTGATAAGATGATTTGCCGAAAATGCTATGCCAGATTACATCCTCGTGCAACAAATTGCAGGAAGAAGAAATGTGGGCATACTAACAATCTTCGCCCAAAGAAGAAACTAAAATAGATATTACTTTTATACTGAAATTGCTATGAAGAACCTAATTAAAATTTCAATTTATTTTTGGTGGTTATTGGAATTATGCCATGATTTCTATGAATATGTGAACAGGTCCCAACATAAACAGATGAAGTTTGAAATAGATCTCTTCGTTTTATGTAATGTTATCATTTTGAGGGATATATTAGCAAAGAATAATGCGTTATTTTGAATAACAATGATTATTTTCTTTGTGAGTAATTTTACTGTCATCGATGTGTTGAAACAGAAGGAAGCAATTGTTTATTTCACTTTAAAACATCAATCAAATTCTGTTTCTATATATATTTGAATTGTAATGGCTTTTATCTGGAGCAACTCTGTAATGGTAGGTTAATCATCTTTATAATACAACTTTGAAATTGTAAATTATTATCTATTATATAATCTTGCATGCATAATATCTATTAATTCAATGACTTAATTTTCTATTTGAAGACCTGTGAACTTATATTTTCATCAAACCCTCTCAAAACATAAGTTTTTCGAACTATTGAACTTAATATCCAAAATTCAGTAGATTCATCCAAAATGAAATGTAACTACTAAAAATTTAAACCTTAAGGGGGATTATAAAGGTCCAAATTTGTCTACAGAAATAACTTCTTAAAATAGATTTTTTCACATCTAGAAAATTGAAAAAACAATGAGAAACAAATTAACTGCATTTTCAAAATATTGCCACTTCAATGTTTCGAAATTTCACAGAAACAAATTCTTTATAATCAGAGTTCTGTACAGAATTCTACACATCTCTATGTTCTGGAAGTTTGAAGTGACTTCTTCATGAAAATTAATACGAGTTTTCTGTGTTGATTCCAAGAATGAAGTACAAAACGTAAATAATTTAAATTTTTATTGTGTTGTATTTTTTTTATTTGTGACACAAAAATAAATAAGTTAAATCTTTATTCTGATTAATTAATAAGATTAGTGGTATAGTGCCTTTTCAATGCTCAAAAATGTCCAAAAATAAAATTGATATGAAAACCTCTTCATTTGTTGACGTTAAAAGCAAGGTGAGTTTCTAAATATCAATTCTTGAAAAAAAATCTTCATTTTCTATTTGATCGGACTGAAATTACAAAAATTTTTTCGCATATATCCTAAAGAGGATAGATTCACTTCCTATTAGAAATGATAATTATCTATTCCTTACCTGTTTGGTAATGAGAGCATGAATCATCTAACTCTTAGCACTATTATTAAATTTAAATACGATTCAATACCTGATACAACAAAATTGTTCAACAGTTTGATGCTGATATTAGGCGGTGTAGACTTGAAAGAAATCCACAGGCAAAGTTTGAAGATTTCAAGAATTTAATTGTGAATCTTCATGATATTCATGGAGAAGAAATAACATTCCTGGTATCATACATAGATCCAAGTGATCAAGATTTGCTTCCAATAAATAATGATGATAATCTTCGAAGGGCACTATTGAATGCCAAACCAATTTTAAAAGTTATCATTCAGAGAAAAGGTAAGGTTTACTTATTGATCTTTGATTTGTTCATTACATTGATTCTATTATTTTAGGAAATAGTTTAGAAGAACTTAATGGCTATGGTACAATCAAACCCCAACGAAATCTAATTTCAAGCATATTAGGTGGAACTCCTGGTAGAACTAAGTCGTTAGCAATATCTAATCCACATGACTTTCGACAAGTGTCTGCTATCATAGATGTAGATATTGTGCCAGAAACATGTCGCCGAGTAAGATTACTTAAACATGGTTCGGATAAACCATTAGGATTCTATATAAGAGATGGTACTAGTGTCCGTGTCACCCAAAACGGTAAGTTAGGTCCTCTTCTGGAATACACAAGTAACCTAAAAAGCATATTTTGATGCATACACAATGCTGTGTTATTTACATGCCATATTGTGTACAGATTGGAGCTCTAGAATCCTTAGAATTTTGAACTATCAGCAGAATCGTATATTTAAAGTCCTTATTCCTCATTAATGTTTTCTTACAAAATTTACAAGGTCATTTGTGTATTCTGCATGATTATCTGATTCTGGAGGGTAAATAGACATAGAAATCTTTAGACAAATTAAAAAAAAATAGTTGATGAAACATGACAATTTGGATGAAGAATGAAAATTATATGTCAATGGGCCTACAGTATAAGCCATTTTGACATTAGTTTGAGCAGTTCTGTGTGTATGTCATCTCACCTATAGAACTGAATAATTATCTTTTCATAGGGAATCTCTAATTTCCATATTTCTCAAGAAAATCACTCAAAGAAACCTCAAACTTTCAATGATTTAGGTAAAATATAAATATATTTATCTGTCATTCGAGTTTGCATCAAAAGCAAATCCAAATCTATAGCACAGCTGAGTTTTGTTCATTTGTCAAGTAAAGTGGATTTTTCAAAATTTTGATATTTTTAGTGTAGTTTATGTTTCTGCATTCTCTGGTTGAAAATTATCTTATACCGTTAACAGTTCAACAATACAAAATATCAAAAAGTTATGATTTTTGAAAACAAGCAATGTTGCCAGATATATTTTTAAAGCTGACCTACTTTTTTGACCTTATTCTGTAATATGTGATTTTTCCTTGTTTTTTAGTTTTCATACTCAATGTTTAAGGGGTTGTACAAATATATGAAATCACACTAATCGCGTTTACAATTGGGTTTTTTTTATCCGAAAAAAAACTGTAAAGTATAGCATATTTTTCAACTCACAATAGGGTGTTTAGTACAAAATCTCATTGTTCAACTGTCAGTTTTTGGAACCTAATCAAACTAATGGATTTGTTTTGATGACTACACCTCATATTATGTATATTGCAATAAATATTATGTTTGTAAAAGATAATCCTGCAAAATCGTCAAGTGACCTTGAGAGAGTTTGTGTAATGTTGCCAGATCGAAACATGTTTATGTATTTGAAGAAAGTCAAAGAATTTGTCCGATATGAAGTTAATCATTTTTACTATTAGGAAATTTTATCATTTTTGACTGTTCAAATAGTAAAAAATTATCCCTGAAGCGTTTTTTCTACAACTTATCTAACCTTACTCATGAAAAAACCTGGCGAGGACTTGTTGAACTAATAAAATTTAATTATTTCTATTTTGACATTTTTTTACCACCTAACAACAAACCTCGCCTAACCAGAACAAAAATCATGTGAATAGCAGCCAAACTGCAAATTTAACCAAAAATGTCAAATCTACAACTGCTTTGTTCAACCCGGAATGTAGATTCGGCGCAAAGTTTAAAGAAACAAATTCGAGGAATATATAGTTAATAATTACATCTGTGCAAAATAGTGTGCAATAATAATGGAGGATAAAAATACCTATCGGCAATAGGTTTAGCTATTTTAAGTATTCAAATGACCAATTGTAAATTTCCGAATGATGTTTTTTAAAAACTCCTGGGAAACAGTTTTACTGAAAACTTATGGGGTAGAGAAGATATTGTCTAGCAGCTATTTCAAGTATTTGTTAAAATTATTAGTGTAATTTCTAATTTAATTATGTATACTGCTTTTGGAACTGATGAAAAAAAATGAGTTTTCATATTGATTCAGGGCTGGAAAAAATACCTAGCATCTTCATTTCCCGTTTAGTTCCTGGAGGTTTAGCTGAATCTACAGGTCTTTTAGCTGTGAATGACGAGGTATTAGAGGTTAACGGAATGTATGTAGAAGGAAAATCTTTGGATCAAGTAACTGACATGATGGTAGCTAACAGTTCAAATCTAATTTTAACTGTTAAACCGGCCAATCAACGGATGACAGCTCCTGTTAGACGAGGCAGCTTCAGTAGGAATTCTCAATTTTCACAGCAATCTGGTGGCTCCCACCATTCGCATACAACAACCGGATCAGATCAAGATGATCAGGATGAAATTGTGGATTTGACCACAAGTCATCTAGATAGCAGCTTAAGCATAAGAGACGAAGGTGTACTACACTTATGAAAAACTAGTAAGTCAACATGTGATAAAATTGAATTCTCGAATGTTGGATATGTTGATTTTTGTGTCTTCCAAAGTTGATTCAATGTTTTTAGATTTAGTATCTCTTTAAATTCGATTTTTCCAATTCCATTGTCAAGGTTTTGCAATGATTCGATGTGATTGTTAATATTTTTTTTCTTCGAATTTATTTGAAACAGTAACTGGAAATAATCCAGCATATATGGATAACACAGATCATTCATATATGAATTGTTTTTCAGTAGATGTTGATCTTTTAAACTCTTAACTCCATTTCTTACCATTCCTCATATATTTTCATAGAAGTGATATTGAATTTTAGATTATTAAAAAAATTATATGAGCCAGTAATTTTTCAACTCAAACTTTATAATACTGACTTAATGGTGTCTTAATTTGGTGAACATCTTAATGTTGATTCTCAGTTTGATGCCCAATTTCATCATTTATTTTTAGAAATCTACTATTTCATATATTGCTCATTGAAAAACTGTTTTAAAAAATGAATCATTGCTCATTATGAATTACAAGTTCGGAAAATCTTATTCAACTTCTTTATTATTTGTTGATAAAATATACTGACTGCATTCTTTAGATATCTCACAGGAGATATAATCCTAATTGTAATTAAAAAGAGGGGCTCAACATTATGCCTCAATCAAAAAAGAAAATTTACTATTGATGAAGCTTCATCAAATGTATGGCTTAAACAAAGTACTTAATATGCAACAGATAGACTACTGAACATTCCATTTGATAAACTACAATTTATTTTATTGAATATTGATTTTATCATTTCTTAAAACAATTTACTTATTCAAATTATTTTATGATAAGTTAATTTTATTGTTATTTCATTGTCAGTTTTTATAATTTCATAAGTAATATTTTTGTCATGTATGTGGTATATTCAAGTATTGGATTTGTAAATATATTATACTTTAAATATTCTTTAAAAATCTTACATGAAATGTTATGATAGATATACAGAGGCAGTATTAATAACTACAAAAAGCTTTATAGAACAAAGATTGATAGTTGGAAATACAGAAATATTCATTAATCAACAAATCAATTTTTCAAAACAGAATAAACATAAGATTTGGTCTTGAATAGGTTTGAAAATTTATAAATTGATGAATTAACTCACACTTTATACTAGGACCTTAGTAATCATTGAAAATTTGTCAGAAAGCCTTTAATTCAAATTGCGAATTTCTGGGAAAATTCAAGCTTTTGCCTTATTGAAATTCAATCCGTCCAGAGTTTGCCTGAAAATAGTTATGAATTTTATAATATCCTATCTGAATAAAATGGAACTGATGTTGCACTTGTATAAATAGATGTATATTTTTGAAATAGCATGTTTGGAAAAATATTAAATCCATTAGATAATATTGATTGAACCTTTATATGCAGTTTTCTTATTGTATGCATTGATTAAATCTATCGGATTTCTGAGTGTATTTATCAGTACTAGAATAATTCATAGGGCTATTGTTTTTCATAAATAGGAAGGACCATTGTATTTTTATGCAAGTTCTGTAAGCTGTATAATTGAATGTAACCTTTTCAAAGTATTTCAAACTTATAATTGACTGAAAATAAATAAGCAGCTAATGATGATATCTCTCATAAAATCAATTATATTTTTAATTTTATAGTTGCATCACATATGTACTTACTGGAGTTATTTCAAATATATTTATATACAGTTTTGGTTCCTTTTGTTATAAAATCACTACCTCCCTGGAGGAGTCTTGATTCCTTCATAAGCTATTTGTTCGTCTAGTAAAAAAAAAAAACTGATGAAATGTACCTTTCAGAGTGCAGCGCTTTATATTCAAATGGTATCAATACCTACCATTAGAATCAGCGAATCGAAGTAATATTTCTATTTCTCATTTCATAATGTAGAAAACATGTTTTTTCCAGAGTAATTTGGAACAAGAAAAAATTTGTAAAACAAAAGGGTGCTGGTTTCAAGTTTCAACTTATAGGTGTTCCATTTCAAATGTGAACCTTATAGAGTGCCTAGGGGTTTCATTTTTTGAACAATACTTTATATTTATAACACATTCATATACCAACGAGCTATATTACAAACAACATTTGTACTGTTTGCATATGTAACAATTCACACAGATCATGATCTAAATGAAAGCAGGAGCGTTTAATAATGAATATGTACTCTCTAACAAAAAAAGTATCCGGAAATTCTCATTTAAATTGCCGCGTTGAATATATTTAAGTAGTTGAAGAGTCTGTATGTTGCTGACGAGAAATTATGGATGATGGAACTTGTATAGAATTATTATTTGGCAATAACCATCATCTATTATTTTTCTTCTTTCCAAAGTTTCAACTGACATCTGTCGTTTTCAAGGTAAAATTAAATTAATTGTACAAAAGCTGGTGATTTCAGAAAAATTTTCATAAATATCAAATAGATAGACTAAGAAAACTAGATAAAAGCATTTATCTGTGGTTTCAAGACTTCGTCAAGTTACACCGAACAATCGGCCTCAAACTTCCGCCAACACTTATGGGATTGAGAGCAATGTTCATGAATACTACCTCCTTGATTATTCTTTTTGTAGGTTTCTCCTCCTTGGATATTATAAATGTTTCGTTCCATTTTTTCCAGGTGATTTTCATTCACAGCATGTTGGACCAATTTGGATCTATCGGTGACTAACACTTGAGAAAGTTTCTTATGTATTCTCACCTTCAAGGGGCGCTTTTGTTCTCCGATATATGATCTTCCGCAATTGCATTGTATCTCATATAGATATACAGTACTTCGCTCTTTGATTCTCGTTATCGGGTTCAAATTTTGTTGGATTATCCGTGATGGTATCTTTTTTCTGATAAACCTTTTACATAAGGAATCACGCTTTTAATAGTTTGTTGCATATCCTCTTGTGTTGTATTGGGTTCAAGTTGATTTTCTGTTATTTGTTTCGCTCTTTCCAATATATTTTTGGGATGACCATTACTTTTGAGTGTTTTTGTGATGTTATTTATTCCCTCCTTTTTATCTTGTTGGATAAAACATATATTTGTTGCTCTATTATATAAACATTTTGTCCTTCCCAATTTAGTATTTAGTTGATGGTTGGAATTGAAATGTAGATATTGAGCTGCGTTTGTTGGTTTTTTGTATACCTACACTGGTTCTTTCCATTTTTTTATGAACAAATACATCTTAAAATGGAAGTTCTTTATCTTTCTCGATTTCCATTGTGAATTTAATAGGTACTTCTTGATTGTTAAGATGTTGAAGGAATCCTTCTATAGTGTTCACTCCATGCTGCCAAATGATGAAAGTATCATATACATATCTCTTCCACAATTTGGGTTTTAGTATTTATTGTTCAAGTGCTTAGTTTCGAAATTCTCTATATTTTATATAGAGATATAGATATTATATAGAGATATTTATTTATATAGATTATTGTTGATAAAAATGTCTTCAAATTGGAAGTATGTTGTGTCGATGCAAGTGGAGAGCATTTCCATTATTGCATCCAGTTAAGTGTAGTTCTTTCACTTAGTGTTTGATCATCTTCAAGTTTTTGTCTCACGATTGTAAGTTGTTGTTTACCAACGAATAAAGCACTTACAATCGTAAGAAAATGGCTTGAAGTGATTTGTATGTAGGTAGCACTGTCCGTAATTACTATGCCAAACATGAGCGCGGTCTGTCAACTACTTTGCTTACCACAGCTGTTGAAACCAGTCGACCTCAGTGGTAGTCTGCGAATGTTACAATGGAAAAAAATATTGAAAAAAGTTTGTCAGCAATTTTGTGATTTGACCGACATTTCGTGTGCTGACTCGTTCCGAATATTGGAAAAGGCTTATGGAGACTGTTTCATCATATATCAAAATCAAAGTGTACGAATAGTACAAAGCCTTTAAGAATGGCCGAACACAGTCGAAGATTTGCCTCATTCACGACGGTCGTCGATATCTCTCGTGAAACTGCTCATTGCATTTTGGTGAACCAATGCGGCATGCACCGCTAGACTCGTTCCATTTGAATTTTCTTCAAAAACAGTGCGAATTTTGATTCCACGTTTATTGGACGGATCATAAATGGTGACGAGAATGGGTCTATGAATACGACACACAAACAAGCCAAGTTGTTCAAAAATCAAGACGATGCTTATTGTTTTCTTCGATATTTTTAGTGTGGTTGATCATTAATTCGTTCCGCAGAGTCTAAAGGTCAATAAGGACTTCTATTCAACTGTTTTAAAACGTTTGCATGAAAATACTTGCCGTAAACGGCTGAATTTGTGGCTAAATAATTCGTGAATTGTGCATGCCGATAAAGCATCATCTCATTGATCCACGATTTTTAATGATTTTAAGACCAGAAACTCGATAAACGGCATTGAGCAGTCACCTTATGTACCTGATTTAGATTCATGTGACTTTTTTCTCCAGACTGAAACTACTGCTCTGGGAAACCAAATTTGACCCCGCATTTATACGCTATAAAAAAAAATTGCAGGAACTGAAGGCCAACCCTGAATATGTTTATCGCTTCAAATAGGGCATATTTTGGAAGAGATCCAATAATTATTGAAGAAGTTTAATATTTTCGTGTTTTATTTCAAATTTTGGATACTTTTTGTCAAACAGTGTGATATATTAATATATATATATATAAGATACACCATATTACATGAACGTTTGGGCATGAAAAAGCTGTTTTCCAAATGTCCAGACTAGTCCTCGCTTGAAGAAGAATCAGGTGCTCTTTTACTAAGACAATACACCGTGTCACAAGTCAATAAAAACAGTAGCAAAAATGGTAGAATTTCCAATTGCTACCGCACCCAACGTATACCCACAACCGACTCCTCGCAGAAACCAAAAAGGTGCTCCTCACGAAAGACTTTTGGCTCATGGCTCAGATGAGAATGTGATAGCCAAATTGAAGCATACTTTGAAGGTTTCAATAAATCATTCTGCACCAGAAGTATCGAAAAGCTACAGAAACGTTGGAATGATTGTATCGCTTACATTGACGAATAAAAAATTTTGTCAAAAAAATCTTGTTTTCCTACGCAACTTATTGTCCGATGTATTATGTGCGCTATATAATACAATAGCTAAAATATCCTCAAAGCTGAGACATTTCCGGATATACAATGTGCGAAATAAGTTTGTTAAAAATTTGTTTAACTAAATAGAGCCAAAAATTGTCTCAATAGATCAGGTTTGACTTCCTGATGAAGAATACAAGATCACATTTGAGTATGTACGTCTACCCGGCCATATAATCTCTATCTTCCGGAAGAGATAAGCTAGAGTTTTCATATTTCTAGAATATGTTGACTGTCCAAATATCTCGGTGAAGTTCGTTACAGTGCCAAACCCGTCTAATGGTTTAGGAGTTATGAGCATGTGAAATTTTATTTATTCTATAACTCCTAACGGATCAAGTTGTAACTTGGAAGATAGATGAATTAGGTTTAAACACATAGGCTCGCAAAGTTTTGCCGAAATCGACAAGCTAGAAAATTTTCAAAAAATGCCTAAAATTTTTTTTCAATATTTTATAATACATCGTAAGAAATCGGACGTATTGAAAAAAAATGTGCATGCATGGGTTAATTACCCCCAGTACTCCCCTGCGCTCAATTATGGTGCTGAGTGTTCTATATATTATATTATTGAAAGTAGTCGTTCCTGGTTGGCGATCATTAAACTGGTGGGACATAAATAAAACTGATCCAAACATAAGCATAAGTTGAATTATTGTTATATATATATATATAATATTGAACATATATTACTATTTATACAATTGAAAAATCATGTAGATACACATGTGTATCTTTGAGTGCATTTATCTAAAAATATTTCACTCTTCTGACCGCCCCCTGGACACGCCTTGCACGCCCGCTTACGGCGCGCCTGGATCCTAATATCTCAACTAATCGTAAAGAAATGACGGCTATTCATGCGCATGCAGTAGGCGTAAACCTCCTGAAATATCATTGGTTCCTGATATCTCAACTAATTGTAAGGAAACGACGACTGTTCATACGCATGCAGTAGGCGGAAATCTGCTAAAATTCCATTGGTTCCTGATATCTCAACTAATCGTAAAGATGTCGACTATACTAAGCCTGCTGTAGGCGTAAATCAGCTGAAATTCCATTGGTTCCTGTTGAGATGTCGAAGAAAGTGAATGCCTTGATCGAGGAATATGAAGATGATCTCAGTACTGACTTAAACTTTCAAATTAACTCTTTCAGAATTGCATTGAAATCTGAGATTGAGATAATAACATCAATACTACAGTTAGCTGATCTCCTCTTTTTGAAAAACTTTACAATTGCAGCTTGTTTTCCAGATCTCTCTACTGATTCCATGTTATTTTTGACAGTACCAGTTACTGTCGCAAGTGCAGAGCGATCCTTTTCTAAGTTAAAGTTGATAAAGAATTATTTGAGAAGCATAATGACACAAGAAAGACTTAGCGGGCTTAGTTTGTTGAGTATTGAGAATGAACGAGCAGGAAATATGGATCTTCACGAAATGATAAAAGTATTCGCAGCGAAGAAAGCACAACGACAATTGAGATTTTTCGCTAAATCTTCATGAAATCGATTATTTCATATAATCTTATTAACATTAATTTTTATGCTATTGTCGTAGGTCATACTTTAGCCAACAATCTTTGAATATAAAATGACTATGAAATGTTCAGTTCAATTTAATATTCATTTTATGGTTATGTCATTCAATGTAACTCAGAATAAAGAACCACAGGAAGGAGCATAAGATTTGAAATTGGGGACCGGGATGGTTCCCGCATATGGCCGACTTCTGTTTCCGTAAGCAGTGGCGTAGTACGTAGAAACTGCATTTTAATGGATGAGGTGGAGGAACTGGTTAAAAACACGAAAATAACAAAAAATTCATGTTGACCTATGAAGATGGGTTGATTCAGTTCAAAAAAACAGTTTCACATAAAAGAACGCGATTTTGAAGTCGTTTATTCTGATCAAAAATCAATAATATGAATTAAAATAAAACTTGTATACAAGTAGTATGACGGGCTATCAGTAAAACTTGTACTTAATTGGAAATGAACAATTGATGGTTCATACCTTGTTATTTTTAATGAAATTTCCATTTTTGGGCTGCATAAACCTTAAGGTAATTTATTGTTACAGAAAGTAGTGAACAATAGTTCAATTACCAAATTAATTTCCAATTTTTTGGCATATATTTATTAGCATGCAGAAGACTGCTTTGAACTGGAAAAAATAAAACCAATACCAATGCCTGTCAACAGGTTTTGTATGTGCTTATTACATTTTTGAAAAAAGATTCACTTCTACCAGTAGGTAAAATATTATAAGAATGGTATTATTTGCGGAAGCATATACTTTATTTTTATCAATGGAATCATTAGAATTCAGTTAAAATCCAAAAAAAAATTATTTGATCAGAAAAAAGAAGGGATAAATAAAAATTATGGTGATGATTAATGAATGAAATATCAAAATACACAACTAACCATTTTGAATTCACTTCTTTCACAACTTTGACAACAAATGTAAGGTTATTTATCAGGAATGTTGACAGAGAATAACTAACAGATGAGTCACACCTGGTTCCCTAAGATGGCCGTTTCCGTTCACAATTTTCAAAGAGAGAACCCGGTGTGCTCCTTCGTGGTATTTTATATTCTATGCAATGTAACTTTTTAATAAACAGGCTTTAGTAGAACGTGTTCTCTGGTATTATAATTATTCCCTTAGATCAATGAACGTTGCGCCACTGCAAACCAGTTTAGTGTGTTAGCGTTGTACTTGCTAGTAACCTCAAATCTTCGCGGAATTTCATTTTTTGTTTGTAATATTCTAACCGTTACTGCATGAAATTTCATTTCAACATCTTTAATAGATAAATCATATAGTACATATATGCGACATGCTCCAGCAATCTTTATCACCATGCGACTTTCATCATAAAGAATGTTTCATCCGGAGCGGACCATCTTTAAGAAATTTGTGAATGAATTCTTCGGCAAATATCCTTACTTTCTTCGTGACATACCCATAAGTTTTCCATTTCAGATGAGCTATTATGATTTTCAAGATAAAGCTTGAGCAACTAGTATTTAACTGTTTGAAGTTTGAGACATCAATATTTTCATTATAACACATGGATAATTTTTACTTAAAATATTCTGTCAATAACGTGGATGGAGGCTGTTTCCTCAAAATAAGCCAAAAATATATTATCCAACATTCTCATCACATCCTTCGTCGTATAGTATTCTTTGAAACTATTGTATGTTCGTTCACAATGTATTTTCGACAAGACTGATGTGAAAATAGCCGAGTAAGCCGAGTTTTGTATAGAATTTTTCGTACGCCACTGGAATATTGGCCGGATAGTGATGCAAACAATTTTGATTGGCTAACCTAGGCCCAGTCGAGTTTTCAGTGAGTAATTCATATCTGGGAAACTAGACATAGGATTGAGGCCAAATTACACAATAACATCCAGAAGCATCAACTCATAATTTCTGCATATGCCACATGCACTCGCACCCCCCAGGGGGGTCAGTAGGTACTCGGCCTGATTTTTAAAAATTCATAAAAAATCAACCATACATGACAATGCCATCAAACTCCTGCAGAATTATCTACATGTCGAAAAAAAAATAATTCAGTAGTTATCTCTTACTTGCAACCCTATGGGGGGCTAAAATAACGGCTTAATGATTATTCAAGCAGATTCAAATATCTCGAGAACTAGACATAGAATCGACACGAACTTGAGTATTTATTCTTCACTCTATGTAAACAGAATAACTTTTTTACTCACTTCCACTTGCACCCCCCTTGGGGAGGCGGCTAGCCTAGGTCCAGACGAGTTTTCTGTGAGTAATTCATACCTGGGAAACTAGACATAGGATTTAGGTCAAACTACACAATAACCAGAAGCATCAACTAATTCTGCAGAAATTTGATGGTATTCTAATGTATGGTTGATTTTTTATGAATTTTCAAAAATCAGGCTTAGTACCTACTGACCCCCCGGGGGGTGCAAGTAAATGTGGCATAAGAAGTATGTTTATCTTCCTGGACGCTATTGCCAAATTTGACATGAATCTTATTTCTAGTTTGCCAGATAAGAATTTTTTTATTGAAAACTCGTTCGTCATTCGGCATATTCGACCCGGGGTGCTGTGGAATGAGTGCTGGTGATGGATTTGTCTTGGGCCATCGTAGTAGAGAACGTACCGTATCCAGATTCCAACGTGAAAATAGAACAATCTCAAATTATCTCTGCGAATCAAAATTGTTTGCATCGCTATCCGGCCAATATTGCAGTGGCGTACAAAAAATTCTGTACAAAACTCGGCTGTTTTCACATCAGTTTCGACAAGCACGTGCCGAGTTTACACGTTTCTTAATTTCCACTAACTCTTTTTCAATTTCATTCATTCTGAATCCTGTCGATTCGTTTTTCATATGTTCTTGTCAATCACTATGTTGACAGGTATAACTACTAGATTGTTTATCGGTTCACGAAAATGGAAAAACTTTTTCATATCAAACCAGTACGAATGTACAGATGAATGTACCTATACTGTGGTTGTGATAGCAAGAAAAGTTTAATGCTCGTCTTCGTAGGTAAAGTACCTTTCTTAACCTCGGCAGCTTCATGGACCTCGGCTCTCCTTCTCAGTCCACAAACTGACACCTCAGATATAAAAGTACACAGTCCCTACCTGGAACGCAAATAACTGCTTTCCATTTACCTAAGAGAAAACACAAATCTCAAAATGTCCGCCAGAAATTTCAATGCTCGATACTTTCACAACTAAATCTTCGATACATATCGGTCGCGAATTTATCAATGGAGTTTCAGTTGGGGCAAAATAATTGAAGTGGTTCATTACGATGAAATAATGTTAGTTGTCAAAATTTAGAATGCGGTTGTATTTGTATCGTAATGTTGCAGAGTATAGAAAAAACTTTAGAATAAGCGCGTCAAGGCTCTTGTACTCACGCCAGTGCTTTTGTGAATGTTTTACTTAACCTAATATACTCTGGATTACGTATTACTTGGCCGATCTTGCATAATAAAAAATTTCATCAATATAATAATTTTATTGCGTAAGTAAAATAAAAATAAAAATGACTGGATTGATATTATCAGTGATCATCAGTTGGCTGTTTCACCCAGTAACCCCAAGGGGCGAAATGGTGGTGACCATCATGTTCTGTAGGACCTCTAAATATCTTCATTTGAACTCTTCCATGGTGATCTGAAAAAAGATGTCACTTGAAGTTGATATATTTTATCAGATATACAAGGTGAGTAGGGTTTTTAATTAAAATTTGGTTATTAAAGGTAACTGTTTGGTATATTTGACCATAATAATATCATACATATATTCTCACTGCCTTCGGTTTCATCGATTAAAATATTAGAGTCCAGCAATAGTGCGTAGTTTTTTCATATATATTTCCAAATTTAAATGATTTTCAAAAAAATAATCATTATTCTTTAGGCTACTTATGATTTATTTTTTTCGATTTGTTGTGATAAGTTTGTGCTGTTCGAATTTTTTCTTTATTCTATGTAGTTCAACAGACTTTTCGCAAAATGAATCAAATGGACCAACACTTTTCAATTTCATCGACTGAAATGAATTTTGCTACACGCATACTGAGTTGTGCTGTTCGAATTTTTTATAAAATTTTTTTAATTTCACGGAAAAAAGAATATTTAGAAAAAGGTAACCCAGTACTTTTGTCCCAAATAAGTATTAAAATTTGTGCTGAGTTTCGTTCTGAATATTTTCATGGATATATCTCACATTTTCCGAAAACCTCCAAAATATATCGGGTTATGATAAAGTAATGCACAAAATTCATAAAACGTACAACGATCACTTTTGAAAAAAATGCAAAAACACGTCAAACGGTGTTTTATATTCCGCATCTCTTGACATAAGTTACAGAAATAACAAGTCAAATTTGTCGTCAATCAACATATTTTTTTAATGGGAAGCTAAGATTTTTATTACATTATGTGATAAAGCTTGTTTTTTTACACTAGGGAAAAATAGTTGCAGTATGGCTAACATAAGAAAAAAACCAGAAACTCAATAAAAAACGAAATAACAAAACGAATTATAAAAAGAGGTCAAACTTAAACTTGTCTAGTAAGAACATATGTTCTTATCAATTTTTTCGATTGATTTACTAAAACAACGGTCAGTGTCAGTCGTACAATTAGTGTGACACCAGTTTTATTATTATGGCTCGTTTGAACGAAAGAGAAAGGATAGAAATTCTAATGATGGTAGGTTATGCACATGAAGAAGCATGTGCATTATTTAACGCAACACATTTGGAAAGACCTCCAATTGCTAGAAGCACAGTGAGCAGAATTGTTGCAAAATTTAATGCAACGGGAAGCGTGAGGGATGCTTCAAAATCTGGACACCAGGAATAAGCGACGATGTGAAGTTAGATATTTTGCTGTCAGTAGAAGACAACCCTCACGCAACTACAAGAGAAATTGCTTTACAAGAAAATGTTAGTCAGTCGTTTGTAGTAAAGATGTTAAAAAAAGAAAAACTACACCTATACAAAGTTCAACTTGTTCACGAACTCTCAGAGGATGATCCGGACAGACGTTTGGAATTTTGTGAAATCTTTATGCGGCATTGTGACGAAAATCCAAATTTTCCTAATAGTGTAGTATTTTCCGATGAGGCAACGTTTTGTCTAAGTGGTTCTGTAAATCGACAAAATTGTCGCTACTGGGCTCAGGAAAATCCCCACTGGATGCAGACAAAACACACCCAGCGCCCTCAAAAAATTAATGTTTGGGTAGGAATCGTCAGGGGAAGATTTATTGGTCCTTATTACTTTCGCGGGAATTTAACAGCTGAACGATATTTGGAACATCTTCGTATGGCAGTGATTCCGGACCTTCTTGCGGCATTTTCGGATCCAAATAATGGGGAAAACTTGGATCCTAGTATTTGGTTCCAACAAGATGGCGCACCACCACATTATGGCCTTACTGTTCGAAGGTTTCTGGATAACCAGTATGAAGGACGGTGGATTGGAAGACGTGGACCAATGGAGTGGCCACCTAGGTCACCTGATCTTACACCCCTTGATTTTTTTGTGTGTGGACATTTGAAAAGTCGGGTCTACATTAACCGGACAGACAATTTAGAATACTTAATGGAACGAATTCGACACGAAATGACTCTTATAACTCCGTAGATGATCGAAAACTCTGTAAATGCGGTCTACCGTCGTCTTGGCCTATGTCAGTTAGTAAACGGGACACAGTTTGAACAATTCCTATATAAAAAATAGTTTTTGTTTAATGGTCTGCTTAGTTAATTGAAAAGTTTTTATGAAACTTACGTTTATTATCCATTTTCTCGTTTTTTTCTTATGTTAGCTCTACTGCAACTATTTTTCCAAAGTGTAAAAAAACAAGCTTTATCACATAACGTAATAAAAATCTTTCCATTAAAAAAATATGTTGATTGACGACAAATTTGACTTGTTATTTTTTGTAACTTATGTCAAGAGATGCGGAATATAAACCACCGTTTGACGTGTTTTTGCATTTTTTTTCAAAAGTGATCGTTGTACGTTTTATGAATTTTATGCATTACTTTATCATAACTCTGTATAACAAAACCGTGTGTGAAGTTGTGCTGTTGATTCTTTGAGGAAAAGCAAGCTGATTTTCGAATAAACTGAAAAATCGGGAAAAAGTAAGCCCAGCACTTTCTTTTTTTTTCCAGTCACACAATTAATACAGCTGTGTTACCTTTGTGCTTACTTATACCGTTAATATTTACACAAAAACTTCTTCATGAATTCTGAAGATCAGATGATAGAAAAAAAAGTTCTTTGATTTATGGAGTTTCAGCGGTTGGAGAGGGTCATATTAAGATACCGCATATGCGCTACATTCCCTTGATAATAAATTTATGTTACTGGCTATACAGTTATGGATAAATTTATGAAACTATTTGTTCTGAAGCAACGTTTCGATAAATTTCTTCTTCAGGCTAAATAAAACAATTGTTAACTTCACAAACACAAACTTGGCAAAGTATGAACCAATAGCCAAATTTACAAAAACGAACCCACCCATAAAAAAAATATAGAACTGTCCACATTGAAAACTATTCATAAACAGAAACTCGGCAAAGTATAGACAAAGATAAAGATTTACAAATACAAACAAAAAGCCAAATTTACAAATACAAACTCATTCATAAATAAAATACAGGGTGGCCATTTGAAAACGAAACAGACGAAATAAGTTTTTTCGATAGAAATGCTCGGACAGGTCGATTTTTGTTTCGAGGGGGACAACTTGAGATTTAGGTTAAGGACGCATAGCGCTTCAACTCTTGATGCTACAACCCCCCCACAATTTTTTTGAAATAGGGAGTTGTTTTTTCATTTTATGCATTAGTTCCCGAAATATTCATGCGTTAGTTAATTTTATCACTTAAATTAATTTTTTGCGAATAATTGACATTTCGTGCTTCCGTAACACCAAACTTTCCGTACTTGTATTTGAAATTGCAAAACATCTACCACTGGGCAAATGAAGTCATACCGTACGTGTTAATGCTACTAGGGTCAGATGTTCGACTAGATGTTTTATTCACTGAAGTCATTCTCCAACTGTACGGTATCAGAACGATTTGAAGTATTGATCTAATAAATAAGTAAGACTTTTCAAAGTAAAGTAAATAATTGATCAAAAACTCACATCAATTAATTAAATATTCAAATTGTTCACCATTAACTTCCATACAATGAAAAAAGTTTTTTTCGAAACGATGGCGCAGATTTTGCAGCATTTCTGGAGTGATTTGACGGCATTCGTTCACTATACGTCTTAAATCTTCTATGGAATCGGGTTGTGTAGAGTAAATTTCTATGTCAGTGGATTGGAGGAAGCAAGCCACAGCCATGGTTGTTTTGAAGCTCAAAATGTCGATTTTTACAAAAAAACACTACAAGTGCCATGAAAACACCACTTCATTTTCAAATACTTAGTTAAAAATATTTCGAGAACTAATACATAAAATGAAAAAACAATTGCTGTGCTGAAATCAGTATAACAATACCTTTCAAATGAGGTAATACTCACCCCATCTCCACTATTCAAAATTTGGGGGAGAGGGTTGTAGTAGCAAGGGTTGAAGCGCTATGCGTCCGTAACCTACATCTTAAGTTGTCCCCCTCGAAACAGAAATCGACCTGTCCGAGCATTTCTATCGAAAAAATTTATTTCGTCTGTAATCTCTTCGGTTTCGTTTTCAAATGGCCACCCTGTATAACTGAAACTATTCTAGGTACTACATATTCGAAGGATATACAGGGTGAACCATCCATAACTTTCCACCCCGAATTTCGAGCTTTGGGATGGAATAACGAAAAAATGATCGGACAGGTCAAATTTTATTGAGGGGGACAAATAAGGGTGTTCAAATGAGGTTGATATCACTAACCCCTTACCGCAAGCCCTAGCAGCTCTCATTTTCGAATAGATAAAAGGGCTCAAGCAGCACCTTTTTGGAAGGGCAATTCAGTTTTCTGCATGAGTGTATTTTTTTTCATCACTTCATTATTATACAGAGTGACTCAGTATTCCATCAATAACTTGCACATGCCGAATTTGGATCTTTGTGATTGAAAAAACGCGTGGACGGGTCAAAAACTTAATTCGATATCACTACCCCTCTGGCCGCTAACTGAACAGCAATTATTATTAAACGAAAACGCACGATTTACTTCAGACTTTAATTTTATCAGCTTGTGACTTTCAAAATATCCGGATTATTACTTATCATATCACCCATTGTTTCTTAAATCGGCGATCAAAATCATCTTCGTTCATTTCGTGAATCAAACTCATCTTGTAGGGATGTAACTTGTAATTTTTAAGTATCCCAGGTATTTCTTCCATTTTTCTTGTGCTCGAAGTATGGACATGATTAAATTTTTTTTTCAAATTAACAACTGAGCTCGTCTCTAAACTTTCTAACCAAGTCAAGGACGTAAGTGTGACTTACATTATGGTCCTCATTTCTCTCGCTAAACAAGGCAGCAAATCTTCTTGCACATTTATTATTCGAAAAAAAAATTTTAATTATTTCCACTCGCTGTGCAGTGCAAATATAATTTGCTCCTATGATGAATGCTCTTTTTATTTGAATGGATCTGTAAATCTTCACAATTGTCGATAATAGTCTGATACCAGCCCAAGTCTATTTGGAGAGATTCACACTCAATATCCTGAAGAGCTGAATGTCTGTGTCGGTATTTATGGCGACAATATTGTGGGCCTCTTTTCCATAGACGGCAATCTCAATGATGATAATTACTTAGATCTCCTAGAAAACAATATATGTTTTACAGATGTTCACAGATATTTTGGATAAAAGTCACCGATATTTAGAAGCCGAACTGAGATTTCAGCAAGAAGGAGCGTCTCCCCATTATGCGGCGCCTGTGAGGCACTATTTAGATCAAAGATTTACAGGGCGTTAGATTGGAAGAATAGGTGCTATAGAATGGCCTGCTCGTTCCCCTGATCTGTCGCCCCTGGATTATTTTTTATGGGGACATTTGAAAAGTAAAATTTTTGAGACAGAGCCTGCAAACTTGGATGAATTACGACAGCGCAGAGACGCTGTCGAATGTCGTTTGATAATACCCGAAATGCTAACAAATGTGAGGAAACGCTTCAAGGAACTGCTGTATGTATGCATGGGGGAAGGTGGAGGTCATTTTCAGCATTTACTACATCGAAGTATTTATCATTATGTCAATTCATTTCTTCATTGTCTGTAATTCAATAAAAACAATAGTTTTTTTATTCAATTACGCATTCATAGCCCTGCATCAAACTCGCCCAAGTGTTTTTTCGTATTCTCATCCCGAAGGTCAAACATTGGGATAGAAGTTTATGGATTGAAATACTGTTTCATGCTGCTTAATTAAGTGATCGAAGAAAAAAAAATAATAAGCTCATGCAGATAATTGAATTACCTTTTCAATAAACCTACTCGACCTATTATCTCTATTCAAAAATACTTATTCTTAGAGGTAGTGGCTAGACGGGTAGTGATATCGAATTCATTTTTCGACCCGTACGAGCATTTTTTTAATCACAAAGATCCAAATTCGGCGTGTGAAAGTTATTGATGGAATACTGAGTCACTCTGTATAATACTGAAGCGATGAAAACAAATACACTCATTCAGGAAACTGAACCAACAAGGTGCTGCTAGAACCCATTTTTCTATTCGAAAATTAGAGCTGTTAGGGGTAGTGATATCAAACTCATTTGAACACCCTTATTTGTCCCCTTTTTCAACAAAATTGGACCCGGATGGCCCACTTTGTATACCTCAAGAACAACTAACAGGTAACGAAATCAGCCACTTCAATCTAATAAGTCTGCAAACAGCATGCTTACTTCTTATACAATGCAACTTATAGCGGCTCCACATTTGTCGAGAGACAAGTACCGACTCTGATCGGATAACAGGCGTGAACGTGCATAATTCTCGCTAAAACCGCCCAGTCACGTTTGTGCGTGTTCGCGAAGTTTCACGGCACCAATGTGGAGCCGCCATTAAATAGGCGCTTGGACAGATTGGTATAATGGGGGCTCCACATGAATGCCGTGAATTCGCGGAACGAGTCCTGGCCCTTCACATTCACGGGATGCTCACAATTCTTCAAAAACCGCCATAAAATGGACTTTGAAACTGCTAGGAATGCGCGAATGTGTATATGTAGGGGTGAACTCCACGTGAACCCTATGTCGCGAGCAAAATACCGACTTTGATCGAGAAACAGGCGTAAACGTGTGTGAACCCTGCAAAAACCGTTTACATTCACGTTGGGACTTGTACACGAAGCTTCACAACACTAATGTAAAGTCGCCATCACGACAGAATATACGTGGGTTGTCCAAGTCACAACGGTGGCCACTCTGAATAAAATGCGTTGAGATGCCGGTTATGGACCTCATCATGACCTTGTGGATTGTTGGATGTTCTTTCACATATTGATAAGATGAACGTGGCTGACTTCATTAGCTGTCAGTTGTTTTTGATCTACAAAGAGCGGCAAAAAGCAGTTTACACTGTCTGGTATTCACGCATTCGCGTATTCTCGGTCAGTATCGTACCTAGGGCGGAAGGAGGCAGCTGAAAAGTAGCGAGTTGAGTTGTCCTCGTGTAGTAGTGTTGCTGTGTACGTTTACAGTGCGTTCGTTGCTAAGGTTGCACGTGTAAATAACACGAAAGAAGATCGTGTCTGTTTGCTCACTTCT
This sequence comes from Micraspis discolor, assembly GCA_030674115.1. NCBI lineage: Eukaryota > Metazoa > Arthropoda > Insecta > Coleoptera > Coccinellidae > Micraspis > Micraspis discolor. The sequence continues at coordinate 640,128 of JARTUT010000010.1, read as the reverse complement.
TACCTAAAACTTGACGGAGATTATGCTGAAATTTTCGAAGAATTTCGCCAGCGTTTTCCAAATAAGCAAGTTCTCACCAAATAAATGGTGCCTAAACTGTATCGTAAATTCGTAAGTACTGGCTCCATAGTCGACGCGCCGCGTTCAGGTTTTTGTTTTACCGTGACTGAACGATGCCGCATGTGTGTTGAAGAGAAGGGGAAACAATTCGAACATAAAATGTGAGGCCACAAGTAATTATTTATTTTCCTCGAAAATAAATTTATTTGCTTTTTTCTCTCTCATATGCAAAATAGTGAAATGACTTTTGCCGCACCCTGTATACATCCTTTAAATATGTAGTAGAATAGCTTTTAATGTGGGTAATACTATATTTTCTTTCTATCAGAGAATTTGTTGTGAATTTCGCTACTTGTTTATACTTTGTTTGAGTTTATGACGTTAACAATTATTTTATTGTATTTTTAGCTTGTCAATATTATAAAATTCAACTAAACGTCGCTTAAGAACGAAGAGTTTTATTACTTCCTTTACCAATGAGACCAGCATTTCATCTTTGGGAACGAGAACTTACATTGTCTAAATTCATGTTGATCTGGAGTTGGAAATAGAGAAAAAAGTGCGAGATATTTAGAGGATATATTGATTTTATCCAAAGAAACTTATTCTTCAAGAAAACTGATGAATTGGGGCGCTGTATGGCCAAAACGGTCCTTTCGAAATGCAAAAAAACGTTAGCTCTACATACTCGAACGCATAAGATTTTGCTACACATTCTTATTTGGAGGGGTGTGCTTAATATGATATTTTGAAAAGGATGAAATGCATTTTTGAAAAAGTTCTTACAATATTTGTTAGAAGCCACCTCATACACTCTACCGTTTCCAAGCTTTCATCAACTTGAATGTGAGCAACTCTAATCATTAATGCGAAAAAGCAAGGTCAAGAACACCAGCCTAATCTACATATTTGTCTATTATTGAAGCTTCGAATGTTTTCTTATCAGGGACCAAATTTACACTTTGGAATGTAGCTCTTGTTCGCTCTGCAACATATCTCAAGATTGAACGTGTTTGATCATAAAAAAAATTTTCAGGTGAAAAATGTAGAAAATATTGTGCTCAGGAATTTTTCAAATGTTCCCAAATACGTTTTGAAACCTAGAAAAGCATATGATTAAGGAGAAATAATTTTCGTAACTTTCATTTACAATTTTTGCAGGCTTGTTCCTATCGGAACAGCTATCGTTTTGCTCATCTCTTCGAATACCAATCCAAAAATATTCTCAATCGATTGGGTTTGACTTCCTGATGAAGAATCCTCGACCAAACTTGAGCATGGTCGGTCGGTCGTGAACTATCTTTCATCAAAGGAGATGAGTTGAGTTTTCATATTTTCAGAATATATGTTATCCAAATTCGTAACTTCAAAGTTATTTGAATGAGGTTTGCAAAATTTCGTAAGAATCGTCAAGCTAGAAAATTTTCGTGTCTCATGAGATATTCATCGGAGTTCCACAAAATTTTATTGATATTTAGAATACCTTCAATTTCAGCATTGTACCATTTTATTATAAAGAAGCCATATATAAAGAGGTACGATCTTGAGAAATTTCGATCTCGTCAAAATCATCAATAATTTTTCGTTGTTCTCACTGGAGAGTTTCACACCAGATTTCCCACTCAAGAAATTATCAACAATAATATTATAGCTTTGACCATAAGATTTAGTTGCTAGCATTTGTTTTTTTCGTAAATTGAATAAATGAGGTCTTTCCAGAGCTTACTGGAAGGAAGATATCGATTTCAGTATGAACATGGAAAATTTGTATACCTTATTTAAAGGCCTTTTTAATAAAAGGAATATTAAGATTTGAACATAACAGAAAAAAAACTGTGAGTGGTTATTTTCAATTTGTGATATAGGTTTGTTGATTTTGTCAAACTAATTGTAGAGGTATCATTTAGTACACACTATTTCAGAGTTCGGTAAGAGACTTTAAAAGAAGCGCTCATAAGCTCGTGACCTCACGTCAGTGATTTCAACTTTTTTATTGTTTATGAATGAATAAAATCCAGAAACACTGATTTTCGTAATATTTGTTGACAATTTATTTTGTTTCAACGCATTGTAAGTATCAGATATTATTTTTTCCGTCATTTTTTAAACGTAAGTCTCGAACTAAGAAAAAACCCCACTCTTAAGAAGTGACGTGCGGTTAGGAGATTTTACGCTCTTGTTCTAGAGTCTTTTCCTGTTCTCTTCAACAGTGTGATACTAATACAACCTCCACAATGAATGAACACACCTATATCACAAATTAAAAATAACACTCATAATATTCCTTCTGTTTTATTCGATGCTCAAATTCTCTTCTCTTAAAACCAACCAAAAGCAGGCATATCAATTCCATTGCAAACCATATGTTTCTTCCAGTTCTCTTGTCCTTATGTATTCAAGTCCTAATCACAAAAATCTTGAATTAAAAATAACCAACTTACAGTTTTCCTATAGTTTCATTTCAGTCATAATCCTGTTCCTCATAAAACTTTACAATATATTATCCTAATGAACTGAATATACAGTGTGCGTCAAAATTATGGAACAAATTATTTTTCTGAAAAGAAAAATATTAGGTTGGCTCTACTAACCTATATCTCTGTATTTGTCGCATCTGGTCAAACTTTTTTTCTTGGAAAAAAATAATTTATGTTCTAGCAAAATATATTTTGTCATTGTTGTGATTGAACGATTAAGTGGTGTGTTAAAACGTCAAAGATGGAGTTTACCAAAGAAAAAAATCGGTACAATTTACAATTTTGCTTCGATAAAAGGGAGAATGCAAGTCAAGCGACTGGAAATATAAATAGTGTTATGGTCCCAATACTGTATTGCAGGGCATACACGCTATGGTCGACCGGAGAGGAAAAACTGTACTGGTATACCTGCGCAGGTCTGTTTCGTGCGTGGGGCAGTTCCGGTACACCGGACGGGTCGTGTGTTCGTTAGCAGCGACCGTACTGTGCCACTAGACCGAGTCGAATCCCGAATTTGCTCCGGCGACCTGTGCAGGGTTGAAAAACTGCGACACACATGCTCCGGTCGACCTGCGCAGGTATACCTGTACAGTTTTCCTCTCCGGTCTACCGGAGCGTGTATGCCTTGCATTAGAGCCAATCATGCGCAGTTTTGGTTTCGCCGATTTCGTTCCGGTAATTTTGAGGTAAAATATGCACCACGCACTGAAAGGCCTGTCGTCAAGAATGTTGATAAAATATTGGAAATGACCGAAGAAGATCGGCATGAGAGCTGCCGCAGCATCGATCAGGAGCTATAGATGGACCATAAATAATTCTAAACCATTTGCATATGGCCGGCTTCAAAAAGGAGCTTGATGATTGGATTTTGCACGAGTTGTCGGAAAAAAATTTGATGGATCGTGTTTCCTTCTACGATTCCATGGCCAACCGAAACAAAACCGACCCGTTTCTGAAAAGGCTGGTTACTAGGAAAGAGACGACAATGTCAAGCGAAAACGTTCATGGTGAAATGCCGGTGAAGCAGCTCAAACGGTGGCCAAACAAGGATTGACAGCCAGGAAAGTTTTGCTGTGTATTTGGGGTCATATACTTTAAGATACTGCCCAATGGCCAGACGCTCAATTCGGATCTCTACTTCCAGTAATTAAATCGAAATCAGCAATGGATCAGAAGAGACCAGAACTGGCAAAGGGAGAAGTGTCCTATTCCATCAGGACAACCAAGGCCTCACACGTCTTTGATAACTAGCCAAAATCTTGGGACCTTATATGGGAGGTTCTTGAGCATTCGCTTTATAGTCCAGATGTGGCACCAAGCGATTATAATTTATTTTTGTCCATGTCTAACGCTCTTGGTGATAAAATTATCCTCAAAAGAAGATTGTGAAAAATGGTTATCCCATTTTTCTGTTAATAGGGACAAGACAAGACAAAAAATAATTTGCTATCTAACAATCATGATATTGTGTTCGTCACCGAAACCTGGCTGAATGAGTGTATGGCGGATGGAGAATTGGTCGACGAGAAACTTCATACAGTCTATAGAAGGGACAGGGCCTCTACCGCCTCTAGTAAAAGCGATGGGGGTGGTGTTATGCTTGTGATCCGCAGTGACCTTGAGTCTGCTGCTCTTCCGGAGTTCCAGAGTGATGCTGAGGATGTTTGGGTTCGTGTTTCGTGTGGTGATATTCGGCTGTACTTGTGCTGTGTATATTTGCCTCCGGGTGATAGTTTCGCAGCCTCAAGTTTTCTAAGTAAGCTGGAGATAAATTTCCGCGATATCAGCGAAGGTGATCGCGTGCTAATATGTGGCGATTTTAACTGTGCCGGAATCGAGTGGACGAGGTGTGCCTCTGATTCGTATTTGAAACCAATGAACTTTGAGAGCAAGTGCTCGGAATTGGTCGACTCACTGGCCTTCTCGGGTTTGATCCAGTTTAACCCTATAACTAATCATCGAAACCGAATTTTGGACCTTATTCTATGTAACGAGGTTAAAGTCTCTAACGTCTGTCACTGCAATGATCCTCTTGTCCCTGAGGACCCATATCATCCCAGCGTGGAATTGTTAATGGACATTAAGAAGCATTCCTTTCAAAGGAAGATTAAAAGATCTGTTAGACTATTCAATAGAGCCGATTATCATGCTATCAATTTGAAACTTTCAGGGATTAATTGGGATTCATTGCTTAGTGATACTGATGTTAATATTAATGTTCAAAATTTCTATCATGTACTTGATGATGTTATCTCTCAATTTGTACCACTTATGACCAGCAACTCTAGATTTCCGATATATTTCTCTTGTATAACTATCAAATTAATACGCCAAAAAAACAAATTTCATACAAAGTGGAAGATCTACCGTAAAGAGGAGGATCTCATTAGATTCAGAGAATTGCGAACATTGTCGAAAAACCTCATTGCTGCTGACTATCGAAAATATCTCTCATACATTGAAGAAAGCCTTTTGTCGGACCCTAAATGTCTTTTCAAATTTTTGAACCACAAAAAAACTCATGGTTACCCTACGCGTATGAAATATGATGGCCTTGAGGCGGATTCTCCTCGAGCTACTGCTGACCTTTTCGCCAGTTACTTCGAATCTGTTTTTGAACCAACAGGCAACACCGACAACTCTGCCTATGGCTCCGAGACTGTTCTTGATGGCCAAATATTAAGTAACATTCAACTGTCCTTGGAAGAGGTTCATCAGGCACTGTTATCAGTTAACGTTCAGAAGGGTCCTGGGCCCGATGGCATTCCTCCTCTTTTTGCCAAAAATTGTGCACTGAACTTAGCCTACCCCCTCTATATCATATTCAATAAATCCTTATCATCGTCAATTTTCCCAAACATCTGGAAGTTGTCATCTATTGTTCCAGTTTTTAAAAGCGGTCACAGAGATCTCATCGAAAACTACCGCCCTATAATCATCTTATCAGTATTTCCCAAGCAATTCGAGCGTTTAGTTCATGAATACCTATCATTTCATCTGAAGAACATTATTATCAATGAACAGCACGGTTTTCGAGGGGGTAGAAGTGTTGAGACAAACTTGCTCACCTTTCTGCATTTTCTTGAATGTGGAGGTGAGTCCGGTGTTCAAATAGATGCCGTGTACACTGACTTCACGAAGGCCTTTGATAAACTGTGTCATACGGTTATGTCGGTACGGTTTCCTGAGGTGGGGGTATGTGGAAATCTGAGGCTCTGGCTGATGTCTTATATCGAGGGTAGGAGCCAATTCGTTTCGATCGATGGCTGCGAATCTAGGAAGTTTCGCAATACCTCTGGAGTTCCGCAGGGCTCTCATCTCGGCCCCTTACTCTTTTTAATTTATGTTAATAACATTGGAAATTGCTTAAGATATTGTAGGTTCCTACTTTTTGCTGATGACCTTAAACTGTTCATGATGATTCGATCGATCGAGGACTGTCTTAATCTCCAGAGCGATCTGGATAGATTAGCCCAATACTGTATAGATAATAGCTTGTTCCTCCACTTGGATAAATGTGTGAAAATTTCGTATACTAGGAACACCAACAAAATCTCCTTCCAGTACACACTTGACAACCGTCAGTTGAAGGAGTCAAGCATTGTCAAAGACTTGGGAATAACACTCGACTCCAAACTAATCTTTGGTGCTCACATTAGTAATGTCGTCACATCCTGCTCCAGAATGCTTGGCTTTGTGCTTAGACATGGAAAAGCCTTCCAAAAAAATGAGACTATCATAACACTCTACCATGCATTTGTCTCCTCACGATTGAACTTTGCATCCATCATATGGAACCCGAGATACGACTGCTATATTAGACGCCTGGAGTCTGTTCAGAATAGGTTCATTCGATTTCTGCCCTACAAAAATAAAATTATAATTGAAAATCATGACTACATGTATGCTCGTAGGGTTTTTCAGCTTCCCAGGCTAGTCGATGTAAGATTCTTGAATGATGCTTCATTCATGTTCAAGCTGTTAAATGGTTTGATCATTGCTCCTGGTATTTTGGAGGAGATTCGCTTAAGGGTGCCTGATCTAAGGCTCAGGTCAGACAACATATTTCAGGTGTCCCTGAGGAGAAAAAACTACACCGCAAATTCCCCACTCGTCAGAATGATGACAAACGCAGGTGTTGTCTGGCCATACGTCGATTTCTTTTCTTGTTCGCTGACCACTTTTAAGAAATGTCTGAAACGTCATCTCTTTGTTTTGGGAACGAATTAATCTGAATACTGTATTTTACATGTGATTTTTGGATTGTTTTGCAACAAGTAACTGAAGAAATGGGTGGATATTTGAGCATTATCCAGTGAGAATAATTGTAAATAAAAAGACGTTTTGAATAATTAACCTTAAAATGAAAGTAAAAAGAATGGATTTTGAGCTTTTTCCCAACCTTTGTATTTTGAATAAAGCCTTAAAATGAAAGTAAAAATAATGGATTTCTTTTTTCCCAACCTTATATTTGTCGAAAAAAACATTTTTTGTTTCATTTTTACCAAATTTTTATGCATTCTTGAAAGATTTTTGGTGCACTCTGTACCATCCCCATCGATTCTCTTCACGTTTTGAATTTGAATTTGGTACTTTTTCGGCAAGGTCTCTGTATCTACTTCACAGGCATGCAGAAATAATCAAGAAAAATTAATAAGTTCAATGAGGTTTTCAGTATGAACACTTTGTCATGTCTCATTTACTTTGAGTCGATGGGTACCTGATAAAATTTGTCACCGAATGAAAGTCGACGATTACAATTTTATGTTGAAAAGGAACGACAATTACTAAGAATTATCGTTCGAGTGTTAGTGCTAGTCATTATTGATGCCTGGTAATCTCAGAGAATCAAGACCTAAAGTGCAACTGTGGACCGGTTTCGAGGTGACTGCCACTCGTCAGCACAGTGTGGCACTGACCGTCTTGAAGGAGGCTGCCACAGTTGCGCTTAAGATCTTGATTCTCCGAGATTACCATGCGTCAATAATGACTAACAGCACACTGGAACGAGAGTTCTTCGTAATTATTGTCGTTCCTTTTTAACATGTATCTTTGCCATGCCGGCTCAATAGGCATTAGTGGAAATCATTCTTTTTCTGATTACAATTTTGTTTATACACAACTTCCTTGACAAATTTCATCAAGTATTATCGTCTCATGAGGAATGACAATGAGCACATACTAAACCAATTTGAACAAATTTTTCGAAAATATTTTCTTCTAAATGTCTGCACTCATGTAAAGAAGATACAAAGAATTTACCAAAAAAGTACCACATGACCCACTTTCCTTATTAACAAAAAATAGAGGGGTTTATGAGGATCGCCTTTACATGAAAGTCGACCTTTATAGTTTTGTTTATGCACAACTTCGTCGAAAAATTTCATTAGGAACCATCGTCTCGAAGTAAAAGTTCAATGACAAAGTGCACATACCGAAAACCACTTTAAACTATCTAATTTTTTAAAAAAAAATTTTTTCTCGAAAACTTCTGCAAGCTTGTAAAGAAGATACGAAGACCTTGCCGAAAACCTACCACCTTAGCCTTTTTTCCTATTCAATAAGTTTAGAGAGTTGATGGGGATGACACAGGCTGCAAAAAAATCCTTCAAAAATGCATAAAAATTTGGTAAAGTGAAACAAAAATTGACCTGTTTCAGGATCTTGTTGCCAAATATTTTTATTCTTTCATGGAGGTGGAACTAATACAAAATCTCCCAATCTCTCAGATGGAAATACCTGAACACACGTTCATATATTGACGAAAGGCGCCCAGACAGACAAAGGTCACCTATATTTGTTTATTTAAATGTACAATGTTCTACAGGATAAACCCAACTACAGAACAAGGTAAACAGGAACAAAAAACTAATTCTAAATATACAAAATAAGACATGTAATACAAAGTCAGCCAAAATAGTATGACTTGATATCTGAGATGCTACAATAGAAGATATCCAAGTTAGGACAAACAGAATTACAAGCGTGACACAAATTATAAAGAGGAGAATATTTCAAAGTGTTAGTTCTCGGTGTCGGCATATAAAATGTGTTGTCCGCTCTGGAAGCAAGTCTTGGAACCAGAAAATTGATATTACTGAGTATGCTAGAATCTTTAACCATCCCATTGATCAACTTGTGCACGAACATAACGCACTGGCAGTCCCGCCGACATTTCAGACTCTTCATGCCGTGTCTACTCAAAAGTAAATCCTGAGGGAAATCAGTGGGCGGATACACATTATCCTCTCTATATGATAAAAGCTTGAGGAAACGTCGCTGCACCGACTCAATCTCAACAATATGGTTTTGGTGGTAAGGGGACCATACTAAAGCTGCATATTCCAGCTTGGACCTGACATATGCGTAAAAAAGGATCTTCAATGTGGCTATATCCGAAAAGTCACCAGAAATGCGCGCAATAAATCCGTACATCCCTCTCGCAGCAGACAGAGCGGCATCAATATGTGGTGCAAACGAAAGTTTTGGGTCAAAAATCACTCCCAAGTCGGTCAACAACGCAGGACGCTGAAGCGAGTGACCATCCACAGTATAGTTGAAATGAATTACATTATTGTTATGTGTAAAAGACATGACATTACACTTCTTGACATTCAGATTCAATCGGTTTCTTTCGCACCATTCAACAACGCGCAGCAAATTGATGGAAAGCCGCTGACAATCGAAGGCATCCCTCACCTCAAGGTACATTTTGAAATCATCAGCAAATAGCAGGCAGTTAACATCCACCACATCAGCCAAATCATTGATGAAAATTATGAAAAGCAGTGGTCCAAGGTTACTGCCCTGCGGCACTCCCGATGTACTCGAAAATACCACAGACCGCACACCGTTGAACTCAACATATTGCCGCCGGTCAGACAAGTAGGACTTAAAAAGATTTATGAGATTGAAGCTAAAGCCAAATTGGGACAACTTCGTCAACAAAATTCCATGGTCCATTGAATCGAACGCTTTTGAAAAATCAGTATACAGGACATCGGCCTGGGATCTTCTCTCAATTATCTCAGAAACAAACTGTGCTATGCTAAGGAGGTTCGTAACTGTTGAACGGCCTTTAACAAAACCATGCTGAAAAGGTGTTATTCGATTACAGACTAGTGGATATAACCGAGTGTAAAGGAGGATCTCAAATATTTTGCTAGAATTACAGATTATCGATATCGGTCGGAAATTAGAAATATCAAATTTGTTGCCCCTTTTGTGAACCGGGCGCACCTTAGAGAGTTTCCACGCATCGGGAACCATGCAACGTTTCAAACAGATATTAAATAAGATTGTGAGCGGATACGCCAAGACACACGCACAATCCTTAAAAATTAAGGAGGGAATTCCATCCGGACCCATAGTCATAGTTGGTTTCATCTTCTTCAAAACCGTAAGAACCTCACGTTCCTCAAACAATGCAACATCAATATTAGTTATGTAAGGATCCTCAATTTCTTCAAAATCCGCAGTACTGGTAGTAAATGACTTTGCAAAAAAATCAGCAAAGCTATCAAGTATGTCTAATGGTCCATCGATTAACTGCCCATCATAAAACATCTGACCAGAGACAGTTGTTGAACCCTTCTTATTATTTATAAATGACCAAAATTTTTGGGGTTATTTTTTATATTCTGTTCAGATATCTCTACAAATGCTCAGTAGGCCTTAGCTGTATCTGATTTAATTTTGGCTCGCAGACGGACGAATTCCTCTCCAGCAGTGACATCATCATTCCTCTTGAATAATTTCCAAAATTTCGCCTTCAAGCGAATTAAACGAATAATCTCCTTATTGAACCAAGGGGGATATCTGCGCTTGTTCTTATAAGTTCGAACGGGTACACAACGATCAAAAACGCTATAGATTCTGTCATAGAAGAAGTTGGAAGCGTCATCGGGACTGTCCATATTCGCTAGGGAGGTCCAGTCAATATCCGCAATCAGATCATACATGAGAAAAAAATTCGCTTTGCCGAAGTCGTATTCGTGCTCGTAAAAGGTTATGAAATTACGCTTCAAACTGTGCGTGATATTAAGCGAAAAACTGACACATAATGCTGGATGGTGTTTATCCTCAACCAATAAAGGATCCTGCGATCTCTCCGCAAGACAACTATCACCACTGAAGATAACCAGATCAAGAGTACAAAATTGTACTGAGTGAAATTGTTGATCACCAAAAATTCACCGAGAAGAATAGCAGGTGTATTGCGTGGTTGGGAAGGATCATCAATATGGGAAACATACGCAGAAATGTTGAAATCACCAACAATGAGGAACCTTCCACTATAAGTTGCATAAATGGTATCAAGAACTTGTGAACGATACCGCTCTACCGATAAATATATTACATGATCCAGGCAGTGACGGCTGGTCAGGGTAGGCAAGGTCGGCCAGGCCGACCCAAACGCAACCGAAAAAGAGAAGGTGAAAATAAATATTTTTTTAATCGAAACTTATTTGAAAAATTAATAGCAATATTTAAATCTCCAGAAATTCCCTTAGTATCTTTTCCTCTGCCCTCTATATATCTCATATTTCCACTCAACACATCGAAGTACACATTATTTCGGTCAAACACCTCAAATAATTTTTATTCCAAGTTCCCGCATCTGTCCTTATACATAATAACGCAGCTCAGCCAGCCGAGCCACAGCTTTCAGTTTATAATTTCATCTAACACATACGTCGCTCGAAGTTCCTATTAATGGAACTCTACAATACCTCGACTGTGACACTTGCGAGGTCGGCCGAGAACCCTTGGCCGTCGGCCGTCCCTATGTGAAACGGCAGGCGGGTGAAATTGTTTTTTATTATCGATGTTTATTGCAAATATCAAATTAAAAATTGTAATTTAATATCCGACATCTTCATATGTTTATCCTTAATTTGAGATAGAAAGAGAAATCATTATGTATTTAAAATTTTGTCCCGTATCCTGTTAATAATTGAAATTTTCACCCTCAAATCTCAAATGAATATTATCATAAGTACTTGAATATTATTTCAATTTCAGAAAAGAGTGTATTCGTATTGTATGGAATAAATTTTGTGATTTTCTGACCATAAAAATTCATTCTTAGTAACTGTAAATAGCAAAACAGCAACCCACGACTTGTTCATTTTTCAAAGACTAGGTCGGCCAAGATACCCTCGGGGAGGGGGTATATGAGAATTGCATTGCGTGTGTTTACACTTTGATTATCAGAGTTCAGTTCACTAGGTCAGTAGTTTGGAGTAAGATGTTAGTGTGTAGAGCTTAGGATTGTACGAGTTTTCGTTCGTTTTCGGTTACAAGTTGAATGTGAGTGATCCAGATGGCAAGGTAAGAAGGTAGTATCAAATTGCGGTGATTTGATTAGTTTTTCAGTAGATAACAGGTTTTCCATTATTAGAATAATTCTAATTGACAGCGTTCACAACATGATGAATATGATTTTAATTTTACTAAGTTTTAAGATGAATTGTTGGACAGTTATACATTTTAGATATGATTATAGATATATGTAGTAAAGTAATAATAAAAAAAAGATGAAATCCTAATTTCAATGCAGTGCTCTAATCCCAAGAAAATTGCTTCTAAATTATAAATATACATATATATATATGCTTGGTCTGGCTGACCCACTCCTAGAGGGCACGAGCCCACTGATTTGGGTTGTCACGTTTGAGTCAAGAAACCGATTTATTCTCTTAGCAGTATGATTAGACTCCTCTAGACTCCTGACAGAATAGTCCTGACAGAATATTAAAATGTGATGTACGTAACTAACCATTCCTAAATCGAATCGCATAGAAAAAATTCAAAAATCTTAAGATTATAATATAAACTCACCATCGCCAGTTGCAGCTCCTTCCAGGTCCTGTGGTAAAGGATGCGATTTCACTAAACTCACCAAAATATACAAATATAAACAAACTAGAGTAATCTGCAACGAAAAATACATATTATAATAGGCCATTGTAGGAACTTCAATCAAACATACTCGAAACATTTTAGTGTTGATCCCTGAATGAATTTCTGCCAACTAGATGGCAAACAAATTAAGATATTTATTTTATAGCAACTAAAAATCAATGAACCAAGAAATCGTCATTGATTTTTGAGGATAGCGACAAAAAGCTTCTATATTGTCTCGATGAAAGTGCGGAACGGTCCAGTGATCTTCAGTGAAAGTGTAAAATGGATTGTTTCTTCATCCAATTGAGTATTTCTTCTGTACCTTCCCCGGTTATGGCACTGGCCACCACAATTGTTATTTTCTGAGTAATTTCCAACTGCAATCTCTTCATCTGAAGCATCAAGAGTGCTTCGTTCCTCATCTGTCGGTAACTTGCGTCAGACTTTGATAAGACTAGGAGAATCTGAAATTCAATGAAAAATTTTGAAAAGCACTGACTTGACGTCAAGAGCTTTTGCGCGTTTTTTCTTACTTATTTTCTTTCTGCTCTGCTCTGGAGCAGTGTTATTCTGAAACAACCACCACGAAGAATGTGAAATATACAACAAAACTTTATTTCTGTTGAAACCAACCAAAAGAATCTTTTCTATAGAAATAAATATCATCCTTGTAGCAAGCTCCCCGTCTACCGAAATACCGCATTCGAGTCCAAATTATGAAGAAATTGCCTGAGATTTTCTTGAGAGATATTTTGGTATGACACTGAATAAAAAATTTGATATGTACATCAAAAACCGAAAACAAATATGCGTTGTATCATAAACGTTGATCTTTTGATGACCTGAATGATCGAGCATATCAATACTAAAAAAAAACGTTTATATGAAATAATATGGTCAATTTGACAAATTCGTTGAAGGATTCTTTGATTATTTCAATAATTGATCTTAATGAAACCCTTTAATGACTGATCTGAGAGACAATCAAAAATTTTTTTGCATTGAACGCCTTCATAAATTGAAAATATATAATTTCTTGAAAAGATAGTACTAGATACACCCCGGATTCATCTATTCGGTAGATTTGTGAATTCGAACTGATCCAATTTTGTCGGTCGATTAACCTCTCCCAGTGCACAGTGAAATTTGACAGATACCCTTATCAAGTCTTTTTCCATAAAATATGAGTTGAGCTTGAAACCACCATCACTTTTCGATCGCAAACTTCATATATCTACAGATCCTAATTATAATATTTAATATCTTTAAACCCTAGGGTTTCTCTAGTTAGAGAAACGCGATTAATTTGTTGGCCAAGAGTACCTGTAGGAATCCCCCAGTATAATTGAGAAACCCCTGTCTATTTCAGAAGCCCCTTGTTCATTTAGGGTATCACCTATACATTTCGGAAGTCCCCTGTGCATTTGGGAAGGATCATATACTTTTCGGAAGCTCCATGAGCATTAAGGATGTCACCTATACATTTCGGAAGTTCCCTGTGAATTCACGATGGCACCTATAAATTTGGGAGGGCTCAGATAAATTGAGGAAGCCCCCTGTCCATTTCGAAAACCCCTTGTAGATTTAGGAAGTCCCTTGTACATTTATGAAGCCCTTTGTACATTTAGTATGGCACATATACATTCGGAACCCCCCTGTGCATTTAGGATGTCACCTATACAGGATAGCCATTTGAAAACGAAACAGACGAGATTACAGACAAAATAAATTTTTTCGATAGAAATGCTCGGACAGGTCGATTTCTGTTTCGAGGCGGACAACTTAAGATGTAGGTTACGGACGCATAGCGCTTCAACCCTTGCTACTACAACATGCGGTAACACTTGATCGATAGAAATCTCCAAAAAGTCCAAATACGTACATATTTCTAATCAGATTACTAGGTAAGAAAATCAAATCATTAATGATGCCACAGAAATATTCCAGTCCCAAAACGTGAAACGATTTCCGATTTAATTATGAAGTGTTTTCTCAGTTGGCTTCAATATGTTTTCATTTTGTTGATTATTGAATTCATATCTTTTTCAAAAAAATGAGAATCGATAATTTTTTATTTATTACGAACAGATCATTAAGTTGGCTTACTGGTTCTTTGACATGTGAATTATTCTTAGTTTTGAATAGAGACTTGTATGTGTTCTAATTCATTGTTCGACATTGTTTATTCAATTGCAGAGCGGGTGGAAATAATTTCACTTTTTTTGCAAACAATCAATGTGCGAGTAGAACTGCAGAATTCTTCAATCAACGACATTTAGATAAACATGTTAATAGGAAGTATGTTTAGGAATTAGTGTCAAAGTTTCAAGAAACCGGGTCCGTGGCTAATAAAAAACGAAACATTGAAAGAAATGAAGCAGCTGAAGTAGCTGTTCTTGGACAGATTGCTCTGAATCCAATGACGAATACGAGGGAGCTAGCACATGAATCTGGTTTAACACGAACTCGAGTTGGAAATATTTTGAAGCATCATAAAGTCCATCCTTACAAAATCCATTTTTCACACGCACTAAACGAAGATGATTTTGGCCGTCGTGTTGAATTTTGTTATACAATGAGTTAACGAGTAACTGCTAATCCCAATTATCTGTACAATGTTTGTTTCTCCGATGAGTGTTCGTTCTTTCGAAACGGCACAGTAAATCGATACAATTGTCGTTATTGGTCCGATGCTAATCCGAGATTGTTCCACGAAGTTTATACTCAACAACCAGAAAAACTCAATGTTTGGGCTGGAATATTTGGTGACAACATTGTCGGCCCGTTCTTTTTACCTGGTATTCTTACTGGATATATGTATTTGGACTTATTGGAAAATCACATTGATCCAATTTTGATGGAAATTATTGAAAACAATGCTGGAAATTATGTGGAAGATCAGATTGTGTTTCAGCAGGATGGAGCTGCTCCACACTAAGCCTTACCAGTTCGAGAATAGCTGGATCAATGATTTCCAAATCGGTGGATTGGAAGAAGGGGTCCCGCTGAATTGCCAGCCAGATCGCCAGATCTGTCACCACTAGATTTCTTTCTTTGGAGCCACTTGAAGAGTAAAATTTACTCTACACAGCCCGATTCCATAGAAAATTTAAGAAGACGTATAGTGAACGAATGTCGTCAAATCACTCCAGAAATGCTGCAAAATGTGCGCCATCGTTTCGAACGAAACTTATTTCATTGTATGGAAGCTAATGGTGAACAATTTGAATATTTAATTAATTGATGTGAGTTTTTGATAAATTATTTACTTTACTTTGAAAAGTCTTATTTCTTAGATCAATACTTCAAATCGTTCTGATACCGTACAGTTGCAGAATGATTTCAGTGAATAAAACATCTAATCGAACATCTGACCCTAGTAGCATTAACACGTACGGTATGACTTCATTTGCCCAGTGGTAGATGTTTTGCAATTTCAAATACAATACGGAAATTTTGATGTTTCGGAAGCACAAAATGTCAATTATTTGCAAAAAATTAATTTAAGTGATGAAATTAACTAACGCATGAGTATTTCGGCAACTAATGCATAAAATGAAAAAACAATTCCTGTGCTGAAATCAGTATAAAAATACCTTTGAATTGAGGTATCACTCATCCGATCTTACCTATTCAAAAATTGGGGGTGGGGGTTGTAGCAGCAAGGGTTGGAGCGCTATGCGTCCGTAACCTACATCTTAAGTTGTCCCCCTCGAAACAGAAATCGACCTGTCCGAGCATTTCTATCGAAAAAATTTATTTCGTTTGTAATCTTGTCTGTTTCATTTTCAAATGGCCACCCTGTATAAACAGGGCCAGATTACCAATTAGGCACAGTAGGCACGTGCCTAGGGCCTACGAAGGCCAAAGGTCTTAGGGCTTTGAAAAAAAATATATTGAAATAAAATACCCCAAAACCTTATAAACATTTTTATATTATTATATACTGAAGGTCAAAATAATATATCTAAATACAAATACACAAAAAATACGAATACAAAACGTTTGGTTTACTAAGTAGATCCTAAAATAACTCCTTTTTTCGGGATTTTGACACAGCGAATTCGTGTATTATATCTTCAAAATTAATGCCGCGAGCGACATCACTTTCAATACACAGAAGGCCCAGTGACGAAGTTCTCTCTTGACCCATAGTTGAACGCATAAAATTTTTTATAAGCTTCAACTTGGAGAATGATCTTTCTCCTTCTGCATTCGAACCCAATATCGAAAGGTATATGCGCAATGCATTATTAACATTTGGGAAACTTGACACAAGTTTATCCTTTATTTGTAATTTGATGAGATCCGTTATACAGGTTGTTTTGGGGTACAAATTTGAAAAAATCAAATACTCATCAACAAGGTTTTCTTCTAAGTCAGACGGATACATTTTTACCAGAGCTTGAGCCTCAACCTTGATAATGTCCTCGGTCAGTGTATTATCCGTAAGAAAACTAAATGTGTCATAAAGGCTGGTATACGCAGTGCGTCTCTTTGTCATTTCAGAGCAAAGCACATCCAGAACAATAAAAAAAACATTCTTAAAGGAATCTTTGGCACTGCGAGAGGGAGTCTCATCTGGCCCTTCATCGAACTGGCGTTTTCTCTTACGAACTCTAGTTTCGGATTCTTTAAATTCTGAATCTGGTGCAAGGGCTTTTGCCCTAAGATAATAGCTATTATACATGTCCTCAGTTCTGGCATCGTGTTAAACTCGATGCCAGGTTCTTGAAGAGATTTATTTACAATATCGACGTGTTTTAGTAGATCTTCCCAAATAACTGTGAGTAATACCATCTCCAAAGTATTCATTTGATGGATTAAGGTTTGTGCCTCAATCACTGTTGTAGGTTTCATACCTTCACTAGTTGAAATATTTGTAAGAATACCACGTATATCATCATAATGGGCACATAATGTTTTTACAGCCTCATAACGTGCTGACCATCTGGTCTCTGAAAGTCTTTTTACAGAAATTTTACTTCCCAAAGACCTTAGTTTAGACCATCTTTGAGGGGACGCTGCAAAGAAATTGTAGAGCGATTGCTAAATTTCAAAAAATTTTACAGCTTCTGAGCAGCTTTCTGCAGCCGCTGTGCCAACTAGATTAAGACTATGAGCTCCACATGGTACCCAAGTGGCTGCGCTGTTGATTTCCCTAAATCTAGTTTGTACTCCCGAATACACTATGCTCATATTAGCCGCATTGTCATAAGACTGACATCTGCAAAATTTTGGGTCTATTCCCTGATTTTCTAAAACTGAAATTAGAGTGTCAAAAAGATACTTGGCATCATGTTTTTCTATTTTAACAAACATCAAAAATCTTTCATATATTATATATCTCCAGTTTTTGAGACATATCTAATAACTATGGAGAGTTGATCCGTATGGCTAACGTCAGGTGTAGAATCCACAGTGATTCCATAATACTTGGCTTCTTCGATTTGTGTAACTATTTTTTCCAATACTTTTGACCCCAGTAAAATTATTAGTTCTTCATACGTTGTGGAGGATAAATATGATACTTTTTCGCGGCCTGGATTACCGTATCTTCTTACATGTTCTTCTAGAAACGGATCAAATTTGGCTAAGAGATCGATACACCCAAGAAAATTGCCATTACTAGGATTACCATGTATTTCATTATCGCCTCTAAACGCTAGTCCCCTTTCGGCCAAAACTTAATTACTTCCACTACTCTTCTTACAACCGTTGCCCAATATGTGCTTTCTTTTTCCTTGACAATATCAAACGTCTCATCAATTTTTGTAGTTTGTTGGTAGTTCACTAAAGCAGAAATAGATGCAAAATGTTCTTTTGACACTTTATGACTTTAAATTCTCGAATGTGCGTTTTTCCAGACATTAAAGCCTGTAAGAAATTGGTTACACAGGTTTGGATTTCCAGGTAGGTCCGATTTGAACAAAATACATTTATAACAAAAAAACTTGCCAGTAGATTCGGAAAATATCAACCAGTCCCTTTTTATAATATCATTGTTGTTCAGTTTTCTGAAAAAATAATCTTGTGATGGACATCTCATTTTTTCGCCAAATTTAGTGGCGTATAACTTAAAATTTATATCCAATTTCTGCACAGGGTGATTACGAGAGAAGTAATCGATAAGATCTGCGCTTATGTTTGTCCACCGTGCTGGATCAGAACTGAAAATACTTGAGGCTGATGTTGTTGGTAGTGATTCAGGCACCACCTGCTTGGAAGCGTCGTTGAAATTTCGTAAACCCCCGTCAGCCTCGTCTTCTGTGACATTCTCAGTTTTATTGGTTGAACATTCTTGCGAGTCCCAACAAGCCTCAGCTTCTTTAGGTCTAACCTCGATCGAGGAAATATCTACCGCATCTGCATTATCTTCTGTCTCCTTAGAAATGTTAACATATTTCAATAAAGAACCTTTAATTTTACTAAGCGACTCACTCACTTTCTATTTCTTTTTGCGTTTTTCATGTCCACTTTGGTGTTTTCTTTTATATCCATCAGACATTTTTCGCTAAAAAAAAAAGAAGAAGTAAGTAAAATAAGTAATAGTTGAAATAAGTAGAGTATAAAAACAACTTTCCTTTACTTACCTTACTTATAATAAATTTAACTTCCAGTTTTTAAACTAAAGATTGACTTGGGGTTGAGCGTGATTAAATACAAGCACAGGCATACACGCTCTATCGTAGTGTTTACATATTAACTTATTACACAACTGAGCTACTAAAACAAAAGACCTTAGCAAACAAAAGACCTTAGAAGCAGTGTCAAACGCATGTGCCCGTCCGAGAGGTTTTCCCGGCGGCTAATGTCTTGTCATGTTCATGTACTAAAACCCTGGAATTCTGCATGGAATTTGGTAGATATAAAAGTTGCATTGTTGCAGATAAACTCAATTCTGGAATTATGGCTATTGAAAATGGCTCTAAAAACATTAAAATCCCAAAATAAAATAATGTTATTATACCGCATCATCAAATTTTCGGATTTATATCTACAACAAAATTATTACTTAATATTAGCGGTCAATTTCAGTTAAAAAATATTTATTATTTCGGGGCCTACGCTGCTAGAGTGCCTAGGGCCTACGACACCCTTAATCCGGCCCTGTGTATAAAGAAGATAAATATATAGAGATTGAGATAATGCTGAAATTCTAGGATTTTCTGGTTATCATTCACCTTAATGTACATTCAAAATAACGTGGTTCTGAAATGAATATTTTATGAGGTATGAAGTATTGAAAAAAAATTTGGGACTTTTTTATTTTCTAGCGCGACGATTTCCACAAAATTATGCAAACCAACTCGTTTCATTTCTATTCAAACATCTCCCAAGTTACAAATTTATAGGTTCGATATTCTAGGATTAATTTAGGAAACCATATTTCAGATGCTCATAACTAATGAACCATTCGATGGATTTTGCCCAATCACGAACTTGGCCAAGATATATGAAAACTCTAGCTCGTCTCCTTCGGCCGGGCCTACTCAAGTTTAATCCTGTATTCTTGATTAGGACATACTCACACACCTGTTTCTTCATTTGGTCAAAATGATAGCGGTTTGAAACTTGTGTAGACAAAGACAATTTCCTAATATGTATAACTAACGTTAATTTCAATTTAAAATAATTATTCTCTTGTTCTATTATGTTCAAGGTGTTGTTTCTTGATGTTTTTGTTCTTGACTAAATGAGGTATTCGAATGAGTCAAAACTAGTGCACCTTGTATATCCTATGACCTAAAAATCAATCATTCTGGATCATTTTTTTGAAAACGGTTGAAATTATGTATTGACCTTTGCCTACTCTTTATAATACAAGGTGAATAATTTGTTTTATTCATGAGACATCTTATATATTGCTAAAAAAGCTTTTAAAAACGCATAAATGGTTATCATATAAAATTACCTTACAATGACGAAGAGCAGGATTTGTTAGTAGAGTATAGAATAAAACTCCTGCTGCTGATATCTGGCACAAATTCGATGCATCTATGACGTAAATGATTAATGAAACTCCACCAAAATATTTATGCCATAAGGGTGCCATGGATCCTCCAATTTCTCTTACTTCCATGAAGTAATCTTCGTGTTTTATTTTGTATATGTTTGTACCTACAGTTGGAACGGATGTTGATGTGTTGTCTACGTTGTTTCCACTCTGCAATTTTTTCAATAAGAGAGTTTTTCCAGAAGATTGAGGTCCCAAACATAATATGGACATTTCTACTCTCAATATGAATGATATATGAAACAAGAAATATTGAACAAATGAAAAAATCAATATTTCCTTAGAAACGGCTGCGAAGGAACTTTGTGTATGTAATGAATTGAAAATAAAATAGAGAAGCACTGACGTGAGGTTAGGAGCTTTTATGCGCTTGTTCTAGAGTCTTTTTTCGTATTCTGAAACAATGTATAGTAAATTTAAACGCCATGATGAATGAACAAATCAATATCATAAATTGAAAATACGGCTCATAGTTTTAATTAAGTTTTGTTCGAAGCTCAAATTCTCCTCTCCTAAAAACCAATCAAAAGTAGGCATATCAATCTCTAATAAGAAAAACTGTGAGTAGTCATTTTTAATTTAATATGTAGGTTTGTTCATTCATCTTGGTCAGTATTTGGGCAACACATACCAGTTACATCGGTACATTGTACCACTTCAAATGAGGGAGGGGGTCTGGTCGTTCATGACGCGATACGATGTCGGGATAAAATTTGTAATAGTATAGACGACGGGTTGTTGAGGCGGTGTAGCGTAGCGAGGGCGAGGTAGGTATAAATTAGGAACGTTGACGGTCTGTCTCACTTCAAAGATGTCTATGCAAAAGAAGGGTAACGTTAGCTGTCGACAAAATTGAAGTAATAAAACAGGCAAACTGTAGAATGCAAATTAATTGTTGAATGTATAAATTTTACACTTCCTTTTAAAGGACCATGTGACAATAAACAAATAAATTTGGAAAACCCAGAAATGCTGGAATATCGATTTAGGGTAGTTTCCGGAGCACATTTTCAGATTACAGCTCAAAAATTCGGGCTGAATTATTTTTGTGAGACTATGTGAGAATATGTCAAGAATAAATCATAATGCACATTTTATATATTACCGATAGCTGAAAGAAAAATTTTTAATAAGGCTATTTTTTACATATTTGAAAATAGTTAAGGAATTCGAAATGATTATTTCCAAAACTTAAATCATTGTATCACCAAACCCACTCGGCTCCAGAGAGTGCACAAAGTACCTCCTTGGCTAGCTCTAGAGCTGAGACTACTTATAAAGGGGCGCCACTCTCTTTTATGATAATACAAAGAAAAAAAAAGAGGAAAGTACACTAAAGATCTCAGGGTCGCAAAAGAGAGAAAATAACGAACGCACTCTCAGGATGCCAAACGAGCCCGATCACACAAGCGGGAGGTAGTGGCTGGTAGAAAGAATATAGAGCAATTATTTAATAATATAATGAGCCCAAATGAAATACACAAGGTCCCTCAAACGAGGATATATCTTACAGAAGGTAGATCACTAACTAGTTCTTACTTCACAACCCGAATATTCGATATAATGCTTTATCTCTTACTAAACAAACAGTAATATCACCACAAGGTATATACTTAGAGCCTCGATGGTAATCGTTACAAATAGCTCTTTACTTATATCTAAGCGACCTTCTCGATAGGTATGTACTACACAGTATTCACTGAATTGGGCCTCTTTGATACTAATCAATCTTAACTAAGTTCTACAGACTAACCTTCTATAACAGTCTAGGTCGTGGCTTGACTGAAGTACAAAAGGATATAGTTTCTCAACCCATAATTATTCTCACAGTCTCGTAGATGAAAACTGGGCTCAAATATATTCCTGGGCCAACGTAGTACAATTTCTCACAGTAATGCGCCCTGGGTAGACGACAGGTGGGGTATCTTAGATGGCGAAATCTGGTGGAGGTCCCCAAAGACAGCTCCCACGGCAGCTCGACGGTAATTCAAAGACAGCCTAGACAAACAGCTCGAAGACTTCAAAGACAGTTCAGAATCTGCGGTACCTCGCTACGGTACAATAATAATTCCCAATTCGAAGCAGAATGATGCTAAAATACGAACAAAAATCTAAAATACCTCGTGACAAACATAGGTAAACCACCAATCCCACGTCGTTTTTCCAAAGAAATACTCCACTCCGCTAAAGCGCAAAAATCTCATCAACGAACAAACCAAACCAACATGATAAGATTTCTCTCAGGGCTTCAGTTAAAATCCTGTTCAGATCCGCAAAATTGCGATTAATTACTCCAGGACATTTCAACCAAATATGCGGGAAGAACGATGTCATTGACAACCTACGTCACATGATGACAGACTAAGACCACCGACAACGGCGTCCATCGAAACGTACGAGATAAGCTGGCAAACTACTGCGACTAACGCCACCAGTTCGGTTTGCAGGTACTAACTGGAGCGGGAATTTTGAAACCGTGACAATTGTAATAACTATAGTTATACTAGTTCATTTTGAATTGGACAACTCAAGGAAATAAAGAAAACTCATAATCCTGCCCCTGAAAAACCTTGATAATATTAATTTATCATCATTTAACTTAATACTAATTTATGCACGATTTGAAACCATCTATGTTAGATTTGTTCATTTATGTTAACGGATGCATATAAAATTCAAACAATTCAAATTACGAAAGAAATAGGTTAGCTCCTCTCTCCTAAGGCGGTTTTACGGCAAAATCCTAAAATGGTCCTGAGGATAGCCCCAGAACCGTCAGGAAATAAACAGATAAAAATCGAACCTCGGACTACTCGGTTCGAAAATAGTCAGAGAAAACCGGAACACCGAACACTGAAATGCGCATGCTTCTGATGGTTCTGGAACAGTCAGAATTTAAACCCGAATGATAACACAAGATTCAATATTGAAATGAAACAACAAGTTTACTTCGAAGCTACATTTAAATTTCTTTTGGTGAACTATTAAAGGTTAATTCGACAAAATGTAATGATTGAAGATGACCTGATTCATTATCATTGAGTATAAAGTTTGGTCAAGGTTTGTCAACTTCAATGTCCTTCGAACGTTTGTTGTGAGTAATATGTACAATTTTGTAGGAATTCAATGGATAAAAAGACGATTTTCAGGAAGTGATCACTAATATTACGTAATCTTTCTGAAGGAAAATTACAAAAATACACAGTGTTCGGCACATGGACCGTCAAAGTTTTTTGGGGCGTTGGTAGGGTCATTTGCTACCTTTTCAGTCTTGGAACCTGGGTCCTTAGTATTACGGTTACGGAGGTATGATTTTTTTATTAGGTTTTTCTAAATTACCCAAAATGTACCCTTCGAAGCCCCATAACTTTTTTTGCGTGGGCTTTTACATGCATTTTTTTATTGTATTAAGTCTACATGAGTGTGTGTTAAAAAAAACGTATTTATTGTTACAGATAACACCACAAAATTAACACGAGGGCCTTTTATTAAAAAAGAAAATATGAAAGTATGAAAACATCTCCACTCCTATTGAAATTTAAAAAAAAGTTACAGCTATTACAAACTTAGTTTTATTTTAAAATGTTCTTTGGTGTATAACGTTGCTAACCATATGCTATTTACGTAAGTCAATAAAAAAAATAATACTGCAAATAAGGTTTTAGTCAGAAGAGTGAAGAAAGTCGCACCTAAATAAAAGTACGGATTTCGACACAACACAGCGAGCAAGGAAATTTTACCGGCCCGCTTTAGACGCGTGTGAATTATTATTTCTATTTCTGTCCTTAGGTTGGATTGGGTTAGTCGCCGCTGACTTGACCCTACCGTCATTCGAGATTTAACTGTCTCTGCTGTTGGAAGTGTCTGTGCCGCGTTGTTTAGTTTTTTAAATTTGTATTTTTTTGTTTTTATTACTTTTATCGACTTTTTGATACTGTTGTTTTAATTTTGGTTGTTGATATGCCTAATTTCAACAACGCTGAGTATGCTGATATGGTGATGGTATAAGTCAAGGCCGATGGTATTGCTCGTGCAGCTCAAAGGATTTATCAAGCCAAATTTCCTGATCGAAGATTACCCCACCATGAAACATTCTCGACGACTTATCGACGATTAAGAGAGACTGGAAACTTAAATTTTCAAGAGCCTCGGGTCAATGTGAGGCAACACCATGTAGCAGTTGACGATCAAACACTTCAAGCCTTTGAAGAAGATCCAACTACAAGCATTCGTGTCGTTGCTCAAAGACTCAACTAACGATTTGGAAAGTTTGGTTAGTACTTCGGGATGAAAATCAACACGCTTTTCATTACTACATTCATTACTACCCGGTACAAGGTAAATAAACTTTTTTATTGATAAATTTGTCCTTTTGACTGCGAAAAAATTGTCACAGATTAATGAATTTTATTTATTGTTACAGGTCTTCATGAAGGCGATCCGGCCAGACGGTTGGAATTCTGTAGATTTTTGCTGCACACAGATGTCGATGACAACTTGTTTCTAAAACTAATTTTGTGGACAGACGAATCCTGTTTTAACCGAGAAGGAATAACAAATCTGCACAATTTACATCACAGGGCACCTAAAGATGAGAATCCCCACGTGAAAAGGCAAATGAGTTTTCAACAAAAATTTAGTGTTAACGTTTGGGCTGGTGTGATAGGAAGATATCTCATCGGGCCACATTATTGACCGGCTCGACTAAGTGGGCTTGCTTATTCGCATTTTTTGCAGAATGCTCTGACGGAGCTACTAGCCGATGTTCCGGCCTTCGATTGTGTTCCAGCATGACGGTTGCCCGACACATTTCCTGAGAGAAGTTCGAGATCACCTCGACAACTCTTTTCCAAATTCATGGATAGGCAGAGCCGGTCCCATCCCTTGGCCCGCAAGATCTCCAGACCTAACACCTTTAGATTACCATGTCTGGGGTAGAGCCGAAGAATTGGTTTATTTCACAGAGGTACCTACAAGAGAGGTGTTGATTGAACGCATAAACGCGGCATATGTGGTAATGAAAGAAGAAATGTTGCTAGCCACTACAACGGTCGAAATCAGAAAAAGGTGTCGGGCGTGCATTCGGAGTAGAGGAGAACAATTCGAACAGAATTTACGTTAAAGAATTGTGTTATTTTACTTTGTAAATAAACAATCATACAAAAACTGTATTTTACTAAAATCTGTCCTTACTTTGCTATTTTATCTAAAACACTATTTGTAGTATTTTTTTATTTATCGACTAACGTAAATAGCATACGTTTAGAACAGCGATAAACCAAAGAACGTTTTGAAATAAAATTAAGTTCGCAATAACTGCAACTTTTTTTTTTATTTCTTTTAGAAGTAGAGATGTTTTCATACTGTCATTTTTTTTAAATAAAAGGCCCTCGTGTTAATTTTGTGGTGTTATCTGTAACAATAAATACGTTTTTTTTCAAACACACACTCATGTAGAAATAATACAATAAAAAAATGCATGTAAAAGCCCACACAAAAAAGTTATGGGGTTTCGAAGGGTACATTTTGGGTAATTTAGAAAAACCTAATAAAAAAAATCATACCTCCGTAACCGTAATACTAAGGACCCAGGTTCCAAGACTGAAAAGGTAGCAAATGACCCTACCAACGCCACAAAAAAAATTGACGGTATATGTGCCGAACATCCTGTATAAATGAAAATAGTTGGTACTGGAAATTAAACTCATTGAGATAGGCGCATGCTCAAAACATTTCGCGGGGTCTTGTCACAACCTGCTAGATGATTCACGATTTATTTAAAATATCAAATGATTTTCATATACCTAATAATTTAACTGAAAGACGTCTAGATGAACATAAAATCGGTTTTATTTTGACAGTCATCTACTGAATATGTGAAAAATATTTTCATTTTTTTATCAGTTTTTTGGGGTGGTCTTCATCCCAAAAGCAGCCAAATAAACGATTTATTTTTTTGAGGGTGCCTAAAGGACCTCTAGAAGTACCTACATCAAATCACTAGTTGCATTTTGACAGTCATGTGCTGAAATCTTGAAAATTTTTTATTTTTATTTTTTGATAATTAATATTTTTATATTCAATATTGTGAATACTGAAAACAACGGAATATTGTACCCGCCAATCCAGGAAGCTAGCAGCGGTCATATGCGGTTTTCAGCAACTGGCTGATGGCTACATTTTTCACACCGATGTGAAGAAATAATAGGTTGTCAAATATCTCCCTTCCGCTTTTTTGCTCTTTATTCAATGCTTTATAAAAAGTGTTACAGTGATCGGATTCAGTTTTGTTCGATAATTTGTTTCCGTCTACACGGCAATTTCATAATATCTCCCTCGTTGAAGCGTCCCTCCTTATTTGCAAAGAACTCGGACAGCCACTTTTCACAAGTTTTTTGAGTTCAACTTTACACCACTAAGGGCGTTCGCCATGGACAGGAACAGGTGGTAATCACTTGGCGTTATGTCCGGGCTATATGGTGGATGCCAAAAAACCTCCCATCCGAGCTCCCGTAGCTTCTGACGAGTCATCAACGAAGTGTGTAGTCTGGCGTGGAACACTTTACCTGTTGGCCAATTGTGGACACTTCTGGTCGATCGCCTGCTTCAAGCGGTCCAGTTGTTCGCAGTAGATGGTAGAATTAAGCGTCTGGCCATATGGGAGCAGCTCATAGTGGATAATTCCCTTCCAATCCCACCAAACACACAGTAACACCTTCCTGGCCGTCAATCCCGGCTTGGCCACAGTTTGGGACGATTCATCTGCCTTCGACCACTACCGTTTTCCCTTGATATCGTCGTAGGTGATCCATTTTTCGTCGCCAGTCACCATCCGCCTCAAGAAGGGGTCGAGTTCGTTCCGTTTCAGCAGCATATCGCAGGCGTTGATTCGGTCCAGAAGTTCTTTTGCGTCAAATCATGCGGCACCCAAACATCAAGCTATTTTTTGTATACAGCCTTCTGCAGAGGGTTTAAAATGGTTTTTTGATTAACTGCCATCTCCTGGGCGATGTCACGAGATGCCACATGCCGGTCTAACTCGATGTATTCCATGATTTGATCGGTATTCGTCGCGACAGGTCTTCCGCCGGCTAGCTTATCCATGGTGTCGTTTTCACCGGCTGTAAATCGTCGAAACCATTCCTCCGCGGTTCGAACTGATAGAGTACCATCCCCCAAAACACCATTAATCTCAAGGAACGTTTCTCTAGCGGATTTGCCTTTAATGAAGGAAAACTTTAAAGTTCACCAAAAAAATACAAAATTGATTGTTTTGGTTTCATGTGGAATATCTTCACATGTAATGGACAAAGATTAAGTTTTCACATAACTCCATACAGGTGCAAGAAAATATCTCAAAGTAATGATTGAATAATGTAAATGAAACAACGAATAAGCAAAAAGTATTTATGTATAAATTATAGTAAAACAAACAAGACTTAACATACAAGCCTATAAGAGATGTAGCGTCCTGCTGTTGCTGATGATCTGATAATTTTAACAACCTGAAAAAAATCAAAATATTTCTTATGTTTCCATTTCATTAAGAAGATCAATAAGCGAAAACAAATAGTAAAATTAAATGAAGATAAATCTGAAAATAAAATTTCAATTGATTAGATGCTCAACTAAGTTCCCTCTGTTTCTTTGACTATATGAGAAAGAAATAGTTACAAATAAGTCATTCAAAGTATTGTTTCTTGTTTAATACAATTATTTCCAATCATTCACAGAGAGCTCAAAGACTGTTAGAGTGAAATTGTTTTAATTCCGAGGCTTTCTAGCAGAGCTGTGCTAAGCACCGAAAAAAAGTGCTTCGAGCACTAAGCCCTAAGCACTCGAAAAAAAAGGCTTCGAGTCTCGAGTTCTAAGCACCGCTTTCGACAAAAGGCTCCGGATTACCGAGCACTTTTGCAAAAGTAATTGAATATTTCGAGCACTAAGCACTTTAGTGGGAACTATTTTATGTAATGTTGTTTGATTGAAATGAGAACTCTTTAGCTTCATGGACATATCTAAAATTATGATTTCGAGACTGGGAAAAACTCAAAAGCCATTTTATTTGTTTTGTGAAACGCTTGCATTCAATTTACATTCTGGTACTTGTTAATCTTATTCGTCGATCTGAATCTGAATGGCTGTTCCTAATCAATGCATAAAGTTGAATTAATAATCAAGGACCAATTATTTTATAAGCGAGAACACATTACTGAAAAAATGTGGAAAGCACTGACGTGAAATCAGGAGCTTTTACGCGCTTGTTCTAAAGTCTTTTCTCAGACTTAAAAAGAGTGCGATTCAAAATCAGCCAGCACAATGAGTGTGAAAGAATCAATAAACATATATCTTAAATGGAAGTTGAGTGAACTTACAGTTCAGCAAATTCTTCGATCTGGCATTCTTTCCACATTTCTATACCATATATAAGTTGTTGTAGTTGAGTGTCATCAATTATAACCGAATTTCAGATTCATAATTGCTGAGCTATCGGACAGGTCTGGCCCAATAACTAACTTGACTTATATTTGGATAATAAACTAATTCTATTAATATGAAATCTCTATCTCATCTCTTTCGGAAGATAGAGAATATTCAGCCAAACATTTTCAAATTGGACCACCGTTTCTTCATCACGAGTCAAATCCAACCGATGGCGATCATTTTCAGCTCGATATTCAGAAATTACAGACATTTGGAAAAAAAAATAGTCCTCTTGTCGCAAAATTCATAATGACATTTCCATTCAAAATATGACAACTGCACACACCACTATTTTAGACATGTTTGTCATAAAAATGAACCCACAGAATTAGTTTCATTTTCGGCTCAATATTCACTCATTATGACAACTTGTCATAAAATTAAAACCACCCTCATAGAGATTTATAGTTGATGTGATGTGAATTCATAGATAGAAATATAATCTGTGACTTCATTTTCAAAAAAACTCTTATATCTTCTGGAGATTGTACGCTATGATGATGAAATTTTAAAATATTTTAGGTACCTATACCCTGCATAAATGCCCTAAATTGTTGTGATCTGACGAATAACTTATGAGATATCGTGTATTCAAAAAAACATTTTGGGAATTTTAAAAAAATTTTCTCTCGTGACGATTTTCTCGAAATTTGGCACACTCCTTCCTTTTAACGCTATCTAGACATTCTCTAAGTTACGAATTGATAGGATGAATATTCAAGAAATTAATGTTATTAACTGCTAACCTATTCGATGGATTTGGCCCAATAACGAACTTGACCGAGATATTTGAACACTCGACCTATTCTGAAACAATGAAAACTCTAGGTCCCTTCCTACGGAAGATAGAGAGTATACGGCCGGAGCGGGCCGGACATACTCAAGTTTGACCTCGAATTCTTCATCAGGAAGTCAAACCCAATCGATTGAGGCCATTTTCGGCTCGATATTCGAAAATTACAGACCTTTGGGCAAAACGATAGCACGCTGTTCCACTAGGAATAAGCGCGCCAAAAGGTACTGAAAAAAATTAGATGTATATATTTATATTTTCCTAATCAAGCATAGACAGGGCGATTCACGGGAATGGCCTATTTGGTAGTCGTTTTTGGAAAAGGGATCAGGTTAAAATTTGCATGTTTAGTATTGAGACAATGATTCTTTTTGCGCACTTATTCCAAGTGGACCAGCATGCTATGGTTTAGCCAAAACGGTTGTAATTTTAGAAAATGGTCTCAATTGAGGATTGGGTTCGACTTCCTGTTAAAGAAGCCGTGCTCAAACTTGAGTACTCTGCCGGCCGGCCAGCCGTTTACTCTCTATCTTCCGAAGGAGATGACCTTGAGTTTTCATATTTACACAATATGTTGATTGTCAAAATATCTCAAATATCTCGATCAAGTTCGTAATTGGGCCAAATCCGTCGGATAGTTCAGCAGTTATGAGCATCTGGAATTTGGTTTTCGCAATAATTTCTAGAATATCCATTCGATCAATTTCGAACTCTTAAAATGTTTGGATAACGTTAAAAGAAATGAGTGTGTCTTATTTCCAGGGAATCTTCAAGATAGAAATTTTTTTTAAATTTCCAAAAACGGTTTTTTCAATCCTCATTATCTTATTAGATATTCGTCATAACTAAACAAAAATTTGGGCATATATGAAGGTTGTTTATATCCCACATATCTTGAAATTTTATAATCGTGGCGTATAATCTCGAGAAGAATTCAGAGTTGTTTGCGTGCTTGTCCCTAGTGGAACAGTGGGCTATAGCTTGAAATGTCTGGATTTTTCGAATATCGAGCCGAAAATGGTTTCAATCTATTGGGTTCGACTTCCTGATGAAGAATCCTTTGTGAAACTTGAAGCCGTACAGCCGTATACTCTCTATCTGTCGAAGGAGATGACCTAGGCTTCTCAAATTTTCAGAATAGGTTAATTTTCTAAATATCTCGGTTGGGTTCGTTATTTGGCCAAATCTATCGAGTAGTTCAGCAGTGACGAGGTTCTGAAATTGGGTTTTCGCCGAGGTTTTCGCAATAATTCCCAGAATATTAATCAATATAAATTATTTGAATACTGAATCATTTTGAAATATTACTTGTTCAGCTTCCTTGTTTTTTCTTACCATGTTTATTCAATGGATTGAAATTATTTCAATTTATGTAGTTTTCATTATTAATTGACGATTTTTATTGGTTTCGGCGTTCTGAACAACCCCAAAGAAAAATAAATTACAATTAATGAAAGTTAGATTTAGCTATCGATATAACGAATTCCAGTTTATCTGCTGTATTTTTTTGAAGCCACAGTGTTGTAGAAATTTCTTCTCATTTTGAGTGAACGGTTTTCTAGAGTATTCCCTTATTTCCACGTAGAATTGACAGAAATAATGAAAGGAACGGATGTGATTTAAAAGTTGTTTTCATGAATCGAGTTGACCTAGTTCATGATCTTCTGCTTAACAACTGTAGATTTTAGGTTCATTCCGAAAACAGTTTCAAAATATTACATATCGATATAATCAAAAATGAAATATGTTGTCCGGAAAAAATTTTTGCATTGGAAATATTCAAAGTAATGTATGTCACGTCTTTACCTTAGCATTCATGTGATTCCCCATTAGTCAAAAACATTTTCGTCGAGATATGGCATATTAATGAAATAATGATCAAATATGCTATTTGAATATCACATAATTTAATAGCTGATCCACTCCAAATAGTTGATAATGAATTGAAATCGAAATTTCAAAAAACTCGAATGCTCATCAAGAAACCTATAACACCTAAATATTAATTAAATTATTCATAGAACTAGAACGGACCAGAAATAAACAATAAAGGATTGATATAAATTTTTATTTATATATTTGATAAAATTTTTTGACATTGAAATATTATAACTGTAACAATAAACCATTCAGATATTTCCATTCTACTTCGGAAGATGTTCTTCATCAGGAAGTCGAACCCAATCGATTGAGACATTTGGGTAAAACGATAGCTCGCTGTTCCACTAGAAACAAGCGCGCAAAAATGAGGGCTGTTTTTCAAGGATTGCCATAACTTTCGAATTTTACAACTACCGGTTACCCACCGAGTGCCACTGATAAGGTAGTTATTGAACCCTGGTTTTGTGTATTTAAATATCTCCGTGAGCTTAGGGCCCAATTGAACGTTTCACAAACTTTCCAAATAATCAACAAATTTGCCGACGGAAATTCCGAAGAGTGCTAAAATTGATGGGTCATAAAAAATATGCACAAGAACATCTGGCTTAAAAATTCCCAATTGGGAACGGCAGTTTGGTCTAACGTTTTTGTGAAAATATTCGTTTGTTTACAATATTTTAAAAGAGCTTATCAATCTTCTTTTATTATGGTGTAATATCCATTTTAATCAGTGATATGATGTTCTGAAAAAGAGTACAGAAAATTTTGTGCAATAAATCATTCTAGTCCAGTTCGAATTTTCGTTTTATTTCACATTTATTCGAATTCCCACCATTTGAACCAGTAATGAATGAAGTTTATTTAAGAATATGGTTTTCCTCGTTTACCATTTTTCAGTTGGAATCTACAGATTTGCTCAAATTATTTCTACCGTTTTCGCTCTCTGACGTTCTAATTCCCATTTATTTATCAGTATCAGAATTTACACAAAGTAAATTAATTAATAAGATTTTTTTGGGAATTTTTAATAAATTTTCTAGACTGGCGGTTATCTCGAAATTTGGAAAACCATTTAATTTAACATCATTAAAACACCTTCTAAATTATAAATTGATCAGATGAATATTCTAGGCGAAAATCAAATTTTGAATGCTAATAACTAACGATGGATTTGGCCCAATAACGAACTTGACCGAGATATTTGAACGATCAACCTATTCTGAAAAATGAAAACTCTAGGTCATCTCCTTCGGAAGATAAAGAGTATACAATCGGAGGGCCGGCCAGCCTGACCTACTTAAATCTGACCAAGGTTTCTCCATCAAGTCGAACCCAATGGATTGAAACCATTTTCGGCTCGATATTCGGAAATTACAGACATTTGGACAGAACGATAGCCCACCTGTTCCACTAGTAACAAGCGCGTAAAAACAAAAAATTTTCTGGCCTTCATAACCATAAAGTCAAATCAATGGTGACTGAAGAAATACTGAATATTAATTCAAAACGATCATATTATCTTTGCGCACATAAAAAAATCAAATACCGTACCTGCTTATATTGACCCTACTTCAAGAATTCGGAAAGGCTTAGTGCTTAGCGGATTACTAAGCACTAAGATTTTCATTGAGAGTGCTCAAAAAACAAGCACTAAGCACTAGCCTTTGAAAAGTGCTCGCGAGCACAGTGCTCGGAAGCACTAAAGTGCTTAGAGTGCTTTCACGAGCACTAAGCACAATGCTTTGGCACAGCTCTGCTTTCTAGGAACTGAGCCATTTTTTGAACTCTTTATATGATAGATTTTATGCATACAAAATTTTATGCGTACCAAGATCTTTGTTTAGAATTATTATTTGGGTGATATCCACCATCTCTTTTACTCTTCAATAACCAGTTTTTTGTTTGTGGTTGTTTGTGGAGGTGTTTTGCTTTTTGAAGGACCGCCCTTAATAAGAACTTGTTAATCAACTGATAGGTAAGTAAATGTTACATTGATTTACTAAAAAAAAATAACATTTATAGTAGATGGTTTGACTATAGAATTTCAACTCTCAAAGATAAAAAAAAATATATGGAAATGTCTGGATATTCTCCTGCTTAAGGGCAGAATTGAGATTCTTGACTTGAGATTCTTGCTTGGTGCGGAGTTGGCATTGCTATTTTCAAGCACAGATGTCATGATTAGTGACTATAATCTAACAATTTTCTATTTACATTGCAGTTACAGCTTTGGTTAATAGTGGGTACATATGTTGATATTCAGTCTATACTCTTTATGTCAAAATATTCCAGCAGTTACTACTTTGGTAATGTATTGACATAGAGTCAGTTGCCCAACTAACAGGAATCCAATCAATAAAAACCTCACCTCAGAAATGAAAAGGAGCAAAGTAGTTCTATTAAAATTGATTCTTGTTTCATACCTGCCCTCTTTTTAATCCAAAATACCGAGCGACAGGATCACCTGCTTGAATTCTCATTAGCATGTTTTCCTTCAGTTTACTGAAAATCAAGAAAGACACATGTCATAAATAGCATTAAGACAAAAAAATATTCAACATACTATCTTGCTAAAAGTTCCTGTTTTTCTTCTGGGGTCATAACAACATGTTCAGGTACCAGTTCATGTTCTGTGATATTAATCAATAACTCAGATTCCAAAAAGTGTTCTAATATGTATTTTGGGGCCATATCCACTAATGATTGTTTAGCTGAAGGAGTCATTCCTTGTTGAACAACAATGATAGCTCTATGTATATTTTCATCTTGCATACGCTGACAGTAAGTCTTGATTGTTTTAATACCAATTTTAGGTTCATCAGGAAAGAAGACAAACATCTGATCAGTAGGGTCATCATTATGGGCTACTAAAACAATTAAATCCCCCCTTGTTGGTTTCTTCTCACTGAAATAAGAAAGTATGAATATTAAATTTTTCAACATTTTTCATATTTTTATTCCTTCAATTCATATTCTTACCTTGGTTTATCTCCATATTGCTCTTTGAATTGTTCAAGAGTTTGATCCAACTCATCCTGAGTTACAAGGTATCCTCTATCGTGGCATAGCTGAAATGAAGATTGGAATTGTAATAACTAGTATTAAAGGAACATAGTAATAACATTATTACTTCTAATAATATACTAATATGCAGTATGGCAGATATAATTTTAAAGAAATTTCAATTTATTCTCTAAAGTTGACACATATAGGTTATATTTATGTTCATAAATATTATGTACCTGCATAACAGTTTTACGAATTCTCCACAATTTATAGGTTTCTGATTCATCATCCATTTTCACTTATTATAAAAACCAGTGTGACGACAGCAGGCCGAGATCCCAAAGTTACCATATCGACCAGTGGCGTCGGTGGTGAATGTGGTCAATGACACGCTGCGCTCTGACGCTGAATATTAGTTGACTGCGTTTACGTTCAATAAGAAGAAAACAAGTCTTACTTATTTTTATCTTAAAATTATTATAGTTTGTACTCAGTTTGTACTCAATAATATGCTTTAATTAGACAACGTATCACCACAACATTTATTGACTGAATTTAATTGACAGAAATCAGAAAAATGACTAAAGACAGTATTTGTCATTAGGTTAATGGAACATAGTTTATAATCAAATATCATAGTTTTACATCAATACTTCCTCTAAAACATTAGATATTTTGATTATTAATAATTTTTTTTTTTTTTTTATAAATGACGTTTACGTAGATTCAAAAACAATTTAGATCATTCCGATAGAAGAACGTAATTCAGCAAATCTCAGCCGAGGCAGCGGCTTCGTCAGGATATCAGCAAGTTGTTGATCACCGGAAACATGTTGGATGTTCAACCTTCCATCTTGCAATTCCTTCCGAATGAAATGATACCTCACTTCGATGTGTTTAGTCCTCTTGTGGAACTCATGGTTTTTCGACAACTTGATTGCACTTTGGTTGTCCACATAGAGAATAAGAATGTCATCTAGGGAGAAACTTCTGCAAACAGTCGAGACAACCAAACCGATTCCCTGGCAGCTTCACTGGCAGCAACATACTCAGCTTCAGTAGTAGATAAAGACACACACTCTTGACGTCTACTAGCCCAAGATATCGGCCCTCCACTGTGCATGAAAACAATTCCACTGACCGACCGACGTGTATCAGATTGACCAGCATAATCTGCATCGCTGTACGCCTTCAAGACACTTCCTCCAGAACCAGCCTCGTACTTGATACCTACAGAACTAGACCCTCTAATGTACCTTAGGATTCTCTTGACCATCAACCAGTGAACTTCTTCCGGATTTTCCAAGAACTGCGACGCATAGCTAATAGCAAACGAGATGTCAGGACGAGTAGCCACAGCTAAGTACATCAAACATCCTACAACTTCACGGTAAGGTGCCGATGTTCTCAAACCAGTTTTCTCTTCCAGCTGCACGTACTTGTCGATGGGCGTCGAGACAGCATTGGCTTCTGCCATGTTGAACTTCTGAAGAAGACTTTCCGCATACACCTTCTGACTCAATCGAATTGAACCATCTTCCTCTCGTTCGATGAGCATATTCAAAAAACAGCCAAGTGGTTCATGGGTAATCTTGAACTCCATCTCCAGCTTCCTCAGGAACTCTTGAATCATACTCTCTCTTGTTGCAGCAACCAAGCCATCGTCCACGTACAAAACAACGATCAGTTTATCTTCACCAGATATACAAAAGAACAGACACGGATCAGCTTCGCTCTCGACAAGGCCAAACTTCATCAGGATCTCCTTGAATCGATTGTTCCAGCACCTTGGTGATTGCTTCAATCCATAGAGACTCCTAACCAGTTTGCACACACGACCAGAACCGTCTTCAAAACCCTCAGGTTGATCCATATAGATTTCTTCGGTCAGAACACCATTCAGAAATGCTGTCTTGACATCAAACTGGGCCAACTTCAGACGTTCCTTGGCAGCAACACTCAGAATTGCTCTGATTGTATCAAAACGAGCTACAGGACTGAAAGTTTCGTTATAATCAATACCTTGTCGTTGACTATAACCCTTAGCAACAAGACGAGCTTTGTAACGACCAATCTTTCCATCTGCATCTCGTTTGATACGATAGACCCAGCGATTAGCGACTGTCTTCCTCCCTGCTGGCAACTCTGATAAAACCCAAGTAGAATTTTCCACCAGCGAAGACATCTCTTCTTTCATCGCAGCCATCCAGTGCACGTGATCAGCAGATTTCATGGCTTCTTTGTAGTCTCGAGGTTCGTCCAACTCAGCAAGAAACATCTCACTTAATCTTTTAGGTTTCTGAAGAGTACTTCTATCTCGAAGACGTAGTTGAGGGATCTCTTTCACAACCTTAGGGGTTTCTTCAAACTCTTCGATTCGCGGTTCAGCAGCAACAACTCGACGATTCATTGGCAGCACAGGATTCGGGACCTCAGGCACGTTCGGAGCTACCGGTGAGTTCAGATCTCTAGGAGAATCCAGAGGTTCAACATAGTCATCGATTTCTTCAACAGCAACAGGACGGACAGCAACGGGATGGACACCTTCGACAAGATCTCTTTCTGGGGCTTGTTCAGGAAACAATGCTAAAACTTTAGAGGAATGCTCTGGACCAAACACTACTTCTCGACTTCGTTTAACTTCCTTTGTTCCCTTGATCCACACACGAAAACCATCGATATCGTCCGAATATCCGACAAAGACTGCTTCGACACCTTTAGCATCCCACTTCTTACGACGTTCTTTGGGCACCATCAGGTAGCAAGTGGTTCCAAAAATATGGAACCTGTTCAGATGCACACTCTTCTCAACAAACAGCTCACACGGAGACTTGCCTTCTACAGAGCTTGGACCAGTTCGATTGAGAATATACACCGCAGCGTTGACAGCTTCCGCCCAGAGAAACTTTGGAAGATCCTTGCTAACAAGCATGGTTCGTGCTAGCTCAACAATCGTTCTGTTCGATCGTTCAGCACAACCATTTTGTTGAGGCGTGTAAGGATTAGTGACCACCATCTTCGTTCCTTCAGACTTCATAAGATTCTTCACCGCCTCATTATCGAATTCTTTTCCTCCGTCACACTGGAACAACTTGACAGACTGACCGCGTTGATTCTTCACCAGCTGCATCATTTCTTTTATTTTGTCAACCACCTCAGATTTCGCCTTCAAGAAGTAGACGAAGCGAAATCTGGAGTAGTCACACGTGAAGCAGACAAAGTAACTAGATCCACCAATAGACTCCTGTTCCATGGGACCACAAACATCAGCATGAATAACTTCTCCTGGCTCTGTAGAACGCTGTTGACGAGACTTGAATGGTTCCCGATGCTGCTTGCCTTCTACACACGATCCACAGAACTCATCATCAGGTTTCATATCGATTCCGTGTTTCTTGAGTACATGCACGACATGACGTTTGTTCTGATGGCCTAAACGTTCATGCCAAACTTGCAGAGAGTCCTTGGACGCCAGGTTAGCTTCACTCACACAGCATCCGTCCGGTACATTTACTTTAAGCATCATCTTGAACAGCTGACCAGTTCGTACACCTTGAGCCTTGACAGCACCATCCAGCAAGAATTCACATCTATCCTTGGAAGAGCTGAAAGTCATACCTCTATCCAGCGCACGTGTAACCGAGAATAGATTTCTTCGAGCATCAGGAACATACAGCACGTTCTCCATAATACAAGGAATAAAGCGCCCATTCACAAACGCCTCGAAGTTGATGGTTCCTCTTCCCAAAGCACTCATCACTGAGTTGTTTCCGATACGAATTTCTGCTGGAATCGAGAAAGCTTCAAAGACCGAATACCATTCTTTCTTGAAGGTCATATGATCTGTTGCACCAGAATCGATAATCCAAACATCATTCTTGGTTTCCGCACTGAACACTTCGCTAACAAAAGCTTGTTTGTTTTCAGACATCACATCGCTCTTTGACTCAGATTTCTTCTTCTTCTTCCTCTCTGTTGGACAGTCTCTTCGGAAATGACCAGTTCTTTGACAACCGTAGCACTTGTAGGCCTTCTTCCCTTTCTGGTTGGACTTGACATCGTCTTTGACCGGTTTGACTCCTGCACCCTGTTGACTTCCACTTGCACCCTTGGGCTGAATCTTCAACTTAGTTGCCATCAATGCTGTCAAATTGTTCTCCTTCTCTTGCCGAAGTTTCCGCCTGTGCTCATCAGATGTCAAAACGTTGATAAGATTATTCAGGGTCTGTTGGTCATCCGCCCTGGCCCACCAGGCTTGTCTGAAACTTTCAAAACTATCAGGCAAAGTTTCCAGCAACTTGACCATCAAAGCTGACTCGTCGGGCTTAACTTTCAACTGCTGCATGCGAAGAATCAAACCTTCAAATTTAGCTATATGGCTTACCATATCGTCTGCTAAATTCATGTCAAAACTGAAAAACTCAGTCTGCACTGAATGCACAGCCTGCCTTGTTTGCTGTTCATAAATACCGTGCAGTTTTGTCCACATCTGATGAGCAGTTTCGCAGGCGACGATCAGGGTCATGACACTTGAATCAATTGTCTTGATGATAATTTGACAAGCTGCGCGATCTGCCTTGTCCCAAATTTTCATCGACGCCTCGTGAGCCGCAATTTGAGCCGCCGTAGCATTGGCCACCAGTTCCGGTTTTACTAACTCGCCGACACTCACTTCATACGCTTGGTCAGTTGCCCGCAATAAATTGCGTACCATAAATTTCCAAATATTCCAGTTCTCCGAACCCTTCAACTTCTCAATACCATGCAATTCCATGATTGTCAGTCACCAAAATTCCAGCAACTATCACCTTCAGGTTACGAGACGAAAACTTTTCGGAAAAACACTATTTGTTCCTTTTTGATTCAATTCAATCTTCGTTGAAAACGTTGATCCAATCAAACCGAACCACGCTCTGCTACCATATTATAGTTTGTACTCAGTTTGTACTCAATAATATGCTTTAATTAGACAACGTATCACCACAACATTTATTGACTGAATTTAATTGACAGAAATCAGAAAAATGACTAAAGACAGTATTTGTCATTAGGTTAATGGAACATAGTTTATAATCAAATATCATAGTTTTACATCAATAAAAATAAACAAATCGGGTTTAAGGAATACTCAAAACCTTTTTGATGACTTCAAAATCTTTACTTTTTGGCGCTCTTGTTCACCCGAACAGAGTGCTTATCATTTTGCCCGAATGTCTGTAATTTTGGAATATCGAGCCGAAAATGGTCTCAATCGATTGGGTTCGACTCCTTGATGAAGAATTCGTGGCGAAAGTTGAGTCTGTCCGGCCGGCCGTATCCTCTCTAGCATCCAAAAGCAATCAGCTAGAGTTTTCATATTTTCAGAATAGGTTAATTGTCCAAATATCTCGGTCAAGTTCGTTATTGGGCCAAATCCGTCGGATGGTTCAGTAGTTATGAGCATCTGAAATTTTGTTTCCTCAATAACTACTAGAATATCCATCCGATCAAGTTGATACTTGGAATGTTATTGAGGGAGGCTGAAACGAAATGGCTTGCAAAATTTCGCAGAAATCGTCACGCTAGAAAATTTTAAAAAATTCAAAAAAAAAAAATTTTCTATACTTAATATCTCCTAAGACTTCATTTAGATTTAAATAAAAATCCGTATATATATTGAGGTTACCGATATCTTACTCATCCCCAAATTTCATTGTCGTAGCTTTTCCCCTTCTGAAGATATGATAATTTTTTTCATTTACTCAAGAGAAAAATAGAAATGTCATGAAGTCCAAGCTTTGTCATTGAAAGATTTGCCATCACAGATCGATATTCGTTTGACAACTTGCGGACCTAGATATCAGTGTCAGTTGGCGTAGTATCAATCAAAATTTTCATAGAATTCATAGAGGTAGAATTCGATGTCGATGACGTTATCAAAATTCAGAAAAGCACAGACGTAATATTAATCAAAAATTTTTATCATAGAGAAAAAATTTGATGGCGTTAATCAAAACTCAGAAAAGCAATGACGTAAGTTTTTAGAGAAGCATAGAACAAAATTTGGTGAAAATTATGAGTAGTTATTTTCAAATTGAGATAAAGGTTTGTTTATTCATTAGGCTTTCATATTTAGATCACATTGTCCCATAGTACGGAAAAAGACTATTGTTCACCCGATCAGAGAGCTTATAGATTTGTTAAGGTTTGAATATTCACTCGCAAGTAGGTCAACAAGAGCGCCAAAGCAATCTGACCTCACGTCAGTGCTTTCTAAATTTTTTTTGCATCCTATCGAAAATGGTTTCAGATTATTTATATCGAATCGTATTTGACAAGATTCATGGATAGAAAATACTATCTCGCTTTCATAGGGAAACAATCTGGTCAACATGAAAAAATTTCAAGATTTTTTTTCGTTAATTTCGCAAGTTGCGGCCAATCTGAAAAGATGAAAAATACTTTCGGGAAGTCACTAGCTATACGTTCCACATGAAATAATTACTACGCTTTGATAGGGAAAAATTCTACACTGCCCAACATGAAAAAATTTCAAGATTTTTTTTCGTTAATTTCGCAAGTTGCGGCCGTTCTCGAAAATGAAAAATACTTTCTGACAGTCTCCAGCTATACGTTCCACATGAAATAATTACTACGCTTTGATAGGGAAGAATTCTACACTGCCCAACATGAAAAAATTTCAAGATTTTTTTTCGTTAATTTCGCAAGTTGCGGCCAATCTGAAAAA
The DNA here is from genome assembly GCA_030674115.1 of Micraspis discolor. Taxonomy (NCBI): domain Eukaryota; kingdom Metazoa; phylum Arthropoda; class Insecta; order Coleoptera; family Coccinellidae; genus Micraspis; species Micraspis discolor. The sequence goes on along the minus strand of JARTUT010000010.1, from coordinate 598,777 downwards.
ATGAAAAATACTTTCGGGGAGTCACTAGCTATACGTTCCACATGAAATAATTACTACGCTTTGATAGGGAAGAATTCTACACTGCCCAACATGAAAAAATTTCAAAATTTTTTTTCTATAATTTCGCAAGTTGCGGACGTTCTGAAAAAATGAAAAATACTTTCTGACAGTCTCCAGCTATACGTTCCACATGAATTAATTACTACGCTTTGATAGGGAAGAATTCTACACTGCCCAACATGAAAAAAGTTCAAGATTTTTTTTCTATAACTTCGCAAGTTGCGGCCAATCTGAAAAAATGAAAAATACTTTCGGGAAGTCACTAGCTATACGTTCCACATGAAATAATTACTACGCTTTGATATGGAAAAATTCTAAGCTGCCCAACATGAAAAAAGTTCAAGATTTTTTTTCGTTAGTTTCGCAAGTTGCGGCCAATCTGAAAAAATGAAAAATACCTTCTGACAGTCTCTAGCTATACGTTCCACATGAAATAATTACTACGCTTTGATAGGGAAGAATTCTACACTGCCCAACATGAAAAAATTTCAAGATTTTTTTTCGTTAATTTCGCAAGTTGCGGCCGTTCTGAAAAAATGGAAAATACTTTCTGAAAGTCTCTAGCTATACGTTCCACATGAAATAATTACTACGCTTTGATAGGGAAAAATTTTACACTGCTCAACATGAAAAAAGTTCAAGATTTTTTTTCGATACTTTTGCAAGGTGCGGTCGTTCTGAAAAAATGAAAAATACTTTCTGACAGTCTCTAGCTATACGTTCCACATGAAATAATTACTACGCTTTGATCGGGAAGAATTCTACACTGCCCAACATGAAAAAAGTTCAAGATTTTTTTTCTATAATTTCGCAAGTTGCGGACGTTCTGAAAAAATGAAAAATACTTTCTGACAGTCTCCAGCTATACGTTCCACATAAAATAATTACTACGCTTTGATAGGGAAGAATTCTACACTGCCCAACATGAAAAAAGTTCAAGATTTTTTTTCTATAACTTCGCAAGTTGCGGCCAATCTGAAAAAATGAAAAATACTTTCGGGAAGTCACTAGCTATACGTTCCACATGAAATAATTACTACGCTTTGATATGGAAAAATTCTAAACTGCCCAACATGAAAAAAGTTCAAGATTTTTTTTCGTTAATTTCGCAAGTTGCGGCCAATCTGAAAAAATGAAAAATACCTTCTGACAGTCTCTAGCTATACGTTCCACATGAAATAATTACTACGCTTTGATAGGGAAGAATTCTACACTGCCCAACATGAAAAAATTTCAAGATTTTTTTTCGATAATTTCGCAAGTTGCGGCCAATCTGAAAAAATGAAAAATACTTTCTGACAGTCTCTAGCTATACGTTCCACATGAAATAATTACTACGCTTTGATAGGGAAAAATTTTACTCTGCTCAACATGAAAAAAGTTCAAGATTTTTTTTCGATACTTTTGCAAGGTGCGGTCGTTCTGAAAAAATGAAAAATACTTTCTGACAGTCTCTACCTATACGTTCCACATGAAATAATTACTACGCTTTGATGGGGAAGAATTCTACACTGCCCAACATGAAAAAAGTTCAAGATTTTTTTTCTATAACTTCGCAAGTTGCGGCCAATCTGAAAAAATGAAAAATACTTTCGGGAAGTCACTAGCTATACATGAAATAATTACTACGCTTTGATATGGAAAAATTCTAAACTGCCCAACATGAAAAAAGTTCAAGATTTTTTTTTTATAATTTCGCAAGTTACGGCCAATCTGAAAAAATGAAAAATACTTTCTGACAGTCTCCAGATATACGTTCCACATGAAATAATTACTATTACTACGCTTTGATAGGGAAAAATTCTACACTGCCCATCATGAAAAAATTCCAGATTTTTTACACTAATGCTATAACATCGAAATTAGACCATCTGTTCAAGTAAATAAAAACTCGACAGTAGACCATAAAAATTTCGGCATAACCACTTTGTGAAAGATGTGTTTTCTACCTATCACAAAGGAGAGTAATAAAATCATCAAACGAACTGTCGTTTATGAGATTGCCGCAAGTAGGTACTACTTCAAGTTCTGTAGAAAACATGTGTTTGTTTTCAGGAAATTTCACAAACACCTGAAACTATTCTGTTGAAATCTTCTGTTTATTACCCCCAATTTGAAATTCTATTCTCGTCCAGATGAACATTATTCTTAAATAAGCTGTTGATATTTATGCTTTCATTAGGGATCATGTTATTTCGAAATAATTTTACCATTTTCTTGATATAGCTATAAATTGAAAAATTTTTGATTGCTTAGTACACAATTTTTCAATTACCTTTTCAAGGTAAAGGTCTATGAAAAATGTTACGTTTTTTGACCCCACATCCTTGTTACTTTAGAAAATTTGATTCTTTAACAGAAAATCATTCCGAAAATATTGAAGGCCGAATGAGGAATGTGTTCTTTCTCTTGTAGGACTAGAAATTGAATAAGTAAATTTGTTTCGATGTCCAGGTATAAAAATGAATTTTCAAGATATTTATTTTAATAGATATTTCAAAATTGACAAATAAAATATATATTTGAAAATAAAAAAAATGTACATTTTCGGGCAAACCGGAAGTACTTCTAACATTTTCTCTGGGTCTGGATATGCCCATTCTAACTTTTTTTGCACACGAAAATGAAGTCCATAGTTTCATAATATGCAAATAAGGGAATATTTTGTTGACATCTTGAATTGTTTGAAGTCACAATAGTTTATGCAAGTTTCCACACCCACCCAGGAGGTATTGCAAAGTCAGAGTGCGAGATAGGCAATTTGTTTTATAAGTGATAAAGATGCCTGATACAGACAATAATGTGTATTTATTCTGACATTGGGTGCGTTACCTTTTTTTAGTGGGTGGTTCGCCAATAGCCCTATCATGCCACGATACAAAATACCTAAACAGTTTCAAAAGATCCACTGAAATACATTCTATACTATTCGATTTCCCCATCAAGAATAATTTACCTTCATTCGAAAAATGGGTGCAAAACAATAATATCGAAATTTCAATACTGAGCGCAAAGTTGGCAAATACTGTTATTGATAAATGAATCTCTTCCGTTAGATAAACAATCTTTATGGATGTATCTTTTACAATAGTAACAACAAGTAGATTCATTTGGCGAAACTTTTCTGCTGCAAATTAAGCACAAAACACTCACATCATCAGATCTACTAAGAAACAATTTCTTAATTTCATTTCTATATATTTTCATGTTTATAGTTTTTGTCATATCCAGATCATTTATTAGGCAGTCAACAAATTTAATACAATGGACACCACAGTTGTAACTGTCTTTTTGTTTCATGTGATTATGAATTAAAACGGATAATTTTTTATTAAGGGGCTTCTCTTTATGAACGTTGTTATAAAAAGTGATGAATTGACAAAATTTATTCAAATATATATTGGTTTTTCTGATGTCTGAATTATATGGGTCTATGAAAGAAAAAGTGGATTTATCGAAATCTACAATTGCTAAACAGAAATGATTTCCATTGACTATTAATGGTAAGGCGATAAATTTTTTCTCTATATTGATTTTTTCCACAAACGCTTCTGTTAGCGCGTATGATTCGAAAATGGTTTTAGCGATCTCTACTGGAATTATTTGAAAATTACCTTCAATATTGATTAAATTTAAAGCTACATCAATCACAAAATTTGTGATCCACGTTTTGTCATCAAGGGACACAAAATCGGAAATATAAATTGTATTGAAACAATCTAAATCACTGAATGTTGCCACATGATAGTCCCTTTCGCTCTTCTTATAATAATTTATATCATTTATTAATCCATTAGGCAAAAATGTCAAATCATGAATTGGCCTCCACTGTGAGTAATCAATATTTTCTATATTCAGAAATGCAGGAAGATAATAAAAGAAAAAGAATTCCTTCAGCTTTGGCAACATATTCGCTACGAAAAAGGTTGCATTTCTAGGAATTTTTTTTTTGATCTGTATACCTTTTGATGTGTACACCACAAAGTAACACCATTTTCTATCAGTTACTTCCAACAAACCTTGAATTTGGTAATAATAATTGGAATTCAACTTCAGATTGCCGATGTTATCAATATATTCTAATTTTTCTACAGTTTCTTTCTTTTCGCAATCACGAGCTTTAAAGGGACATTTAATTTCAATAATTCCATCCTCATTTAAAAGACCATCTGGCGAGCCTGCTAGAAAAGAATGATATTTATGTATAACAAGACCACTTTCTCTGTAATTATATTTTTCTTCGCTCAAAAACAGTTGGAGCGCTACTTCTGTTAATTCTGTTAATTTTATTTTATTTTGGATGTTGCATTTCTTAATTTACAAATTTTGCCGAAATTCGATGCAGTCAGTCTCTTTCTTCGTTCTTCGAACCATAAGGGAGATTCTCTTTGGTGTCTAGAATTTAATTCAATTTTTCTTCTATTTACGCTCTCATTGTTCAATTTTCTCAAAGCTATTTCACATATTGACCTCAGATTAAAAAAGTGCGAACATTTTGAGCAATAAAAATTTCCACTAAATGATTGATTTTTATTGCTATCACATGTTTGATGAATCCATCCGTTACATCTATCGCATGCTACCCATGCCACTGTGTGGTTTAAATCACCTTCACCGCAATACATACATTTATCTTTATCCAATTGTTCATCGCCTGAGCAGTTATCACAAAAGAATGAACCGCTATAAGTTTTATCCCCGTAAGATGGGTCACAAGTCATATGTATCCACCGCTGGCAAGTTTCGCAAGCAATCCAATCGACCACCGTTGTGTCTAGGCGCCCGTTTCCACAATATAAACATTGATCCTCGCTTAGATAATCCTTTTCTACTTGCACTGTCTCATTTATAATTGAATGTTCTATAATTTTTACTTTAGCGATATTTCATACATTATTTTTTTTTTCAGTTTTATTCAAATTTTTCAAAAAATTTCCAGAGAAGTGAGTACTCGGTGCTGCGTTAACTTTTTTTTTCCACGTTTCTTGAGCTACGCGCTTATCGGAGGGGTCAATTATTTTCTTCATTTGTTTTGTGAGATGAGTTTTAGGAATATTGAATATAAATTCATTATACAAGGCAAGAACGTTTTCTCTACTTTTTCGCAAATATCGAGTGCACTTCAAATTTTTTTTTGAATCCAATATATTTTTTTTAAGATGACCAAAATAATTCTCTATATATGAATTACTAACATGGCTGATATTAGTCCGTTCTTTCAAAATTATTCTTGTCCAAAGCGAACAAAATGGAAGATATTTCAATAGGATGATATCAAAAAGCTTTTTACTAAAATATTTATTCTGTTTTCCTTCGATTGTAGAGAATGTTTCTTTTTTTTTGATAGTTTCAAAAATATTAAGAAAATGTTTGTAAAAAACGCTTCTTTTATGCAATCCAGAGTAGTACTCATCTTTAATTTCGGCGTCCTTATCGGAAATTACAGTACATTCTCGAAAGTGAATGTCTGAATCATCAACATTATTTTCATTCCAAAGTTTCAACAATCTTTCAAAAGATCTACGAACTATCTCATTGTAAACATGACTGGAAAGCAGTACAGCAACATTTTGAAACCATTCGTCAATATGACTCATCGATTCCATATTTATGACAGAAACCATGATATCTTTATAAAATCCTCGAACTTCAATGTCATCAAAACATTCATTTATATCTTTACTGAAGTTTTTAATGAGATGTGCACAACATAAATGGACAGTAATTAAATTATCTGGAAACTTAATCGTCCCAGTCGCAATTTTGAAAGTTAATTCTACATAATCCAATAATTCACATTTATTGCAAGCATTGATTATCGCGTGAATATTGGCGAAACTGAAATCTGTTACTACAGATCCAAATATGGGCCATTTATTATGCTCTTCGCAAAACAATCTGAAATGAATGAACATAAAATATATAGTTTTCGAATAATGAGTCTCCGAAATCATTTCAAAAATAGGAAATATTCTGCCTGTATTAATAGGTAAAACTGCGCAATATAAATAAATTCTTTTAGAGTCCTTCGATGGCTTTCTGACAATTCCTCCTGTAGCGTCGAAATATATGATCGGCAAAGATCCGCTTTGTCTAGTACTTCTAACTGGTGTCTACTAAAAATTTTGACATTGAATGGAACTGACACCTCTCTCACATATTCATGGTGATCTTTTTGAAATCTGCACGCATCTAGAAGGTCATCATCACTTCTATCCAAATTTGATTCTGCTTGTGATTTTATTTTTCTGATTGTGCAATCAGACTTTATTCCCTGCAGATTACCACATTCTAGAACATATTTATTGGATTTCAATATTGATTTTCTTTTATATTCCGAGGGCTTTTTATGCAAAATTTCTTTTTTCGCTAGGGTGCGCTCAATATCCTTCACATGCATTGTAATTTTTTGAGGATTGCAGAAATGTATCGAATTTGAATAAACTTCAACGTTTGTACCTTTCACAAAAATTTTAAATTTCTTGTATTCATAATCATTGTTTTTACATATAGCAAAAATTATTATCGTCCCATTTTTTAGATATTTGGTGTACCGCATTACAATGGTGCATACATTATTAACATATTTCGCTATCCGGTTTCTGAAATAAGTCGGATAAAAGCCGCTGATAAGCCTATTGTTCTTCACTTTACACGGCACTATTTCAGCTTTTATTTGAAAAGATCCCTCTAAAATGGTACAACATTTAAATGATGTCACTGGAATTTTTTCAACATTAACTGCATTAGTTGGAATAACCAAATTACTACTTGGATCCGACAAATTGAAATTTTTTGGAATATTGAAACTTTCAGGAGAAACCTCAATTTTTTTGGAAGCTAATAGAATTTCTGAATCACTACAATGCCGCTCAGAAAATGATTCGTTAAATGACTCGTTTGAAAAATCATTCGGTTTTTCACATAAATTTATATCATCAATGATATCGGTAGTATCTGACCGCACTATTTTTTTAAGATTCAAATCATCGTTTATCGGTGTAGAACACAAAACATGTTGAAAGCCACCATCAGTATTATTGCCTACAGAAAAATCTACCGCTACGGTACCATACCCAGTTGGTTTATGAGAGGATTCTGAATTGTCTACGTGAAATTCCGAGCTTAAATGATCACATTTTTTTGTAATTCGTTCGCTCACATTTTCAGCTCCTTCAATTGATGAGAAAATGGATTTAAATTTAACTGAACTCTTGTGAATTCTTCTGAATACCCTACTGGGATATTTCATGCTTGCTATTCTTAAAGTTCGACAAACATGAACAAAAATAGGATCATCAGGTTTCAACTGCATAACAGATGAAAATGTGCTTTGCGGATCAAATGATAAAATGATTCTTGAAATTCTTTTCAATAATACAACATCCGTTTTCTTACCACCCTTGGAAGCCATATTTACTAATTACTTGGTTTTCTTACTTTAGAAGAAAAAAAAATATCGTAAAACAGAAAAAGTACTGAGAAGTACTGTGTGAATGAGAAATTGCTAATCAGTAGACAAAAATATATATTTCACTTACGTCTTTCCACTCATATCTGAATATGTGTTAGCCGAAAAGAGAACGTGAAACAACTGAAATAGAGGATCGAAACCAAAAATTACTTACCACCCCTCCAATCGCAAAAATGGTCCTAAATTATTTTATTGCTCTGCCCACCCAGATGTTAGAAATTCTTTGGAGGACAATGGTAATATTGTAAATACATTCTTTGTGATACTCATGTTGGACTTCTGGAGTGCGTCGTAATGATTTTTTTTATGTTGGGCAATGTAGAATTTTTCCCTATCAAAGCGTAGTAATTATTTCATGTGGAACGTATAGCTGGAGACTGTCAGAAAGTATTTTTCATTTTTCAGAACGGCCGCAACTTGCAAAATTATAGAAAAAAAATCTTGAAATTTTTTCATGTTGGGTAGTGTAGAATTTTTCTCTATCAAAGCGTAGTAATTATTTCATGTGGAACGTATAGCTGGAGACTGTCAGAAAGTATTTTTCATTTTTTCAGAACGGCCGCAACTTGCAAAATTATAGAAAAAAAATCTTGAATTTTTTCATGTTGGGCAGTGTAGAATTTCTCCCTATCAAAGCGTAGTAATTATTTCATGTGGAACGTATAGCTGGAGACTGTCAGAAAGTATTTTTCATTTTTTCAGAACGGCCGCAACTTGCAAAATTATAGAAAAAAAATCTTGAATTTTTTTCATGTTGGGCAGTGTAGAATTTCTCTCTATCAAAGCGTAGTAATTATTTCATGTGGAACGTATAGCTGGAGACTGTCAGAAAGTATTTTTCATTTTTTCAGAACGGCCGCAACTTGCAAAATTATAGAAAAAAAATCTTGAATTTTTTTCATGTTGGGCAGTGTAGAATTTCTCCCTATCAAAGCGTAGTAATTATTTTATGTGGAACGTATAGCTAGAGACTGTCAGAAAGTATTTTTTATTTTTTCAGATTGGCCGCAACTTGCGAAATTAACGAAAAAAAATCTTGAACTTTTTTCATGTTGGGCAGTGTAGAATTTCTCCCTATCAAAGCGTAGTAATTATTTCATGTGGAACGTATAGCTAGAGACTTCCAAAAAGTATTTTTCATTTTTTCAGATTGGCTGCAATTTGCCAAAGTATCGAAAAAAAATCTTGAACTTTTTTCATGTTGGGCAGTGTAGAATTTCTCCCTATCAAAGCGTAGTAATTATTTCATGTGGAACGTATAGCTGGAGACTGTCAGAAAGTATTTTTCATTTTTTCAGATTGGCCGCAACTTGCGAAATTAACGAAAAAAAATCTTGAACTTTTTTAATTTTGGGTAGTGTAGAATTCTTCCATATCAAAGCGTAGTAATTATTTCATGTGGAACGTATAGCTAGAGACTGTCAGAAAGTATTTTTCATTTTTTCAGATTGGCTGCAATTTGCCAAAGTATCGAAAAAAAATCTTGAACTTTTTTCATGTTGGGCAGTGTGGAATTTCTCCCTATCAAAGCGTAGTAATTATTTCATGTGGAACGTATAGCTGGAGACTTCCAAAAAGTATTTTTCATTTTTTCAGATTGGCTGCAATTTGCCAAAGTATCGAAAAAAAATCTTGAACTTTTTTCATGTTTGGCAGTGTGGAATTTCTCCCTATCAAAGCGTAGTAATTATTTCATGAGGAAAGTATAGCTGGAGACTGTCAGAAAGTATTTTTCATTTTTTCAGATTGGCTGCAATTTGCCAAAGTATCGAAAAAAAATCTTGAACTTTTTTCATGTTGGGCAGTGTGGAATTTCTCCCTATCAAAGCGTAGTAATTATTTTATGTGGAACGTATAGCTGGAGACTGTCAGAAAGTATTTTTCATTTTTTCAGATTGGCTGCAATTTGCCAAAGTATCGAAAAAAAATCTTGAACTTTTTTCATGTTGGGCAGTGTGGAATTTCTCCCTATCAAAGCGTAGTAATTATTTTATGTGGAACGTATAGCTCGAGACTGTCAGAAGGTATTTTTCATTTTTTCAGATTGGCCGCAACTTGCGAAATTAACGAAAAAAAATTTTGCCAAAGTATCGAAAAAAAATCTTGAACTTTTTTAATTTTGGGTAGTGTAGAATTCTTCCATATCAAAGCGTAGTAATTATTTAATTTTTTTCATTTTTTCAGATTGGCCGCAACATGCAAAATTATCGAAAAAACATAATGAACTATTTTTATGTTGAGCAGATTGTTTCGCTATGAAAATGATAAAGTAATTTCTTTCCATGGATCTTGTCAAATACGATTCGATATAAATAATCTGAAACCATTTTCGGTAGCCTGCAAAAAAAAGTAAAGATTTTGAAGTCATCAAAAAGGTTCTGAGTATTCCTTAAACCTGATTTGAACATCTGAAGTATTTTAAAATAAAAATAAATAAGACTTGATTTCTTGTTATTGAACGTAAACGCAGTCAATTAATATTATTCAACGTCAGAGCGCTGCGTGTCATTCACCACCGACGCCACTGGTCGATATGGGAACTCACTGGCCCGGCCTGCTGTCGTCACACTGGTAATCTAAATTACGGATGCGCGATACTTCTCATCCTCGAGTTTATTGTCAGATTGTGCATCTTGAGAATCTATCATTGAAATTCTAATTCAATTTAAAATAAATAGATAGGAGTTGTGATCATAGACTACTATACTACATATACTACTGGTTGTAATATTGTTATATTCAGATATTCTACATAATTATGACTGAGCGGGAAGTTAGAGAAAGCAAAACATTGAAAAATAGTTATACCCAGAAGAATTATACAGATTGTCTCACTGAAAAGTGTCCACCCTCAAAAACCTTGTTGAGTTATTGAGGGTGGACACTTTTAAATGAGACACTTATTATTTTGATATATAAAGTCATCGTCATAATGGAGGGATAAGCTTTATAAATTAAAGTATTGTTTCCACTTAATCAAATTCTTTTTATTACGTGGAAGGCAATAAAATAATTCGAAATAATTCATTACGATTTCACATTACCAAAGCTCGAATTGTTGGGTCAAACATTACTGCTTCAAAAAATCCATTCTTCAAACATCTGAAAGATCATTCAATCTGGCAATTTGGGGCTTACTTTAAGGGGTGTCCAGAAAACTGAGGACGCCAAAGCTATATAAAAACTGAAAAGTCAAGTCTACGACATAGATAAATAAAAGTATCTACGATTACCCTTGTGTCTGATGTCTTGGCGGGAAGCTTAAATGACAATAAAAACGCTGTACATGCAAATAAATAACTTTTTCTTGCTTCATTGATAGATATTTAGTCAGAGACAATCTGTATTAAGTATATACTCATACATGGATTTACCTCAAAATATAAAAAAATTAGATGAATCTGTAATCAATAGGATAGCTGCTGGAGAAATTATTCAAAGACCTTCTAATGCTCTGAAGGAATTAATTGAAAATAGGTATGTAAAGTATAATAACGGATCAAAGAATACTCATGTTATAAATTATATTTTTCAGTTTAGATGCTAAATCAACCAATATCCAGATTACTGTTAAAAATGGGGGCCTCAAATTGTTACAGGTTTGTAATAAAATTATGTATTTTCTTCTAATAATAATATGGTAATATAGATTCAAGATAATGGAACTGGTATTAGAAAAGACAATTTTGATATCGTTTGTGAGCGTTTCACCACTTCTAAACTTGAAAAGTTTGAAGATCTATCCTCTTTAGCAACTTATGGGTTCCGTGGGGAAGCCCTTGCCAGTATTAGTCACATTGCTCATCTCACAATAACATCTAAAACGTCAAATGAGGTTTGTGCATATAGGTGAGTATGTTTCCTCATATTGAAAGCTTAATTCCATCAAAACTTTCAAGTGCCTCATATGTTGATGGTAAACTCAAAGAAAATCCAAAACCAGTTGCTGGTAACCAGGGAACAATCATCAATGTGGAAGATTTATTTTACAATATGCTAGTTCGGAAAAAAGCATTGAGAAGTGCAGCAGAGGAATATCAAAAAATATCTGAAGTTGTTAGTAAATATGCTATTCACAATTCGAAAGTTAGTTTTTCTCTGAAGAAGACTGGAGAAAATAATGATATTCGTACTCCACCAAACTCTAATACTGTTGAAAACATTAGAATTATTTATGGAAATGCTATTGCAAGGTACGTGTGTGTTATTGTTTTTTGTAACCATTCAACATACAAGCAAAGAGTAGAAATTTAACTTAATATTTGATAGAAGTATACTTACGTAGTTTTCAATTGGTTATGAAAAACTGCATCTTTTTCAAGACTGAAATTGTTGGTCTAGAAGGAAAGCTGTAAAAAAATAGTTGAAGCATATACATATATTTGATGAATAAACTGAAGACACATGTTTTGTCCAATTGTACATCTGCAAGAGTCAATTTCTTGCATCTAGTTAATACTCTGCAACCTGAAATTACAGTAACCTTTTAATTTAAACTTTAGATGAATTAATTTGCAATCAATAATTTCTTTCAAGTTTGTCTAATTGAAGCGCACTATGCATATTATGTCTTGATAGATTGAAAGAAATAAATTTTTTACTGTTGGTTATAATAATATTGAAAGCAATAACAACAAACAATTTTCTCAAGGTTTTAATTTATGAAAAATTGTTTGTTCAAGTAAAATAAGTTTCAAGTTGTCAGTAGCAGATATTTCCTTCTACAAACAAGAAGAAGGCATGCTTCATAAAGTATTACACAGATTGTATCATTCCTGCATCAGTATATCGCAAAGCTACTTAGAATTTTTGGGGAGTTGGTTCATTTTCTTGCCACAATATCGCACTACCCAGTATTTACGTCAAATCAATGTTTTGTCAGAAATATTCAGATTTGTAAGTTATGTCTTTGCCATATTTTTTTTCATGAGACCCACTCAAGAAACCTTTCAGTTTTTATCTGGGTTTTATGGCATATTGTGGAAATTGTCATTAAATAAGCTATCTAACAATGCTGTAATATTTTGGGTGTGCCATTTGGAAAAGAAATTATTAGCCCATTTCCAATATAACAGGAAATTGTGTAAGTTGTAAAATATTTTAGAGGGAAAGATCATTGTCTCAAACTGCACATTTTCAGCTCAAAATGACTGATCCGCAATCACTGTGTATAATCCTGTATTAGAAATCACATCAAAATTATTATATAAAGATGTTTAACTCTTTTATAGAACAACAAAGAAAAATCTAGAAAAATTTAATACTTCTAGAATTATTAGAAGTTACGAGGTGATCCAGATTTTATGCTTGGTAATATAGGTATATGCTTTAAGTAGAACAAAAACAAACAAAAAATTAGTCATGTGTGGTAAGAACTACTGCAACGAAATAATCATAATTGCCTTTGTTTCAGAGAATTAATAGAGTATTCCTTGGAAAATGATGCTTTGAGCTTCAAAGCAAATGGTTTCATTACAAACGTCAATTACTCCAGTAAAAAAATGACTTTTCTTCTTTTCATTAATCATCGACTTGTTGAATGTCAAAGTAAGTATAACATTTTTTTCCCATCTTGAGTACAATACCGAGTGTCTTTTCAGGTTTGAAAAAATGTATATGTCAGGTTTACAGTACATATTTACCTAAAAATTCACATCCATTTGTTTATATGAGCTTAGAAATCAATCCAGTTTATGTCGATGTTAATGTTCATCCAACAAAACATGAAGTCCATTTTTTAAATGAGGATCAAGTTGTTGAGTCAATTGTAACAACTTTAGAAAATAAACTCCTGGGTTCCAATAATTCACGAGTGTTTTACACTCAGGTAAATTTTATTGAAGTTGTTGAATTATTGTTATTTTTCTATATAATATGAAATTTCAGACAAAACTTCCTGGTGTCCAAGTGGAGCCCATAATATTTAAACACAAAGATAAGTATAATAATGAGAAAGACAAAATGATTAAAACTGTAAATCCCAAAGATTTGGTTAGAACAGATGCAAAAGAACAGAAATTAGACAAATTTTTTGGAGCTCCCATTCCTAAATCTGAGACAAAATCAAAAGAGATAGATATTTCTCTCACAGAAGATCAGTATGAAATGGAACATCAGCATTTCATGAAGTCAGGTGAAGAGTTTGAAAATAAAATTTTAAACAGCAGTGAAAAAAATGAAAGGGATTGTGGGCCATCAAGAATTAAAGAGAATAAAATTATTACTACTTCCATGTCCAAGATAAGTGGGTAAGTTTTTAAATGCTTTGCTAAAGTAATGGTTGTCGTTCTATTCTGACTATAGTCTATAATAAAAGCCTTCAATTTCATGCATATTTAATAGCTTTTTTCTCAAGGGACGTTCCCAGCCTTTGAGTTAAGGGAACTGAGCTGAATTATACTGAAGTAAATAATCAGATCTGTAGTTTATTCTCAAGATTTGAATGTACAATCAAAGATACTTAGAAAGGCTTATAGAAATTATAACTGATTCAATTCACAATAACTAAATTCAATTGAAAATGCAGAAATCGAAGGTAGCAACTGCAATATACTCCTGTAAACTTTTCTTTTGGTACTTTTTATTCAGTGGAGCCGTTTGTTGAGCCCTTTGTGTAGGTATTATATAAATAAAATCAAATATTTCTGTTTATATAGTTTATGTTTATTGAGTTATATTTTGGGAAATCCCAAATTCATAAAATATCTTCATTGGTTAGAGCCGATGGTTATTCTGGTGTACAGAGTGTCCCCACCCTCAATAATAATCTGGTACCAGACGAGAAGCCAAGTTACATCAGTTATGAATAAAAAAATCCATGTCATTTAGTGACGACGTGAAATTGTTGTTGATGTAACTCGTGTAGAATTATTATTTGGGCTAAATCCACCATCTATTCTAGTTCTTCAACCTATCATCATTTCAAAAGCAAACAATGTTCGGAAATTTTGATATTTTCAGCGATTGTCAAGAGTGACAAAACTTTGAAATGACATAAAATCTGTAGTCATTTGTGGTTCGAAGACTTCTTCAAGCTATCTCCAACAATCCAGTTCCAAACTTACGGTAACTCTATTGATGGAGTAGTAATGCGGTCAGAAGAGATTTTGGTATATGCTGCTTTTTGGATAAAAACCCAGTACTTTCTCTATTATAACGTTTTTATGATCTATGGAAATTTGAGACATCTGAAGCTTTTTTATTTATTTATTAACATTGGACTACTAACCATCATAAGCCAGTAATGTTGGCTGTGGAATACAATTGGTAAACCAAAATATGGTAAAGACATGGTAAAACAGAAATCATCACTTCGCTAAAAAAACTCCTCAATAACTCCCCAAACTGGGCGCCATAATACAAGATTTGTTACTTTTTTTAATAATATATTGTCCTCATTTCGTGTATGATAGTTGTGAAGGTTATCAAGTTTTTGTAATAGAGCTTTAGGTTTTGTAAGTTATTTTTTATTATAAAAATGAGTTTGAATTAATTTGATACATGCAGAAGATTAAACCTGAGAACTGGCACCAATGACGACTGTATATGAACGAAGTATTGAATATAGGGAAGAACATCGTTGAACCGTCTGAAAGTACCAGTTAATCCTGACAATTTCTTCACCAGGGCAGCTACATGTTTATCTCAGTGCAGATCTTTTGTGATAGTAAGTCCCTAGTATTCAACGTCAGCAACCGGACCCAAAGTCATGCCTTCTACAAAGAGGTGGGGTGGGGTACTGCATTTGGTTTTTTGTTAAAAGTGCATGTATACTGTTTTGTCCTTGTTTAGAACCAGTTTGTTAACAAGCCTATCAATAAACTTTGTCTTTGTCAAACAATTGCTGTAGGTAGGAGATGTCCCTGTAGCTGTAGAGCAGCTTGGTATCATCTGCTAACATGAAATATTTCGCTTTCAGTTCTCGTTGGATATGTTTGCCACATATAATAGGTACAAGACAGGTCCAAGTACTGTGCCTTGTGGCACTCCACTTCTCACTGTCATGTGTTTACTTTTGAAACTTTCATATACAAATATTGATGTCTGTTTGTCAAAAGGGTCCTTAATTACCTGTCTGTTTCAACTTTTTTAGTAAGAATTCCAATCACGTCAGCGCCATAATCCAGCCTTTCTACTAGATCGAGAGCAGCACCCTCTGTTGAACTATTTTCCTGAAATCCATATTGGGATCCAGAAAACTTGAAAATTTTTAACAATCTGATTTTAATTATTTTTAGTATTTTTGAAATTTCCACTCCTAAACTTACTGTTTACCGATTAATCCAATTAATTCAATTCAAATTTCTCTTATTTGATGATTATAATATTTTCATCACAGATTCACAACATTGCGTTTTTTTTTTTGTTCAAGATGTGTTACTGAACTTACAAGTGTACTAGAACTAAGAAAGTCCATTGAGGAAAATTGTCATAGGAGTTTGAGAGAGATTTTTGCGCAGCACGTCTTCGTTGGCACAGTGGATCCAAAAAGGGCACTCATGCAGCACAATACAAAATTGTATCTCTGTGATACAAACAAAATTTTCAATGAATTACTCTATCAGTTTGTGATTTACAATTTCCAGAATCTTGGAAGCATTAACCTCTCTGAAAGGATTCCTTTACATGAGCTTTCTATGATAGCCCTCAACTTACCAGAGACTGGATGGACCCCAGAAGATGGACCAAAAGAAGAATTATCTCAGCGGGTTTCTGAAATATTAGTGAATCAAAGCCAAATGCTCGATGACTATTTTTCTTTAACGATTGATGAGAAAGGCCATTTATGTTCCATCCCCCTGCTTCTAGGTAATGGAAAAACAACAATCATTTAGTTATGTAATCTGGGAATTTAATGAGATGGAAAAGGGCTTTTTTTCTAATTTCAACTTCCTACCATGGTATTAAAATACTGGTATGCTACTAACGGAACTTACTTCGGTAAAATTGGCGCATGACGTCACTTCGAATAACAGGTGGAAAGTGTGATGGTAAAAAAAAAACATCAAAACAAATCATTTCATTGTTTAGCGCTAGTTTTAAATCTTGTAGCTTCAGTTTTCTGTGTTACAATTATTACAAATTATACACACTCTAAAAAAAAATGGTTTTTTGGCAATTCTACTCATAACACACTTTTCTGCTTGTATATCAGATTCTGTAAAATTTTGGGATATTTTCTAGAGCATTTTTGTAATTCTGAGATCATCTTTACTAAAAAAAAAGGTGTCAGAAGTAGAAAGAAGCTTTTTGTAGGGCGTCAAATTTCACCCTTGTTACTCATCTTATTTTCGAATAACTTGGCGCATGACCTCATTTTAAACAGAACTCCGATGCGTATTATCATACCAGTATAAAAGTACCATGCCTGCTACCATTATGAAAAAATGGCTTCCTATGGACCCATTTGTGGAGGGAATACTTATCGGTTTTTTCCTTTTCAACTGTTTAGTCGAATGATTGATAACAGCTACCGCGATTACAGCTTCTGTATGTACAATTTGTTCAAAATAGGGTTTTTCAGAAATTTGATCAGACTGATAGTTTAGATCATGTAATTTCATGTTTATAGTTTATCTAGATAGCCAAATTGCAGTGAATAAATTCATCAGATAACTGGAAGAACGCAATTTCCAAACCTATTATTGATGCCAAAAATGAGATCAGTCCAATAAATTCTCTGAGAAACCTAAGTATAAATAAATACATTGCGTCGTCTCGAAAAACTCAGTTTTCATTTCTTGTCAACTATTCCTCAGAGAGGGTATTATCTGACTTCACGTCAACGGTTTACAGTTTACAAAATTTTCAGAATAGAAGCACTCGATCAATTAGGTAATCAAGTGATCAAGGTTTATGAAACCCAGATCTGATCTTGGCGCATTATGGCTGTAGTGTCAAATTTAATGCATTCTTGTCGGTTTGAGGAACTCTATGCCTTTTTCACTTATTTTGAGACCATTTTTGGCTCAAAATTCGAAAAGTTTTGGCATCAGGATGAAATGATTGCATTTGTTTAAAAAGTCTCACGAGGTTGGATTGATAAGTGCTCGTGTTTGGCAACAGAGGGTACTGTAGGTAAAAAATCTGCAATGCTATCGGCCGGAAAGGTTATGGCCACAGTATTTTTGGGATTCCCAAGGAATACTCCTGATTAACTACTTCAAAAAGGGAAAGACAATAACAGTGCAATACTACAGGAATTATTGGATCGATTTGACGCCGCATTAAAGGAAAAACGCACCCATCCGTACCGAACAAAATTACTTTTCCACCATGACAACGCTTCTGCTCATTTATCAGCAATCGCCTCCGCAGAATTGGTCGATTTACGCTACGAATTGCTACCTCATCCAATATATTCACCAGGTGTGACTTCTTTCCACTTCCAAAAAGAAAAAAATGGCTCTGCGGATAGCTGTTCATGGCAAATGAGGAGGTCATAGCTAAATTGAGGACCTATTCTTCATAGTTTAAAAAAATCATATTTTTTAGAAAGATGAAAAAGTTGAAACACTGGGTTAAGTGTATCAAGCGAAATTCAGACTTGAGAAATAAATATGAAAAATTCCAAAAAAATGACTTTTTTCCAAACACAGGTACTTATTATCAACCCATACTCGTATATATTGTAGAAATCCATTGTTTTTTGATTTATACAATGATTAATACATTTATTTTTTTCAGATAATTATTTTCCTAGCATGGCTGACCTCCCTATGTACATAATTCGCCTTGCAACTGAAGTGACTTGGGAATCAGAAAAAGAATGCTTTGATACTTTTGCCAGGGAAACTGCAAGATACTATTCGAAAGTAACTTATGACACCAAATTTGACTCCAATGATTGGCAATGGGTGGTTCAGCAAGTTATTTATCCTGCAATAAAAGATTTCTTTATTCCTTCGAAGGAATTTACAGAAAATGCTGCTATTTTAGAAATAGCAAACTTACCTAATTTGTACAAAGTTTTTGAAAGATGCTAAGACAGTGGTAAATACATTTTCACATTGTTTCAATGAGTGCTTTTTTATAGTAATTCTATAGTCATCTCTCTCATCATAAATGGGTCTTATAGGTCTGGAAACACAATTCGATTTATCTCAGAGCAGACCGTAAAGATGCTAAAATCACATGACCAAAACTATCTGATTATCTTGTTCAAAGTAGTAGCTCCTAGTAGTTTTCCTTTTCCGCTGTGACTGAATCAACATCTCCTTACAATTCGTAATAATGCAATTGAAATAATAGAATTTTGTAAATAAGTGCTTGAATGTAAGAGAAGAATAGTGTTTAAGTATCATGAATACAGTCTGTGGTCAGTGGCAGCTAGTCTTATGAGTCAATGCCAAAAAAATTCTAAATGCAAGACTAATTAATTCAATATTCGATCATTCTCTTTCATGATAGCTTTTTATTGGTATAATTTCCCAATCTTACTATTCTGATATATTCGTCTCACTTTCAGTTCAAATAAACAGTTTGTGGCATGCCTAATGCGCTTCCTTGACCAGTGTGTTATTTACATAGATGGCTGATGAAAAGATATTTATTGCTTTGAATTGAAGGCTTCTTCAAGATGAATTTGAAGAATGCCGCGGCCCGGTCCTCGACTATCCGCGATCATTTCGCTTCTTCAACGAACTCCAATTCTCAGGAACTATTCGATTCAATCGGGAAGCGGAAAATAGCGAAATCCAAAAACTCAATCCCACAATTCTGCTTTATTAATGTTACTTCGTCTTTAAGTAAATAATTTGAGACATGCTCTTGTCTGCGTGTTATCTTCTTCGATGACCGACGAGAACGTATCTACGGCTTTGAGGACAGCTTTCACGATGATTTTGAGGCTTGCATGACACTCTTCACTTTGTTGTGACTTGGTGGTATCTCGTTTACTTGGGTTTTCATGAAACAATTAATTCAATCATTATTGAAAATCTTTCTTATGAGTCAAGGATAGACTTCTTTTGAAAAATAGCAACTTAAGAAACTCCTTTATATTTACAACTTGGTAAACTGAATAATGTACAATTTCAGAATGAAAAAATATAAACGTCCACACAACTCAAGTGGCAACAATAAATAGATAGAATGAAAAAATTATTTTTTCATCATAAATAAGGTTTTTACAAATCCGAAACAACTGATTCCATTATATAAAAAAAATCATTGAGTTCCTACATTGGCTTCATTGACTTTAAGAACACTGCCAAAACTCAAAATAATAATTAATATGGTACATGACCAAGCTTAACTTCAAAGCATTGTTTTGAAATTCCTTAAAAAATAACAATCTTGGAGGTATAGATATGTTAAGTAAATACTTTGAAAATTTTTCTTGGTTTCATTGAACCATTTTGGAAATAGAGAATTATGAAAAAAATGATTTAAATTGCACAGTTTTCAAACCACTGGAAAAATAAGACCGGCATTTTCAATTTTTCACTTTGTAATCATTCAGGAAAATTTTTCAGAAACTTTCAATATCGAGCTATTTTTAGGTAATGAAAATTTTCAACAAATTAGTAGAAATATTGCTTTTCAAATAATCGGATGAATCAGTTTGAACATAAACTGATAAAAGAAAAAAGGAAACAAATCATAGATTATTTTTGCAACCTCCAAATCACCTAGTCGGCATAATACATAAAAAATACAGTAATGGTTGTTATACTAATCTTGTTGACTTGAACTTTGTTGTTGAAACTTTTGTAATCTTCTTTGCCTTACTTCATCCTCTGGAGTTGTAGGAGTAGCTGAATCATGAACATGATCACTTTCCTCTAGATTTATTTCATTCTTATTACCCAATTCTTCCATTTCTGCGCCGACAGGTTTGGAAGTGGATGGTATTTCAGTCTTGGGGGTGAATGCTGGTGATTCCTTACTTGTAGAAGGTTTTGGGGAACTACTTGTAGGTATATTTTCTGTAGGAATAGTATTAGTTGCTTCTGACCTATTGGCTTGTGGAAATACACCAGAAAATGTTGCAGCAGTAGTATACTGTTGCATCATTACCACAGCTGCATCTAGCATTACCTACGAAGATATTGAAATTAGAAAAATGTGGAAAAGCACTACCATGAGGCCAGGGGCTTTTGCGCGCTTGTTATGAAGTATTTTTGAGTACTGTGGAACAGTGTGATAGTGATAGAATCGCTACAATGAATGAATAATCCTGTAGAATAAATTCATTCTGATCAACTCTGGTCGAGGTAATTATGTATGTGAATCTACTGGCAAACATTTTTACCAAGCTCCATCGATCTCAAAGAACTAAGAAAAAAATATATATAAATAATAACACAGATAGTACTAAGTATTTTTTTACTATTCAGATGTTATATTCAATTCTCACAGTAAAAGAAGTTAAGGAAAGTAAGACACATTACCAATTGCATAAATTAGTCAAGTGTTAGCAAAAATTTAAACAACTTGGTTTGTTAATTTTTCTTCAGTTATTACTTTCACCTGTGAAAAATAATTATTCAATTAAATTAGTCACAACCCTAAAAACGAAATGAAAAGATCGATAGATTCTGAAATAAATCAAAATGATGATTCAAAGTATTTTCTCTGTACGCAAAGAAGTAAAATAGATAATTTCAATTCTAAACAACAAAATCCGTCATATTTATCTGGACTCCCTTTCATTTTGAAAATGAAATAGTTGACCAAGCGGCAAGAGCAGCAGCGAGTGGAGATTATGAGAACAATTGTGTAGATGATATCAACCAAGCGGACCTCAAAAGTTTCTACAAAGAAAAATTTACGAGTGAATGGCAGACCGACTGGAACGAGAGTAATGCTAAGTTAAGTTCTATCAAAAAAACGATGAAAAGGAATATAAGAAAACTTGAAGCCGCTTGATCGTATAAAAGATGTTTCATGGACGAGACTGAGGATAGGACACAAATCTAACGTCACTTTAGATGATGCGTGGCTTTAATCAACCTAGATGTTAAGATTGTAATAAGATACTCAGAGTCCATCATTTATTGGTAGAGTGTAAAAAATGTCAAAGTATTCGTAATGACCTGAATATGAGTGATACAATTGAGACTATTTTGATGGAAGATTCTGAGCATGAGGAAAAAGTGATAAAATTCTTGGAAAAAATATATTTCTTAGGAAAGATATGAAGTAGATGGCGACATTGAGTTCCTGTTTTTTCACAAATGTGTCAATAGACTTTTACGATTTGTTTCAGTTATAGTTTTTATTTTTGGTAATATTTATACACTTTTTGTTATGGTTATATTTGTCCACGTTTGTTCTGGTCATATTTTTATACATTTTGATCATATCATACTTTTATGCTAGTCATATTTGTTCAATGTTATTGTAGTTATGTTTTGGTGTTTGTTGTCTTGACTTCGTGTTCGTTTGTGAACTTGTTTTTCTGTTCAGACTCTTTTGCTTAAGGCCTGCATAAGATAGCTGGAGTTGAAAGAAAATAACCTACTTATGTCTAATGACCATAGTAGTTGATGCCTTCAAATCTATAATATAAAAATGGATCGCAAAATGTGTTGGTAAGCGCATAACTCAACAACGCCTGGACCAATTTGGCCAAATCTTTTTTTAAAATGTTCGTTGAAGTTCAAGGATGGTTTTTACGGCGAGAAAAATTAGAATTATTGCTGGAAAAACCCTAAAAATAGCCCTTTTCTTTTTCCCATACAAATGATTACTAAAACGTAGTCAATTTGAAGTTTATTGCTATGGTATAAAGTTCATATTAAATTACGAATGTTTTTATTTACGACTGCTATTAGTCAATGTACGTGGCCCAACATCAGTCCAACAGTTACGAACTGTTGATGGTGAATTGTGTGGATCCTACAGAGAAGCCTGTCAACGTTTGCAATTGCTTGAAAATGACGCTCATTGGGATCAAACACTCAATGATGCTGTAATATCATCACACGCTCATCAAATACGAACATTGTGTTCTATAATCATATCTACATGCTTCCCATCAAACCCAATTGATTTGTGGATCAAGTACAAAGATTATATGTGTGATGATATTTTGTATCAAATACGGAATAGAATGGGCAATCCAAATATACAAATCAGTGAAGAAATTTACAATGAAGCATTGATTTCAATTGAGGACATGTGCTTTATAATGTCAAACAAACTATTAATTCAATTAGGCCTGACCGCGCCCAATCGTCCAATGCATGACGCTTTTAACCAAGAGTTGCATCGAGAAAAACTGTATGATCTCAACGCTTTGAAAGAATTAATTCAAACAAATCTTCCACTGTTAAATGAACAACAGAAGTATGTATTTGAAACTCTTATGAAAGTAACAAATGATGAAACTGGAGGGATTTACTTCTTAGATGCACCTGGTGGTACAGGAAAAACTTTTTTGATTCCATTAATATTAGCAACAATTCTCTCACAAAATAAAATTGCACTTGCACTCGCTTCGTCGGGAATCGCAGCAACTTTGCTTGAAGGTGGTCGAACAGCCCATTCGGCACTAAAATTGCCATTAAATATGCAAAGCAATGAAACTCCAACCTGCAACGTTTCGAAGAACTTTGCAATGGCAAAGGTTTTGCAGCAATGTAAATTGATTGTTTGGGATGAATGCACGATGGCACATAAAAAATCTTTGGAGGCTTTAGACAGAACCTTAAAAGTCTACGGAGCAATAATAACCGATTTGGTGGTGCAATGATTTCATTAGCAGGAGATTTTCGTCAAACATTGCCAGTGATTCCACGATCAACGCCAGCTGATGAACTCAATGCATGTCTAAAGTCCTCCAATTTGTGGAAAGCATTTAAGCAAGAATATGCGTGTCGAGTTGCAAAATGACCAATCTGGAAACATATTCTCTAAACAACTCATTGACATTGGTAATGGCAAATTTTCTATAGACATGTTGACTGGCTGCATTAACTTTCCTCAAAGTTTTTGTCAGTTAACTCGATCAAAAGATGAGCTTATTCAGAAGGTGTTTCCAGATGTTTCTCAAAATTACAGAAACCATGATTGGTTGAGCGAACGAGCTATACTGGCTGCAAAATCATAGATGTAAATGAATTAAATTTCAAAATTCAAGAACAAATTACAGGCGAATTGAGGATATATAAATCATTTGATTCGGCTACTAATCAAGATGATGTAATCAACTATCCACCGGAGTTTTTAAACTCGCGGGATTTGCCAGGATTGCCACCTCACAATCTCCAATTAGAGGTTGGATCGGTGGTTATAATGTTGCGAAATATCATCCAACCGCGTCTTTGCAACGGTACACGGTTAGCGATAAAAAAATTACTAAACAATGTGATAGAAGCAACTATACTCAAAGGAAAGTATAAAGGAGAAGATGTTCTCATACCGCGCATCCCAATGATTCCGACTGATGTGCCATTTGAGTTTAAACGACTACAGTTTCCAGTGCGGCTTGCTTTTGCTATGACTATAAACAAGTCCCAGGGGCAATCATTAAATGTTTGTGGTATTAATCTAGAAAACCCATGTTTCTCACATGGTCAATTGTATGTTGCTTGTTCCCGTGTTGGAAAACCATCAGATTTGTTTATCTATGCGCCAGGTAATCAAACAAAAAACATCGTATACCACAAAGCACTACAATGATAATAATAATAATTATGATTAACATGATTAACAATAAAGCGATTACTTACTTTTAAATCCTTATATATGTTTTATTTAATTATTTTTTATTCACAAAGCCCTATCACCAGGGTGACGGTTCTGTTCAGGAGAATTTTTTAAAATACGTAGGCACAAAAACTGCCACATTACAAATCTTTTTGACAGGACGAAGTCTGTCGGGTCAGCTAGTACTCAAATAAAAAAAAAATTAACTTGCTGGGTTCAGAGCAAGACAATGTCAAATATACCTATCGAAAGAAAAAATATGCTTTTGTGTATACTCCAACTTTATTTCGATAAAATGCGACATATGTTTCGACCCAAGTATCTTTGAACTTTGGACGTCTTTCTGTTGGTCTAGTGCCTGAAGATGACCTAATTGGGTCGAAACATATGTCGCATTTTATCGAAATAAAGTTGGAGTAGACACAAAAGCATATTTTTTCTTTCAAAATAAGAGAGTGGAACAATCTCTTTCAAATAAATTTCAGTGGTTTTTATAAAAAATAGGAATAAGAGAGTGGAACAATCTATTATTATCAAATATACCTGCTACTTAGTCTCTTTAAATACTTTAATGATAATGCTATCTGACAATCTTTTGAGCACAGTACTCAAAGTCATATAATAAAAAGTAAAGAATATCCCAACTAGCAGAGATATTTTATAATTTCTAATTCTTCGTGCTATTTTATTTCATAATACTTTATTACGGCTCCTCGAACGCAATTTGGTTTTATTCAAATTGTCGATCAGACAATTAAGCTTTTGACAAGTATTTGCTCGATAAGTGTGTCGTAAGAAAAAAAAAAAGGGTGTCGCAAACATACAGAACAGTTTTACAGCTAATTATAATATTGTTCTATAAACGTTGACACGACATATTTGAAGGACATTTCAGCTTACCGAACAAATTTGTTTTTTAATATGGTGATTACTGTTACTAGTTTGTTCCTTTGCGAACATTGATAAAACTTTTCTATTAGCGATAAGTGAAACATTTATAGAATTACTCTTTGAATGTATTCTTTCTGATAATATTATTATCTGAAGCATATTGAAATCAGATGCAATCTAGAAAAAATATTATTCAAACATTATAAACACTATTATGATAATATCAATTTATGATAATTATAAAACACAAAATATATTTGTGGGGATACAAAATCATTTTTTAATATATTTATAAAACGAATCACTATTTTGATTATTGTTTCATCTTATCAGTGACGCGTGATCTTTATTATTATGAATTCGCTAGGTAAATGGAAGAACGTTAAAAAAAAGTGGAGTATTTTAAAGAAAAGTGAAAAAATTCTATCACAATATCTTAGGTGGCCAAGTGATTATTGACAATAATTCGTTAGATGTCTATAAAGGAAGCATAAGGTGTGAAATCAGATGAACAAAATGTTTTAATTGCTTCAAATGGTCTTGTTATACCATGTGATTCCAAAGAAACTGCTCTTAATCATCAAGGAGTTGAGACAAGCACTTTTGCGGAAGTTGAAGGAGTACTGAATAACTAAAAACATGACATGTTTTTTTCAATCTCTTTGATTCTAGGAGATGTCTACCCTGTACAATGTTATACACGCATTTTTTTTCACTTTTTCCTACAGTACGTCTCTGTTCAACGGAAATGTACTCAAAAGTTAAAATATTTTATAAAGTTCTGTTGCAGAGAAAAAATATTTTATTAGAACTCTCACGGTATTGAAAGTACATCGAAGCCATATTTTGTGTTGTTTAAACTTCCAGTTTAGGGCCGCCATTTTTAAGTGTATAACAAAAAGTCTCTTCCCAATCACAAAATGCCTCAACAAATTACTTTAAACTGTATATAATGATGGAACATGCATACTTCATTACAGTAGAGGCCAAAATGAGAGAAATGTACACAATTTCATTCTTTGCTTCATCTCTTAAAACTCAATAATAGCTAATGTATTCGAGGAGCTTGAAAATTTTGTTATACGATGGTTGCCATTTATATTTCGGGATTGGACAACCCTAGTGTTGTCATCTACAAACTAACAGATCTATCGTGAAACTTGACATTTTTGAGGTTATATATAGTCGGAACGTTTTGACATACGAGCGCTATTTGTGTTGTTTTTACAGTAACTTAAAAGATTCATCTCGCCCAAAAAAAAATGTAATAAAATCGTTAACATTTTCGTGAGATTATTCTTTGCAACTTTCGACGTGGATTAACTTAACGAAAGTCCATCGATGAACTCAATTGAATTTTTGGAGATGAAGCCCTATCAAGGACCAGTGTTTATCCATGCTATGGTGAATTCAACCGAGGTCGTAGTTCACTCCAAGACGAATTTCGTTGATCGTCCAAAATCAGTTGTAGTTCATTGATGCTTTGCGCCAACTAATATTGCAAGATCGTCATGTGACCTATCCTGAGATTGAGACAACCTTAGGCATTAGTGGGACCAGCATACATTAAATATTGCATGAACATTTGACAGTCAAAAAAATTTGTTCGCGTTGGATCCCACACAATTTGTGCAATCGCTCAAAAAAAAGGCTTGTGTCGATTGGAAGAAGAAATGCTCCAAAAATACGATCGCGGTGCTTCGAAGCACGTCTATGACATCGTGACAGGTGATGAATCGTGGATTTACGAGTATGAGCCCGAAAGTAAACAGCAGTCGACTGTATGAGTGTTTCAAGATGAGCCAAATCCACAAAAGTTGTTCGCGCACGAAGCACTTCCAAGCAAATGGTCGCCTGTTTTTCCTAAAAACTGCCGCAATCGTACCACTAGAACAACGCAGAACAGTCAATTCTGAGTGGTACACAACCATTTGTTCACCAGTTGTCTTCCAAGAAATCAGAAAAACTAACCGCCGAAGACGAATCACCATTCACCACGACAATGCGAGCTCTCACACATCGGCTCAAACAACTGCATTTTTGAGCACTCGACCATCGATTTGATGAGTCATCCGCCGTATAGTCCTGACTTGACACCGAATGACTTCTTTTTGTTCCCGTACGTAAAAAATAAAATGAAAGGTCAACATTTTCGACACCTGAAGTTTTTGTTCTCTAATCCCGAAATATAAAGGCAACTCTCGTATATGACTTATATATCAAACAGAAAAATTTCTTTCGCGTTAGATGCCAAATGGAAGTTCTATCAGTATTGTATTGGGTATGCACATAGCAGAAATAAATGCAAATGGCTAGCGTATAACAGTAACCCAAGCATATTTTTTATTTGTTACAAACTATGCAATACTGGCTTTTTGATGTCTGGAGGACAATTACAAAATGAATTATTCTCAGCGGGTATACTTCAACAATAAATAAGTTTTATTTTTAGTGTTAGTCAAAACCAAATAGCTACATCTGCGATAATAAAATAACTTGAATAGAACAGCTTTTTTCTAGCTCGGTAAATGTTATATAAATGCCATAACGATGAAATAATATTTTTAATTTAATTTTTTTGAACGCATGACTGTTGGAATTGCCTTCTGCAACGAGTATTAGACGATATTTTCTCTATTTCAGTCAAGAATTGTGAGGAATTTATTGGAATTCAATATAGAATTCAGATTAAACCTCCTAGTGCCTTTTGTATTTTATTTTCGCAGTTGGTATGACTGATACGAAAATTGACAGATTATAGAATTTGAAGTGCATTCAGATCTCTACATGGTTTAATATTGACAAATGACATGCAATGGACATTCGAAAGCATAGGATGTCAGTGTTGTCAACCACAAAATGAAAAATATAACTAAAAACAATGCTCTAATGAGTTCATTACAGCACTGTTTTTAGTACTGTAATGAACTCATTACGACACTAAAATTGAGAAAATTGATTTAAACTATGTTTTATAATTAATTGGTGAATCTTCTAACGATTACCTCATAAAACCTGTGGAAGCCATAATAATACAAATTAAAGATCAAAATTGCTGCACAGGAGTGTTCCCTTTTTGGCGCTATAGGTGTGGATAATATTGGAACGTTTATAGCAAGAACAACTGGATTACATATTATTTCAACTACAAAACATATTGGAATAAAATTAAGTTGATGACGAGATATTGTTGATGATGGAGCTCGTGTTGATTTATTGTTTGGGCTATTACCATCATCTATTGTGGATGTAATATTTTCCGACGTTTCGATAGACATCTTCTATCTTTATCAAGGAGAAAAGTAAAAAACCTTTTGAAAATTATCAATTTTCAAAAAGTCAATATTGACAGAAGTCATGAAAGAAATAAATAACGACTGCATTCAAAACTCAAGACACTATCAGAGCTAAACTTACAGAAGTTAAGCCTAATAATGAGACACAAAGGACAAAGAACTGCATATATGAATTACCTTGCGAGTGCGGAAGATCTTACATCGGAGAAACTAAACGCCCTCTGAATGTATGAATAAAAGAACATCAGAAGCTTCTACGAGTACTAGACAGCGACAACTCCAGGTTGGTCCAACATGCTGTAGATGAGAATCATCGTATGAAGTGGGATGAAGCATCAATAATATCCAAAGAAGAAAAACTTGCAAGAAGAAAAATCAAAGAAGCAGCATTTATGAAAATAACACCTGATTCCATAAGTGCTCCATCTATAGATCTGCCAGAAGTTTGGACGCCGATAGTTCGATTCAACTTAAAAAGATCATCATATCACAGATGAGTATATAACATCGTTCAATTTCTTTCATGACTTCTGTCAGTATTGACTTTTTGAAAATTGATAATTTTCAAAAGGTTTCTTACTTTTCTCCTTGATAAAGATAGAAGATGTCTATCGAAACGTCGGAAAATATAACATCCACAATAGATGATGGTAATAGCCCAAACAATCAATCAACATAAAATTAAGTCTTTCTTTTAATAAAAACGATAAATGAAATAGGAAGTAGAGTTCCCCTATGTTTTCATAATAACATAAAACTCAAACACTATATTCATCGTGGAGAATATATGTAGGAAAGGCATATCGGGTGAATCCACAAGTAGCAGAAGGAAATAAATGAAGATGGTACTTGCCGACACGTGTTTCTGCTGATTGACTTCGTCAGGCAAGGTAACCTTAGGAATAAGGAGATGGTTAGAAGACAAATTAGATAATAGGGTTTTCTAAACAGGAGCGCACGACCAATTATGTCTTCAACACTAGGACCTAGTGGTCGCCTGCTCCTGGGTTAGAGTTACATCATACAGCTTGCTTATGCTTCCTTCATGTCAATGCGTTAGATTTTCCTCCGAAATGAGAGGTCCTAGTGTTGAAGACATAAATTGGTCGCTCGCTCCTGTTTGTGTACTCCTATTATTTATTTTATCTTTTTACCATCTCCTTATTCCTAAGGTTACCTTGCCCTGACGAAGCCAATCAGCAGAAACACGTGTCGGCAAGTACCATCTTCATTTATTTCCTTCTGCTACTTGTGGATTCACCTGATATACCTTTCCTACATAATTACATACTAGGTTGTTGAAATTTCAGAATATTCAAAATACCAATTCGCAGCTTAATCGCTGATATCTGAGCGATCCCTTATGCAGGGCATACACGCTACGGTAGACCGGAGAGGAAAACTGTGCAGGTATACCTGCACAGGTCTGCCTCGTGTGTGGGGACGTTCCGGTAAACCGGACGGGTCGTGTGTTAGTTAGCAGCGACCGTACGGTCCACTAGACCGAGTCGTATCTAATTTGCTCCGGCGACCTGTGCAGGCTTGAAAAACTACGACACACACGCTCCGGTCGACCTGCGCAGGTATACCTGTACAGTTTTCCTCTCTGGTCTACCGTAGCTTGTATGCCTTGCATTTAAGTATTTTGAGAAACAGTTTAGGGGATACAAAATAAAATTTTCTATCCTGACAATTTCAAAGTCTAACCATTTGACTGTGATATTAGGACGTTTAGTGTAATCTAGAAAAGTGGAATTCTTAGGAATTTTCATATTTTTGATTGCGAAACCAGCGAAAAAACTCAGAAAGCACTGTCGTGAGGTCAGATGGCTTTAACAGTTTTGTTAAGCTACTTGCGGGTAGGTATTCACTTTCAAAAATCACATGTCTTCCACATAATGATAGATATCATATTAAGCTCTGTTCGCATTCTAACAAAGGATTTAAAAGTATATACATCTCAAGAAGTAATAGTTTCTCAAGAATAAAAAAGATATCAATGTTTTTGTATGATAGCGATCATCGAAAAATATTTTAAACAAGCACGCAAGATCAGTAAAATTAGACAAAAAGCAGTAATTAGGTACCTGGATATTTCTCAGGCACTGAATTCTAGCTTCAACATTGGCACGTTCATTTCCTTCCATGAGACGAAGTTCCTCGTCACTCAAACTCTGTAAGTTCTGAGGAGGCATAGGTGGTGGAGCCATAAAAGGAAAGAGAGGAAATGGGGGTAAAGGAAATGCTGGTATATTTACAGGAGGAGAAGCATTTGGTGGACCCCCATTTTGGGGAGTAGCAACTGGAGTAGGTACTGCATTTTGGGCATTTTGATTCTGGTTGAATAATTGAAAGGGATTCGGCCCAGCAAACGCATTGAAAAATTGGTTAGGCTGGTTTGCTGGCATAGGCCTTGGTCTTGGTTCGGTTCGTTCACTGTTTGGACTACGTAAAATATTCAATCTGCAGGTGGGACATGTTTGTTGCCTTTGGAACCAAGATCTTAGGCAAGAAGTATGGAAAATATGATTGCATGGGAGCTTCTTGGATGCTGTTGTCATTTCTTCTCTACAAATAATGCATACATTGTCTGCAGCAGCAAGTTCTTCCGGAGTTGCATCTGGATAGAGAGTGTTCATATTATGGATAGCACGCCTTGATAGAATTACATCACTAAGCGCCTTCTTAAAATTCCTCAGTGTGTAATACATTGGTCTAAACGCAAATAATGGAAGAGTATAAATTCTGACCATTATGGCAACAAAAGCAATGTATAACATCACTTTGATAAAACCCATTACCAATTCTGTATACAATAAAAACACAGCCTTATTGTCCCATGGCGCTTCACTATTCAGATCTACAGAATGAAGAGCATATTTTATGGCTATGTTAAGGACAATCGTAAGAAGAATGGCATATTCAAAGCCAAATACTAATTGTACAGATGCTCCCTTAGACATAGTTGATAAATATGCATGACGGATGAAATGAAGATCTAAAGATCCCAATAAGAGTAAAAGAGAGAGAACTCTTATATGAAAGAGCCAACTAATAACAGGACTTCTTTCCATCTGTAAAAATAATATAATGAGTTTATCATCAATTTTATATTCCCAACTACTTACATAATCAACTCTGTCTTCGGCAAGCCAATGAAAACTTTTCAGAAATAATAACAAAGTAAAAAGAGCTACAAATTTCGGATTGAAATCATCTCTAAAAACCGTAAATGCAAGGCAAGTCTCTGTAATGGCATACCAAGAACGTTCCATCAAATGCTGTAATGTGATAAACTTAAGCTTCATACACTAGATCATCTTGAAGATATATTCACCTCAAATTCAGCTGTTCGTAGCTGTCCAAAAAATATTCGTCTGATTATTTTTCCAGCAATAAGTACACATATAAAAGCTTGAATATAGATAACCTGAAAATATTATGAGCGTTCGAAAAATAGCAATAATGAGAACAGAAATAAAAACTCACAGCCATACTAGGATTAGATTTAGTTATGTACACAACAGAAGGATAAAATTGTTTTTTCTGATAATATGCATTTGCAATAACTATCACAGTTAGAGTCAAGCTCAAAAGAGATATTCCGAGGGACCTCATTTTGGCGAATATTTTGCCAATTCTTTTGCTTATTTTGAACGATACAATATGCCCACTTAAAATTTTCTACGTGTATTTCATAGTGTTTTTAATCAAAATATAAAATGTTTTGAGTGTTCTGTCAAAGTCAAACTTTGATTAGAATCGCGATGCGCTCTAGTGGCAGTTTTAGAAATTAAATCTCGTGTACACTTCTGATTGGTTCTTTTGAATTCTCCTATGTGAACATAGAAATAAAAAAGTATCCGAAAAATTTCAATTCTACAAAAAGGTGAAATCCTAGGAGAACTTGTGAAATTGAACCTTTGAAAAATTAAATAATGAATTTGAAGAAACACGTTAGATGTTTCTTGAAATTGATTTGTAAATTGATGCCACCAAACGAAAATTCCTTATTAAAATAAGATTTTTCCAGCTAAACCTCGAATAACAGAATTTTTGAACATGGATCCATGTTGTTCAATTGTGGACAAGTATTTGTTGGTAGGAGTTTTTATATATTTCTTGCGAGCTAAGTTCGAAAGAAAAGACTACACAACCCGTAATTTTTATGTTGCTTTGTATGTTTCATAAAATGTTTAATTAAGTCTGAAAACATTAAAATCAATATTATTTGCAGATATTTATGCCATGAGATACATGAAGAAGTTGAATATTTCAAGTATAGAATAGTCAAAACATGTCTGGGTCAATGTATAAATAAACATGAATGTATCAACAAATTCAGTTTTGATAGGTTACAATTATTGAAAAAAATTAACTTCCATGTAAATTACGACTTAAAACATTGTGATGCGATTTTCGCCAAATTTCCTCATAAAGCTTGGCAAAGAAATAGAACGAAGGCGCATTCTGGAGTTATTCATGATGAGAATACGTCATGCCATATTTGCTATTTACCCTTCAGTATGAATTATTAATGTGTTGTTTAAAATAATTCCTTCTATTGCTAAGCGATTTCCTGACATTTCTAAATAAAATAAGATATTACTATGCATGTCCAATGAAATTCAACTTGATTGTATTAAAATATATTTGTCCAAAATTACATAAAAAAATTTATAAAACATATAAAAAGACTAATATTATTTTGAGCAACTAGTATTCAATTGGTTTTGGAGTAAAAACTTTAAGTGGTGTGCCCCTATCAAAATGTGGAGTTCTACACAGTCTTTTAGGAGATCTCGTCATCAAAGATTTTTTTATCACTGGACTTCGGCCTGGGGTATATTTTACTGGAGTAACAAGATCTTTATCAATCATCATAGGGTATTTGTTTTGAGGTGGTGTTTTATTTAATTTCATATTTCTTTGCGCTTCAACGAGTTGTCTTACAGCTTGAAGTTTTTGTTTCTGGGATAAATTTAATCGGTTTCTTCTAGGCGATGAATTCTTCCTAACAACTCTTTTCTCTTCTGCCTTAAGACTCCTAACCCTTTGAGCCAATTTTAAATCTGACTGCCTCACACTTCCAATTTTATGAGTTGTTTTGATTTTTGTATTAGATTTGATCGATTTCTCACTTAAATTAGAATTATCAGAATCCACCAAATTATCAAATAATCTTGCTTTAGCAAGGACCATTCCAACATTTTGACTTCTCAATTTAGCAACTGATGGTCTACTATTAGGAGGTTCAACATTTGTAGAAGGAGTTTGCATATTTGAAAAATATTTATCTGCACTGGTCCAATGGTCGACCGACGGGGTGTGGGCCGAAGTAGTGAATTGAAAAGATTGTTTATCTGATGTATTAATCGAAGAACTTCTACTCACTGTTGAACGAAGCACTCTGTCTGATATATTAAGTGTTGACTCTTTTGAAGTTTTTGATTCACCAAGTTCTTCATTAGAGCTAAATTGATTAGAACTTGATCTACGGCGCCTTAAGTTAATTCGTGGAATTGAAATCGTTTCATTACCTTCATTAAGGGATTTATTTCTCATCAACTTACTATTTTGACGTTCCAATTCTCGGGATCTTCGTTTCAAGGTTCCAATCTTGCGAGCACTTGGAGAACGAATAACCAAGTGGTCAGAACTACGTCTTATTTTCAATTCGCGGCTCAACCTCCTTGCAAGATGATCGGTAGTAGGACTTAGTGGTTCAGCTTGAACCAATGTTTGTTCATAGGCAGTTTGAACATTTTTCACAGAATCAACTTTATTATCACAGTTTATATGTTCATCTTCCATTTTTGACTGAACATTGTCTATTTCCAAAGAGATTCTTCTCTCTATTTCAGAAACTCTGCTTTTAATTTGCTCATATTCAGCTTTGGAAACTTTCACATAACCGTTGTCCGAATTTTCTTCAATTTCAATACCTCTCAAATCATGATCACTCTTGGAAGCATGGGCATTTAGTTGTCCGAAGGTATTGCGTTTTTTGTTTTTCCTGAAACCTGCTACGCTACTGACAGCTGACCATCGCCTTTCTATGATAGACCTAGGACCTAAGCTGGTCCTGCTGGATCTCACATTTTCTTCGTTTTCTGTAGTTGAAATTTTATTGCTGGTTTTATTCTTTGTGTACCACTGCTTCTTCTCTTTTCCTCTGAAATGTGAAGAGAATTTTAAAAATCAAATTCGAACTGGTTGTTATTAGGAAATAATGTTTAATAATTTCTTGTTTTCTTATGCCAGATTGGCCTTATGATTTGTTCTCTTCTGTTATATATTCAATATATTTACATGTTTGTTTTTCATTATATGTTTTACTGAATACCCAATGGGTGTTCTCGAATGTTACTTATTTTTAGTTAATTGATTTTTGCTGTTCGAATTTCTAATTAGGTATCTAGATTTCTCACAAAAAAAATAAAATGGGCCAGTCAAGCACTTTTCGAAAAATTGAGTTTCAACGACTAAAAATAATTGTGCTACACGCCTACTGTTGTGCTGTCAGAATTATTCCTTTAAATTTCCTGCAAAATGGGAAATTTAAAAAAATGAAGCCAGCACTTTCGTTTCATATAGTCGCGAAGTGTAAACATTTGTGCAGAGTTGAGCTGTGAATATTTTAAGGGAAATTCCTCACATTTTCCGAAAAATCCATAAAATATATAACTAAGCCAGCTCAGCACTTTGGTTTTTCGTATCGGAATATGTGGAAAAAATTGTGCTAGGCTTCAGTGAAATTGTGCTGAATTGTTGTGTTTCTGAATAAGCTGAAAAATTTGAAAAATGTTAGCTCGGCACTTTCATTGTTTTGTATGAAGAGTTGTGTAAAATATAGTTGAAATTTTATGAAGAATTTTAATTGTACATCTTAGTGACATTTTGTGTTGTACATGACAGTTGGTATGATTGTTAAGAAAGTTGACAGATTACAAAATTTAAATTTCAAATGTGTGTTTTGAAATACTATGAGTTCATTTCATAATTACTTTATTGTTGTTCCAAAAATTCCGTTCAATGCTTTCGACTGACATGTAAGTAACCTTTGTTGAAATGGTTCCTACCAAATTGATAAGTATGGGTACCTTCAGTTTATTTATGGTAGTCACTTTTCTCATAATGACAATCGATATGACATGTAATCTGAAATGATCGAATGCCAATTTTGACTACTACAAAATGAAAAAATATAAATAAAAAATTTTGAACAGCATTGACGTGATTTGTTCTTATGCTTTTGTTCAAGAATCTTTTCCTACACTCTGGAACAATGTGATAGTAATACAACCGCCACGATGAATGAACAAACCCATATCTCAAACTAAAAATAACTACTCATAGTATTCTTTAAGTTTTGTTTGAAGCTCAAGCTTCCTTCTCCTAAAAACCCATGTCAGTGATTTTCTAAATTTCGACAACAAATTATGCCAGCGTGAATGAACCATTTCGATTTCTGTTCCCCCAACTGAAACAGAATTTATTAGTCCTACCGATGTCTATCGAAAACGTATTTGTGAGAAAATCCAGAATTGAAATTTCTGATGGACTTTTACATTTCTATTTTACGATTTTACCAAAAATTCGTATTTTCGAACGAATAATTTAGGGCTTTTTCTATAAGTTGGAGGCGAATGGGGAGTGAAAGGAGATTGGAAATTTCCTGTAGTTTCGTTTTCGACCGCCAACCCAAAGTTTTAATGAGCCAAGAGTCGACACGGAACTTAATTAATTAACATAACCTTCAACTTCTGTGATTGCTTCAGTACATGAAAAAATAATTAAATCTTCTGGTGGAAGGAAGGTACGACAATGAAAATGGTAATATGTATGAAATCTATTCACATCTTATATATCATATTGATATATGTATGGATGTTATTATGTCCGTACATGAACAATTTTTTGTTTAAATAAGTAGGATATTTTATGAGGTGTAAAGTATTAAATTTTTTTTTGGAATTTTTAAATAATTTCCTAACGTTCTGCGAGCCTATTTATACAGTGTGGAACAGCCAAATGGAATAAATTCGATAACGAATAAATGAGAGCGTGTTTGGAAAAACGCTTGGACACGGCGATTTGTATTTTTAACTAAGCATTTTTTTCAAAAAAAAAAAATTATATGGGGTGCGTCATGTTACAGTGGCCAATACCCACTTTCTTATTTTAAATGCAAGCCCCTGTATATTATTAATTTTTTGGATTCTTCAGAGAATTCTAGATATAAATCATGTACAATGTCCTATACCTATATTCAACTGTTTCGGAAATATTAAGTGTTTTCAGATTTATTACAAAAATTAACATTAAAAAAAGAAAATTATTTTATTTCACAAATTCGCTACATTACACTAAAAAGCTAATAATTAATACTGATTATTTCTTAATAATTAAAAAAAAAAACAAAAAAATATTAATGTCAATATAGTAAAAGTTCAAAATGCTCGCCGCAAACGTCTTGGCAACATGCTAATCTGGCATAGAAATGTCTTCTAACATTACTCAACATCTCAGGTGTAACTGATCTAATCGTAAGCGTGATTCGTCTTTTTAAGTCATCTAAGTCGAGGGGTTTAGTTTTGTATACAATACTTTTGACATATCCCCACAAAAAGTAGTAGCGACAGATCAGGAGATCGTGCTGGCCATTCTATCGATCCACGCCTCCCTATCCATCGATTTGGAAAAATTTGGTTCAGGTACTGCCGGACATTGATTTGGTAATGGGGCGGTGGTCCATCTTGCTGAAACCATATTGTATTGGCAGGAACTTGTGGGTTTGCTGGATCAGGATATAAGTTTGTCAAAGTTGGCACGACATTATAAACAATGCTTTTATATTTTTTTCATTTCATATCAGTAAAAAGAAACGCAGGAATGGTTTTTGTTTACTTTCTCATTATCAAGAGCTAAATGGGAAATAAGTGTTGAATGTAATGTAGCGAATTTGTGAAATGAAATAATTTTCTTTTTTAAATGTTAATTTTTGTAATAAATCTGAAAACACTTAATATTTCCGAAACAGTTGAATATAGGTATAGGACATTGTACATGATTTATGTCTAGAATTCTCTGAAGAATCCAAAAAATTAATAATATACAGGGGCTTGCATTTAAAATAAGAAAGTGGGTATTGGCCACTGTCACATGACGCACCCTATATATATTTTTTTAATGCTCAGTTAAAAATACAAATCGCCGTGTCCAAGCGTTTTTCCAAACACGCTCTCATTTATTCGTTATCGAATTGATTCCATTTGGCTGTTCCGCACTGTATATATTCAACCTAATTCGAATATCTTCCAAGTTGCAACTTGAACCGATGGATGTTCTAGGAGTTATAGAGGAAATCCAATTTCAGATGATCATAACCATTGGACGTATTTTAGTGTTGGGTATACCTTACAAACTCATTACAGGCGCATTTGTCCCGTACGCGACGAAGCAATTGGTTTGTTTTTCTTGATTACACTGTGTACATTTTAGTGTAAAATGAATACTTTCACGTTCTTCTTGTCGGAAATAACATTGAGGTGTAAGGTTATCCGCTGCTCTTTTTGAAAATGTATTACACTTCTATGGCGTATTTTACACTATTATTACACCCACTTGAGAGGAGGTGTGAAGAAGTGTAAAGTTAACTTTTAGGTTATATTTATATTTTTATTTTCGTTATTTTTTTATAACTATATAACGGTTTCATGAATGCGACTTCTTCCGTATGGCACATAAAAAGAATGATAAATAGGAGTAATAATATATTTAAAATTATCTATGCTTTGTTTATGGTAATCGATGACGGACATAAGATTTTTCCTTTACAAGTTATCTTCGAAGTTAAGTTGTTGTGCTGTCGCGATAAACCGAAGTTAATTAAAACAATTTTTTGTTAGTTTTTCGCAATGGAAGAGGTACGGGGTATAAAAATCGCATTGGTTAATAGAAATGCAGATGGATCTGTTATTCTAGATGAAGGAGGTTTTATTATATGCCAAACCAACAGTATATATTTTTTTGTTTTTGTGTAGTATTAGAGTATATAATATTTTAATTTGCAGTGAAATATTCACACCATTAATTTTCGTTCAAAAATCAGTGAGGTACGCCATCTTTAAAACAAATGTTTGGTCTTTAATTTTTGCATAATATTCTTCTTCTTTTTGTACTCTCTGATTTTCAAAAAACAATCCAATTTCTTCTCCAAATTTGTAAATCCTACTTAGAACTTTGACTCTTGACAACCAACGTGCGTATGTATGGTACAAAAGAGCATTAAATGTAATACCAA
The DNA here is from genome assembly GCA_030674115.1 of Micraspis discolor. Taxonomy (NCBI): domain Eukaryota; kingdom Metazoa; phylum Arthropoda; class Insecta; order Coleoptera; family Coccinellidae; genus Micraspis; species Micraspis discolor. The sequence goes on along the minus strand of JARTUT010000010.1, from coordinate 560,094 downwards.
CTTCATCGCACAAAACTTTGAATAATTTTGAGTTAGTAGCGCTGCCTCAAATATGATTATTAATTTTTACTATGTCACGGAAAACGTCTTTAGCAAATCTGGTGGAAGCGTTTTCACAGCCGAAGCGTAACGGTGTATCAAGCGCTGATGGCCGAAAACTTGAAGAGCAACTTGTTTCATGAGTGCCTGAAAACCAGAACGGATACGTCTTCACCGCCAGTCGCAGTGGGCAAAGAGTTGCAGAGCAAATATACCTCCTATACATCATCATCTTTAATGAATCGTGTAAACATCAATAATTGTGATCACGGAGTAACATCTGTGCACTCGTTCAATTGCAGCGTAAACATATGACTTTCCTTTATTTCAAAAATAACAGAAGCTAGAATATAGGCACTCATTTCACAGATGCGGCATTGAATAATGGTGATTGAAGGTGAGATTTGTTTAATCTTAGCCAATAAAACAACAATAAAAAAAATAAAAAGTTTTACTGTTTTAATAAGCAAGGTTGATGAGGTCATCTCCTATAGTGGTTTTTTATTACGTGCAATGTGCAATTTTGTATGGAGCTTGAAGGCATGATTAGGATGCTTTCTGTATATTGCCTGTAGAGTCCATGTGAGATGACCTCAGAATATTCCATTTTTTCTTAAAAAAAACTTATGCGAACTCCTTGTGAATTTAAGCAAAATATTCTTTCAATTTGCTAGGTTTTATGCTTTCTGGATTGAGCACTTCATTACACAAAACACACTTAGGCTTTTCTATATTTTTGTCTACGATGTTTGTGAAACCCCATTGTAGAAATGCTTCCTTATAAGTTTGTTTAAGGACTTCAATACCGGCAATGGCAAATGGCCTCCCGCACTAAATATTATTTTGTTTATTGCTATCTTAATATTATTTCGTGCCATCCCGTGTTGCTCCTTTAGAAACTCCCTTGTACCCCTGCCAGGTAAGGAACCACTGATATATATGAAATCATCGGAATAGTAATATTCACTAATTGACCCTCAAGTATATTAAAATTGCGAATTACTATGAGCCATAAATAACCAATATTTTATAATTTAAAAACTGAATCAGTATGGTATAAAGTTCATATTTATAGTTGCCAATAACATCCATGATCACTGTTAATTGGATGTAAACTCTGAATGATGTGAGAACTTTAAATGGTACACTGTACCGCATCTATGTCGGAAGATAGAGAATATATAGCCGACCGGAAATACTTATGTTGACCTTGTATTCTTCATAAGGGAGTCAAACCCAATCGATTTCCGGCTCGATATTCGAAAATTACAAACATTTGGGCAAAACGAGAACAAGATTTTCTTCTAGAACAAGCGAACAAAAATAATGCTGTAATGATTTCACCGAAGCACTGTTTTTAGTGCCATAATGAACTTATCACAATACTGAAATAGAGAAATAGTCATTTCCTTAACAATTCGGGAAAATAGTTTTTTTGGACGCTTACGCTCGTCCTGAAAGTCTGCGAGTCCAAAAAAACCATTTTCGAGTGTGTTGCGTACATAATTTTACGGCAACCATGTGGAATACCAAATCAATGAGACGACATATTTCTTTTATATACATTATAATTCTTATTTAAATTAAATAGAACAGAAAATACCACATATTAGCAGAAACATTCTAATTAATATTCGAGGAATTACTAATACATATTGAAAGGATTCAATTTGTTTGAAATGCCTGGTATTTTTAAATTCCTTTTGTTGAAGCCAGAACAAGACGGCAAAGTTTCACACCGATTATTATCTTTTGATGATTTTTGAATGGTTTTGACATTTTAAGTTTGTTGTCAATTGAATTATCTATATATACTTCAGCCACATTAGTAGATCCAGCCAGCGTGTCTCTTCAAATTTGTGATGTTTCCATTATTTTCAGCAAGTAACGTCGCCAAAGTTAGACAAATGCTATGGTCTGTGTAATTTTTAGGATTGGGTAAATGTAAAAATTCTGCGATTTTTATTCCGAGAGTCCCAAAAGTGTGGATACCAACAGGCTGAATAGAACATTTTCTTTTTTTGTAATTCAAGAATAATCTGTTATGTGGAGTGAGGCTTCCGATTTTTTTGACTTTGTAGTAAACATTTTTTTCTCTTGAGAAAAGAGAGAACTTTTGGGAATGAGGCTATATTTCCATTCTTCACTAAAACCGTACTCTTCAACATGGAGTACATATTCCACAGAGTGGAGGATTTGACTGTTTCTGATTTATGCGCCGAATTGACCAAAATTACATCCTCTGTTATGGTTTTGCAGTGCTTCATATCCATCCATTCCGTGAAAAAAACATTTTCGGGTAATAATTTTACTGTAGTAGCGGCTGCAACATTTTCATTGCCACTATCGCTGCTGCTTTCCATATTTTATTGCGATTGCAATAAAAACAACAAGCAAATTGTTGACACCTAATTTTATGAATTGTCAGCCGTTTGCTAGGTTGCTATGGTAATGATCAACTGCATTTATTAAAAATATACCTACCAAGATTTTCATATTCACAATGACTCTAATAAAGTGATTTATTTTTGGCCTAGCCCAGGAAGTACTTTCCGGACTAGGTCAGGAAATGCTACTTTTTCAGAGAAAAAGCCTCCCATAAGAGAACACTTCCCGGACGGTTGCCGAAAAACTCATTTACTGATCCAGAAGCAGTGAATTAACTCAGTGGGGTAGGAGAAACATCAAAACTATTACTAAAATGAAACCGCGTGTTCGAGGCAGTAAAGTATTTCTGCAGACGAACGCTAACTCGCTAGCGAAAAAGCGACTGAATGTATTCAGTCATTAAATCAGATCAGTTACTGGACTGGAAGCCAATTGCAATCTCAGAAAAGAAATTGCTTCAATCAATGTTTGCAAATTTGATGATCAAAACTTACTTAGGATTTTCACTGATTGGTGTGGTTATAGGAGTAAATGGCATTTTTAGGACTTTTCCCTCTGGTAGTTTGTTTATCACTTCTTTTCTGGAAAAGAAAATGTGAAGATAATGCTTTTAAATTTATATACATAAATCACAGATTGGATTCAGAAAACACATGCAACTAATCATCCATTGACCATAATGAAAAACTTTAGCAGCCATATTAATGGACACTCATTCGACAGTATGTGGCATGAAGGTCTTCTATAGAAACTCAAGTAATTCTCCTTCTCAGTTTATATACAAAATAAATATAAAAGGAAAGATGCTAGTTCATTGAAATTTTTGAGCATCTCTTAAAATTAATTTTAAATATGAACAAATGGTTTTTCAATAGGGACTTGACAACTAATCACACAAAAATCATTGAACTACTAGGTATACTGGTATGAAATGAGCGTCAAGATAAAAATTTGTTGTTGTTTGTGTGCTATGACATCTGTGAAACATATTTAGTATACATCAAGTCATCGAAAAGACAACAACATATTTTTTCATAGTGTTAAAAATGTCGAATTATGTACCAGAATGTGATGATTTGCGGAAAGCATTAATTTTTTGTTTTCATTTCAAGAAAGGTGCTGCTAAGTCGCATTGAATGCTTATCGAGGCATATGGTGATCATGCTCTATCAGAAGCAACAAGTAAAGGATGGTTTCAACGGTTTATAAATAATGATTTTGATGTGAGAAATGAAGAACGTGGAAGACCACCAAAAAATTTTGAAGACGCCGAATTGCAAACCATATTGGATGGAGATGACACTTTGAATCAGAAGCAAATGGCAGAAATGTTAAATGTTGCACAACAAACAATTTCTGACCGTTTAAAAGCTATGGGAAAGATCCAAAAGTGTGGAAAATGGGTGCCACATGAATTGAATGAAAGACAGATGGAAAACCGAAAAAACACTTGTGAAATTTTGCTTCAAAGACATGAAAGAAAATCGGTTTTGCATCGGATTGTTACTGGCAATGAAAAATGGATTTATCTAAGGAATCCTAAACGAAAAAAATCATGGGTTAATATGGGACAACCATCAACATCGACTGCAAAACCAAAACCATTAATACTGATCGCTACCGACAACAAATGATCAATTTGAACCATGCATTGATCGTGAAAAGACCAGAATGGGCCCAAAGACACGGCAAGGTAATTTTACTACCTGACAATGCACCTTCACAAAAAGCAAAACCCGTTCAGGATACAATTAAAATACTTGGCTGGGTGCTGCTAACCCACCCGACTTATTCACCAGATTTAGCTCCTTCCGACTACCATTCGTTTTCATCGATGGGAAACGCATTGGCTCAGCATCACTTTGATTCCTACGAGGAGGTCGAAAATTGGGTGTCTGGTTAGTTTGCTTTAAAAGACGAACAATTTTATTGGCGTGGTATCCACAAATTTTTATTTTATTTATTTTATTTAATTATTAACGGGATAAACCCAATTTCACAAATCCAAACTAATACATAATTATAATTGCAATACATAATACAACTCAATACAGATTGATAGAAAAAAGAAAATAATACAAAAATTCCAGAAATCAACTAACGGATCAATACAAACTTCGATTGACACAACGCACAATCAAGGGATATCTGAGATTAAAGAAGTCTATGCCTGTTCTACTGGCAGTGTTTACATGTTGCGAGATTCTTGGAATTGGCGAAGCTCTAGCATAACCGTACCTATAAGTCCTGAAAGCTAGCAGAGCGGTGCCTCTAACATTTCTAGATGGAACGTGAAAACCAAACAGAGATAGAAGGCCGGAAGAGGACAGAAGCCCCCCGACCAATCTAGCAAACAACAATACATCCGCCCTTATCCTACGAGTACGTAAAGCAGGAAGGTGAAGAACTGATCTCATATGAGTTGCGGAAAAATTTACTCGCGATATTCCCATCCTGCACGACATAGAGAGAAGAAACCTATTTTGGACTCGTTCTATCCTGTCACAATCTTCATAAGTGTATGGAGACCATACACAGGAGGCATACTCAAGATGCGGCCTAACAAGACTGACATAAAGGTGCTTCAAAGTATTGACATCCCTGAACTCAAGCGAGTGCCGCCAAATGAACCCCAGCATACGAAATCCCGCACTAACTATATGGTCAATATGCGCCCTGAAACACATCTTATTGTCGTAAACAACACCTAAGTCTTTAACGATGTCAGCAGAAACTATTGATTGCCCACTCAGATAGTAGTACGATACAAAGCGCTGCTCACGCCTAACTATACTCATATGTTTGCACTTACCAAGGTTAATGATGACTTTATTATCTTTACACCATTGTTCCAATCGATTCAGATCAGATTGAAGATCTAGCATATCGATTAGAGTGTTAACTCTTAAATAAACCTTGAGGTCGTCGGCGAACAAAAGGAAACGTGCAAACCTAAAGCAAGTGGTAATGTCGTTTATATAAATTAGAAACAACAGAGGGCCCAAATGACTACCCTGAGGTACACCTGAATCAACAATGTATGTCGGGGAGAAGGAATCACGAACTTTAACTGATTGAGTACGGCGGGTGAAATATGATACAAACCACTTCCTCAAGATGCCAGTTATTCCAAAAGACGACAACTTCTCACTCAAAATTCAATGATCTACCTTATCGAAGGCCTTAGAAAAGTCAGTATATACAACATCAACCTTACCTCCACTTTCTAAGACATCGAAGACATACTGGGCGAAAATCAGTAGATTGGACTCAACACCCCTACCCTTAGTAAAGCCATGCTGTTGCTCGACCAATCTGGACGATATATCCTTGCCAGAAAGGTGGTCAAAACGTGTAGAAAACATTGGCCAATACTTTGAATGAGATGTTTTTTACTTTCCCACTTATAATTAGTGTTTTATTTTCACAAAAAAAAAAAACGCTCATTTGATACCGGTGTACCTGATATTACTCCTATTTATTCAGTAAGCTCAACATGATGAAGTACATGAATGAACAAATTATAAAAATTCACTACAGACAGGAAGTAACAAGTCGAGTGTAATAGTATATTATATACCGCGGGACTGAAGTAGTACATTTAATCCTGAAGGTAAAGTATAATTTACCTGAAGGATTAAATGTACTTCAGTCGCAAGGTGTATATGATACTTTTCGTACTTCCGGTATGATTTTATTAATTATTTCAATAATTTCAATCAGTTTTTTCTCTCTTCAACTCATTTAATAAACTGTCTTTAAAATAAGTTACCATAGTAACATTGCGTTGTGACAATTATAATTTAGAAACATTGTCATTACTAGTGTCATTGTAAAGAAACATTGTTATTGATAATTATTGGTATCATGAGTGAAGAAGGTGTATCTGATATTGATAAAAGAGCAGCCGAAGTAGGTGAAGAATTGTTACCACCGAAATCTAGAAAACTATACGAGCAGCAGTACGCTGCTTTTAAAAAGTGGTGCCGCTTAAAAAATGTGAGACAACCTACTGAAAATGAGCTGTTAGTCTACTTCAATGATAAATCAAAAGCGGTTTGTGCCTCAACTCTCTGGGCACATTAGTCAATGCTGAAATCGGTTATTAACATTAGAAAAGATACTGATATAAGTAAATTTCCAAAATTATTGGCTTTTTTGAAGAGAAGAAATGAGGGATTTAAGAAGAATTCTCACGTCTGAGCAGGTAGATCAGTTCTTACGGGAGGTTCCGGATGATAAATATTTAATGCTTAAGGTAAATTTGGAAATGTGTTTATATTCAGAAATTTTAAGAAATCAATTTTTTTGTAGGTTGCACTTATTTTGGGCGTTGCGGGAGCTTGTCGTGGAAAAGAGTTGGTTGATTCAGAAATCGACGATGTGAGAGATTTGTGCGATTCCTTCCTAATTGCGATTAGAAACACCAAAAATAAAATTGACCGAAATTTTGTGATCAAAAATTCAGAAAACAGTGCCATCAGTTTTGTGGCGATATTTCGAAAATATGTGGCATTGCGAAAGACAGGGACACCTCATTCAAAATTTTTTGTTCAACACATCAACAAAGAATGTACTACGCGAGTAGTAGGAAAAAACATGTTTGGTACATTTCCACGGCAAATAGCAGCTTTCTTGAAATTAGAAAATGCGGCGTCTTATACGAGACATTGTTTTAGATGCACATCTGCGTCTTTGTTAGCTGATTCGGGAGCAACAATAGACGTGCTGAAGAGACATGGAGGATGGAAATCCTCCAACGTGGCCGAGGGATATATCGAATCGTCTATTAAAAATAAACAAAAAATTTCAGATAAAATATTTGGTCAAGTCGCCGATTCGTCCACTATAGTTATGCCACAGTCCTCATTCTCGCTTCCTGTTTCCGCAGGATCTTCGAAACAAACACCACTTCAATATGATAAGGACCTATCTTTTACTCGTCAGTTACCTGCTGCATTAACCCAGGAAAGACTGGTCAATATGACGAACTGTCACAATATTAATTTGAATATTAACGTTAATTACCATTCTAATTAATTGTATTTTTCAATAAAATATCCCTTAAATTTGTTTGTTTGTGATTTAATCGTTCCGGGAGTTTCGAAGGGATTAAATGTGACATATTAGTACCTGTCACAAGGGAGTGAAGTTGTCACTTTAGGCCCGGAAATACGAAAAAAATATTATTCTAAAGATTGTGGTGATTTTGCCTTGCCAGTAAGACAACAGGTTGGCAAAGTATAAAAAAATATCTTTTTTGAAAGGTTTTTGGCGAATGATCCAAACCAGTGAATACAACAGCATGCGCAAGAATTGGATATCTCCCAGACCACTTTATGGCAAATTTTGGATAAGGATCTGGGAGTACACCCATACCATTTAAAGCGAAATTCGTTGTCCGATTGGGCTCTAGAAAAGATGAGCCAAGATGATAAATTACATTACAAAATCATTTTCAGTGGCGAAGCTCATTTTTGGCTCAATGGGTTTTTCAATAAGCAGAATATGAGTTATTGGTCCGGTGAAAATCCACATTAGGTCCAACTAATGAGCTGCTTCAAATGTGCCTGCGGTGGCCATATGAACAAAATCAAGTTCTATTCATAAATGACTGTATATAATACCTTTAATATAGTTCTCACATGACGTCCCTATTTGAAAACCCTTGGAATAGATAAAATAAAAATAATTTTGTTAAATAAAAACCCACATTTCTTATTATAGTACTGTAAATCCAAAATTCCATTGATAAATCTGACAAATTTGTTAAAGTATTCTGTGAATAGTTAAACCAAACATCTTCATCCTGAAGATTTCTAAACTCTACTTAATCTTCTTTGAATGTTATTGCATAAATTGATGTCTAGCACATAAACCTTGAAAACAATCATTATAAACTATTTTGGCTCAATATTTGGAAATTATAGTAATTTGGAAGTAATTTTAGCTTAATATTCCACTAAGAACAGCACAGGAAAGTCTTTTGAATACAAACCTTTTTTTGTTTGATAACATAACTGATTCTATCTTTCTCTTTTTCACACTCCGGCTAATGGAAGGAGTTAAAAGCAGATCAGGAGTAACAATAGTTGGTGACATTTCATCAGATTTGTTTCCTACCATTTTACGAAGACCATTGAACATCCCTAAGAAACAGAATTATGAAAATAATATAATTTTCAACAATTATATCCACCTACTTGTCAATGAACCACTTCGCCTCTTTTTCTTTTTATCTACAGTATTTTCTTCAGTCATTGCATTTGCATCTGCTACTTGATCTATTATATAATTTGGTATAATTCCGACTCTATTAGCATTTTCTATAAGCAGCTTAAAAACAAAAATTTCATTAGAGAATCAATAATTTCCATAACAATTTAATAAAATTATAACAAATATAAAATGGTATGATTACCTGGACTAGTTCACATATTTTCTTGATTTTATGTTGTGCTGTATATGACTTATCTTGAAGAAATGGAATAAGATTTGGCCCAATAACAATTGCTAAATTTAAGGCACTCATTTTATTATGGGCAGAATGTTTGGCAATGGCATTAAAGAACTGTAATAAAGGGGATATCACAAAATATATGGAGAATTATGATAACTTACTCTTAATAAGTAAGCTAATGTATTCAGATTTTCTTGAGGTAGTAGAAGACAAAGTAAAAGAACAGCATCTAACTTTTCTTTTTCGAGTATTGTACACCTCAAAAATAGATCATGAAATGAGGTTGGTATTAAGGGTTCGGGCAATTCTCTCAAAAATGTCTTCAATATACCTGCTACATCAATAACATTATAGTCATCTTCTATTCTACAATTAGCATTCAATGACAACTGAAACAAAATCATTCATGTTTAAAAATCCAAAAAAAAATCAATACAATTAATTACTTTTATTTCATTTTGCCTCGATTTTGATCCTTCTTTCCGAAATAGCCCTTCAGTGTCAATTTTCTTCAAAATAAAGGAACATAATTCATGGACAACCATAGGAACCAACAATTGCTGTCCATCGTTTAAAGTAACTATTTGAGTTGGAAGTAAACTCAATTCAATTTTAAAACATTTTGAAGTTTTTCTAATTTCCTAAAATTATTGAAAAAGAACGTTAGGTCGAAGAGACTCAAATATTTTTAAAATTATAACCTGTACAATGGGCTTTCCTTTCTTTTTCCTGAATTTTACGCCAATCCGTCGCAATTCTTGTATGGCAATTTCTTTGATATCATCTTTTTTATGTACATCATTCATAAACATTTTCGAAAATCACGTAACTAAACATTTGTTCAACTATTTATTTGTATTGTTTTAGAACCTTATCTTTCTGTCATTTTTTGAAAGCTGAAAATTTCTATGTATGGTGCTCTTTGCGCATGTGTACTTCCCACAGATCTCCTCCATTGGCTGAAAGTAAAGAGGCAAAATTGAAATTTAACCGTTTCTCTTATCACATTTGTTATCAAAATCCTCCAATATTATCAGTGTATACTTGTTCACCAAAGAATAGAAATTAAATCTAGAAGAACATAAATAACTAGTTTCATATTGACATTCATCTGCTGAATATGTGAAATTTTTTTTCCTCATTTTGGGGTAGTTTTCGCCCCAAAGGCAGGCTAGTACACGATTTATTTTTTGAAGGCGACTGAGAGATATCTAGTCTAGAAGAATATAAAACCAGTCGTTTTATTTTGTCTGTCATCTGCTGAGTTCGATGGAAACATGTTCAATATTTAATTCAATATCGAAAAACATGTGAAATGCAAGTTCAGTACAGTAACAGAGGCGTAGTGAGAAAAAAGCAGGAGGGAGGAGAAATCTAAATTTTACCAACTAAGTTTTAGAATTCCTACTTGCAAATATTGAAATTCGTTCTAGTTTATAAACTAATAGAACATCGTGCCAGTGCCGTAACTAGCCTTTTATGCACCCGGTGCGAGCTTTCAAAACTGCGCCCCTGAAAAATGCTCTAACCAGGCTCTGAAAATAAAATGGACAAATGTGCATACAAATAAATCTATATATTTAATGTTAACCAAAGTACATATATAAGTACCTACTTATTATATATCTTTGAGATAAAAATTGTTTAATCAAAAATATTTGCTTAAATACCGAAATGAAACAAAGTACCAACTCGATAGTAACCCAAGGCTGTCCTTACTTTAAGATTACTTAAAGATTTACTTTCCGCGCTTTTCTCATTAGTCCTTGATTACATTTTCATATGACAGGAGCCGTGCTATGTCGCGTTCAATCGATAAAATCGCTAGGCCAGACAATCTTTCTTGACCCATCGTCGAGCGCAGGTACGTTTTTATTAATTTGAGCTTACTGAATGATCTCTCGCAAGAAGCTACAGTCACTGGCATCGTTAAAAATATCTTTATAGCGACTACTACATTGGGAAACATTTCCTTTAAATCCAGTTCCACTATAGCTTTGAGAAGACCCATACTTGACTGACATTCACATTTATCAAATAATGTAGTCGCTTCAACTTGACTCTTCAAAGTTTCTATTTCGGACCAAAATTCTGTAGCATTTATATCTGCAGAATATTTAATACTCAGATCAGCTGCATGTCTTTTTAGTTGCTTAGTCGAGGAAGAACCGAAAATTATACATGGGAAACAAAATATTGCATCTCTTTTTTTACTGTAAATCAACCAAGGCCTGGGTACCATCTCGCCATTGCTCTTTTTTTTTGTAAACCAATGTTTATGAAATTTTCGTCCTGCGTCTTCAGTTGAAGAAATATTTTGACTGACTTTTCCTTGATCAGGACCTTTCTCGACAAGGAAACAACGAATGTGGTCAGTTAATGGTAACCATGAAACAGGATCGTTTGTGTCTAACTGGATCTTATCAGTAGCAGCTGCTTTTTCAATTTGAATTTCAGAACTTGGACTGGTGGTGATGGGTAAGGTCAAGTCTTGCTGGGATGGGTTGACTGGGTTGTCTTCTTCACATTTTATCTTTAAATTGTTTCCAGATTTAATTCCAGACATACCAGGGAGGGCCAAAACGTCATCATTGGACACATCTTCCTGACTGTTTTCTGGTTGTGTGACTGTCCACTTTCGTAAGGTATTTCCCATTTTTTTTGCTTCCATCTCTCTAATGCGTTTTCTCTTACGAAATTCAGAACCGGGTGGACGTTTTTGAGACATGTTGTTTGTTATAGCGTGTGTCCTTAGCTTACGGTAACCGACAGGTAATATTTCTGAAAAAAAGAATCGCGAATCACGTCTAGTCTAGTAGGTATATAATATAGTTCAGAAAACTTCGTGTTTCGGCTGTCTTACTAGCCATTTTTTCGTTACTTTTTATTGTTTTAAAACTTTCGCGTTGCATGATTTACTAATATTTTGAATGGGTAGATATTAACGCGTAAATAACTGGCAAATACGTTTATTTACCTTGGATTCACTCGACGTTTCAATCAGGTTGCACTGACCGTGGTCACGAGCAGACTCAACGGTCAGTTATCATATATATCGGGGAATCCCCGAACATTGAGCGGCACGGCAGGATGGAACGTTTGAACGCGTTCAGATATTATTGAATATTGGATGCGTTCTTAGAAGGACAAGTTTACATAGTAACTATTTAGTAATCTTTGGTTTATCTCTGTCATGTGTTTTACTTGTTATTCTTTTTTTATTTTTATGACAAATAAAAATATTTTTAGTGGAGATTTATTTTGTTGTGAGATATCATTGAAAATAACGGTCTAAGTAGGTACTTTTGTTTGTGTATGTCATATTGACAGCAAGATTTAAGGTGGATATACATTTGTCTCATGTGTCGTGCGTGACGTGACGACTGACGCGTTAGAACTGTATCGGTTCCATACATAAACCATCACAACACGTTACGCACTAGTGTGAACGTTACCAAGACGTTACCATACTAAATGTATCAAACCGATAATAATCCAGCTTTACATGTATTGTGTTGTTGTTTTAAGATCTCTCGAAAAATATGATATAGATAGTACAGTAGGGCGCGTCCACATCATGTTCGCAATAAAACAAAATATAACTGCCAGCTACCATGCATGAGATAAAACTAGATACTAGTCTGGTCATTTCTGCCCCTCCAGGGTCTGCGCCCTGTGCCTGTGCACTGCTGGCACCGCCCTAGTTACGGCACTGCATCGTGCTATAGATTTGCACAAATGTCTGTAATTCACAGATATCGAGCGGACAATGGTCCCAATCTATTGATTTGGCTAAGTACCTGATTAAGAATTCGTGGTCAAACTTAAGTATGTCTGGCCGTATACTCACTATTATCCGAAGAAGATGAGCTAGAGTTTTCATATTTTCAGAATAGATTAGATGTCCAAATATCTCGGTAGTTATTGGGCCAAATCGTCGAATGGTTCAGCAGTTACGCGCATCTGAAATTTGCGATTTCCTAAATAAATCCTAGAATAACCATCCGATCAATGGAAGATGTTCGAATGAGGTTGATAAAATAAATTTTCTAGCAAGATTTCCTAGAAATCGTCGGGCTAGACAATATCAAAAAAATTCATAAAAATTTTTTGAATGCGAATATCTCGTAAGATATTCATCAGAGATCCACAAAATTTCATTATGTCAGAATGACAACCAAAAATCGTGCTCTGAGAAAGTTGAAGAAATGTACTGAGTCTATTGAAAGATAAGATTCGATTCAGAAGAATGATTGCTTTTGTTTCATTTGGCCTTCATTATAGGAGATATTTCACAATACGGGAAGAGCTTACTGGAAGAGAATAAAACTGAACGAAAATGGTGAGTGGTTATTTTTACTTTGAGATATAGATTTGTTCATCCATTGAAGCGGTTGTATTAGTATCACATTATTCCAGAGTACAGAAAAATACTTCAAAACGAGCGCTCTGAAGCTCTTAACCTCACGTCACTGTTTTTATTTTTGATATTGGGTCCGGGGTGATTAGGTAAGTTAAGCTTTTGTTATATAAGAGAACGACTTCGAAAGTAACTTTTTACCACTATGAACTATCAAATATTAAATATTTACAATCAGTTCAAGAACATCAAATATTACCGCTACGAGTCATTCTTCAAATATCCCGACTAAACGTACGACCTGGCAACGTTGCTGCTCATTTTAAGCGACGCCCACAATCCACCGGTTTGAAAGTCAAGATTACCTGAGATCGTTTTATTTTAAATCTTTCATTACAAAAATGATAAAACAACACAGCGTTCAATGCAAACAAACGTTTGTTTTTCCTACAGCGGCCATTTTGACACATTTGAGGTTAGAACGTTGGAAAGCCCTATATCCCATAGAATATAAAATACCAGGAAGGAGCACACCGGGTTCTCTCTTTGAAAATCTTGTGAACGGAAACGGCCATCTTAGGGAACCAGGTGTGACTCATCTGTTAGTTATTCTCTCTCAACATTCCTGATAAATAACCTAACATTTGATAACCTCTCAAAGGAAGTTGGACGATCAGCTGTTGAGTGCTCCCGGAAATTCCTTAAGATACATCTTAAAACATCCTTGTGTTAAGTAGTTTTACTCCTTGGTGAGTGTCTTAATTATTCTTGCTGATAAATTACTTGGAACTTAATAAATTAATATAGTTGCTCAGGTGAGTCCAAGTGTATAACTTGTTTTTATATAATGTCAAAAGAGAGAGCCCCGGGATGAACCCCGGGTGTCTCGTCTCCTCTCATCCCGTTCTTCAAAAGTTCTATCTGACATTGCAAATTCTAATATTAGTGAATTAAATTTTCTAAACGATGAATTGAATATATTAATGAAATCTGCCACCGAAGTAGGTGACAGTGAGTTAATCTCTCACATTGATGATCTTAGCCAACAACTTAAGACAACTAAGTCAAATGCTCCCATTATTCCCAGGATTTCCTGCAAATATTCCTCTAATGACAAAGGCCCTTACAGTGTCATTGTTGAATCTGTTCGAGATAGTGTGGGAAATCTTAACCCAATGAACATTGGTAAGCTCCTTCATCAAACTTATTACAGAGCAAACACTGAAATTACAAATATATGTCGCAAGGGGCGTAAAAGGATTGGTGTTTCCTTCACTTCCTACGAACAGGCCAATTGGTTTGTTGAGAAGCATACATTTCCCAAAGAAGAGTACAATATTTACATCCCTGCTCGCATGGTGACATGCATGGGAATAGTTAGAGATATAGGCTCAGAAATAACTGAAAATGATTTAATTTTGTGTGGAAAGGGACAGATGCCAGAGGCTTCTGTAGTTAGGGTCCGCAGGTTTAATCGTACTGTTAGAGACATTGATGGTGTTAAACAGCAACTACCAACAGGTACCTGTCTTATCACGTTTCAGGAACAACACTACCTAAATACCTAGAACTATACAGCATTCGAACTGAGGTACATCTATATATTCCTCCTGTCATACAGTGCTATAATTGTTTGAGATTCGGGCATGTAAAAAATCAATGTCGAGGCTCCTATAGGTGTAAAAATTGTGGGAGTTCTCATAGCACTGAAATAAATTGCACTACCACCACTAAGTGTGTTCATTGCCAGTCTCCCCATTCATCAACCGATCGTAATTGCAAGGAATATATAAGGCAACAGAAAATGCGAGAGATTATGGCGATTCACAATCTCTCCTTTATGAAGCTAATGCTGCCACTAAACCTCAGCCAGGACCTCTCCCATCAGAGTTCCCTAATTCAACTCCCAACTTTGTATCAATGTCTTCAGAGCCTTTTGCCACTAATAAGAACAATGTAAGAAGCTTTGCCTCTGTTGCCAGAGGCCTTAGTAAACCTGCCCCGAAAAATAAAGAGAGGAAAAAGAACCAGGGATATGATAGAGCTGCCCATGAGAGGGCCCTAATTAATTACACGCCAACCTTTCTTAAAAGACCTACGGCTCCCGAAGCCAACTCAAATAACAAAAGGGTTTTAAAAGAGGTTTCAAATCCTCTTCCCCAAACTTCATCCAAATCAACACCAATAGTGGATAACAATATCAATTCTTTCAACGACGAAGATTCTCAAGAAAAAAATGCAAGAAATAATTTAATACCAGATATGGGTATGGAGGTGGAGGTGGTTGGGTCTGTCTCGGACTGGAGTGGGGATCCTTGTCCCCTAGCTCCTGTTGGGGATAAGATTTAGACCATTCCTTCTGCTGGTCCATTAACCTGTCTTCTAAGTTTTTTTCTCTCGTGCTGCAATGCTTATAATACTACACTGGAACATTTATTCTTTTCTGCAAAACCAGCTAGATTTAAGAGTTCATATTCAGGACCATCAACCAGATATCATTTTATTGAATGAAACTTGGTTAAAAGACACCTTAAATGCTAGGATAACAGGATATCATATTATTAGAGAGGACAGAGCTGATGGTTATGGTGGTGTAGCCATGGCCATAAAAACTTGTATTCCATACAGGATTATCTCTGGGATGTTACGGGGTTTCCCCCCTAGAATTCAAGGAATCTTTGTGGAAGCTTTGGACATTTGTATAGGAACACTTTATGTTCCTCCAGACATTAATTTGTCATTATCTGGGTTACAGGATATCCTCTCCAACTTACACCGTCCTTTCATCATTATGGGTGACATTAATGCACAAAACCCCATTTGGGGATCTGGCATAAAAAACTATAATGGAGGAATCATAGAAACCCTATTATTTGACTCTGAATGGGTACTACTCAATGATGGCACACCTACAAGGTTAACGCCGCCTGGATCCAACCCAAGCGCACCAGACCTTACACTCTGCTCCTCAGAGTTGGCCCTATCATGTGATTGGTCAGTTATCCCAGACTGTGCACATAGCGATCACTTTCCCACAAAATTAATTTTGAATGGCACCAACTTCGAACAGGTTTCTGGTCGTCGTCAAACACCTATTTGTCGAAAGTTCAACACAAAGGTCAAAATTGGTCATGCTACCTGAGGGAGGTTATCGAGTATATGACTGAGAATCCAATCTCTGGAGTTACAGAGTTTTTACACATGATTAATGTGGCAGCTGAGAGATCATTCCCAAGAAGACATAATAATACTCCTCCACAATATAAAGTCCAGTGGTGGGATGATGAAGTTGCAGATGCTATTGAAGACAGAAGGCAGGCCTTTCGAACATACGAAATTAATCCTAGTCTGCACAACTTCCTTAATTTCAAGAGGGTTAGGGCTCAGGCAAGAAAACTGATTAGACAGAAAAAAGGATGTCATTTCAAAACTTCACTGAAAGCATCTCTTTCATCAAGTCAGGTAGAATGTGGAAAGCGATAAAACGTTTCTCTGGTCAACCATCTGAGAGAACTCTGGTTAGTCCCTCAAAGACGTGTCTTTTGCGCATACTTAGAGGTCTCAGCAAGGGAGGTGCCACGGTTGCTCCAAAGCCCTACCAGTTGGGAGAATGTTTGGCTTTCTCTATGGACGAACTTCTGTATGCTTTATCACACAGAAAGACTCAACTCCGGGTCTGGATGGGATCACCTATTCGATGTATATCCATCTTCCACCGTCAGCCAAGAGTATCCTTCTACAGCTCTATAATAACTGTCTGAGTTCTGGAACAGTTCCTGAGGAGTTTCAGGATGTTCTTATTCTGCCTATTTTGAAAAAGGGTAAATCACCCAACTTGCCGGAAAGCTATCGTCCTATAGCTCTTTCTCCTTGTATTGTCAAGATACTGGAGACCATGATTAAGAACAGGATTGAGCCCAAGATTGAAAATAGGATTGGGGAATCTAGTCCCACATTTGGTTTCCGTAGAGGCTACTCAGTTAATGATTGTTTTACCTACTTGACAGGATACATTTATAATGCGTTTTCTCGAGGGGAAAAGGTAGTGGCTGTGTTCCTTGATATCAAGGGGCGTATGATCATGTGATTCCCTCGGTTCTTCAGACAGACCTGGAGGAGGCCGGTATTTATCCCTCGGAGATCAATATTATTTTGGCGCTCTTAACCCAAAGGTACCTGTATATTGCGTCCTCTTTCAATAATGCAATACTGGGTCCTGGAACATGTAGAGTGGGTTTATCTCAGGGGTCATGTCTGGCCCCACTACTTTACAATCTATACTCAATTATTCCATCTGGTGTACTTTCTGAGCGAGTTTTGGTGTTGCAGTATGCTGATGACTTCTGTGTGCTGATCAGTGGCACAGATCTATTGCGGATGTCAGAGGTGATGTCTACTGAGCTGGCCAATCTAAATGGTTGGATGAACTCCAGAAATTTATTTCTCTCTCAGAAAAATCTTCTACGATGATATTTGCTAAGTCTGGTGTGGTTAATAGTCCTCCGACCTTGAGGCTGGGAGGCACTACAGTTCCTTGGAAAACTGATCATAAATACCTGGGTATGGTGATAGAGGGAAATCTACGTTGGCGGAAACATGTTGAGATGATCGTAGGTAAGACTGTCAGCGCTCACAACATAGTTAAAGCTTTAAGCAGAAAAACATGGGGTGCGCACCCATCCTCTCTTTTGACAGTCTACAAAGCGTTGGCTGCCCCTCATCTTGACTATGGCGCTCTTGTATATGGACGTTGTGCTAAGGAGACATTACTGAAGCTAGATAGAGCTCAGTATGCCATCCTGAGGACGATACTCTCCATGATGAGGTCTACCCCAACCAATGTCTTGCTGTTCGAAAGCTCTCAGATCCCCCTCCACTTAAGACGATGCTGGATTGCCTATAAATATGTAACAAAGGCACTCAGGATGATACATCACCCTGTTTTAGAGCTCATAGGGGACACGTCCCACCTCGAAGGACTTTGGTTTAATGGTACTGTACCTGCTTACATCCGGGCAATTAGTGACCTGAGGGAAGAAAATCGGATTTATAGGTCGAACACCATACCATATTTATCTGCACCACTAGTGGTGAGAACTAATCAAATTAAGGTTTTTAATTCAGGACTTCCAAAATCGGCTCTTTCTAATCATCAGGCCTTCCTTGATTTGATAAATAGGCGCTTTTCCCAGCATATATTGGTGTTTACTGATGCTTCCCTATCCTGCAATCCGAACTCTGTAGGTTATGGTGTTTTCTTCCCCTCATTGGGGGTAAAAATCTCTGGACGGTTACCAGACTACTGGTCGGTTTACAATGCTGAACTGTATGCCATTGGAAGGGCAGTCTCTGAGGCTGTGGACAGAAACTTGTCAAGAGTATTGGTCGTTTCAGATTCCCTTAGCGCTTTGGAAGCGCTGAAGTCCAATAAAGTTGGTTCTGATGTTGACATCATTTTGATGAGAGTAAGACATCTCTTTCTCACAGCCAGCATGGCTGGTCTCTCGGTCTGTTGCATTTGGGTGCCTAGTCACTCGTATATACATGCTAATGATGTGGCTGACAAATTGGCTAATCAAGGAAGATATTCTGACAATGTACCTGATATTCCGGCGGGGCCCCAGATCTTGTGGCCTGGATACAAGAAAGTTATCAGAGAGTCATGGATCCGTGACTTTTTTAACTTGTGCAAGCACAAGGGCAAGATTTATGACTCCTACTTTGATCAAAACAACTTCCCCCTTACAGCATGGTACTCAAAAGTAGATAAACCAAGAAGATTTATTACCACTGTATTACGTCTCAGGTCGGGTCATTGCCTTACTCCTGCGCACTTACATAGGATAGGTTTGAGAGAGTCTCCCAACTGTGACTGCGGATCATTAGGTGATCTTCCACATATATTCCTTTCTTGCGAAAAACATCAAGAGAAGATAGAACTTTTGTATAGCAAACTTTCTAGGAAAGGCTTACCCTTGCCTCTCTGTATTTATGACTTAATATTTACAAACAAGTTGGACATATTGGAGCTACTGGTGCAGTTCATCATGGACTGTGAGCTTGTTCTGTAGTGCTTTTACCTTTAATTTTAATTTATTTATTTATTTATTTATTTTTTTTTTTTGTTGCTTTATCAGCTTGGATTTCCGCATGTTTTGCCCCCTTGTGTTTCCTAGTTTTAACCGCAACCCTATGCTTCCTTCGCTTTTGAATGAGCATGTTATTCAAGCAGTAATGTATATGTAATTGAGTTCTGCAGATACACATACTCTATATCAAGAAGCCATAAACCGATCCTGGGATTGTACTACAAGACTCCTGCGCCCTCGGGACCCTGGATCGCTGAATTTAGCACTACAACACTGAAACTGGGTGCATAGTCTACAGGCTGAGCCCATATTCAAGCCTACTCTGATAGAGGGATGCTATTAGAGCTAGTGCTTGTTTGAGAAACAGAAGAAGAAGAAGATAACCTAACATTTGTTGTCAAAGTTGTGAAAGGAGTGAATTCAAAATGGTTAGTTGTGTATCTTGTTATTTCATTCATTAATCATCACCATCAATATTTATTTATCCCTTCCTTTTTCTGATCAAATAATTTTTTTTTGGATTTTAACTGAATTCTAATGATTCCATTTATGAGAATAAAGTATATAGTATATGATTCCGCAAAGAATAATCATTCTTATAATATTTTACCTACTGGTAGAAGTGAATCTTTTTTCAAAAATATAATAAGCACATACAAAACCTGTTGACAGGCATTGGTATTGGTTTTATTTTTTCCAGCTCAAAGCATTCTTCTGCATGCTGATAAATATATGCAAAAAAATTGGAAATTAATTTGGTAATTGAACTATTGTTAACTACTTTCTGTAACAATATATTACCTTAAGGTTTATGAAGCCCAAAAATGGAAATTTTATTAAAAATAACAAGGTATGAACTATAATTTGTTCATTTCAAAAATTAAGTACAAGTTTTACTGATCGCCCTTCCATACTACTTGTATACAAGTTTTATTTTAATTCATATTATTGATTTTTGATCAGAATAAACGACTTCAAAATCGCGTTCTTTTATATGAGACTGTTTTTTTGAACTGAATCAAGTCTTTATATCAACCCATCCTCATATACCTTTTCCATTAAAATGCAGTTTCTACGTACTACGCCACTGCTTACGGAAACAGAAGTCGGCCATATGCGGGAACCATCCCGGTCCCCAATTTCAAATCTTATGCTCCTTCCTGTTAGCATTGAACTCTAAATACCTGGAACGGCCCCATCTTAGCCAAACGCTGAGGCAAAATTTTGGGTTAGGCAACCGGCGTGCCAAACGGGTATCTATCCCTTTCTATTCTATTACGTTTAATGGAAGGTTACTCTTTTTACCTGAGCAAAGATAACGTCTATATATATTACGAAATATTGAAACAGACAAACTCGATTCCGTTATTTCCAATGAGTATGACAAGGAGAGGTATCCGTTCTTGTTTTCTCTGCCCCTTGCCTCAGCCTTGGCTAACTAATTGCTTGGAAGGGGCCGTTCCAGGTATTCATATAGAGTTCAATGCCTGTTAGTGATGGGCATGCTCGGATTATTTCAATACCCGGATACTCGGAAACCGAGTATTCAAATACTCAGATTATTATTCGAGGATAAATCCTCGAATGCGTAAGTATCAAATAAATCTTGAAATTGCAAAAAAACGAAAGCGCGCAAAAAAACCGAAAGCACACAAAACCCAAAGCGCCCAAAAACCCAAAGCGCACAAAAAAACCGAAAGCTCGCAAAAACCCGAAAGCACACAAAAATCCAAAGCGCGCAAAAAAAAACGAAAGCGTGCAAAATACCGAAAGCGCGCAAAAAACCCGAAAGCACACAAAAACCCAAAGCGCCCAAAAAACCCAAAGCGCACAAAAAAACCGAAAGCTCGCAAAAAACCCGAAAGCACACAAAAAATCCAAAGCGCGCAAAAAAAAACCCAAAGCCCAACGAAACGAATACGAATATGCGAATATGAAATCGACTAACCGAGGAATCCTCGCCAAATATCCTCGGTTATTCGTTTGAACGAAACGAATATGAAATCGAAGATACTCGCCAAATATCCTCGGTTATTCGTTAAAACGAAACGAATACGAATATGAAATCGAGGATCCTCGCCGAATATCCTCGGTTATTCGATTGAACGAAACGAATACGAATATGAAATCGAGGATTCCTCGGTTATTCGGCTATTCATTTGAATGAAGCGAATAAGAATATGTGGATTCAAACGACTCAGCTCGAATATGGCCGACTCGATCGCATAAGGAGGTGTGCCGAAATTACCGAGTATTTCGCGAGGCGAGTATTTTGATCCTCGGATGTTTCCGAGGATTGTAATACTCGGATAACCGATTATTTATAACCGAGCATGCCCATCACTACTTCCTGTGGTTCTTTATTCTGAGCTATATCCGAAGAGTATTACATAACCCCATTTTAGTAACAGAAATATTCTGAAGATTCTAGACGTAAAATGAAAAACTTGAAAAGGGATCAAAATATAAATAATCCATGTTTGAAAGAACAAGACTTGACTGAGAAATGTTTGCATATGAATGATTTTGATTACAAAAAGTGTGAACATGCAGTAGAAAATTACAAAGCCTGTAAAAGTTTTTGGGTAAGGATAAATTTTGGAGATCTTTCTTTGGTCTCGGGGATAAAGTGTTTTTCGGATTCATATTCAATGTAACTTTCCAGCATTCTGTGAGATTGGAAAGGAGGAGGAAAGGTATAAAACCTCTTCTACCTCCAGTGGAAGAACGTGAAAAAATAAGGAAAGATTATTTCGAGAATTCTTGAAATAATTCCGAAAAGGTTAATGTTATTTTGAAATTTTATAAAATTGTGCATTGATGAAGATTAGTATAGGCTGGTAGTAATATACTTGTTATTTATAAGCAGTTTTTTATCATCAAGGAGAAATGGTCAATATTCATTATCTTAAACCTTTCTGGAATTCCTCCAAATTCGAAAAAGAAAATAATGCTGAATTTATCCACATTGGCCAAATGTCTGTATCTTTGGAATATTTAGGTGAAAATGGTATAAATTGTCTTGCTTGGACACACTGATGAAGAATCTGTATGGTCAAAATTAACTCCGTCTTTCAGTCCGTATGCACTATTATATCCCAAAGGAATGAGCTGGAAAGCTGTAATTTTCAGGGTAGATTCGAAGAATGAATATCTCAGATGAGTTGGTTATTTGGCCAAACCTGCTCAGCAATTTTGGAGTAATTAACATTTTTTTTTGAATAAAATTTCTCGAAGGAGATTTTTCTTTTGATGCAGGTCCTATCATATAAATAGTAGTAGTAACATTTCTTTATTGTCAACAATGAACCAATGGTCATCAACATACCAATAGGTACATTGATATCATCCTTATGCTCGACAAACTAATACTTCCTCAGACAAAATCCTTAAATATTTGGATAATTACTTGCTATGATATGTATCATTGAATCCCACGGTTATTAAATACCAGTAATGGTGTATTGTTTACGTGCATTGGTTTCTGCCCTGCGGTCCTTGGTTCAAATTAAGTTAGAGCCTAATATGATATCTATCATTGTGTGGGCGAGATGTTTTTTGAAAGTGCATAGCTTAACAAGACTTTCTAAATTTTTTCACATACGGTCCAGTTAGGTTAGATTATACTCAAACTTTAAAGGTTAGTTCTTATAATTTTGAACTATAATAAATGAGGAAATTTTAAATTGTAATAAAAATTTTTACTGAAAATAATAAGTAATCATTTCAAAGAAGCGAATATCTTTTTATGAACATTTCGAAAGCAATCAAATTACAAATGGGTGATAAACTGCAAATTATACAGAGATCTTATACCTACTTTGAAATTTTTAACCAAAAATTCAAAATTCAGTAAAACCTGGTATGTCAATGAATTTCATCATGGACCTACAAATAGAATTAACCCTGTATAATTCTTATCAAACTATTTAGTATAGTTCATTTATCTAGGAGTGGCATATATATATATTCTTTTGAACTTTTGGCTTACAATATTGAGTTAGCAAACAATAAAGCACATAGATCAGGGGTTAGTGACGGGGGTGTCATACAATTCGGCACATAAAAGCCTAGGGAAAAAACCCCACTAAAAAAAAAATCCTGGCTCCCGGCCTAAGTGTGAAAGTACAAAAAAAAGCTGAAATATATTTTAGGGACTTCTTTCTTCAAGAGTGGTCTTCTATTGATGGAAACAGAGACTTTTTCAAGTTGCCCCACATCGGATCTGGAAATGAAAAGACAAAAGCAGAAAAAAGAACCGAATAACAAAAATACAAAATTTGAAAGAGATAAAGAAAACACCCTCAAATTCGCCTTTTTGGATTAACTCGATATTGTGAATCAAGGAGTGGCATAGTGTCTGGGAACAGGAAACTTCAAGAAATGTTTTGTCTTCATATGCAAATGTGGAAAACTTAATCTCTACTGAAAAACTAATCAAGACACCATAATTTAATACTTCCTCTCTTACACTTGCCATCTGGATTACTCAGATAAATCCATGGAAACTGTTATTTTAAGACAATGAATGACCTTTGAGTGTTGTAGTAAACATTAAGGAATATATGAAGATGCTATAGATATGCATCATACACCTCCCCCTCTCCTGACCATACTTAGGCTGACCGATCCTACCGTTTGGAAAGATGTACTACTTACAACCATTATCAACGAATTTTTATTGTCAAATCACTTAACTTCTCTTTTGTGGTAAGAATCTGGCGCTATTTTTCAATACAAATATTATTCAAGGATTGATTATCCATATAATTTTATGAGGATGAACAGCTAGATTCATAAACATTCTAATTCACGAAATATGAAATAGATACATATCAATTTTTCTTTGTGTGTCATCTTTATGAAAAAATCTTGGATATGTTGGATGTTCAACGAAAATTTTCAATTTCTCCTTTTTGTCGACGACCCTGCAAACCCTGTCTCTTTTAACTGCTCTCAAGTAGTCTGAGAAGAGGTTGCCGTTCTTATCAAGTCAATATTGCCAATATGTTTTTTATCAATTGAAAGGGAAATAAAAGAAACTATAAAGATGTATGTACATATATTTTCAACACCTTAAGATTTGGATGCACATTGTAAAATAATGTTAACATAATGATGATCATCTTATATAACTGATTCTTAGATTTGAATCTAAAAAAAAATTGAAGATAATCGAGTACTGGTAGTATGCCTTCTTCAAATTGAAATCATGTCTCTCTAAAGTAGCCATAAAACAATCACTGGTTGAATAATACTCTGAATTGCCATTCTTCATTAGATCTATTGGGTGTTGCTATTTCTAATTCAATTTCATCTTTGGTTTCTTGTAGAGAAAAGTAAAAATAAATATGAAAACATACCCTGGATCACTTTGGAAACTGCCTAAGTTAAAACTCATTGATTATGTACAGCATATCACTAGTGAAATTATGTAGCAGAATAAAATTAACTACACCTTGATGTAAAAATGTACAAAAAATACAGACAGTAAAAATCAATTGATCTTCATATCATGTGAGGATAATCAAGATGATGTTTTGTGGGTGATTAATCAATTTTTATTCTTAATGCTAAAACAATTGATATCGAAGTGTTTGCACATTTGTCTAACCTGGAAAAAATAAAAACATTATTGAATCAAGATTATAATAGTTGAAAAGAAATAAAATTTTCACATGCATGATCATTCCTGATAGTTGACCTCCTAAGTAACATTTAATATATTTCTGGAAATTGGATTTTTCTGAATATTCATGGGAAAATTTTTTCAAGTTTATATTTCATATTGTTGGTATTGAAGAATATTGTTATTGTTGGTGTGTAGAATTTTTCCATTACTCATTATAGGAATCAAATGTGCGGCTTCGTATCATTTTTACACTTGGGCTTCCTATAAAACAGAGTTTTCACAAGCCTTTTTCCAGCATTCGCAACGAGCCAGCACACGAAATTTGAGACAAACTCTTTGTTCAGTATTATTTTTTCATTGTAACATTCATAGCCTACTATTGAGATCGACTGGTTTCAATAGCCGTCATAAACAAACGAGTTAACAGACCGCGCTCATGTTTGGCATGGTAATTACGGACAGTCCTACCAACATACAGAAATTTCGAATACTCAACGCGGCAATTTAAATGAGAATATCCGAATACTTATTTTGTCAGAGTGTATATTATATCATAAACTGGGAATTCCTTACCACACAAGTTCCATAATGTATGTGAGCAGCCGTGACCAAAGCACACAAGATGTACGTCAGTATCAGTTCTAAAGATGCTATCTTGACAAAGAGTGACGAAACTACTACTAAAAATAGTGGTACGAACAACCAATTGAATATTTCACACCTGCTGCTGCTCATTTGGGCCACAATAAGTCGACACTAAAAAGAGATATATAACAGTGTTGAAAATATACTTAACGAACTAATTAAGAAGCGTTTACTTACACAAATATTGGAAAATATGGTTCCTAAAATTAAATAGATCATGCGAGGATCTTTCTCCAATATTCTGCTGGGCGATAATAAAACCCAAATAGTGCATATCAAGAATAAAACGGCAACGGGAATCAAAGGTCTAATTGCCTCGCTGAAGGTTCTCATGTATCCAGTTTTTTCCTTGTATGATTTGTATATGTTGTATGCTATAACCGGCACGTTTGACACAAGAGCTGACACGTAAATGATCAGTTCGAACACTGTGCCACTATTAATCCCATTTTCAAGCCTGAATTGCCAGAATTCAACGCCAAGAATCTGAAAAAAAGGTACATGTAGAGGCGATAATTTTTTTTAAAATCATAAACAGAAGCGTGTGAAGTTGGCTTAGTACTTTTTGATATTTGGAAAAAAAATTATTTTGCTGAATTGTGCTTAATATTGCTTTGGGTCGTTTGAATTTTTCCTTTATTCCATGAAGGTTTCTAGAATTTCAAATGGACTAGCCCAGCACTTTGGTTTTACGGGCTTGTTCTAGTAGAACAGCGTGCTACTGTTTGGCCCAAATTGTAAATCTTTATAGAGTAAACCCACAAGAAGACATAGGGGTTTATTTTACGCTCATGTTCTAGTCTAGTAGTAGCGTGCTTTTATTTTTCCAAATGTCTGTAAGTTTCAAATATCGTGCCGTAAATGGTCTCCATCCATCGGGTTTGACTTCCCGATGAAGAATTACAGGATTAAACTCAAATATGTACGTCCAGCCGGCCGTACACTCTTTATCTTTCGAAAGAGATGGGATCGAGTTTTCATATTTTCAGAATAGGTTCAGAATTGTCCAAAGATCTCGGTCAAGTTCGTTATTGGGCCGAATCAGTCAAATGGTTCAATAGTAATGAGTATTTGAGATTTGGCTTCCTGTATAACTCCCAGAATATCTATCGGGTCAAGTTGAAACTTGGAAGATATTTGAATTAGATTGAAACAAATAGGCTTGCGACATTTCGTATATACGATAGGTTAGAAATTTTCAAAAAATTGCCAAGATTTTTTTTAATACTTTATAACTTATAGGATAACCATCGTATGTAAACAAAAATTTGTGCATATATGGACGTTTATGATATCTTACATATTTTCAAATTTCATTGCCATATCTAGCTTTCTTTTTGCAGAGGATATGAAAATTTCCCAATTTCTTCTTAAATGTTGAAAAACCGGAAAATCGGTAGATTGATTGATGGATAGTTTAAATGGCAATAATGTTGTGAAGTCACCCCATCACTGTTTGATTTTTAGAAAAATTATTTTTGTATTTTTTATTCGTTGAATTTTTTCTCAAGCTACTTTTCGTAGCTCCATTCTACAATGAGCGTAAAAATTATGCAACGATTTCATTTTCTCATAAGGAAAATATTTTTCAGCAAAATCCTGAAACAGATGAATTACAGACATTTGGGTAAAACCAACTTATTTTCAAGTTTCCGAGACATCCAAAAAATTATCTCAAAAATTCGAACAGCACAACTCAGTAGGTGTGCAGCACAATTCATTTCCGTCATTGAAACAAAATTTTTTTGAAAAGTGCCTCATTTTATTCATATTGTGGAAAATCTGAAAAACAACATAAAATAAAGAAGAAATTTGAATAGATCAAATCACAAAGTATAAAATAACAGGAGGGAGCATAAGGTCCAAAAGCGAGAATCAGAATTATTCATACGCATAGACTAATTCAAATTGTATAATCTTTTATGAACTTAGATTTATAACACAGTGTTGCCGATACCGGTTTATCGGTAGTTCTGCAGTCGCCTACCGATATACCGAAAAGTTATAGAAATCTATCACAGACTTCTTAGTTTCTTAGATGTTATGTAAAAATAAATTCTTTCACGCAAAAAATTCGAATCGACATCAAAATGTATTCTCCTATACCCGTTTGAAGATCAGAACGACTCCCGAAAACGCGAACTCTCATGGTTAAATGGAGATGCTTGGCGTTCTTGTTCGTTGCTGCGATTCAAGTACTGTTGAAAAAAGCTGTAAATTATAATTTGATGTGCCCACTGAACGCTTTTTTGGTATTTATAAATTAGCATTTTTAATTTGGGTCATGATTTTATTTCATTCATACATTAGGTTTCCAGTTGAAAAATACGACTTAGTAATTAAATAATACTATTTTCAAATTACTCATTGTAAAATTCAAGTTAATGAAAGTAATCATACTGATACGGATTTCCCTCTCAGATCTATCAATTTTTGGTAGACATTAATACCGATTTAGTGTTCGGACTTTTGGAAACGCTAGTCATAAGACATGACACTCTTGGCAGATATTCTGACGGAGAGTTGCCTAAAAATTCCCAATTGATGAATCATCAAAAGCTCATAACATAGAAACGAGAGCATTTTGCGTTCACTAAGTTGAACAAAGAAAAAGCCAATATGCTCCCTCCAGTTAATTATATCTCTATGGTTCAAACCAGCGCAAACCTATGCATAGCAAAAATTTTTGTCGAAAATCAAAAAGTGCTGGGTTAACTTCATAATCAAAAGACCTACCCCAGTAAGTGCAAAAACTATAATAGTACCCCACATGGAAAAGTCATAAGCCCATGGGAGAAATAGGAGACCTGTGTTATACTTCTCGAAATGTGGCGAGTAAAAATTCAAAAGTATGTTGCACATCATGAAGTAAAAGCGGTAGACGTTCAAACTATAATAACTGTCTCTTCCAAAAATGGAATATACAGCTAGGGGTATCAACCCAGCTGAGTAGGAATCTAAACCATGATCGAAAAGCTCTCCCAGAGGTCCACTGGTTCCTGTTTTTCTCGCTTGTTTTCCATCAATTCCATCTGAAAAAAAAAAACAATAATATAGCAAACATAACATTATGGTAGCAATGCTCCTAGGGGGATTTGGGGAATTAATAAAGAGCGGCAGATTAAATACCTCCACCATATATAAACCCACCTATATGTGGGCGGACCGTCAGGGATAAACATTCAGATTAGTAAAAAAAAAACATTATCATCTGAAATTTTCGAGTCGGATTAAGGTACGGTGAGGTGGTGACATCCTAAAATGTATATATTCGACTAATCTGACAATTTTCGATTGACGTTAAGAAGAAGGTGGACTACAAACTTTTAAAAAAAAAGGTCATCTAGACTTCTTCGTACGTGGCGAAATATTTTTCTATTTTGAATGAAATAATTCAACATTCACGAAAAATAAATAATCTGATGATCTACATAAATCGAAATAAGGAAAACTAACCGATAAAGTTAAATGCGTGCAGCTACGTGATGCCCATACAGCGAAAATTATTGATGTTTCACCAAAGGATTATGGATGGAAAGTCGACCAAAATTTCGAAATGATGGTTTGGAGGTGATCAATGGTCGAAAGCGTATGAAGACGTATTAATAACACCAGATATTCTTTAGGATACTCCAGAATTAGGTACATTTTTTACTGTAATTATTGGATAAATCGTTATTCATGAAGAAAAATTTCGTTCAATACTTTAATGATTGATTTCTTGTTGCAAATACGCAATCCGAGAATGAATAGAGCCAGAAGAGGAAAATATTTCTACCGACGATCGTGAAAAAACTTAAATTTTTTATGCTTATTTTCTCATAAATACAATAGTCCGGGAGCCAGTGACAAATTTTCATGACTATTTTTCTGTCGAATAAACATTCGTTAAATGCATTGGGGACTTGACTATGAACATCACAGACCAGTAATCTAGATTACTGGTGAACATGAACACTAGCAACCGTCAGCTGCGACTGCGTGAGTGGGGCGCGCAGTTGCAGCTTCCTATGCATGTTGAAGAATAGATATTTTCCTAACAAGTACGGAAAGTGATACTTTTTTGTAAGCAGTCAAGGGGTGTAAAGAGACTTCACGCACGAATTAGGTACATTATTTTTTCTATGACCGCATAAAGATTCAGAAAGAAAAAAATATATATTTTATTTCAACACACAAAACATTCTATGAATATCCACTGTTTATTATTGATATCAATGTTGAAAATACAATTTGTTGAATTCTGCAAATCCGTGAGAATAGCCAGTCCAGAGTAGTAAGTTGGCGGTAATTGGCTGTTAATAGTAACACTCGAGGTTGTTCTAAAGTATCAGTTCTGGCTAAGTAAAGCCATTCCTAACACTACGTTATACAGTGCGCAACCAAATTATGGAACAAATTCATTTTCTCAGACGAAAAATTAATATTCGGCAACATAATCCTAGAATAGGTTATTTTTTTTTTTACTTTTACCAAATTTGTATGCATTTTTGATGGATTTGTGATTGCAATTTGTGCTATCCACATCAATCCTCTAACTTGCTTGAATAGGGAAAGCGGGTCATGAAAGGGTGTCTCAAAATTACCGCAAGATTTGAAATTGCCGCCATTTATGTACCAGGTCTACGGGAAGGAAGTGAGCGTTAAGATTCAAATGTCTCGATAAGGAACATATGTTGTGAACGAGCCTTTATTTTTTTTGTTTGTTTGCTATGACATCTGTGAAACATATTTAGTATACATCAAGTCATTGAACAGACAACATCATACAGTTTCATCGTGTTAAAAATATCGAATTTTGTACCAGAAAGTGATGATTTGCGGAAAGCATTAATTTTTGTTTTCATTTGAAGAAAATTGCTGCAGAGTCGCATCGAATACTAGTCAAGGCATATATATGGTGATCATGTTCTATCAGAAGCAACATGCAAAAGATGGTTTCAACGGTTCAGAAATAAGGATTTTGATGTGAGAAATGAAGAACATGGAAGACCATCAAAAAAGTTCGAAGACGCCGAATTGCAAACTATATTGGATGCAGATTACACTTTGAATCAAAAACAAATGGCAAAAATGTTGAATGTTGCACAACAAACAATTACTGACCGTTTAAAAGCCATGGAAAGATCCAAAAGTGTGCAAAATGGATGCCACATGAATTGAAAGAAAGATGGAAAACCGAAAAAACACTGAATTCTGCTTCAAAGACGAAAGAAAATCGGTTTTGCATCGGATTGTTACTGGCGATGAAGAATGGATTTGTTTTAAGAATCCTAAATGGAAAAAATCATGGGTGAATCCGGGACAACCATCAAGATCGACTGCAAAACTAGATCGATTCGGCAAGAAGACAACGCTGTGTGTTTGGTGGGACCAGAAAGGTGTAGTGTACCACGAGGTCCTAAAACCCGGTGAAACCGTTAATACTGATCGCTACCGACAACTAATGATCAATTTGAACCAGAATGAGCCAGAAGACACGGCAAGGTAATTTTGCCCCATGAAAAGGCAAAACCGGTTTAGGATACAATCAAAACACTTGGCTGGGAGCTGCTACCCCACCCGCCGTATTCACCAGACTTGGCTCCTTCCGACTACCATATGCTTTCATCGATGGCACACGCATTTGCTGAGCAGCACTTCGATTCCTACGAGGAGGTGGAACGTTGGGTTTCTGGTTGGTTTGCTTAAGAAGACGAACAATTTTATTGGCGTGGTATCCACAAATTGCCAGAAAGTTGGTCAAAATGTGTAGCAAACAATGGTCAATACTTTGAATCAAATGTTTTTACTTTCCTATCAATAATTAGTGTTTTATTTTCACAAAAAAACACTCATTTCATACCTGTATACCGGATAGTACAGTGTTGACACACGTAAAAACAAAATAAATCGACAGTTGACAGTTTAGGGTTACTAAAAATGGAGCGTTACGCAATAGAACAACGTGTCCTCATTGTTGAACAATATATAAGAAATAATGAATGCTTGGCGGTCGCAGTTCGAAAATTTCATACAGAATATAGTTGGAATACCTAGTGTTGTAGCTTCGTCAACTGTGAAGGGGTTAATTGAAAAATTCCGAGAGGCAGGATCCGTGGGGACGCCAAAAACACTGGTCGTCCAAAACAAGCCGTTCAAATGTCAATATAGAGGCAGTGGGTGCGGGTGTCGGTGACAATCCAGAACAATTTTTAAGAAGCGCTCTACAGCGTATACTCACCAGAGATCTGTGTCTCCAAGCTTAAAAAATTCAATTATAACAAATGAAGCCCAAGGACCATGCACAGCGAAGAGAGTTTGTTGAATGGATTATTGAGTAACAACAACAAATGAATGATTTTTCGAGCAAAATCATCCTGAGCGACGAAACACATTTTCACCTTGATGGCTTTGTTGATCGCCAAAATTGCTGCTTTTTGGGTTTTGAAAACCCACATGTGATTGTCAAAACACAAAAATATCCATAACGAGTCATTGTTTGGTGTGAATTTGGGGCTGGAGGCATAATTGGATCATACTTTTTGGCGCTCTTGTTCATCCGAACAGAGTGCCTATCATTTTGCCCGAATGTCTGTAATTTTGGAATATCGAGCCGAAAATGGTCTCAATCGATTGGGTTCGACTCCCCGATGAAGAATCCGTGGCGAAAGTTGAGTCTGTCCGGCCGGCCGTCCGTATCCTTTCTAGCATCCAAAAGGAATCAGCTAGAGTTTTCACATTTTCAGAATAGGTAAATTGTCTAAATATCTCGGTCAAGTTCGTTATTGGGCCAAATCCGTCGGATGGTTCAGTAGTTATGAGCGTCTGAAATTTTGTTTCCTCAATAACTACTAGAATATCCATCCGATCAAGTTGATACTTGAAATATTGTTGAGGAAGGCTGCAACAAAACAGCTCGAAAAATTTCGCAGAAATCGTCAAGCTAAAAATTTTTAAAAAATTCCCAAAAAAAAAATTTTTAATCCTCACTATCTCATAAGATATTTTTCGGATTTGAATAAAAATTCGTGAATACATTGAGGTGATCGATATCTTACTTATCCTCAAATTTCATTGTCGTAGCTCTTTTCCATCTAAAGATATGATCATTTTTTTCATTTACTCAAGAGAAAGGAGAAATGACATACGTCCCGATGATTTTCTTTGAACGATGGCCATCACAGATCGATATTCTAATGACAAATGCCAGGATCATTAATCAGTGTCAGTTGGCGTAATATTAATCAAAATTTTTCATAACGGGAAATCATTGAGATTCAATCTCGATGGCTGAAATAATTATACGTTGTCAAAATTCAGAAAAGCACTGACGTAAGTTTTTAGGAAAAGGGAATTATAGCTTCGAACAAAACTTGGGGAAAATTATGAGTAGTTATTTTTAATTTGAGATATAGGTTTGTTCATTCATTAGGCGTTCATATTTGCATCACATTGTCCCATAGTATGGAAAAAGACTATTGTTCACGTGATCAGAGTTCTTATAGATTTGTTATGGTTTGAATATTTACTCTCGAGTAGCTCAACAAGAGCGCCAAAGCAATCTGACCTCACGTCAGTGCTATCTAATTTTTTTGAAAATGATGCTGGTCAAGCAGTGTCTGTTACTGGTGCTTGACATCGCGACACGCTAAAAAAGTTCTTTATGCTGACATTGGATGATATTTATGTAGCCAATATGCGGTTTCAACAATACGATGCCACATGCCATACAGCCCGTGAAACACTTCAATAACTGCATGAGTCGGGTACTCGCTCGTTTCGGTGATCAGTGGATTAATTCTCAAACTCTATACCCATCTGAAATGTGGGAAAATGGTACGATTATTAGAAAATATGTTATCTGATAGAAGGTTTCGTGTTTTTTTATTGACAATAAGAGTAGCAACTTCAAAACATTGAAAAACGGTCTTCCTCAAGGATCAGTTTTAGCTCCTTTACTTTTCAATTTATATCTAAGTGATTTGCCCACTACATCATCTCAAAATTTGTTTATGCTGACGACATTTCCAGCGCTCCAACATTCGGATTTCCATACTCTGGAAAACATATTGTCATCTGATTTGGAAATTTTAAAGAATTATTTTATTGAGTGGCGATTATGTCCAAATCCCAACAAAACAGAGGTATCTTGTTTCCATCTGAATAATCATGAAAAATATAGAATATTAGCTGTAACTTTCAATGATTCTCCTATCAAACACAATTTCTATCCAAAATACTTGGAGTTAAATTAGATTCATCTCTCAATTACAAGGCTCATTTAAATGATCGTCGACGATATCAACCAAACAAGTTGAGGTGCTGTAACTCCTCCTGAACCCCGACTGATAATCCGGTATAGTATGGAAGCTATCAGTGAATGCAACAATTTCATTATAAATATGCTTTTCTAATATCTTGGATACTACTGGTAGGATACTAATAGGTCTCAAATCATCCAAGCTATTGCATCTACTTGTTTTAGGTATTGGCTTAATAATGGATTTCTTCCAGATGTTAGGGAAATAATTTTCTAAAATGCATGAATTTAAGATATTTAGAAGAGGTCCTTTACAATAAGGCAGGCATAATCTAAGGTCTTTAATTGAAAGCTCGTCCTCACCCACAGCACCAGAGCTAATCGAGTCAATAACGTCGAGAAGAGCAACCTCATCCAACAACCTAAACTCCAACTCACCAGTGACGGATGGATGCTTGTTATTATGGTAAAAATTCATTTTGCTAGCAGAAACGGTACTTGGAACATTAGAAGTATTCGAAAAGTGTCTATTTAATTCATCGGCACTGGCAAGGTCAAATGGAATGGCAGAGGATGAATCCGACATCATACCAAGCTTTTTCATGTGACTCCAGAAATTCTTTCCACTCGAGTTTGAAACCCTATTGAAATATGCTACCTTCTCACGACTAATAGCATGTTTGGTATAATTTCTTAATTGTCTATAGTAATTTAGCTTAGCTTCAGTACGGAACCTCAAGTAATCACGGTGTGCCCTATCACGAATCCTCATCATCTGTTTGACACTCGATGTGAGCCAAGGCACGAAGGGCCTGTCAAAAACTTTTTTCTTTAATTTGGGAGCATGTGTATTTAGCAAAATATGTACATTTTCGTAAAGGATATCCAACTTCACATCGATTTTTTTTCATAGTAAATCCGGTCCCATCTCATACCCACCGCGTCTCTCTCAAAATCTTCATGAACAATACTATTATAATTTCGGTATTCAATAAATTTTTGCACATTCATGTGTCTATTGGGTACCTGGAACCTTACATAAGTTAAGCAGTGATTAGATAAAGACTCAGAAACGGCCAACGATGCATGATCTAGTACTGCTAACATTTTATCAGATATCATAAGATCTATGAGACTCGAAGACCCGCCACCTGTGAAATGAGTAGGCTCCGTAATATGCTGTACAAGATCAAAAACATCCAGAATACCAAGAAGTCTGTCCGAATGACCAGTCGTCCCCAAAATGTTGACATTGAAATCCCCTGCTACAACAAGATGGTCATAAAATGGTACAACTGCAGTCAATAAATCCTCAAAAGAGTCAAGAAAATTATTCAAAACTCCTGAAGGTGGCCTGTATAAACTAATGACTAGCCATTTCTCACCTCCTACGTCCACCCTGACACCAATAAACTCAGCACTACCAAACTCGACATCAACACCCACAACCCTGCAATTAAATCGCTTACTAATGTATACTCCAACTCCGCCTCCTCTGCTACCTCTATCTTTATGCAAAAAGTTATATCCAGAAATATCGAATTGAGTGGACTCATTCTGTGGGGTAAGCCAAGTTTCAGTCACACACAGAATATCAAAATTGTGACCACTGACATAACCAACCAACTCATCGAACCCAGTATTCAGAGAGCGGACATTTAAATGTCCAACAAAAAGAGCACCGGCACCCGCGTGCGCAACACTAACATCAACCGCCAATGTGATTTGCATCACATTGTCCCATAGTATGGAAAAAGACTATTGTTCACGTGATCAGAGTTCTTATAGATTTGTTATGGTTTGAATATTTACTCTCGAGTAGCTCAACAAGAGCGCCAAAGCAATCTGACCTCACGTCAGTGCTATCTAATTTTTTTGAAAATGAGGCTGGTCAAGCAGTGACTGTTACTGGTTGGTGCTCGACATCGTGACACGCTAAAAAAGTTCCGTATGCCGACATTGGATGATATTGATGTAGCCAATATGCGGTGTCAACAATACATGCCACATGCCATACAGCCGGTAAAACACTTCAATAATTTAACTGCATGAGTCGGGTACTCGCTCGTTTCGGTGATCAGAATTGGCCCCTAGATCGTGCGATTTTAACACCTTCAGATTTCTTTTTATGGGGTTATTTAAAATCACAAGTCTACGTCAATAAACCCGCAATCACGCGTGCATTAAAGGAGGAGATTCTACGTTGCATAAACGAAATTCAGCCACATTTACGCAGAACGGTCATGGAAAATTTCGTCGAATGCGTATGTGTATGCAAAGCCGCAGAGGCCATTTTCCCGATTTGTTATTTCATAAATAACCCTATCCTATGTACTTTATGAATCAATAGAAAAATTACAATCAGAAGATTAAAAACCGTATTTTGGGACACCCGTTATTACATTTTTGTCAAGGTTTTTGTATATATTTTACAGTAGTGCAGAGATTTTCTCGAAAAATTAGTTTTTTTCAGTATGTGCAGTATGTGGCTCATTTATGTTGAGACAATGGTAGTTGATGAAATTCCTCACAAAATGAAAATAGACTATTACAGTTCCGTTTATGCATATTTTCGGTGACAAATTTCATCAGGTGCCATCGTCTCAAAGTAAATGAGCCACGACAAAGAGCACATACTAAAAACTTATTCGAACTAATTTTTCGAAAAAATTCCTGCACGCCTCAAGAAAATACAAAGACCTTGCCAAAAAAGTACAACATGACCCACTTTCCCTATAAAAAAAAAAGAATGTTGATGAGGATCGCACAGAGTGCAATTGATATCCTTCAAAAAAGCATAAAAATTCGGTGAAAGTGAAACAAAAATTGACTTGTTTCAGGATTTTGTTGTCAAATATATTTATATGAGGAAATGAATTTGTTTAATAATTTTGACACGCAATGCATAGATCAACCATATAAAGGGTGTCAATTTGAAAACATTCAATGCGAATATATCATAAATTCAGAAAGTTTGAGAAGCGCAATTTGGTACAAATGTCACACAGGCGGAGGATACTAGAACCACTATAACTTTGTTATGGGGTGAGTCAACCCTTGATTCCCATGCACCCCAACCGCAAAATTTTAAATGACACCACCTCTTTTGTGATATTTTTAATTAAAGGTCTTTTTGAGTAGTATTCACTTGCACAAGATTTTTTCCTAAAGTTTATACAGGGTACAAAAAATGTATAACTTGAATAAAATATTTCTGTGAGGCAATTTTAACTTGATACATTTCCAAATTTAACCAGATCTAACATTCCTCGACCACTTTTTCTGAGGTCAATCAAAAACTGTTGTGTTTAAAAGACATCCATCAGCTTCACTGGATGATCTTCGGCAACGGAATGTAACAGAAAGTGTATCTAATCCAAGAGAAGTATTTCATAATGTTAGAAATGTTGTGTACCACTCAGAATTGACTGTTCTGCGTTGTTCTAGTGGTACGCTTGCGACCACTGTCCACTTTATCCAAAACGGCGGCCATTTTCTTGGAAGTGTGCGAGCAACTCTTATTGGTTTTGGCTCATCTTGAAACACTCATATAGTCGACTGCTGCTTAGTTACGGACTTATATGCGTAAATCCGCGATTCATCACCTGTTACGATGTCATAGACGTGCTTCGAATCACCGCGATCGTACTTTTGGAGCATTTGCTTCGACCATTCGACACGAGTCTTCTTTTGAGCGATAGACTAATTGTGTGGGATCCAACGCGAACACATTATTTTGATGGTCAAATGTTCATGCAATATTGAAATCGGGTCCCACTAATGCCTAAGGTTGTCTCAATCTCACGATAGGTCACATGACGATCTTACAATATCAGTTGGCGCACAGCATCAATGGTTTTCGGAAAAATAACTTATTTTGGACGACCTCCACGAAATTCGTCTTGGTGTAAACTAAGACCTCGGTTGAATTCACCACACCATCGATAAACACTGGTCCTTGATGGGAGCTTCATCGCCAAAAATTGGATTAAGTTCATCGATACACTGTTATTGAGATAATCCACGTCGAA
Source organism: Micraspis discolor (assembly GCA_030674115.1). Taxonomy (NCBI): domain Eukaryota; kingdom Metazoa; phylum Arthropoda; class Insecta; order Coleoptera; family Coccinellidae; genus Micraspis; species Micraspis discolor. Next base: position 522,208 of record JARTUT010000010.1, on the reverse strand, counting down.
AGTTGTAAAAACTAATCGTACGAAAATTTTCACGATTTAATTCCATTTTTGGGCGAGATGAATCTTTTAAGTTACCTACTGTAAACAATATAAATAGCGCTCGTATGTCAAAACGTTCTGAGTACGTATAACCTCAAAAATGTCAAGCTTTACGATAGAGCTGTCAGTTGGCAGATTGCAACACTAGGGTTGTCCAATCCCGAAATATAAAAGGCAACCCTCGTAGACTGCCTGTTTGTTTTCATATTTTTCAACAATTTTGAACTTCCAGTTTTACCGGAAATAATGTCAATTTCAAAATTTGCAATGGAACATCCTGTATATTATTTTAGTTTCTGATGAAAGATTTTATTACGAGTACAAAAATATCGGGTTCGACATTGTTTATTTCATTATTAACAGAAAAGTATCTTAAGAAAGTAAAAATCTTATATCCATTAAAGAAATAAGTAATCTTAATTACTAACTCAAACTAAGTGATTTTCAAAACATTGAAACTGAACTAAACTAAACTTAATGTATTAGATGTTGAAACTGAGCACCGATAACTTCTTGACTATAAGCAAGTCGGTTTGTAAATTCAATAGTGACATTTGCTCTTACTTCTGGTGCAATTCTCTGTTCTCTGCAGCTAATTTTGCAAATTATTTGGTCTATCAACAAGAACCTTAGACTTTAAATAACTCCACAGAAAATAGTCCAGTGGATTAAGGTCGGGACTTCGTGCAGATCATTCATAAGTACCCCTTCTTCCAATCCATCTGTGTTGAAATATCCTATCTAATTAATCTCAAACAATGCGATTCTAAAGGGATGGTGCTCCATCCTGCTAAAACCAGATATTATTTGGTAATTGTCCTCCAATTCTAGAATCACTTGTGTCTCCAACAACTGTAAATACCTGTGTCCGTTTAAAAATTCTTGACGGACGAAGGGTTCCACTATTCTGTGGTTATAAATGCCGGCTCCAACGTTACATTTTTGGGATGTTGTGTATGAGCCTCTTGGATCCAATTAGGATTAGATTGTGACCAGTAGCGGCAGTTATGTCGATTAACTGTACCGTTTAAACATAATGTAGCTTCGTCTGAAAACATCACATTTTTTATAAAATTATCATCACGGTTGCAAATATCCATCAACGTTTCTCAAAATTGTGAACGTTTGTCGAAATTGTCTTCGGACAGTTCTTGAACGAAGGGAATTCTGTATGGATGATATTTTTCTCGCGTTAATATTCTTCCTACTTAACGACGGCTACTTCCGTGCATATTGGCGAGGTCGGTAGTGGATAAGTGAGGAATTTCTTCCAAAGATATAGCAACACTTTGAGCTACACCTTCATTAGTTGCACTTTTTATCCGTCCACTTTTTGGTGCATTGCTAACTGTTCCATTTGTATCGTACCTTCGCAAAGTTTGGATGGACAATGTTAAAAAGGTCACAAACTTCATGATGCGTCCTTTTCTTCTTCTCATACCTAATCATCATTAATATTTCTATGCTTCCTCTGTCACTTAATTCGGCCATTTTACGATCAAATTAAAACAATATAATCTTTTACGTTCAAATTCAAACACTAATAACTTATTTTGATAACTACGTCTACAATGAATTTCATGAACTAGTAGATACCATTAATTTTTTCTTTCTTTAGTTACTTTTCTGTTAATATCTAGGTGGGTATTGAAATAAAAAATTTAGAACCCGATATTTTTGTACTCGTAATAAAATATTTCATCAGAAACTAAAATAATATACAGGGTGTTCCATTGCAAATTTTAATATTGACAATACTTCTGGTTACAACAAGAAGTTCAAAAATATGAAAACAAATAGACAATCTACTGCAGTATCCATCTTCTAAATTTCATTTCGTTATCTATAAAAATTCCAGAGATATCAACTTGGTTCCACACATTTGCCCATCACTATATAGATTATGGGCGGAATCTTGTACTTGGTTATAATGATACGTCTTTAATGTTCATCCAAATTCGTTTTATGTTAATCTGTATTAATTGTAAAAGCACTCCGAAGATTCGGACCTTACCTCAGACTTTTCATCAAATTAATTTGCATTAATCGAGCAATGACCCCATTAGGAAGCAGTTGACATTTGTGTCTTAGACATGAAAGATATAAAAGAATCTTTTTATCTTATTTTGTTAAAATTGGAGGTACTATAAATCTTGGTCACTCTGATAACCCCTCTACACGAATTACTAATTCATAGATATTGTAGTGACATAATAAAAATAACGACAAATTGAATTTCAAGACCAGTTAATCGAATTGGACGATATTTTCACTATGGACATCATTCCAACTTACTAACCATTACTGTAATTACTAACCATTAATGTAATGCATGCATTCGAAACATACAATCGCTTAACGTAATAAATTCATTGTCAGGATCGATATTTCCAAAAACAAAACGCCAAAAGTTTTCATTTTTTCAGAATAGGTTGATTGTCCAAATATCTCGGACAAGTTCGTTATTTGTCCAAATCCATCGAATAGATTAGATGTCTGAATCTGAAATTTGAAAAGTTGAAGAGATTTAGTTATCAAATGACCGTTTCACGGAAAGAAAAAATGAAAATTTACATTATTCGCTTTTACTCACTTAGTGAAATATCTTATTAATCGTCCCATTGGAAAAAAAAACTTTAACGGCACAAAGCAGCACAAACCTTGCACAATTCAGCACCACAAACATTTTATCGAAAATCAAAAAGTGCGGGGCTAACTTCACAACAGTGTTGCCATTCACACAATTCATCATTCAATCTACTGATATTTTGATTTTTCACCGTTTAAAAAGACAACTTGAAGTTTTTTCTGAAAAAATTATCAGCACAAGTCAGCACAAATGTAGCACAACTCTATCAGATGATTTTTATGGAAAAAAAGAGAAAGTGCGGGGCTATCTTTTTTCGAATTTTCCACTTTTTTCGGAAAAAAAAACTCGATTTTTCAAAAATATTAAGGGCACAACTTCATACACGCGTAGCACAATTTTTTCCACATATTCCGATTGAAAAAAAAACGAAAGTGCGGGGCTAGCCTTGTAATGGATTTTCGGGATTTTACGGAAAATGTGAGGTATTTCCATGAAAATTTTTACGGCACAACTTTTTACACTCATTTCCGATAAGAGAAAACAAAAGTGCGGGGCTAACTTTTTTGTTGATTTTCCATTTTCTGGGAAATTAAGAGATCCATCTCAAAAATGCGAACGGCAAAACTCAGTATACGTCTAGCACAATTCATTTCAGTGGTTATAACTCAAATTTTCAAAAAGTGCGGGGCTGGCCCATTTTATGCATTTAGTGAAATATCTCGAAAACTACTTGAAATAACGAGAAAATTCGAACAGCACAAAGCAGCACAAACCAAGCACAATTCAGCACAACAAAAATTTTTTCGGAAATCAAAAAGTGCGGGGCCAACTTCACACACATCACTAAAAGATGGTATACAGATTTGTTTACCTACAGCTGCCTCTGTTTCCTAACACGGGTACTTTTATCAATCCAATCTCGTAGTGAGTCGAGGAATCATCTGTTCAGGGGAAAATAATGTTTTTATTTAGTGAGCATCAACCTCGAGAGTTCGAATAGATTTCACCTTAATATCAAGTTTACCGTAAAGTTGAATAAAAGTATCCATTTTTTGACATCACTATTATCAGAGGTAACAATGCATTTGAATTCGACATCTTCAAAAATTCCACATAGACTGACTTCTCTATCAGTTAATTTTCTTATCAATATAGGGGTCTCAAGATTTAACAATTATATGTCAATAGACTTTTAAGAACACCACTGGCAGAAGAATGTTTTAGGAGGGAATTGAATACTTTGAAATATTTGGCAGTTATGAAAGGTCACCCACCTAACATTCTAGATGATTTGATAATGAAGAGTAATCAGTCAGCAGATCATAGGGTAACTTCGGAATCAGATCCCATGGTGACTAGATTTTTTTGGGGGTATATCCCACTAAGTGGTCAATATAATGAAGAAAATTGATGGTGTTCAGGTCAGTTTTAGAACACAGAATATTTTACGACAATCAATGATCAATAATAAGTGTACGATAGCATAGTTGGAGAAACCAGCAAACGTCGTTAACATGGAAAGAAGTGAGAGGTCTCTGGAAACAAGAACTAGGGAACATCTGGAATGTCTGATGAAGCCGAGCAAGAACAGATCCATCTTGGTTGCCAACTTAGATAAGGATCAGAAATCAATATTGATGAGAACACCAAACTTTTGCACCATTGCAAATATGGTGTTAGAAAAGACATGATGGAATGGGTGGAAATTTATTAACATATGAATACCAGCCACTTCAATATTCTCAGATAATATGGTTGGTTACTGAGTGGTTGTGAGATTAATTTTGTGTTGTTCCGTTGGTTTCTCTTCACTTATTTTTACTAATTTACATTCAATACATTATGAAATATAAAAATAGAAACATCCTCAATCAAAAATAGAATAAGAACTGCTTCTCTGTGCTTTGATCTGTCAGAGTAAGTTCCAGGTTGACAGTTATTTTTATTAAAATTCTACCTGAGCCGAAGGAGAAGTTGTACGTTAAATTTGACATTTTATATAGTGTTGGGTAGAACACGTCTTAAAATTGAGTTTGTAAGAGCTGCCTAGGGATGGGACATCATCATCGATGTTTTTCAAACATCGATATTTCAGTATCGATGTCGATGTTTTTACCATCGATGTTAATTGTTTTCATCATCGATGCTGACATCGATGTTGCGGATAGAATACTCAACATCGGTTTCTCGATGTTTCATGTATATATTTATGGAAATTCAGCGATTGAATCAGTTTTCAGTCAACTAGGTATATTTTTATACCAGGATGATATTATTCAAAATCATGAATATGACTTGTCAAAAATTGACGAAGAAAACAGCGCCGTACTCAAAATGAAGTGTACAATGAAAATATGAGAAAATATACCCATTTTACCATCAAATATTCAAAAAATAGTCCAATTTATGTCTACCTGTAAATATTTGTGACCTTTTCTTTGGTTCAACTGATGCCCATCCAGAAATATTCCATACCGAAAAAAATAGAATTTCATATCCTCAAAGATATGCAAACATGAACATGATTCCATATTTTATTGTCACTCTGTATAGATAGATGGGTGAATATAGTCGTCACAGTTTTAGTTCACGTCAGGAGAAAGTTATATTCGGGTTTTACCGCAATTTTGTGTTATTGAATATTTCGGAATCGGTCGTTTATTATACAGGGTGTCAATTAATTACTTGTACAAACTTTAAGGGGTTAAACGTTGCGTGATTTTAAAATTAAAAAGTTCATACGAATGGCTTTATTTCCAAAAATTAATTTTACTTAATTTTTTGTTCTCCAGTTTACACATGCCGCGATATGATGTCGGGACAAAATTTGTAATAGTATAGACGACGGGTTGTTGAGGCGGTGTAGCGTAGCGAGGGCGAGGTAGGTACGAACTAGGAACGTTGATGGTCTATCTCACTTCAAATATGTCGATGCAAAAGCAGGGTAACGTTAACTGTCAGAATTGAAGTAATAAAGGGGCAAAATTTAGAATGCAAATAAATTGTCGGATTTTGAAACTTTAGGACGGTGAGGGGAAGATTTTACTTAATATGAGGGTTTTGTTACTCAAAATAATTGAAGCTAACTTCAATAACTGAAAAGTTATATTATTAGTCCATAGATAAACGAGTATTACGAAATAAAACACCAAAATAACTTTTAAAAAAACTTCAAGCACATTTACTCTAAACTGATACACACCGTTCGATCACACAAATATAACAAAAATTCGAACACTTCGCATTTATACACTTTCTTTCAAAGGACCATGTGGCAATAAACAAATAAATTTGGAAACCCAGAAATGCTGGAATATTGAATAAGGGTAGTTTCCGGAGCAGATTTTCAGATTACAGCTGAAAAATTCCGTTTGAATTCTTTTTATGAGACTTCATTATGCCGAAAAGATATGTATATTGCTTATTTATGGCTCATCACAATTCGCAATATTAACATTTATTAGGGTCATTTATTGAGTATTACTATTCCGAAAATTTTATCTTTGTTTTTTATCAATTGTGCTTAGCGTTTTATTCCTTCTCTGAAGAATCAATATTTTCATACAAAGATCGAAAATAAAATTGTTTTTCTGTTGAGTTCAAAGAAACTCCTATAAAATCCCATCATATTCGGTAAGAGGTGCCAAAGTGACAAAGACGCCGTCGTGCCATAAAACCCTCCGTAATTCCATAATTTACGACATCTGTGTACTTCTCTTCTATGAATCAGTTCATCCCCTCAGCCCTCATTTACCTCTGTCTCTGTCGTTTTTGTACCGGTGACCAGGAGTGCGTTCAGAATCAACGTCGGGTAAAGAATATACGTCCGGCGTAGAACGCACTTGGTTGTCAAAATCTTGTCGAACGTTTTAGAACGATTTGGGGCGACATCTCTCCTCTCTGTCTATTTGAAGTGTGCACGTGCAGTTCATTTATTTATTTGATATCTGAGGTTAAGTTGCGTTTGTGGAATAATTTCATTATTTGATTTCTTCGAACATAACATTACGGTTTTCTGAATTAGAATTTTGAACATACAAAAAATGGATAGTGTATTAAATTGCGATGAATTGAATATTAATATTCAATCTAATATATTGAATGTCGTTATTCACTGTATAAATGAAATTTTTGATGAGTATCCGAGTAGCGAGGAGGATGAAGAAAATACAATAGTAGAAGTAATACAAAATTCCCGAGAAACCCCACTACGAGTGCAGAATTATTTTGAAAATATTATTCCTAATATAAGTAATGAACAATTCAGGGAACATTTCAGATTGAAAAGATCCTCATTTTGTATTCTGCTTGATAAAATAGGAGTACATCTGCATTCAGCGTCGATAAATGGATCTGGAAAACCAACGATTGCTCCCGAAAAGCAGATATTAGACATATTTTATCCCCACAATAAATAACCAATCTTCCGCATTCGTCTTTGAGATTTCATTTCCATTTCTATTCGAAATGGAAAGTGTAGCCATTTTCATTAAATATAATATACGAGCACTATAACGATCCTATCAATAAGTTTACTTATACACAAATGCAACAGAAAGAAGCTTCATCCCCAACTTTTAAAGTACTTTCGTAATTGGCAATTCCCTCAGACTAGAGAAGGGACTTTCTATTATAGTCTAATGCCTAAGGGAATTTCAATTTGAAATTTTCGTCACTGCGCCGGACGAGCATATCTTTCCGATGTATTTTGCAAGATGCAAAGTTTAACACCCGGGTAAACGTTCCGATTCATTACGAACGGGGGTATATTATATCCGACGTCGATTCTGAACGGCCAGGGTGCACTCCGAGCGACGTCGGACGTTGATTCTGAACGCACTCCAGGACTTTTCCCATCTCTCTCTTTGTATGCGCTATCGCTTCCTGGTTCTCATCGAGGGGAAGTGGGACATTAGAAGTGAGGTGGTACATCGTATAAAAATGTGCCGCTCTTACATTACCTCGTCGTGTACGGGACTAATGAGCCGCCCCTTGTAGGAGGTACCAACACTAATTTGATAAAACTTGGTTTGAAGACAGCATACATTTATTGATCGATTTCAGCATTTCATATAATTATATATTAATTTGATGACACTTGTGTGGTTATATGATTCGTGGTACCAATTTGTAAGTTTGTTCAATTTTGTTAAAATAGAATTGAATTTGAAGGTCTTGTTTTTGTTTGGTATATAAGAACAGTTTAAACAGGCAACTAGCTATTTTGTGCTATGTTTATTAGATCTTCATGATTTCTGCGAACGCCAGCGAATGCCTTAACATGTCAAATCTAGATAGATAATAAAAGGTTCCACTCTATTAGAGGAGTTTGAAGATTGCGTTTTACATTTTCTTTCGTTCATAAGTTATGAACGAAAGAGACGAAAGAAACAAAGCGTCTCTGAATTTAATAAAAAATGAATTATTTATTTACTTTAATTTTAATATAGACTGTAAAGATGCTGTGCAATTATTTAGTAAAGATGCTAATTTGATACAAACTGCAAAAAGCAATAAAAAGTATGTTTTTAAACATAATAATTAGGCAAAATAAATTGTACTTTATTTTGATACTATGTACTTTTTTTTTCTTACCTATAATAACCAATGTACTTTAACTGCAAAAATAAAAGGTGGCAACCCTATTCATAACCCTTCGGCATGGAATTTAATTCAATTAAATTTCTACATATTTAGTGTGTTTCAAAAATGTTAGAACCCTAAATATGACGGTTTGATTCAATGAATTTTCATTTCAATCATTTTTAAATTTATTTCAAAATAAAGTTGTTTGTTTATTGTTTATTACTTATAATTCAGCTTATGGTAGATTATAGATACTGGTTCTATAGTTTTCAGGGAACCGAATGGAGGCATGCATTCTCCAATGAGACAATGACAACGGCAAAATCTCTAGAAGAAAAAATACAGGAGGTTGCATTAAAAAAAATGAAAAATTTCAATTTGAATTTCTTGAAATTAGGTGATCATTAACGAGCAGTATCTATGGCAGGTTATTTTTTTTCATATGATAACTAAACCTAAAATCTATTTGCAGTTTTAGATAAGACTTAAGGTTCGAAAAATAGCTCCAATATTTTACATGTGAATAGATGTATTGAAGATCTTCAGAAATATATTACATTTTATTGGGTGATATATTTGAAAAATCACTTCATCACTTGTTGAATATCAAATTCCTGCAACACTCAGAATATAGAAAAAAAAATTTGGTGCGGTTTGCTAACGAACATTACGAGAAGTGATCCAAACAATGATATCTGATATTTCTATGCCGCTTAATTATTGACTATAAAAATTTAGAAAGCACAGACGTAAGGAGCTTTTGCGCACTTGTTCTAAAATCTTTCCCGTAATCCGGAACAGTGTGGTACTAATACAAACGCCAAGATTAATTAACAAATCCATACCCCAAAATTAAAAATAACCATTTACTCAGTTTTCCTTAAAATTCCCCCTTGCTAAAATCCAATCAGATGTAAACATATCAACTCCATCGCTAATAAGGAAAACCTTATTTGAAATGAAATTTCTGACGGACTTTTAGACATCTCTCCTTTACAACTTTAAGCAAAATCCGTATTTTCAGACGAAAAATTTGGGGTTTTATCTATAAGTTTGTGGCTAATGGGGGTACTAGGAAATTGAAAATTTCCAGTGGTTTTTTGATTTCGATTAGCTAAGACTCATAAATTAACATCAACTTTAACTTCTGTGATTGCTTAACCTTAAGTAAAGCTACGAATTATTTTTGCAACTTTAACAACGTGTATTATTTTGATTATCGTTCCCTTTGGATCACCCTTTTTCTGAGTTGTTAGGTTTGGCATGGATAGAATAACTGCGCATGATTGCAAATTTTTCTCTAATTTCCGAAAAACAAAAATGATGATTGTTAAGAATGGTGTGTGAGTTCAGAATCTGTTAGTACCCACTTTGATAAAATTTCCCTTTCAAGTGATGAAATTCATGTAATACTTAGCACGATATGCCTATCAACAAATTAATTGATTCGTCGACTACATTATAATGAAGTTAATTCTGACAAACAATTAAAAACAGAAGTGGTGTATTGTTTCTTAAATTAGATCTGATATCTATGTTGAACTCTTGATCTCATTTATAGTCTGCTGACTAGTTAATTCATAAACGAAGTTACAACACTTCTTAGTAGTTATTGAGATGAGACCATAAATGGAAAAAAACCTGAAAAATATGAGACAGCATCTCTTAATGATATGGTAATGGTGGCACTGCATAAATTCCATTCAAACAGATTTTTGTTTATTTGATTAATAACATACCTTATCTTTTCCCTCAGTAATCCCGGATTCAAGATGTAATTTGTATCTATTGATTTATTTTCAGTCGGAGAAATACTACAACTGCCTACTATTTGACGATAAAAACTCAAGAGCGAGCCATCGTTTTGCATGAATGTCTGTAATTTTAGAATATCAGGCTGAGTAGGATATCCTTTGTAAAATTTGAGTATGTATGTACGTTCGTTATTGAGCGAAATCCATTGGATTTTTTCGTTGTTATGAGTACCTCAAATTTGGTTTTCTGACAACTTGAAAAATATCTACTGGATCTGTTTGTTAATTATCAAAACTTTTTTTAATAAGACGGTATTTCTTAGATCTCAACGAAAATGTGTGAATAATAATAATAATAATAGTTTATTCTGTTAATCAACTAACAGTTGCTCTCCAAGAAATATTGATTAAAAATACAGGGTGAGCCTTCGACCACTGTCGAAAGAAACATTTTCTTCCTATAACATTTTTCCAAATTTGGCCCCGTTCAAAAGATATAGGGTGTTGAAATTTCATAAAAAAATTGCATTTTCACCTGCAATATTCAAACGACAATATCAATTGAAATGATCTCTTGTAGAAGATTTTTTATTACACTCGTGCGTATTTTGGCATCAATAGATTTATTTCATTTCTTGTGGGTTTCTCACCACTACTGAACAGATTGGTTAAATAGCATGAAAAACAAATATCACATGAACTAAAGTTCCGTATCTTGTACTTCCTTTTTTGCAGATAAATTGCATCATTTTTGAGATATTTGAAGTTGAAAGGAATTAAATCGATATAATTTCGTCCAAATTTTCTGATTGTCCCAAATCAAACTCTGTGCTGAAATGATTCAATAAACAGATTTGTTCAATGTTGCCATATTTTATGTCTTTATGAAATATTTCTACAAAAGGTTGAGGAAATCTCTCCAGTCTATAGTTCCACCACTAAACACTATAAATGAAAATAACCACTGAACAATTTTTGTCTTACATTGACTACAAAATCTAACTTGCCATTTGCTGTATTCATTATTTAGGATGTCTAGCACTTTGTTTAATATTCAGTCCAGAGAAATATTCCATCATTGAGATAAAGATTTCAATCACTGACATAGGTACTTCGGTATATTTTCGTGATGACCGTTTAAATAGGTAATGTATTTTCTGTCAGGAGCTGTTAAATTGAAGACTTTTCTTTATGAAGAGCTGATTCTTTATAGCTTCAGACTTTAAGGGTGCATCAAATTATATCTATTCTAACATAAGAATGCTTCAAATTAAGCTCATATGAGTTTTAAAAACTTCGAAACCAGTCTCCTAGATTTGTTTTGTACCTTTATAGAAGTTTTTTCACATCCTTATTTCATACACCGATTCAACCTGGTTCACAAACTCAAGGGATAATAGAATTTGACTTAGTTTTGATAGTTCTGAATGTTTGTTATGATGCATGGTTAATTAAAATTCAATGAATATTGAAACTGGAAGGTATAGAATCATAAACAAGAAAGATAAGAATAGAATGCATTTTCTGACCATAATCATTGCATACTGAATTGAAGAATTTCAAACTATCGAAATTATCCTTACAATATTTTCCACATTTTTTCTGAAGAAAGGTACAAATAACTGTTGACAGTTTCAAACGGAATCAAAACAACAATAAATCACAGAACACGTGATAATAATTCACTCTAGTTATTCTGAGAAATATTATAACTGAAGATTAATAATGGTTACAGATATTATCTTTCATTTAAAAAAAACTTTACAATTATTAATTTTTTCTCTCCTGGGGTTCGGTAATAAATTAATATTCTATGGTAAGGGATTAAAATTTGACATAATCTATGAATAACCATATTTATGTTTTTGTTAATATAATTAAAACAAATACTCTGATTATAAAAACCAAAACTTTACGCATTGTCAGGGCATGTTCAGTAATTAATTATAGTATAAACAGAATAGATTCATATTAATGATCCAACAAAAATTTTTTCATTAAAGAACACCTGTTGATTTTTCAGAAACAAATTTAGGTGATCAAACTCAATTTCTTCAAGCAAGTATAATTGCACACCTAAATCTGGGAATACTTGTAACCTATCCAAGTAAATTATTATTGGGATTCAGTACAGAAAATAATCATCAAGCAAAGTAACATCATTTTAAAATAGATATTCGTAGTGACATCATTTATTGAGGTTGAAGATTTCGAAAAAAGATTTTCATATTTTCAACAGTATGATATCAAGAGACCTCATAGACCTGTTCACTGGTCTCTGTCAAGGAAAAAACTTCAGAAATATCAGTGGATTTGAGTGGAAAAAAAGCAATGTGACAACCTCATGCCTTGGAAGTTTTCATAGAAATGATGGTTTTCATGAATTGGAAATCTTAAGAAGAAAATTACAAATGTATTATGATAACATCCATAATTCTGAGGTTTTTTTTTTGGAATTTCTCACTAGAAAGGAAAGGTTTATAATCTTGAAGTAGAAAGAAATTATGGTAGAACAACAAAAATCTATGTTTATGATGTTGAATTTTTTTTTACCAGAAAATTAGTATTTCGTATCTTCCTTCTGAATATGGACCTCATCGGATGAAACATGAGTGAATGAATCATTTCTTAGAGGGAAAATAATGTTTTTAAAGAACACAAATTCAATAGTGTATGTTGTGGAAGGTGATTTTTCTTCAAACTAAACTGGACTAGAGAGGGGTATTTGCCCAATGTGAAAACTAAAAATTCTTATAACTTTTTAACGCAGTTGAATATGGAAAAACCGTAATGGAAAAAGTGTTTCTTTTGATCTCAAGAACTTATGGTTAAAATTAACGCAGTGGTCAAAGACTCACCCTATATATAAACATGTATAATATTTTTCCCCTATATTTACAATTCCTCTTAGGTACCTATCTAAACAAACAAAAACTCAATGTGCCAGACATTTTCCCTCACCTTCTCCAAATATTCCCAGTGATATGGCAGATGTGATGTTGTAGTGCGTAGGGTAATTTGCTGAAGATTTCTACAGCCGCATAGCACGGTCTTCTTTTACCATAATTCGTGCTGCATGCCAGATTGGTTCACCAAAATCAAAAGCTATCTCACATTACGGTCATGACGATTTTCGAGCAAAATTTCATTGATTAGTTCGACCTTATCGTCGAATAAGGTAAATCTTCGACGATCCATTGGTACCTTTAAAGGCTTTGTACCATTTGGGTTTCGATAAAACAGAGTCTCCGTAAGTCTTTGCAACACACGAAATTTCTTTCAAAAAACGACATTTGAGACAAACTCTATGTTCTATAATTTTTTCCATTGTAACATTCGTAGACTACCACTGGGGTAGACTGGTTCCAACAGCTGTAATAAATAAACTAGTAGACAGACCGCGCTCATATTTGGCATAGAAATCACGTAAAGTTTAACTAACATACAGAGTGTAGATAAAAGGAAAATAAAATAGATGATGAATTATATCTTACCAAGTGTATAAGCTAAAAATATGAAGATGGAAGCCAAGATAAATGCCCAATAGGGCAATGAAGGAATTTCTGGATGGTCCGTGTCCGAGGCGTAGAAATAGTAATCCATTACCATGAAGAGTACTGTCGTCACCACGGTGAACAAGAATCCCGAAAATGTTAAAAGGTTTGGTGCTACTTGTTTCGGACAATACTGAAAAAAAAACATAGATAATGTTAATTAGATAACCTGGAATGGTAATTTACAAACATTCAATATGATAACGAGAAATGGAACAAGTCAACTCTAAATGAAATACGAGATGTGTATACTGTCACGATACCGAGTACGGACCTGGCTGGAGCGTGCCGACAAAGGCACTAATCTGGACAGTGTTCGAAAAACGTTTCCGACACGAGTTGGCAAGTGAAGAAAAATTCTCTGTACACAAATGATTACTTTTAGTGGTGTGAATAATTTAGTTATTGAAAAATGACTTGTTATTTGTGTGTTATTGGCTAAAAACTTTACAATGCTACCTCGGTCAATAAGTTCCGGACCTAACTACCAGATGACGCCTCAACAAAACATTTATATGATTTTCCGAAAGTGCCAACGTTTAGAAAATTACTGTGAAAATATTAAGTCGTGTAGAAAAAACTAATGCAGAAATGAATCTAGATAGAATGGAATTCCGGTAGAAAGTCACATTATAACAATAATAAAGATTAATTCCATTCAGGTCAATTACATGAAATTGGAAAAGTCAGATACAATAAACTAAAATACATTATAAATAGATATATAAATTATAAATGATTCCCATTTCAGCAAATAGTTATCTCTGATTTCTTATTTTCTAAAATTTACCAAGAAGATTATCATTACAACTTTCCTTTATAAAGGGTCTTACAACAAGAACTTCGTTTTTTAAAACAAAATAAAACAAAAAATTTTCATGACGATAATTCAAATTTTTATTGAATTACAAAAAAAAAAGTTCGGCAATTATGAATGAAAATTGATATCTGGAAAAATGTCCACCACGACCACGCTGACAAAAGTAAAGTCTTCCATAGAAATTTTTAATCACTTTTTGGCAAAATGTCGGGTCTATTTCGACATCATCTGTTTTGAGTTTTAAGCCTGCAATCGATTCGATTGGCTCCGTATAGACTCTGTCCCTAAGATAGCCCCACAAAAAATTCAGTGGTGTTAAATCGGCCCGGTCGAGCAAGCGTTGGTGTTGGCACATTTTGTACCGAGCCCGTCGACTCAAATTTATCCACCAAATTCTTAATAGCGGTCTCAGAAGAACTAGTATGTTGTCCGAAAACATCACGAATTTTACGGAATGTGATTTTAACAGAACCACCATTTTCAAAGTGGGTTTTAATTATTTCAATGCGATTTTCGACCGATTTGAATTCATTGTAACAATTGCCAAAGAATCAACTACGAATATGTCAAAAAACTAACTGTCAATGCTGTCATGTGGTAGGTATGGCCACATTTAAAAAACAAAGTTCTTGTTGAAAGACCCTTTGGAAAAGATTAGAAAGTTTTAGAAGAATTAAATTACTTCGACAATGATACAGGTTGTCTCGTAACTCAACGTCAAGCGGTTACTAGGCGAAATGCTAGGTTATACCAATTTCAAAAATAAAAAAAAATTCTATGTCAATTGGTTAAGTGGTAATAGGTATATTTTTGTAGTCACAAATTTTCCAATTTTGCAGTGATTTTTTTAACGTAATCCTAAATAACCATGTCATTGAATAAAGTCACAAATCCATTGTTAAGTACAATTGTTTTATTTGTATATATTTATATTTATTTTTCTGAATATTCCTTGAAGAAGTAACATTGAAATATAATACGTCTTCTAACAATAAGCTATTTTGCAACAGGAGCATTCCAAATAACAGTAGCTGACCATATAAGGGTCCATAAAACTACAGCATCTAGAATAATTAAAAGTATCTAGAGTCATTGCTGAACTTCTGACCCCAGTTCATATCTATGCCAAGAACAGAGGATGAACGGAATAGAATCAAATCAGAATTTTATTCTATAAGTTCATTTCCGAACGTGATTGGATGTGTAGACTGCACACATATAAAAATACAGTCACCTGGAGGTCCACAAGGTGAGCTTTTCAGAAATAGAAAGGATACTTTTCTCTTAATGTTCAGGTGATTCGTGATCCCGCAGGGATTATTTATTGAGGACAGTGGCTACCCTTGTCGCTCATATTTATTGACTCCATTTCTGAGGCCATCAACTCCTGGTGAGCAAGCGTACAACAGAGCACAGATCAAAACGAGGAATACTGTTGAAAGAACATTTGGTGTCTTGAAGAGACGTTTTCCTTGTTGGTCTGAGATTTTAAAAACTTGTCCTATACAAGGTGATTCCGGAGGAGACCGTCAGATTTAAGGTGAAGTATATACTAGTCAAGGCAGTTTCGAAACAATGTTTGGTTTATGGTTGGGGGCCCTTAATGAGAGTCTATAGGGTGATTTGTCCGATTCGACCGATTTTTCTTTTATTCATAACTTTGGTATGGCTTGATCAATCTTGATGAAATTTTCAGTGTAGAACAATATGATTGTCTTCTTTCAATAATTCCAACACTTTCTCAAAAATACAGGGTGGGAATTATGATAAGTTCAGATTAGGTTTGCAGGTTGAAAGAACACCCTGTACATTCCGTTTTCAAAAATTTTCTACATGCTTCAGATTCTATCATAAGTTTACATTACTGGAGTGTTTTTATTTTTTTTGGTACACATCCAGTTTTCCTAGAAAAATTTTTCAAGGAAGAACAATATCGTTATTACGCTCCAAGGCAGTG
Organism: Micraspis discolor; assembly: GCA_030674115.1. Taxonomy (NCBI): domain Eukaryota; kingdom Metazoa; phylum Arthropoda; class Insecta; order Coleoptera; family Coccinellidae; genus Micraspis; species Micraspis discolor. The sequence goes on along the minus strand of JARTUT010000010.1, from coordinate 505,908 downwards.
GGGATATTCTGAACTAGAATGTAAACCGGTGTCGTCCAATGATACAAAGCTCTTCCTGAGTCCTAAAGTAGTTCTCCCAAATTCGAAATTCATATTTAATCACTCATATTCTGATGTATGAAATCATTTAATCCAGAAAATATCTTTATACCTACCATCTTAAACCAAAAAATCTACAACTTATACAGAATAAACATTCGAAACATATCATGAACGGCAAAACTAAGGATTAACACAAAATTTACATAGAATGTTCGAAATGATTTCCTCCTCTTTGAATACATATTCGAGACCTTTTTATTAAATTTCCAATTGACCTTCTAATGAAGGATTGATTTTGCTTCAAGATATTATATTCCTCGAAAATCCTTTCAACTAGGTGTTCTCTACTTCTAATTTCAACCTTATGAACTCTTGTTTTCAGATATCCCCACACAAAATAGTCTAAAGGGTTCAAATCAGGCGATCTTTGTGGCCAAGCAATAGAGCCTTCACGAACAATCCATCTGTTCGGATAATTTACATCTAGGTGATTTCTTACATTCAATGCAAAGTGAGGTGGTGCTCCGTCATGCTGAAAGTACATAGAGCGGATATGTACATTTTCCAATAGATTTGGTAAAATATTTTCCAAAAAATCTAGGTAAATTTCACCATTTAATCTTTCCGCAAAAATGTGAGGGCCAACTAAATTTCCGTCTACTGTGTTGTGTATTATGACTCTTCTTCAAATGCGGGTTGTCTCTTACCCATTCGTGGGAATCGTGGATATTAAAAATTCCATTCTTAGTGAATAGAATCACCAGCAACCACTGGTCACCAGGAGCATATAAAAGACATTGTTCAGCCTCTTTACTTAATAACTTGGCCTTTTTTTGGAGTATAACGCTCAATTTTTCGTTTCAGAAACTCTAATACCTTTTGAAATCTGCAAATGACAACTAAACGTCATATTTTTCATTAAATTTTTTAAGGAAAACAAACCTGCGAACAGACGCATTTTCTTTCATTTCCAAGCAGCTTTTCAGCATAGACCATTTTGCCCATAGTATTAGGGCTGAATCTAGTTGATAGTTGATTCAAGTAGACCAACAAAACATCGTCAGTTACCCCAATTACATTATTTTTGTTTTGCCACTTTTTGAAGCCGTCGTATTCTCGCTCGTACCTTGAAGCTGATTGCAGGTAATAAACTTGAAGCTACAATGCTGGCTGCCTCAATAATTTCTTTTGGTACATTCATTTTCGCTTTCGCCAAAACAAATGTAAAGAAAAATAAACAGACATGTTCATGGCAACGCTTCCATAGCTTACGACATTTGCGAAAAATTATTGAGATTTTGTTGAAATTTATCTAACCTTTTTACAAATGAGAAACAAATAAAATATAAAACAATACACGCAAGGTAACGAGTTTTACTGGCTCAAGTAGGTAACCGACCCGCCTGCGGCTCGTCAGTTATATCCTCCATTCGCCAGTAAAAATCCTCTTACCTTGCTAGTAATGTTATATACTATTTCAGAAACCGTATTCACAACTTTGAAATTTATGAATGAAACCAAGGATGTGCAAAATATTTATGATTAATTTACATAGTGGAGCCCTCACGTAATAATTGTCATAGGAAATAGTTCTCTCGCGACAAGATTTGAAACGACGTTTCTATTCGAATCAAATTGCCTAATAATGTGTGTTCATAAAATATCAAGTAATTCTAAATTTTTTTATTCAATCTCGCCTCACTCTCGTACTTACATACCTAGAAAACATACCTCGACAACCCAATTCCAGAAAGGGTGCATAACATATATACTCAGAAGTCCCGTATCTTTGCAGCTGTACTGAAAAGAAGAGAACACTTATTAGAATGGGTAATTCAACATATCAGCATAGATCAATGATCTTCATGAAACTGCGTAAAACTCAAAACCTACACATTTTCGAAATTTTTCAATTACCACAGAAATTAATCTTTGAACCTCTTATCTTTGATGTGGACCAAGTATGTGAATAGTTATTTTTTTAAAGGAAATGTCTTAAGCTACGTACTTTGAATCAAGGGCCAAGATACATACCACTTCGAAACATAAAAAAAAATCATACTGTAGCCAAAACTACATATTAGTATCATTATCTACAACATAAGACGGTTGTCATTGCAGCAACAGAGACATGTTTTTTTTGTGAAATATTAAATCTTTCATACTCCATTACTGGAAAGAACCAACCCCAAAAAAATCCTTTAGAAACCCCCAAAATCTAATAATTAATTTTTTTGCGTTATAATTAAATCACTTCATTATATACAGAGTGTCTGTAAATAAATGTGAAGAACTTCGGGAAATGATTTCTCAGTAAAAATTAATGAGGGTAGGTCCTTGCTCTAAAAATATTTCGAAATAGCCTCCTTTTCCAAGTTACTCCCCTCAGTACGGGTCGTAGAATCAGCTGTGTTAAATTATTTTTACCGGTTCTGAGAATAGTAATGAAATTTCACACATTCGATCAACTGCATAGTTAAATAAAATAAACGATAATCCCCAAAAATTACCATTAAAGTGGTGAGAGCTAGTCATGATTGACGAAAGATGTCCCAGAGAATCAAGTGCAACTGTAGACCGGTTTCGGGGAACTGCCCCCCGTCAGCACAGTGTGTCACTGAAATCTTGAAGGAAGCAGACAGTCTTAATAAAAATTGGGACGAACCTTCAAAGTAAGCCCAGAAGAAGCGCCATCTATATCTCTATATCACTGGAATGACAATTCTTCGGCATTATTGTCCCTTTAATTATTTACCGGCTTTTAGGGACTTCAAATTGTTCCTTTTCGTGTATATGATGAATATACAGGGTCTTTCACGAGGAACCTCACCCATATTTATACGGGAAACTACTGAACGTATTTTCATGAAATTCAGCACATAAGTATTTCACGATGCTGATAAAATCTAAAATATTTTCAAGGCATGAGCACCTCCGGTTTTTCCGGAAATGACGTCAACTTCCGTTTTTCAAATTAGAACACCATTTTTTTATTGCAGAAATAGATTCCTTAGAAAATTTCAAGTTATTTTGATGTAACATTTTTCAGTTTTGGTTGGAAAATTCTCTCTGAGCGGGAAAATTCGAAAAAAAAAGAAAATAGAGCTCCGCTGAAACAAGAATAACTTCGAGGTTTTTAGATGGAAAATTTTCATTTTTGGGATTTTTCAAGACGTAAGATTGATGTATCCACTTTAAAAATCGAAATCGCGATTATACAGGGGGTGAAAAAATCGCTTTCAAAGTTGGGGATGACAAAACCGTGAAAAATCAATTTTTTCAAATTAGAACCCCATTTTTTATGGCAGATATTGAATCTACGTTAAAAAATAATGTGAGTGTATGCATCACACCCTTGCCCTAAAGTGGATATTTTCTAAGTTATTCACAAAAAACTGTTTTTCGTCTTGAATTTTCAGCTATTTCTTTTCCCTTCACGCCAAAAAGATGAAATTTTCAGGAACTGTTACTTAAACCATGTTTTATTTTACTACCCTAATATGCAAGAGAAAAAAGTTACAGGTTGTTCCTAAATAGTTGGCGAATTTGGATTAGAATTTGTATCGAAAACCTCTTTATTTCAACTAATCGGCCATCGGTTTTCTCTCCAGTGATAAATAAACAATTCCTTATGAACCATATGCAAAAACTTACCATGTTTTACATTCTTTTTTTTTAATGATAGATATCATTAATAACATCTGCCAAATTCCTCTTTATTCAGTAGCATTGTGTTGTGATAATTCGTATTAAGTTATAAAATCGATCACTATGCCTAATTTTACCAATGAAGATTATTTAAATCTCATTCTACTTCATGGAGAATGACATAAAGTTGTAGATCGACCGATTCTACTGTTCATTGAGAGGTTTCCTGACCGACCCAGATCAACGAGAGATACCATTAACAGAACCATGACAAACTTGAGAAATGTCGGATCTTTCGTTAAGAAAACTATACACAGAGAAAAAAGTGTAGTAGAAGATAGAACAACGAAATAACAGTTCTTGCATATTTTCGTGTGAATCCTCAAAATTCTCTCAAAGATGCTGAGATTGCTCTGGGATTATCTCAATCGAGTGTTTGGAGAATATTAAAAAAAAAACATAAAATGCATAAATTCAATAGGGTACAGCATTTGAAGGATTTCGTCAGGAGAAAAGAGTTTTGCGAAGCTATGATGATTCGATTTCAAGAGAATGAAAACTTTTTGGACTGTATAATTTGGACAGATGAATCTAAATTCACAAAGAATGGTTCTTTCAATAGGAATAACAGTCATTATTGGGATGAAGAGAACAACCACCACTTCAGACAATGGAACTTTCAAGAGACCTGGAGTTTCAATGTTTTTTGCGCCATCAAAAATAATGCAATTCTCGATGTTCACATTTATGATGGGACTTTAACTTGTAAGATAGAACACTACACATGTTTTGCATTATTGACATATTGACTAAAATAATTGAGCCGCTAGTACAGAACCATAATGACTTATGGTATCAACAAGATGGCGCGCCTCCACACAATTCACTCAATGTGTCAAATATCCTATACAGGCTATTTGAAGATCGATGGTTGGCGAACAATAGTCCACATCTTTGGCCACCACGTTCTCCCGATTTAACTCCTTTAGACTATTATGTTTGGGGTAGGATAAAAAAAAATTGTCTACTCAACTCCCCTGACTGATAAAGAGGACTGCATAGAACGAGTCAGAAATGCGTTCGGGTTTGTTTAGATTTTTAGATTCATAGTTTTGAAACTCAATTTGGTTTTTAAACACTTTTGCAGATCTCTTCCTCCCGATGAAATAAGAAGAGCAACGCACGAAGCATTCCTGAGACGTATAAATAAATGTCTAAAAATTAACGGTCAAAACTTTGAGCATCTTCTCTAGTTATAACTGCGAGAGTTTGCCATGGTTCTCCTAATAGTAACTTGAAGTCGGTTTCAAGAAGGGGTGAAAAATCTACAGCATGGTTCAAATAACAGTTTCTGAAAATTTCATCTTTTTGGCGTGAAGGGGAAAAAATAGCTGAAAATTCAAGACGAAAAACAGTTTTTTGTGAATAACTCAGAAAATATCCACTTTAGGGCAAGGGTGTGATGCATACACTCACATTATTTTTTAACGTAGATTCAATATCTGCCATACAAATTTTATGTACTCCCTTTGAGGGGCTGTATCTTAACAAGGGATGCTACAATGAAGTTTCTTTATATGAAAGATCCTATCTTTTTTTCGATGAGGAATCACCTCCTTAAATATTTTACACTTATTTAGTTACACCCTGTATTTCATTATTTGATTATTTTTTTCTGTAGTTTTCTGAATGGTTTAATGTTGTGTAAGAATAAAAATATTCTCTCTTTTATTTTTCATGGCACTGTCTTGTCTAGAATAAGAACCGTCGTACCATAGGTATCGAAAAGGTACTTCAATCACTATGTTTATAGGAGAAGGTTCATCCATAGATCAAAGTTACATAGGAAACTCTCGCGATATTTTGGAACAGATTTCACCACGTCCTCTATCAGCCTGGTAAGAAGTGAAATAAGGCCGAGAGCGGGAAAATCAAAATAATTGAATTTTAAATGTAAAGTAAGCTATATGTTGTTTATATTATATCGAAAATGTTCTGATTTTGTGAATTAATTTTCATTCGGAACGTATGCAATTATAACGTTTAACGCTGTTAGTTCGGGGAATAGTTCAATTTGAATTGGCGAGATAGGAAATTTATCCAAACAACTTTATTTAAAATACGGCGGGCATTAATCGGTTGTCTTCAAATAAACTTATTAATTCTTACCACGTTAAAAGAGGGCGCTGAAACTTGGTTCCAGGTCTTTGCAAGGGAGTTGCTAATTTATACAGTGTGGAACAGCCAAATGGAATAAATTCGATAACGAATAAATGAGAGCGTGTTTGGAAAAACGCAAGGACACGGCGCTTTCTATTTTTAACTGAGCATTTTTTTCAAAAAAAAATAAATAAATAGGGTGCGTCATGTGTCAGTGGCCAATACCCACTTTCTTATTTTAAATGCAAGCCCCTGTATATTATTAATTTTTTGGATTCTTCAGAGAATTCTAGACATAAATCATGTACAATGTCCTATACCTATCTTCAACTGTTTCGGAAATATTAAGCCAGAACGATCTCCTGATCTGTCGCTGTTAGACTACTTTTTGTGGGGATATATCAAAGGTATTGTATACAAAACTGAACCCCTCAACTTAGATGACTTAAAAGACGAATCACGCTTGCGATTAGATCAGTTACACCTGAGATGTTGAGTAATGTTTGAAGACATTTCTATACCAGATTAGCATGATGCCAAGACGTTCGCGGCATTTTGAACATTTACTACATTGACATCAATATTTTTTTGTTTTTTTTTTCAAATTATTAAGAAATAATCAGTATTAATTATTAGGTTTTTAGTGTAATGTAGCGAATTTGTGAAATGAAATAATTTTCTTTTTGTAATGTTAATTTTTGTAAAAAATCTGAAAACACTTAATATTCCGAAACAGTTGAAGATAAGTATAGGACATTGTACATGATTTATGTCTAGAATTTTTTGAAGAATCCAAAAAATTAATAATATATAGGGGCTTTCATTTAAAATAAGAAAGTGGGTATTGGCCACTGTCACATGACGCACCCTATATAATTTAAAAAAAAAATGCTCAGTTAAAAATACAAATCGACGTGTCCAAGCGTTTTTCCAAACACGCTCTCATTTATCCGTTATCGAATTTATTCCATTTGGCTGTTCCACACTGTATGTATTCATCTATGGTTCATCTCCCTCGGATTTCTATAGAGGTCTGATTAGACCTGATTCCGAAGAATTATCGTATTTTGTCATTTGGACATGAAGATATGGGGTATTTCAAAGGACAAGAGCTTACCGAAATATCGATATTAGAAAAGGTTTTCTATGGAGTATACGGAGTTTTTAAGAGAAGGGCATTCGAACAAAACTGAACGAAAACTGTGAGTGGATATTTTTAATTTGAGATATAGGTTTGTTTAGTCATTCTGGCGGTTATTTTAGTATCACTCATCACACACCTTTTAAGGTACGGGAAAAGACTTCAAAACAAGCGAGCAAAAACTCCTTGACTCTCTTTCTTATCCCACGCGAAACGTTTTCGAACATTCTGAAAGTCTATGGATATATATATATATAAAGCTGACAAAGGAAATGTCACAGTCATAATGGATAAATCTGATTATTTAAAGAAATCGATTGAAATATTATCTGATATTAAACATTATAAAATTTTACCTAGAGATCCCACCTCAACTTTTCAACAAAAATCTAATAAAATCATCTCAGAATTAAAGAAATCTAAAAAATATCATCAGAGCTCGCCAAAAATTAACCATTTATAACCAAACTTCTCCAAAATTTTATGGTCTCCCCAAAATACATAAGGATACCATCCCTTTAAGACCGATTATTTCTTCAATCAATGCTCCAAATAGTAAAATATCTAATTATTTAAATGACATTCTCACTAAATCATATAATAAAAACAATTCATATTATACAGAAGATAGCTTCACATTTTCTAAATTCATTAATAATTATAAACTTCCGAAAACTATGTTTTAATAAGTTTAGATGTCATTTCACTTTTTAGTAATATTCCAATCGATTTAATCAAAAATAGCATATCTAAACATTGGTCAAAGATCTCACAACACACAAATTTATCAAAATCCAAATTTTTAGAAATACTTAACTTTATCTTCGAATCAACTTATTTTCAATTTGAAGGAAAATATTATAAACAAATATTAGGTACTCCAATGGGAGCGACTATATCTCCTATACTTTCCCAATATGTGATGGACGATCTTTTAGATTCAATTACAAAAAACTTCACTTTCACCTTCCATTTTTAAAAAAATATGTAGATGATATTATAACTGCTATACCTTTAAATATGCTAGATAACATTTTAAAAATTTTCAATACATATAATAGCAACATTCAATTCACCTTGGAAAAAGAAAAAAACAATAGCATCCCCTTTTTAGATACTAAATTGATTAGAAGTGAAGATAATAAAATTAAAGTTGATTGGTACACAAAACCTACATTTTCTGGTAGATATATTAATTTTCACTCCTTTCAAAATATAAAAGTAAAAATTAACCTAATTTTGGCTTTACGTGACAGAATCAAAAATTTGTCATAAAGATTTCATTCAAAAAATTTAAAAAAACTCAAAGATATTTTATTAATGAATTCATACCCACCAAAATTCATAAATAAATTTATTTACAATTCCATAAATATAAGATCAAATTTTAATTCAAATCTAATAGAAAACGAACAAATGAATTCAATCAGAAATCAAATCAACACGCAAAATCCACAACAACCTTCATTTTATTTCCCTCTACCTTTTTCCCTGAAATAACACCAAAATTAAAAAGATTTTTTCCAACAATTTTTCTATTAGAATTTCTGACAAAAATGTTATCAGCATTAATAAAATTTTTCAAAACTAAAAGATCGAGATTCTATAACAAAAAAATCAGATGTGATATATAAAATAAATTGCTCAAGTTGTAATCTAAATTATATAGGTCAAACTTCAACCGTTTTACAAGAAAGAATAAATAGACATAAAAGTGACTGTAGATTAAATAAAAAATCATGCGCTCTCTCGGAACATTTTTCAACAACTTCACATGATATTGATTTTAATAACATCAAAATTCTTAATAACGAAAAAAACAGTCACAAAAGAAATTTCTTAGAGATGGTTGAAATTTATCTAGAAAATAATTCAATGAACAAAAGGAAAGATATAGAAAATTTAAGTGTTATTTACTCCCATATTCTATTAACTATAAAATTACAGTCAAATCTACCATAAATCAAATTTTACCTTTTCGCATTTTCCTATTTTCATTGAATCCTTTTCAATAAATTACTATTTTAAAAAATAACAATAATATTCTTTGAACAAATCAAATTCTATGTGGAATGATCACAATAATAATAATATTTTACATCCAGATATCAAAGATCAAATTTTGACAAATGCCAATGAATTTATTCAAAATTGTGAAGATGAACCTTTGTAAACACTAATTCTATCTGTAAGTTTTTACACAATGTCTGTACCATTAAACAATGTATGTATTTTAGCCCTGAAGAAGGAACCAATAAAGTTCCGAAAGCTTGGTTAATAGAAAACCGTGTTTCAATGAACTAGTGACCGCAATCCCAAGAAAATATATTCATTCATATATATATATATATATATATATATTTATCTCTTTCAAATTTTGTATTTTTGATATTCAGTTCTTTTTTCTGCTTTTGTCTTTTTATTTCCAGATTCGATGTGGGCACCTTGAAGAAGTCTCTGTTTCCATCAATAGAAGATCACTCTTGAAGAAAGAAATCCCAAATATATTTCAGCTTATTTTTGTACTTTCACACTTAGGCGGGGAGCCAGGGTTTTTTTACGGGGGTTTTTTCCCTAGGCTTTTATGTGATACGCCGAATTGTATGACACCCCGTCACTAACCCCTGATCTGTATGCTTTATTGTTTGCTAACGAAATATTGTAAGCCAAAAGTTCAAAAGAATATATATATATGGACATAATTTCTATTCTAAATATTTAGGAGTTCAATTAGATTCATCTCCCAATTACAAGGCTCATTTAGATGATCTGAGCCTAAAACTGAAAACTGGATATAATAATCCTCAGAAATTAGCTGGATCATCTTGGGGTGCTGATGCTTCCACTATTCGCACAGCATCTCTAGCCCTAATCTTTTCTGCAGTGTAGTATTGTTGCTCTGTTTGGTTTAATAGTGCACATACACAAAAAATCGATGCACAATTGAATACATCCATGAGAATAATTACTGGCACCATAAGATCTACACCGGTTAATTGGTTACCAGTTTTGTCTAATATTGTCCCTCCCCATATTCGCAGACAGACTGCAGCTGTGAAATCTTGGAACAAATATCATTCGTTTACTTACTTATTTCACACATTCCACAAAATAGAATTCGCACATTGAAGTCAACGAAACCATTATGGTATAATACCTTGTTCAATATGAACGTTAGTAATCTATATAATAAAGTAATAAAGAATAATGGAAGATTGACTGGAACTCTCATGTTCTGATCCTTCGTAAAAAATTCCGGGTTTTGATCTTTCAAGAAATATTTGGACAGTTCTTAAGCGTTTGAGAAGAGGACATGGTCGTACCAATAGCACGCTATTCTCACTTCCAAGCGCAAGTTGTGAATGTGGATATGCAGAAGAAACAATACCTCATCTCATCAATAGTTGTCCCATATATAAAATTTAAGACGGTTTTAGGGCATGATATTTCCGATTCTTTCTTGGAATGGGTTGTACTTTCAAACAGATTTGATATGTATTTTTTGTATTCGTTTTTTTTTCTGCTTTTGTCTTTTTATTTTCAGATTCGATGTGGGCAACTTGAAGGAGTTTCTCAAATATATTTCAGCTCATTTTTGTACACACAACACTCATGCGGGGAGCCAGGGTTTTTTCCCTAGGCTGTCTAGTCATACGCCGATTTGTATGGCACCCCGTCACTAACCCCTGCTAACACTATACGTTCTATTGTTTACCAACCAAAAAATTGTAGGCCAAAAGTTCAAGAGAATATATATATCAGATTTTTTATTTTTGAAGCTCCAACAGCCACAGGTACCTTGCCAGCAGGTGTATTACTTTGTTCAATTGGTTCAAAAATTACGAAAACACTTTTTTCTTAGAATTTCCACAAAATACAACTTATGCTAATGTACCCATACCACTATGAGTTCAACAAAATAATTCAAAATCCTTGACATCAATGTAATCAAAGCATTGTATACTGAGAAATGAATTACTCTATTAACGATGCAATGCATTAATAAAATTGGTAATTCTTCTAAATTGATGTCAACCTTATATTCATGAAATTAATGACTGCCCTATACAGGGTGTTCCTAAATTAAACGTACAAACGAAAAAGGGAGATTCCTTAAGTGATTTTAAGAAATAAAAGTCCCATAAACATGGGGTCGCAAACGTTACGTTTTCGAGATACAGAGTGTTGAAGTTAGAATTTTTTAGAGTTTTTTTCTCATAGTATCTACACTTCACAAGATATTCAACTGAAATTTGGCATGATATTACATTTGAGAGTTCTCACCACATGACATGGCAATTTCGATAGAAGATCTACAGGGTGATATCTTTTCTGGAACACTGCCACCTGTTTTTCTGCAGAACTCCTTTTTGGTGAGCAACTGTTAATTTAAAAAAATGTGAATAGAAGCTTTGTTCTTATAATAAACTTTTCGCTCTCTTGTAGTTTTGTCGTATCTACCAACGATTTCGAGAAGAAAAATTTTGAACGATTCTCTCGAAATCCTCGTGAAAATCCAAATTATGATGGGAAGGCCGGGTGCCTCGAGGCAAGCCTTCGAATTTTCCGTTGGGAAAAATTTTTTTTTTAATACCTTTTACCTCATAAGATATCTGTTGTATTTAAACGAAAATTTGAACAGGTATGCTCGTTTTTGATATCATACGTACTCTCAAATCTCCTTGTCGTAACTTTCTTCCAACGGATTCTCAATTTTTCATTTACTTAAGGCAAGCAATCACAGAAGTTGAAGTTAATGAATTACGTTGCATTTACGTTCCGTGTCGGCTAAGGGCTCCTTGAAACTTTGGGGCGGCTTTTTTTTAGCCCCAAATTTAAAGAAAAAGTTCTTAATTATTCGTCCTAAAATACGAATTCTTCGTAAAATCGGAAAAAAAAAATGCTAAAGAGTCCATCAGAAACAGTATAAGAGGGAAAAAAAAGCGACAATTGACGTGTATGGAAATTTGATAGGATTGAATGAAAACTAACAAATAACCGCTTCAAAATGCTGCCGATCTCGAACCAAAGACTTCTTTTATCAAGTGTATCATTGCCGGATATTTTGAGTGTAGATCAATCACCAAATGTTATACAATATCCCAAGAATACCAATCTGTTTAACTGTATACAGGGTGGCCATTTGAAAACGAAACAGACGAGATTACAGACGAAATAAATTTTTTCGATAGAAATGCTCGGACTGGTCGATTTCTGTTTCGAGGGGGACTACTTAAGATGTAGGTTACGGACGCATAGCGCTTTAACCCTTGCTACTGCAACCCTCACCCCCAAATTTTGAATAGGGAAGATGGGGTGAGTGATACCTCATTTGAAAGGTATTTTTATACTGATTTCAGCACAGTGATAGTATACAACCGTTGTTGCTAATAACCTGAATGGTTGATGCAACATTTGTATTTTGTAAATAAAAAAACACTGCCGATCTGACCGGTAAGTATCGATAACATCAGTAAGTGTTGAAATTTTATAGGATCGAATGTTAGTATAGACTTGGATCTTCAAAACGAAAAATATAAATAAAAACGATGCTCAAATGAGTTTATTATGGCTGTATTTTTGATTCTGTAATGTTTTATGTTTCATTACGATTGCTGATCTGGTTATTGCTAATAACTACCTACCAGCCGAAGTTCTGAGACTTGAAAATAATAAATCGGATGTTACAACTGGATTTCGTTTTTCAATTACTTTCCTTGATGTCAATATTTCCTACATGGACTAAGTAACGCTGAAGGCATGAATCGATGAATTGGCTGGAGCTTGTTATGAATGATAACTACACCCCTGTGCTTATCTGACTCACAGGTCGAGACTGTAAGGCATTCTCCCTTTTTGATGAATACATCAATAGTATATTTTGGATGTTGATGAAAACATGGAAAAATTAAAAGAATAAAGTATGCTTTGCGATATCGACTACGTTATATAAGTCTTTTAAGGGGTAACGAAGGTGTTCAAAAGGATACCTTCTTCATACCTACCTAAACATTGTATGTTAGTAATAATACTGAAAACATCATATTGAATTTAGCACTATTATGATCAGAAAGTCTGACATTAATCATCAGAAGCAGTGTGTACTCAAAATGAATTGATATGATTAAAACTTTCCACACTAGGTTATAACTCTAATGAAATTAGGGGAATTGTTCTGTTACTAACCTTATATTTGTCAAAACCAGCCAACTTTTCGCTGTCCAAGTATTCATAATCAAAGTTAATCATTTTGAGAATGTTTATTATCAATGAAATTCTGCACAAGAATTACTATATTCACTACAAAACGATGAGATTTAGGTATGGTTAGATCATCATTCAAATACACCGGAATGTCTTCATTGATTAGTGGATGATTCCTGCATATACGATCAGCACTGTTGTTTCCATGTCAAAATTAGTTTATTTGTACATCAATTCAATTTCTTATTAACACAAAAGTGGTTTTACTTTTTCCGGCACGAAAAAACACTAACGAGCACAAATTGAAGAAGACAGCTGTGCGGACTATGCCGCTTAAAGCAAAGCGTATATTGAATTGACAGAATCACTCATGCGGTGTTGTCGGATCTGAATTACAATGGTAGCTTTTCATACGGATGAGGATAACAATGATCCCTGACCCCGATCATCCGATGTATATCCCGAAGACATAGAATTGATGTTTTTGAAAATCAATTAATCTTATAGATAACGATTCGGAAATGGAGATATGGTAGTTTAACACTATTCAGAAATCCCATTGGTATTGGTGAGATAAAACTGGAATTTTAACATGATATGATGCGGAAGAAGTCCATCATTTGATACATACTTATCACAATATACCAGCGAGCTTTCTCTTTTAAACTGAATTGACGTTAATAATTTTATTATTTAAGTTTTTTATAGTAGTGCAAATGCCCACATAGAATGAATATTTTCAAAGTATAACAAGTAAAATGAATTAATCCTTGATAGAAATATATAAATTAATACTTCTGACCGGATGTTGAGTCAAAAGAAATATGATATGATATATTTATCGCAATTGACTATTTCAAATCAAACTATGTTGGTGAATATGAACTTAAATTTATTCTGCAATTTGAAGAAGTATTCATTGAAAACAAACAATTCTAAAGTTATACTCAAGTTAATATAGTTAGTTACCATGCCATTCCAATAATCAACAAAATAGAGGATTTATTCAACCACAAAAGATAACGTTACATTAATTGATAACAAATCTATGAATTCAAGGTTTTTAGGATTCTTGAATGTTTGATAGGATGAAATTTCTAGCAATTTAAATTCGGAGAATGATTATTAGTGTAAATACTCAGTAGAAGTTTAAGAAAAATAGTTGGAATTTATTAATTCGATTCTTATAATTCATAAATCAAAAGAAATTCTTGAAGAACTGGCAGCAGTGCGCGAAAGCAGTGAACTCTATTGGTTTTATATCAATAACTATGAAAAACGAAGCAGAAAACTACGAAGCGTGCTTAAATTACCATATTATAATATTTAATTGCTCCTTTGATTCCATAGACAGAAGTAATTAATGTAAAATATTTGTTTATAATCATTGTGAATATAATTTCAAAAGTTGGCAGATTTATTAGTTTCCGTTCAGATTTATGAGGGTAGCGAAAGGAGGAATCTATCCGTATAAAAAAGTGTGAATCAAAATTGCATCAATATAGATGTCGCTTGTTCTGTAGTTTTACTAAAGGTCGATCAAACTGTAGGATGAAAATTTATCTGAAAACTGAATGATCTAACAATTGTCCGCATACATTTCTCCATTATTACAATGTATTTCTATCATGCTTCGGCCTTATGAAATTTTTTGAAATGTAATAATCTCCTACGAATGAGAGCTATCGACAACAATCTGAGGCCCCCCGGCGTTGCTGAAACGCCAAGCACAATATCAGTAAATATACTCGTATTAGTAGATTATAGAGGGAAATATGTATTGGTATGATTTTCTTCATAAACATGAATTTATGTTCTAAAATTGCAGGAGACATTTATTTAATTCCTAATTGATTCATTTTCTTCAACTAGAAAGCTTTAATACAAGCTTTGGACAGCAATAAAAAATGCTAATTTAGGTATACCAAAAAATCTATCAGAAATGAGCCTGGGTAGGATCATAAAATTTAAGCATAGTTATTAGGACTCGACTCAACATTACATGAATCTAATCAACGAATGTCAACAAGATCGTTAGGCATTCATTTACTTACGTAATTTGCGTCTTCTGATGTCATTTGGATCTGAAAAGGAGTTTTATATAAGGATAAATTTTGATGTTTATTAGAATTTTCGTGTGAAATATGAAATATTTATTTATGAAACTGAAAAATCGGTAGATTTTAACCGCTTTTCGGTGTAGGACTCTGAATCGGCAAAAATACCGATAAATAGGTAGCATCGGCAACACCGAGGTAACCCGAAGATACCAGCGACATCTATATGATGCAATTTCGATGGATACTGTTTGATTAGCTGTTTCATTAATGTGATACCCAAAGATATTGTATAATATTATATTGTTATTCAATATCTTTGGTGATACCTCCTTTCTCTAACCTCTATAGTACAGATGTCTACTACAGTGTCTGACAACTTTTAGCATTTTAGCGCCATCTGCAGGTTAGGTACCGTACTGACCAACTTAATATGCCAGAAAACTGACATTTTTCTTTTTGGCAAATTTGACTTTATTAAAGAAATCTGTATCAGTGACCTGATTGCCAAATAATTTACTTTACGAATTGATTAAAACAAAGGCAGTGATTGAAGGAATGATCATTGAAATATTTTCAAGTCTCTACAACTGTTTTGCATCAAATGGCACGCCTAGTGTATAATTAATTAGTTATTTCATTTGAAGAAAATTCCAGTAATATGCCCTAAGTAAGGCAAAAACTCAATAGTTTTCGAGTTATTGGGATTTATTTGAAATAATATTTTCCGAAAGAAATAGGCTAGACTAGGTTAAATGTCTAAATATCTCGGTCAAATCTCTTAAAGGGCCAAATCCATTCAATGGTTCATGAGTTACGAGCATCTGACTATTGATTACTTTTATAACTTTTAGAATATCCATAGATTCAAGTTGTTACCTCGTAAGATATCCGACGTGTTCAAACAAAAATTTGTGCATGAATGGACGTTATTGATATGTCACATATTCTCAAATTTCATTCTCGTAGCTTCCAGCCACCAGAAGATATAAATATTATTCATTTACTACAGGGCAAGTGAAGGTCAATTAATCACGTTTACAGTTACGCTCAGTGTAGACTCTTGGCACATTGTATCCTTGGGGAGAAGGAAGAAAGCGAAGCTTCAGGAAATTTCCGACCTCATTCGCTTGAAATTTATTGGAAAATCCCCAAATTATTCTTCTGAAAATACGATTTTTTTTTTAGGTAAATTGGAAAAATGAAAAAGGCCGTCAGAAATTTCAATTTTTAATGCTTACACATGTATGTTTCCGCTTGACATCGGTGGGACTCATCAATTAAAAAAAAATATTAATCAATTTAGCAAAGTACTGATGAAGTAGGCTTTAAAGAGGAGAATTTGAGCTTCGAACAAATCTTAAGGAAAACTATGAGTAGTTATTTTTAATTTTAGCTATAGGTTTTTTCATTGATCGTGGCGTTTGTATTAGTATCACATTGTTCCAGAATACGGGACAAGACTAGAAGAATCGCACCAAAGCTTCTGACCTCATGCCAGTGCTTTTATAACTTTTTTGTTCATAGAATAAACTGAAAGAATAGAAAATGTGAGTTCTAATTGACATTTTTTGTTTATACCGCAAATTGTCTTGTGACGTCTTTAACGAATTCAAAATTTTCTTTGCAAATATTGAAAAAAAATCGGGGTCCTGCACTTCAGCATTTATTTTCACATGAATTGTTGAATATTGTTCGTTCGCTTGATCAGATCCAGGAAGAATTATTCATCAACAAAGTAATGCAGAGATTGACTGAAAATTATGCATAAAATCTTTTATCGTATAACCCCTCTTTTTCACAATTTTTAACTCATCATTCTTAGATTTCTTTCATAACCAAGGGATAGGCTCCTAACAATAATAATCATTATCAAAAAACTTAAATTATGGATAATACTGTTTGGAATGTTTCTTTATTATATACCCAAATTTTATTTACACGATGATAATTTGCATTGGCACAGTTTGAAAAAAATATATCTTATATCAATTAGAATAATTACAATAAGAAAACAATACAATAAAATACTTAACAAAGTCTCAAAAACAAACTAGACGACGCAATTGAAAATTTATCCCAATCAGCGTAATCAGATCACAAAAAACACAGATTTACTGAACGGTCACTTTTTGTCTTCTAATTTAGCTTTATCTAAAGTTGACGTCACTAACATTTGTTGTCCTTGTTGTGTGTTTTGGTTTGGGAACACTTTATCTAAATGTTTCAACGACTCACTCAGAAAGTTCTGTATGGCCGTTAGTGCGGCTACAATTGCAGGGCTGCCAAATCCGTGGCTAATTAGAGAAAAATGGGTCAAATGTCTCTGAATAGAAGGATCTAGGATGATTTGTGGTCGGGTATTGCACAGTGGCGACCTATCTTGGTTGAGGAGATCCATTAGCTCTTTTGTTATCTGTTTGGTAGCTTGTAACAGCTCCTTTCTTCTAGGTGTTTCCCCGTGTTGTCGTAGAAGATATTCCGCTACTTGTCTGGAAGGAAATTCCGTTTCGCAAACATAACCGAAGTCTCTTGCTAAGTGGATGGCCTCTCCTTCAACCAGCGACGTCAATAAGGTCACGTTCGCAGCTTTTCTCCTTCCAGCAGGTAGATTCAAACCAATTTTTTCCAACTTCTCCCTCAAAATCCTACCTCCGTTCTTGCTTTTTGCTCTTCGCAAAACACCCCCAAGCAACGAAGCATTCAAACATTCTGGAGGAGAGAGCCGTCGCTGTACTTCCCCAACTGTTACTTTGTACTTTGATGTCGATGACAAGAGTGAAAGGCGACCTGGTACAGAACAGAAGACGTCGCTAGGAGATACCATTCCACCTACACCATGTTCCTTACCTCCTTTCATACCTGTAACAAAGTGATACTTTTAGCATATCTATAAAGATTATTAAGTTCCGAGTTAATCGAACCAGCAACAGACGGCGCTTATGAATTTTAAGGCAATTATCTTAAAAAATATTTTATTTAAGAAAAATGAAAATTTACCCTTAAATATAATACCAGAATGCAACAATACCGATTCATTATTCTTTGTTATCGAGGGGTGAGTTATGCGATACTGATGATCCCAAATACGGGCGAATCAAGTATATCGGTACCTTCTCTCTATGCCAACATGAACTTGGTGGTTTTAGTTCTATGTACTTCTTATAGTACGAAGTATATCAGAAAATGTTCCCATTCGCACAAAATGGAAAATTTAAAAAAATCACCATATATAGAAAACCAACAAATAAAAACCTTCCATCATCTTAACAATAAATTGGCATAGTGAAATGTTAAGGACTAAGGAATATATGTATATAACAATAAATATTTGATGCTGTACGTACTGAACAATATAAAATTGAAGAAATGAATCATAACATCATGAAATCAATACTAATGGCTATCCCAAGATATTGGAAAGAGTGAACAAATAATACGAACCATGAAAATCGTCATTCCTTAAGTCACAAGCTTATAAACAAAATTTGAAAGCATAGATGTGAGGCCAGATGGCTTTTTTAAAACTACTCGCGAGTAATTATTCAAATATTAAAAAGCACATCTCCCCAATATTGTTTGGCTCTCTCCGGTTTCGAACCGAACACCTTTACAGAAAGAGCCAAGGCGCATAACCGCTACACTAATCCAGATAGTTGATAATTATGGGACTTTTTTCTTCAGATCTGGAAAGAAATTATCTGAATAACGAAAGATCATATCTCCGAAATTATAGTTCGTCGGGAATAAAAATGGTATCAATGGGTTTGTATGATAGAACTGCATCAAAAAAGAAATTTTTTTCGTGAAAAGTAATTTGAAAAAATTTTTTTTCACCACTCTGAAACGACTGAGCCGATTTGGCCGAACAACAAACTCGTCTTAGATATTCCTTCCTCAGACCTATCATGAAAATTTCAGCCCTCTAGCAAATAATGTTAGGACGTAATCGTACCTACTGACGGACGGACACAATCGATTTTGACCATGGATTCTTCATCAGTGAATCCATACAAAACTATTGATATCAATATCTCAATTTCACCCAAATATTCGAAAAATACAGACATTTGGCTAGATCTATAAGCGCTCTGGTCAGGTGAATAAGAGTGCCAAAAAGAAGAAACGCACTGACGTGAGGTCAGGAACTTTTACGCTCTTGTTCTAAAGTCACGGACTCTGAAATAGTGTGATACTAAAACAACCACCCCAACGAATGTGAAAAAATCAATAGACCCAAACCATAAACTTTCGAACTTTCAAGACGATCATAGATCGATGACAGACCTCTCAAAACATCTAAAAAATTAAGAATACTCATACCTTCTAACAGATTGATGGTACGATGCCTGGATGACATTCCAAATTTTGTATATCTTTGATGTATATCTTATGAGATATCAAGAATTAAATTAACAGTTTCGGAAATATTTTGACAATTTTCTAGGGTGACAATTTCCACGAAAATTGGGCAAACCTATTCGTTCCAATCTCATTCAAATTTCTTCTGAGCAATAAATTGATCGGATGGATAATCAGATTCAGATTTCAGTCACTCATAGCTGCTGAACCATTCGGAGGATTTCGCCCAATAACGATCTTAGATGGGAAAACTCTAGCTCATCTCCTTAAGTTGATTATATAAGAGATTATACGGCCTGACATACTCAAGATAGATCCTCATCAGGAAGTCAAACCCAATCGATTGAGACCTGATAATAAAAGAATTGCATACCTACATCAATTACAATGTCCGTACGAAAGATTTTATATCGAATAAACTTTCAAATTCGAAGAAAAGAACTTTAGAATCTCTTTCAAGTGTGGGACGGTGGAGATTTAAGCCAGTACAACATTTTATAAATGATGAATATCAAATAAAATCATCATCATCATCAATAGAATAGCCGGAAGTATGAAAGCACAGTGTTCGATCTAACCTGCTGAAGAGTTCTTAATATGATAAGAGAAAAATGTCATTTGATTTACAAGTTCTCTCAATTTTGACATTAAAAGAAATTTAAAAAATTTCCAAACATTTTTTGCTTTTTCCGAAACAAATTAACCTTGAGAACTGTAGGACATATCTATCGAATTCTGTAGGAAGAACATCAATGGTACATACTCGAGTTTCATCATCGAAAATATGTCATCCTCTGCAATAATAACTTTATTCTGATTACTCTTACTACAATAGGTAAAGAAGCGTTGGATTTTTATCATTTAGATGTCCTCGAGAATATACAAGAAGGATTTGTAACCTTTTCAGAATAAGCAAAATACCAACATTCAGATAATTCTCAAGAAATAATTAAAAACCTGTTCACACTCATGGATTTTTTCAATATTTTTACAAGACTAGTTTAAAAGTAGCGGAAATTTACCATGTACAATAATTCAACCAACCCTTAAAAGTCCTCTGGAGTTTTTCGCAAGGTTCTGGGATGTATTCATTCATGTCAGACGTAAGAAGTCTCGAATAACGAAATTGTTTCCAGCAGAGACAAAATACATTGTTTAGTTTGCCATATACAGCTGTCAGTGAAATGTGAAATGAGAGACCTAATTTTAAACACCTCATGGGGCGTAACAAAACAGATGTATAAAGTAACTCCCCTCTTTTTGCAACTTCAAAAGTTAACCACCCTTTCGAATAAATCATTAGTTATTTTTTAAGGGTAGGTAGGAAAAATAACTCATTGAATATCGATTCATCGAAGTTCAAATTGAAGATAATTATTTTGAAGAATCACCATGCAAGAGTACGTTTCTTGGAGAACTATATTTCAGTTTTTCGAGTATTGAGCGTAACTTATACAGGGTGTCTCACGAGGGCCCATTCCTGATAATCTAGATCGCACATATCTTACAGGTGGCTCAAAATCGCTACCAAATATGAACTTCTAAAATAACTCAAAAACAAGATTTTCAAATGAGAACCATAATTTATTTTATATTCATTGGAATTTATGTTAAAATATGGGGTACCTTCGATAAGGCTTCCCTAATCTGATAAATATGAAATTAAATAGTGGTTTCAATTTGAAAATCTTGACGTTTGAACTGTTTAACAAATTTCAATTTGGATTGCGTCCACCTGTATGATATGTTACTCAGTTTGGAGGTTCATTAAGAAATTTCAAGTTCAATATTTAATAATCCAAATACAAATTCTTAGATATTTGGCTCTTTATTACCTTATTCGACCGTCCACTTTTTCAGAAAACAACTTATAGCTTAGAAACCATTCAATATGGGCATAGGGTACTCTTAATGAAATCATCCCAGAATTTACTGGAGAATTAAAAAATATATAAATATTTGGAAGGATGAAGTTGCTGTGTACTTGATGCGTAACTGGAAATACCTTGAAAGTGAATACATTTTAATGTGATATCCTGTCAAACTCCTATTTCATAATTTTCAAATTCGATCAAGCAGTTTAGGAGATGAGTCCAACTGAGGAAGTATAAAAAACCAACACATAATACTCAATATCTACATTTTAATTCCAACCATCAACAAAATACTAATTTGGGAGTGGTGAAATGTTGATATGAAAAGCAACAAATATATGCTCAACCTACCAAGATGAAAATGAGGAAATAAATAACATCACGAAAACACTCAGAGCTAATGACTATCCCAAAAAGATACTGGAGAGAGCAAAATAAATAAGACAAAATCAGCTTGTACCATTATGTGGTACAAGTAGATATGGGACAAACCATAAAAACCGTTAAAAAAGCAAGGATTATCAGAAAATATGAGAAGAATTGGAAATAAATACTACATAATAAACGAATTCAAGATACAAGATACTATCAGGTCACATCTAAGAAAAATTCAACCTGATAATGAGAATCAAAGATGGAAGAATTACATATATGAGTTACTATGCGTATGTGGAAGATCTTATATCGGAGAATAAAGAACATAAGAAGTTTTCTCGAATGAATCTAAATAGGTCTATCATACTGTGAATGAGAATTACCAGATAAAATGGAGCGATATATTTATCATATGCAAAGAAGAGAAACCTACAAGAACAAAAGGCAAGGAAGCAGTATTTATGAAAATCGCTTCTGATCTCATATGGGCAACATCCATTGAGTTACCGGAAGTTTGGAGGCAGAAGTAACTTGAAGAAGTCCTTAAACCACAGATAAGTACAAATTTGATCTAGTTCCAGAGTTATAGTATGTCTATCTTGAAACTAAATGAAAATTGAAGACATCAGTTTTCTGCCCGTTAGTAGCAAGAACAAAAAGAGATGGAGATGGAGATTATCACCCAACTAAAAATTCAAACCGAAGATCGCCGTGAAACACTTTGTACTTCTATTACCAAGAAAATGACCTTTTTTGAGTAGAAAATATGAACAAATCACTAATTGATTGGACAAAAATTTCGAATTTACCTACCAAATTCAAGCTCTCTAAAACAAATTTATAGAAATGACTTATCATTGCTGATTGGTATTGAAGAAATAAATATCTTTGAATTCAAGCCATACATTGTGGAGCAGTCGGAAGGAATAAATTGAGACGTGTAGGGAAACGAACGATAGGATAAATAATCAAAAATATATTGGGCGTGTCAACTAATTATGTTAGATGCAAGTCAGTTTATATTATTTATTTCTCGGATTAGTGGGAGGATTCTAGTCATCATTTATTCACAATGCCTCCTACCTGTCTTCACCTATTTCGGAAATGTTGAGTACTTTGAGATTTAACAGTGAAGGATAAATGGACTTTTTCCACAAATCCACTACATTAAACTTAAACCTTTATTCATTTAGCTCTCGATGTTGAGAAAGTAAACAAAAACTTATGAAATAAAATAAAATTGGCGACTTATCGGTGACATGAAAGTCTCTTCAAGTTACAGCGAACAATTGACCTCCAAACTCTCTTGATGAATAAAAATATCTATAAAAATTGTTATTTCCTGAGTTCACGATCTATGAACCCTATCATTTCTTTCATGGAAGGTTTACCGGAAAAAATGAGAACAACAGAAAAAAAGATATAAAAACAGAATTTGAGACACAGAACACTATCAGGTCCAACCTAACGAAAGGTAAACCTGAAAATGAAAACCTAACAACGGAGAATTGCATATATGAAATATCATGCTAGTGTAGAACATTTGATATCGAAAAAAGCCCTTTAAAAGTCCGAATAAAAGAACATAGGAAGCTTTTTCAAAATGCAAGACACAGATAGATACATGTAAATCCAACATCGCATAGGATGGAATGAAGCATCAAAAATATCTAAAGAGGAAATAATCGAAAAAAGGATGGTGACTCATTTTGTTTAATTTCTGAAATTTTGTCGATCTTTGCATTTGATAAAACTTCAAAAATTATCAAAACGATAGCCCAAACAGACCAAATAATCATTCGACAATCATTTGTAATTCATAAAGGGTAGAACTGATTTCCGAAAATATGAAGTGAAATTAAAATTAATGATTTGAAATTAAGAAATAGAAAATTTCAAGCAAGAACTTGATACATATAATAAAGACCCTGTTTATGAATACTTTATTGATAGTCCAAATTAAAATGAGTTCCATCTCAAATAAACGGTTCACGTGAGAGTTATAACCTGAAATCAAACTGATAAATTCTGAAATACAATTTCGATTTTCTGAATTCCAACTCACTATGCTGAAATCCAATTTTGTTTTCCTGATCATTTCATATTGACCGAATAACATTTTTTTCCTGAAGTACACATTTCTACCTTGATTTAAGTGATTTCCTGAATTACCAGACACACATTTTTTGGACGATAGTTAGAAAGAAGATATTTAATCAAATACACACCTTTCAAAAGAGGAATTTCTGATATGAAACCCGAATTATCGTCAATTCCGCCCTGAGCTTCATCCACTGCTTGACCAAGGGCCTGATGAAGAGAAAGAGCATCATCGTGGGGCCGTTGTGACACACTGACAGAATAATCAGCTCGCCCACCTCCAGGTCCTGAACTATATGGGAAACCACCTCCGTGTCCAAGTTGACTCTGAAAAATAAATCATCAAATTAACACCGAACCACAACAAGAAATAGTTTTGGTACTTTCATATACGAGAGCCCGTCAATAAGTAAACAGAAAAACTGCAATAAAAATCGTAATAATGCATATATTTCAATCAAATTACCGTCACTTATCGACATAATCCTTCACTATACTTATATACTTTTCTCATCGCTATACCATCTTCTGTATTTCTTTGGCATAGAAGTATTAAGTTTGCTATCGGAGCCACAAAAGGATGTTTCATGACGCCTCCCAAACCATGCTCTGCCGTTTAGATTCCACGTCTTATCACTGGTTATATTACTTTGTGAAAAAACTCATCCTCTTCGTCGAACCGTTATTCAAGTTTCGAACAGATTTTTAACCGATTTTTTAAGAGAAATGTCGACACCAATTTAGGAATCTATTTGGAGCATGTTTTTTGAAAATTTAACGTTTCATTAATAATTTTATGTTTTTTACCGACGCTAGCACCTAATTCGGATGATATTACATCATTGGTAATGCGAGGATCCGTCAGAATGAGCCATTCATCCTTTTTTTTTTCAACGCTGGAATTGAAATCACGTCACTCACTGCGCTGTGCCGTATAGACACTATGATGGCCGTTTTTGAACAGGTCCACCCATGAATATAAACTTGATGAATTTATAAATCAAGTACTCTACTGTGAAGTCAACTTTCGGTATTTTTCACACGATTTAACGTTTTCTGCGAGCAAAAAACGAATCACGCCGCGCTGTTCGTCATATGTACTCTTCTCCAGTGGAGGTAACACAGGTTTAGGCTCACTGAAACGCAACTGACGAGACATTGCAATAAATCAACCCTTCCGATGTGTAGCCAAGACATATTCTAACCTGACACGCCCAACAATACTGTTACTGCAACATTCAGTATGGTTTTTCAGTATGGTTTTGTTTTATATAATACGTTGTTTCTTCATTTCGAAATGATCGCTGAATCAACGGTCTATTTCATTTTTCATTTTTTAATTTCATTGTTGTTAAATAAATAAATACGTTGGGAAATCTTGGAATGCACATCTGGTGGCATATGCGTCGTAAAACAGATTTTTCGGAGATTATTATTCATTCTGCCACCTGAAAATTGTGGAATAGAACGCTCGATTCACGGAAACAAGTATCAGTGAAAACTCGGACATTTTCTAAAATTATTCAAAACAGTGTGTGAAAGCTATTGTGAGATCTGGACAGTGCTGACTGCCATTCTGGGTTCATCCAACAAAGGTAGGTTCCAGGTGCTTCCAGCGTATCCTTGCTTTCATTTCAGTTTCTTATTATTTGTTTTTCGCGAGATCAAATTTTGTTCATTGAGCTACTGTTACAAATACCGTTAGCAAGGCACTACCCAGAATAGTTCTTCTTCACTTATTTCGTTTACTTATTGAAGGACTCTCGTATTTGTGTTTGATGATTTCATTTGCTGTATAACTGTGAGTTTTTTTTAAACTTCTATTTACAATAAAACACACGACAAACCTAGAACGATACCGAATAATTTAAGCTCCCAAAGAAGACATACAGGACGTGCAAATTTCAAGATATAAAAGCTCTTTAATGAGACAACCATACTAGATACTTTATAAGAAAACGTATTACATTGCTTGATTAACTGAAAGTGTAGGCGAGCCTTCCAGAAGAAGGATATGAGCTAAAACAACTCCATTAATATTTTTAAATTTTCTAATTTACGTCCGCCATATGCTAAAGATTACAACGTTATTAAGGTGGTTTTGGATGTTATAAAATATTTAACTGCCGGTATTCCGTTTGAGATGGTGCATTTCTTCTCAATGTTAATAATAGTAATTAATAATATATTAATAATTAATAATGTTTATAATAAAAACTAAAATAGAAGTGGGAAGTGAGCTACTCCTAGGTACCGGGAAACCTATGATCACCAAATAAAATAATGAATACATGGTGAATTTTTTAAATTTGCAATTAATATTCATCAATTATTCAAAAAAGTTTTAGTTTTATGAATCAATACCCATCCAAATATTCACTTCGAACAGGCTTCCCTGTAATAATGGGTGGCCCATTTAAAAATTGGAATTTAATTTTGCTATAAAAAAAAACTGCTCAATATTTTCCAATGGTTGAACATTTATTTAAAAGGTTTCATGGTTCATGACATTTATTTATGAAAAATAATTTCGGCCAAATGACCCCACGGCTGACTTGGCAGTAGCCTATTCGTTCCACCCAATTTTTAATACATTTTCGATTGTTTGGGGCTCTATTTCACCAATAGCAGCTCGAATTTCGGTCTTGAGGTCTTGAATTGTTTCAGGATTGTTGGCGTAACACTTATCTTTCACCGCTCCCAAAGATAATAATCCAATGGCGTCAGATCGCAGCTTCTTGGTGGCCGATTCACATCAGCATTTCTGCTGTTATTCGATTTCCGAAAATGCGGCGTAAAACATCGATTGTGGCGT
Organism: Micraspis discolor; assembly: GCA_030674115.1. NCBI lineage: Eukaryota > Metazoa > Arthropoda > Insecta > Coleoptera > Coccinellidae > Micraspis > Micraspis discolor. The sequence goes on along the minus strand of JARTUT010000010.1, from coordinate 479,130 downwards.
GTGCTGTATGGCTCGTTGCACCGTCCTGTTGAAACCAAACATCGTCCAAGTCGTTAGCTTCAATTTCTTGAAAGAACATTTTCAAAGAAAAATGGACCGATGATGCCGCCAGACCAAAGTCCGCACCAAACAGTCACTCGTTGTGGGTGCATTGGCTTCTATATGACGACGTGCGGGTTTTCTGTGCACCAGATGCGACAATTTTGCTTATTAACATAACCACCGAGGTGGAAACGAGCTTCGTCCGAAAAGATGATTTTTCGATAAAATTCGATATCCTCCGCCAAACAATTTTCCGCCCAATTTGCGAACCGTAGACGACTCGGATGGTCAATTGGCTTTAGCTGTTGCACCAATTGAACTTTATACGGCTTCATGGCAAGATCTTTACGCAAAATCGCATCAAAGAAGTGCGTGAAATGTCCAATTGTTGAGAACGATGGCGAACTGATGTAAATTTCTCGCAGTTTGAGTAGAAGACTCACCACTTTGGAAATAAGTTTTTAATATTTCCCAACTTTCTTCAAGCGAATAGCGTCCCATTTCGTAAACTTCAAACTTTCAACTAAATATTAGTCACGTCAAAAAGAATAGTTGACGTTTATAATGTCAAATAATCGGTAGGTCAAATTCCAAACACTAGATGGACCACCCGTTATCTATAGGCCGGTTGTTCAATCAGGGTTGATCGCTAGATGGCGGATAATCCAGGATTATCTATTTATTATTTCTCGGCTTAGGCTCCACCGAGAGATCATTTCTGATTAGATACTAGCTTAGAATGATTCGGGTTTAGTTCAAATGTTTCATATGTTTTTTGGTCAAAATTAATTATTCATTGTATTTGATGTTTCATCTATACTATGGAACACGTGAGCATCAAATAGAAGATTTCTGGCAATAACAATGTTGAAGATACTTTCGAATCGAAAGAAAACACTGTGTGTCTGTAGTAAACACCAAAATTGATACTCTTGTTTCCACCAATATTCCTCGTCATGGTGGTCGAAAGTCGAAGAGATCACTATACACAACACGTTGGAGAAATTGCAGTTTATAGCCTGCTAGCTGTATAGATTCTACGGCAGTAATATCCCTGGCATTAAATACAAAGTTTTTGCCTGTACGTCTTATTTGATGAAGATTTAATGTAAATAAAGCTTTGAAGCGAGTTGTTACCATAACTGAGCTTTGGAAGGCAAGGGTAGATGTTCCAGGAATTGTGAATCAGATGTGTGACATTCTCAGCATTGGTCATGTTGGAAAATGCCCTTCGACAACCCTTCATTCGGCTATTCGATGGCTTCGTATAATGAGGGCTCGTTGTATATCTTCAGAATGTCGCTCTATAGCAAGGGTTCCCTATACGTCGTATACCGGATGTCAGAAATTCCTGATTCCGCAACTATGTCAGAACATCGGAAATATGCGTGGCTCGCGGCCCAAGAAGTTCATCATCTTCAGCCGATGCCGATGTGATATCTTCGTCAACTCTGGCATTCCGCCAACTATTAAAAATGCATAACATTCCCAACAAGGAGATTCGAGGGGGTTACAATCATATACTTGTTATAACTGCGGATTTGCAAATACAGTATCAGGTTCGATGAGATAGATAATGAAGTTATGTTATTACACGAGAAATATTTAAATACGTTGAAAAGCACTTAATCCAGGTTTGAAGCCTTAGCGCGCTTGTTCTAAACTTATTTATTTGGCAAGGCTTCGAAATGGACAGTATGATGCCGAACTAACCATTATGACTTATGACGAATGAATAAACATATATTCAGTTAACGATAACCGAATATTTCAATTCGTAGTAGTTGCAGTAACTTGATCATTGAAACGTTATAAACGCCAATATTAGGCTTTGATTCATAATTTTTATGAGCTAATTTTGGGCTATGTTCAAATTATTCTTTCTTCATCATCAAAAATTGATCCAAAATTAAGTGTTCGTTGTTTAGTTTATGTATAGTTGATATATCCCAATGTAAAATAAAAAATACGAAGAAAAAAATAACACATATTCAGGAATCAGCCCCTACTGTAAACATATGTCTAATCCTTTCCATATAGATGAATTGAGAGCTGCAATTGAATCCACCAAATCTCGGAGAGCAGCAGCTTTTGACGAATTTGTCAGACATCCAGGAAAAAAAGCCTTGTCCTGGTTATTGCCTTTCTCTCACAATATTATAAATTCTGGAAACATTCGTTCCGAATTCCGTAAGGCTAAAGCCATAGCTATTTTGAAACGAGAAAACAATCCTCTTGATCTTAATAGTTATCGACCAATCAGTTTATTGAGTATTCTTATCAAGATATTAGGATTGATTTTTTTCTCATGTCTTATGTTGGTACCCATGTCTCCCACTTAAGCTTAGCCAATTTGAATGTTCGGTTAATTTTTGACAGCTGTTATGCTAGGATGTGTTTTGCCTATGCAAAATATCCAATTTTGTGTAAATAACAAAGTGAAATGAGCGAACGCTTTCCGAATATTGACTGTGGCATGAATTGAAGCTGCATCGTACTGAAGCAATGTTTATCGGTGGTGCAAAATAATTTTAGAGGGCTGAGAAGATGTGACCTACGAATGTGTTGAATACAATAGACGCAAACATTGAAAAAGTGAAGAAAATAGTATTGGACAATCGAAAAATCACCGTTAGAGAAATTACTGAGGATCCAAACGTAAAGATTGTCTCATGACATGTGATTTCATCAATGATTTAGGCATACGTCGGGTCGCTCGAAAGTCGTGCCAAAATTTGTGAATACAACATCTCGATTAGTGACAACGCAAATAGCTCCAGAGGATCATAACTGGTGACGAATTGTAGGTTCATGGTTCTGACGGGGAGGCTAAGGCTCAATCTTCACAATGGAAGCAGCCGCATGAGCCAACATCGTAGAAAAGGAACACGAGTGTGGTGAAACATGAGTTTTTGCCACAGTGAAATACGGTCAATTAGGAATATCATCTGGTTATGCCCAATTTACAGAGAGGAATTCACCAAAAACACCTGGATTTTTGGAAAAAAACTGGCCTCTGCATTTGGCCAAAATGGTGCTGCAGCCACTGTATTTTCTGTACCCAAAACTGAATGAAGGGACGATACTCCATAATTGAAGAGATGAAAACGGGATCGACGTAGTAGTTGAATAATATCAGAAAAATGTCTTCAAGAGAACAAATAAAAAAATATTGGCACAGTTGTATTCAATAATAGGAGGATTACTTTTGAAAAGGGGAGTGTCTTCACCTCAGAGAACAAATAAAAAACTATTAGATGCCGGGTTCAACTCCCGGCGGCAAACTTCTAAACCCCTGTTGTATTCAATAATGATGTGGCGCCAGGGACGAAACGCATACTTTTTCGAAGAAAATCAAAATAGATATTTTCATGAATAAATTTATACTGTTTAAAAAAATATAGAATTTCTTGTACTTTTTGAACCTACAACGTAGAGCCAGAAAATTCCACAAAAAACTCTTGCAAAGACCCATGATTTTAAGGCGAAACTTATATTTTATCTTTCAATGAATATGTGAGTATAGTGTTTCAATAATTCTCAAAATTGAGATTCATTGGATTTTTTATGTAACTTAGGTAATTAATACTTTTATGTGAGTTAAAATACGATGTAGGTACTCACCACATGATGGTTAGGATCTGAATCCCTAGGCCTCCCCAACCCGAGCTGGTTATAATGATGTAGACCAGGTAGGGCCCCATAGGGGTCCGTGAGGTACTCCAGATGTTGTTGAGGTGGGGGACTTGGTGGATGATGGAATGCTGGTGGAAAGTATGCTGGTTGAAAATCAGGCTGCGGCAGCTGATGCTGCATCGCAGCAGCGTGATGCAACCCTGAGGATCCTCGGTGGTGGCCAGATGACCCACCAGCTCCGTAACCAGGACTGCTTCCGCTCAGCGCTAAGGATCCATGTCCGCTGGCTGTGAGACGTTCCTGTAAAAAAAAATATGTGAAAACAAGCCTCATTAAACAATTTCTTATTTAAAGGAGTCGATTAATCTCTTCTGAAGATATTATTTGGCGCCTCGCGTTGGTCAGTAAAGCCAGAAAGCTCGTGAGTATTGAATGAAAGGTTCCTTATATGCCATTGTACATTTTCCATCTAAATCATTCAAGATTTAGGAGCGTGATATTTTCGACAACAGATTATTTTAAAGTTTCATACCCTTTTGTTTTTGAATTTTCATTATTCAAGTAACACATCGGTCAATAAGTCCCGGGTGTACTTAGGAGAACAACATTTATTAGTCAAAATTTATTTCTATTCATCAATATGATTTCTTTTTAGAGTGATAAAATCATTCCGAAGTTTATATAGGTTATCGATACCACCGGTGTAGACGAATTATCGAGACCTTCAAAATATGTTTCAGTTTCGGAAATCACTTCCTTATCTGAGCCAAATCTCTGTCCATGGAGCATCTTTTTGGCTTCTGAGAGCCACTAGTCTCTGGAAGCCAGATTTACAGATTACGGTGGGTGGGAAAGTCATTCAAAACTCAATTCGACCGATATAATAGACGTTGTTGAATGTATCCCCATATTTCAAATAGTCAATGAATAAAAATCCATTCAAACATACAGAGACCATTACCTTTCCAGCTGATGTTTGAGCCTTTGGACGTTTTGGACAGTTTTCTCCGTCTGCACGGCACTCAACAGACTATCACTTCGATTCCGGAGTGAAGTGGTTCAATCCATGTTCCATTTACGTAATGTACCGACGTAAATACTGTTTCTTATTGCGCGTGAACCTCTCCAAACAGCATTTTGAATCATATATCAGTTATAAAATACCCAAATGATCGAGTATGATGGTGTAAACACTAACGTTTGATAACTTGTAACTCATTGCGATTTCCCACGATAATTTTCAATTTTCAGGAATAACAGCCTCACTTGGTCCTCCAAGGAGCTCAGCATCATCGGTCTCTGTACAATCAGGTTCGAAATCGGCAAACCATCGTTTGATGACCGATTTCAATGGGCCAGGGTTGGGATAACATTTTTGAAACCCCACAAGGGTTTACTTCAACCACTGTAAGTCGATAAATAATGAACCAAACGTCATGAATTTTTGACAGTTATCTTCTGAAATTTGGCACTTTCGAGCAATCAAATGGACATTTCGTTAGTGTGGTCATCTGGTAGTTACGACCGATGATCGATGTAGAGGCAGTTCATATAAAATATAACTAGGCAAAACAATAATGCCAATTCCAGTTTGACATTGCAGTGGAATTTAACATCATCAACTTTCATCAATAGCTACTAAGTATTATAGGACAACACTTCGCGGCAGTCTTCTGTAGGTGCAAATTAACCTTGTTTTCAGATTGGTAATTTGTCTTAATTATTGGTTTGGCTCCCTCACTTTCTATTTCAATCTTTTGACATCATTAACCATTAATTGAAATTATTTGCATACCGATTCTAATACAACACGATAGATTAGTAGCTAGCTTGTGTATGTTGGCTTTTTGGCGCATATGGGAATTTCGAAATTCAATTAAAACGAAAGGGATAACTACCGGAGGAAGTCAAACATTACTATGTTAAAATTTTTGCAATAGAAGGATGCAGTTATGTAAGAAATGGATGACCAGTATTTCTCTCTGAACTACTCAAGATGAGGAAACTTGATTACCTACAGTTTATTGAAAAAACATGAACGTCTTAGGTGGCGCAAAAGTAATAACCTGATTTGAATTGACTGTCATTTTGAAGTAAGTAATAGTATATTCTAATACAAGTTGCTGAATGGGCACCTATTCCAACACGAATGCGAAATTTGAAAGCATGAGTGTTGGAATTGTCTTCTGCAACGAGTATTAGACGATGTTTTCTCTATTTCAGTCAAGAATTGTGAGAATTTTATTGGAATTCAATGAAAAATTCAGATTATACCTCCTAGTGCCTTTTGTATTTTATTTTGGCAGTTGGTGTAACTGATACGAAAATTGACAGATTATAGAATTTGAATAGTGCGTTCAAATCTCTACATGGTTTAATATTGACAATTGACATGCAATGGACGCGTGTTGACATTCGAAAGGATAGGATGTCAGTGTTGTCAACCACAAAACGAAAAATATAACTAAAAACAATACTGTAATGAGTTTATTACAGCACTGTTTTTAGTACTGTAAAGAACTCATTACGACACTGAAATAGAGAAAAAATATTATTTTACATAAAGAATTGTTCAATAGGTTATACTTGGTGGAATTAGTTGGAATTGGTATACTTCATAACGAGTTAAGAGTAAATGAATGTTATTTTTTCCGCGGTACCTGTGTTAATCCACACACCGATTCAGGATGATTCTTTGACTCACTCGGGCCCAGGCCTACCTCTTTTTTGGGGAAGAGCTAAACATTATGCATTCAATAGCCAATAGATAGCTATGAATATTTTCTACAAATTAAAACACAGATTGTGAAATTATGCAAATAGATCTTTTTTAATAAAATCGAAATAACCAAAGCGTAATTGCCATTTCTGCGAGCTTGTTCTACTAGAACACCGTGCTATCTTCTGGTCCAAATGACTGTAGTTTTGGAATATGGTCGCGATCGCGCCAACTGATATTGCAAGATCGTCATTTGACCTACCGTGAGATTGAGACAACCTTAGGAATTAGTGGAACCAGCATAAACATTTGACCGTCAAAAAAACTTTTTCGCGTTGGATCCCATACAATTTGTCCATTGAAGAAAGACTCGTGTCGATTGGTCGAAATAAATACTCAAAAAATACGATCGCGGTGCTTCAAAGCACTCTATGATATCGTGGCAGGTGATGAATCGAGGAATTATGCGGATGAGCCCGAAAGTTAACAGCAGTCGACTGTATTGGTACCTGAAGAAGCGGTTGATGCGTTCAGAATGCATGTTTTTGAGTGACAAAAATGATTCGACAATTGGTTCAAAGGTATGCAAAAGTGTATAGATATCAACGGGGAATATTTTGAAAAATAATGAAGCGATTTTCAATGATTAATATTTGTTTTTGTTCTCTAATCCCGAAATATAAAATGCAAGCCTCGTACGACTAGGTAGTTAGATTTTCTAATGATTCCAAATTATGGCGATGTTTCTTGAATTTAACGATGACCCCACAAGGCGTGAAGTCCACTAAATCTGACTCCATTCTCCGAATTCGAATTTGGATATGATTTCTCCAAATGACTACTGTCGAGGTTTATTTTCAAATAATACATCTCGCATGGATTATATCTTTGGGTGAATCTAATCTCACATTTGAATGTCATATAGTTTCATATAATTCCCTTTTACTTGAGGACTCCAAAGTCCACAGTCAATCTTTGAAGCATGGAGCTAACTTTTGGTTGCTCGACTGCTTAGAGAGGAAGAACGTTCATGAGCTTTTCTGATTTGGTTTAGAATAATGCTAAGTTTATATAATTTTGAATGCTCTTATAGTTTATTTTATTATTTCAATTAGTTCACATGTTTTGTAATTAATCGAATTTTGTATTATTTCCGGAAGCTCATACTCAAGCCTAAGATGTCTTTTTTGAGCTCTTTCAGTTGGTTTCATTATTGTATGATATTTGTGATTGATTAAATTGAATTGAAATCGAAAAAATTTTAGAATAGATTGTCCAAATATCTTGGTTAAATTCTTCATTGAGACAAATCCGTCGAATAGTTCAGCAGTTCTGAGCATGTGAGATTTCTTTTCCTCAATATCTATTCGATCAATTTGTAACTTGCAAGTCGTTCAAATAACCTTGAGAATTTTTTTTTAATATTTGATAACTCCTGAGATATTCGTCGGATCTCAACAAAAATTTGAGCATGAATGGAAGTGATATCTTGAATTCTCCTAAATATATTATCGTAGCGTGTCATCGCCAGAGGATTAGGGAAAATTTTTATGTATACGAGGCAGTCGCAGCACTGCCGAAAACAAACTGAAGAATGGCTATTTTTTATACTTCTACGAATGATAAATATTACACATCCTGAGCTTATTCATTGAAATTTTTGAATAGTTATTTCTAAACACTTTGAGTCATTTTTTTTTTAAGAAATTAATGTCAACATTCATTGACATTTCTGAAAGGCGAAAATCGAGAAATTCACCTCATTTCCTTCACCTTTAGATACTATAAAGCTTACGTTTATTATATGAGACATTAAGATTATCATTATATGGAATTGTTTTTTAATTCCTCCAAAATTTTAATTTCAACGAAATTTAGCAAACTTCTATATCTCACCCACATTCATTAGTATTTCAAATTTTAAATTCTAAGATCGATACTTCGTAATTTCATTTTTATAATTACAGAGAATTACTGAGGAACCACTAGACGAATATTGCCTAATATCTAACTCAATAAAGATATTTGGACAATCAATCTATCTAGAAAATTTAAAAACTTTTTTTTTACAATTTATCGGGGGTATGACTAGTGCTGGGTTTCCTAAACGTTGACCGATTGATCAACTTGTTGATTCAGCGATTCTATACCTGAAATCTTTCGAATTCGGCATGCCATTGGTCAATTTGACATATCTGTTGAAGTATTCTGTGAGTCCTTTATTCAAGGATCTTTTCGAAATCCACCCCTAGACATATATCGCTACCAATTCAACTTCTCTTTTACAACTCAAGCATTTATTATTTCAGAATGTTATTCATTAACAAACTCACTAAAATTAACTCCAATGTCCTTCGATCGGCTTCGATTAATCCAAAAATGTCTCAAAAACGAAAAAACCAACATAAAATAAAACGATAACCGGAACGCAGTCTATATTTTGACACCTGACCCGATCCGCGCGTCGAATTTTACACCGGACACTTCACTCATTCATGGAAACACCACTCCGGGCATAGAGTTATCGAGTTATGGCAATGTACGATGATCGAAAACCTCTCGAGGCAACTCCAGTCTTCGATAATGTTCGGTAACGTGTGCGACGGCCGAAGTGACTATATTCACGTCAGTGTCAGACGAATCAGAGCAGAGCTAGGGTCCCCTAACTCTCGAAAAAAATAGGAGGCATCGACTCTGAAACGGCTGTTTACGCGTTCGTATTAATAATAAATTTCAATAAATTATTCAAAACATAGAATATAGAGTGAGTTAGTTTTTTCGAAATTTCAGATCAGATTGGGATTAAAACTTCGAAGTTTACTATACACGATCACTTTGAATCTTATAGAAGGCTGGAATAGGGTTAAGCAGGAGATAAAAGAATGTAATCGAAGTCTCAAATAGGGGACGCTTTTGATGAAGGATCCTTCAATACAGTATCACTTAACGTGGTTGCCAAGTTTGATCTATCCTTTTTGATTATTTTTACTTTATAATAACTCTTGGGGGAAAGAAGAATATATTTTATTATGGAATTCATGTAGAATGATTATTTGGGCTACATCTAATGCCTATTGTTGATATATATACCGGGTGGGTCTTTGATCACTGGATTCATTTTATCTACAGATTCTTGAACCGAAATAAACCACTTTTTCCAGTTCTGTCCCATTACAAAGTCATAAGTGATTCAACGTTTCGAATTGGGCTAAGCCACCAATGGATTCCTTTCGAGATTACGCAAAAAATTCAGCTTCTGCTTTTCTGTTATTCCATAAAATTGCAGACATACTTATTTATGAATCCTGTTCCTGTTTAAGGATCCAAATTTTGATATTTATGATATCATAGACATATTAATTGCTCTTTAGATAATACTGCATAATTTTCCACCCGAAACATTATTTCAGCTTAAAATCATACTGATTTTTAGTTAGTTATTTTCCAGCATAGTATTGGTGAAAGCATTGAAATTTTTGAATTTTATCCACAATAATTACGTAACGAATACTCATATTCAACATCAACTTTTCCAACACTCCGAATTCGATAACTGTTTGTCTTTAAATAATCAACACTTTAACCTTGATATGTATTTTCCATAAATATAAAAGATTTCAATCTGTTTTGTCTTCTCTGATCTATTTTGAATCTATAAATTCCAAAGTGTTCATATAATTCATAGAATACAATTGTCAAAGTTAAGATATTCAAGAAGTTGCTAATTTTTTGAAATTTAAATCGGATCCCAACAAAAGTATCAGTGCGATGAGAGGCAAAATTGTGAAAACCCATTAGAAAAGAAATTTCGAATTCACTTCAACACTAGTGAGGATAGATTGTGAAATTCAGAATATTTTTGACCATTATTTTTCCACAAGAATAATTATCCTCAAAAATGTATTAATCCGCTTAAATACTCGAAGAAATTTCAATATGTAGGTATGTTGTTCTATCATGTCAGTGTAGAAACACGGACGTATGGGCATATTTCTACGGTTTAGCACTACAACTTTTAAACCAGAGGAGATAGACAAAATCTGATACTTGTTCTCTCTTTCTGAGAAACTAACAAGAGTAGTATTCATTTTTGGCTACCTTCTTTTGTTATAAGCGAGTTATAAGCGAAAATTGGAAAAATGGCGATATCAAAAAAAATTTATACCTCCGCTAATACTAATGGTAGAGCTCGGAAATAAAAACATTCAACGGTACTTTTTCACGTAGAATCCAGTGGCATCATTTTAAAACGAAGCTATGACCCTAAGTTATGTTTTTTTGAATAACACTACTATACTTCTGTAGCATTTTCTGAAAGCTCAATTTTTTCTGATTTAAAAAATGTGGAACATGGTATGGTTTGTATAAACATAAATTTCAGAAAATGGTCAAAAACCTATTTCCATCTGAGTCTCAATATTTTCTATGGTTTCAATTGTCGATAAACACAGAAAAATTCAGCATCGTATAATTACCACAGTCTCCTTCTAGTATTCTTTTCATTTCTATGGTCGTTTTTCAATTTCTTCAAGATCAAAGAATAATAGAAGGTTGTCATAGAGATTCGAGATTTTACCTCTCAAATCATTCGGAAGTTTGAATTGAAATCAGCGCTATTATTCTTTCGAAATATAATATATTTTTTCATTTTAAACTATGAAAATAATGAAAAGTTCAACATGCTTGAATCAAGTGAAATTACAATGAAGAAGAAGCATCACAAAATAGGCCGGTACTTGTGTGTGAATTTATTTCGGAGACCAACAAAAAGGTTATGAAATAATATATTCAAGTTCGAATTTTGTAGAAATTGATTGAAAGCTCAGAAATAATGAGGTTGACGGAAAGAGGCTGCTCTTGATAAAGTAAGCTAAATTTTTCTGTGCTCATCAATAGTTGAAACCATAGATATACTGGGACACAAGTAAAAAAAGGGTTTGACCATTTTCTATCACTTATATTTATACAAACCACATGATGTTGCGCACTTTGAAATCAGAAAAAAGTAAGCTTTCAGAAAACGGTAAAGAAATATAGTGTTCCTATTTAAAAAAACATAACTTTGGGTCATAGAGTCGTAATTAAAAATGGTGCAGAAAGGAGAAGCACGACACTGGATTTTGCGTGTTTTAATTTCAGAGCTCTACCATCAGTATTGGCGGATATATAAATTTCTTTCATTATTCGCTTGTAACTCGAAAACAAGAGAAGGTAGCCAAAAATGAATACTATTTTGTTAGTTTCTCAAAGAAAGAGAACGAGAATGGGGCATCAGATTTTGTCCATCTCCTCTTGTTTAAAAGTTGTAGTACTAAAACATCGATATATGCCCACTCTGAACATAAAATCAATATTGGCTAAACTTTCTCCTTGAAAATGAATTTCACAAGGTATTTACTTACTATACAGTTATGGGTAAAGGTATTCATTTTGGAAGTGAATATAGCTCTTCAAAACATTATGGATCAGACGTTGTCCTTCCAAGGTTTTCATTTGTTTGGAGGAAAGAACTTATGAAGTTGAAGGTTATGTTTTCTATCATTGACTCTTCTATGATACAAAACATATTTTCAAAGTAAAATTGAGATTATTCATCGTTTTGCCATTGGAACTCGATAATATATAAGAATTCTAGATGAAATTTTACATAATATATAATTTTGAAATTTGGCGGATCTTAGTTCGCATCGTAGTTAGTAGTTCTTCTGATCTATCACGAAACGGTAATGAACAAGGTTGAAACCTATCTGTTTGAATTTGAATAAATAAAAGTTCAAAATACACCAATTCAGTGTTATGTTGTCGAATTAAAAACGGAATTAATAATTACGTTCAATTCACCATTAAGAAGAAACTTTTTAATTTCATCTTCTTAATTTTCATCAATCCAAAGACAATGTGAAATTTTCATATCATTCAATAACAAAATAATTCACAATAATGATAATTATTTCAAAAAGAAAAAGCTTATTTCGTCTTAATCGTTCGTGATTATTTTCCGATCCGGGTCTGATTCAGGAAAAACAGCATTCTTTTCAATTTTTGATGATATCATAGTGCAAGAAATATAAGCTCTACCCAACAAGACAAAGATGATGGAATGAAAAACATCTTTCATTCGCATCAAAGAATATCCCGAACATAAAGATTAAATGTTGAAATAACAGAATTTTATCAGAACTAAGTAGTACTTATCCTTCATTTTGAGAAATAATCGGGAATCCTTATGTAAAGTTCCTCTAAAAAATGTGTATAATGAGCAGGCGAATCTGTCAAAATGATTTAATAAATAATTGAAAATAATAATGAACCTCTATTGAAAGATATCAAATAACGTATAAATAGACAACAAATTCACAGAAATGATCCACAATTCAAAAAGTTATTTCAAATTGAATTCGGCGAAGGTGTTTTTGTCCGGTTTTCCCAGTTGTGTAGCATTCACTCATTGCTTTCAATAATAAATATTTTCTTTCACTTTTCAGAACTATATATACTACTTGTTCTCAACCTTTAATGACTTGATGGGAAGTACTTCGATACCATAAAATAAATGACCTGTAGTGGAAGATTTCATCTTGATCGGTCCGAAATTGAAGGCTTGGACCTTCGAAATTAGTGATCTCACTTAAAATTCACAGTTACCAAACAAGCTGATCTAGCACGATTATCACCTAAAAGATCCTATCGACAACATTGAATATATTATTATTGTTTGTTGTGAAAGAAAGATAATTTTTATTCTTCAACATCAGGTATTATCGACCGATTGTTTGGGATTTACATTCTCATGAAAATAATATGCTAATTAAATATGTATATTCAAAGTAACCGATGAGATCTCAGATAGAGATAAAGAATAAGCATCAGATGTTCCTGCTGTGAAGATTTCCGTAATTCAACAAACATCTCTTTTCCTAATGAAATTCAATATGCCATAATTGAACATTCTATATTCGTCGGTGGATCTATGTTAATTATGAGTATAAAGTGGGATTTACGTAGCGACTTCACCATAAATGTCAGAGAAAAATTTGAATCGCTACAGTTACGAGTTAAATTTATTCTTCTTCACGCAAATGCAGAAAATTGATTTTGTGCTGATGTTCCTGTGTTGTTTGTCATTGGATTTTGCACTTCGGTTATACGAACATTAGGGTTCATCAACGAGAGAACTCAATTGCTATATTATACAGAATTGTAACAATCTACCTAATAAACTTTTCAATATGTATAGTGTTTATCTTGATCTACAAGACTCTGTTATTGATTCTTGGCTACTTAAAATTTATTTGATGAAACAACTCTTGGTTTAATTTTTTCACTAGACGCTTGAATTAATTCGAAGGATTAATTTCAAGAATCCTCAGAAATTATTTTGTTTGAAATAAAAGCATTTGAAATTGAATTCAAATTTCAATACACAAAATTTGTAATTTCCAGAAAAACTTGAAAATTCATTTTGAAACTATGTAAGCATGCAAAGATGCAAAGAACAAAAAAAAATAGATCTTTTACGTACCTGTTGCAATTTGTTTTGAAGTCTGTTTCAAGGATATGAAATGAATGAATAGTGCGATATATAAAGATCGAAATCACACAATTGATGTAAAAATTCAACATTTTGTATTTTAAATTAACGATAACCAAACTCACAGTTTTCTTTCCGTTTTTTGAACTTGGATGCAAATAAAAAAAATTTAAACTGAGTAAAATGGGTTACTTAATGTTTTTATGTTATTCTTCGTTTTTTTTTTCATGAAGAAACTGAAGTATCGAACCATTTCACAACTTTACTTAAATGCGCAATTTCGAATGGCACTTGCCAAGGCACTCTAGAACCTTTTTTTGATGTAGGAACAAATGTTAAAAATCTTAAAATCATGGTCTAACAAAAAGCATTAATTCTATAAAACTTGTGGCAACTGTATCATTATTTTTGACTGCGATTCTAGAAATGATATTAAGGTTTATATTTCCGAAGTTTAAATGAACAAAAATAATGAAAATTAACAATAACAGTTACAGTTTGACCATATTTCTATGTTTTTCTTGAATACCCATAATTTGCAAGCTGCGTGGAGAAATTTGTGTTCTGATTTTGCTCATGATGGTTACAATTAATCCTGTCACCACGTTTCAGCTTGACGTTTAGACCTATCTGTATATTATCAAAGTACACTATTCAGTTATAATCATATTTTGACATTCATATAGATTTACATCCATGAAATCATAAAAATGTCAAGGGTATATCCAACCACAAAACTTATTTCAATAAAACAGAATTAAATAATTAAAATATTAAATGTTTCTTCTGAGAAAAAACAATTTCGTAGGATTATCAGGAATAATGATTCGCAAAGCATTACTGGCCTGACGTTTTTCTCAAATTTTTCGAACTCTTTTGTTTTAACCTTATTGAAACGTTCTGCTAGTAACAAATGAAAAAGTTAATATTTTAAAAGTTAGTAAGGATCTCAAACTTCAGATGATCATAACTACCAAAAAATTTAAATAAATATGAAACCCCTAGCCTTTTGCCTTTGAATATTATAGCAAATAAAAACGGACGGACAGAGATACTCAAGTTCATCATTTTTCATCATTCGTTTGAGACTATTTTCGGTTCGATATTCGAAAATCAGATTTGGGAAAAACTATAGCTCGCTCTTTCACTAGGACTAAGCGCCTTTACTTCCACAGAATTTTATTTTACGTATTTCTTTCAGGATTAAAATAATTTAAGGGGAAAAAAATAACATGAGGATACTAGTTATAGTAACAAATATTTATTGTTATTCACGTAGCGAAGAATAATTGAATAAATAAATAGATAATTACTTTAGTACCGAATCCTTACAGATTTTCCTGAGATGAGAAGGAATTTTTGAACTGGAACAAAATGGCGAATGCGCAAGTCTTATATATTCTAATAATTATATACGTTGCGGATGATCCCTGAATATTAAATCAATCTGTTTTGCTTTCTGGATTATACAAATGACTTCCAATTGTGAAGAATAGAATACTTACGGTAGTTCCTAAAATACGTATCTATTCAGCGAATAGTATTCCGAGGAAGATCTGTGAAGTAGCTCATGCTGGAAAATTGAATTTTTCGAGATACAGTGTGAGAAATCCCATTATTTTTATCGATGAAGGAATTATACGAAGGTTTATTGTAACGACAATCGTGACAAACTTCCAATTGGTAATTGTACAATTGATTAATATTTACAAGAAGACCTTGCAGCCTGAATAATTTCCAATTGTGATTTAGATTAAGATATATGACATGGTGTAAGCACTGATTAGATTCTGTATTTCAAATCGAGGGCCGTCAAAAGAGTGCCGCTTTTCAGAGAATTTATGACATAACTGTCAGTTATTTTGGATATTTGATTATTCTCTTTTGTTTTTTGTGACATTTGGAACTTTCGTCAACATCGGCGAAAAGAAACGCTGCATTCAAGGGTGGCGATAAATCTCCCATATTCCGAGGTTTGGATAATATAATTTTCAATTCAAAATGTGACGATAGCACAAAAAATGTTTTTGATATATCAGTTATGACGAATGAATATAAATTATAACATAATAGATAAATTCATGGAAAACGAATTTTCAACCGGTGGCAAATGGACATTCACAACTTATAATAAAACAAAATTTTAAAACTTCAACTTCTGTTATTTGCTTATTTTTTAATAATCTTTTCAATTTTTTTTTTAATAAATTTTCGAATTGGATATAAATGGAGTTGATTGTTATTTATCAGGATATAATGCATAGAAAATTCATTGTAACTTATTGAATGAAATTCTTCATTTAATAAATATTTTGTATTTCCGGTAGGAACCGTAATAAACAATTTGAATAAATTCTAGATTCACATTTGAAAATATTCACTTATAGGTATTCAATTGATAGCATTCATTGCATTAAAAGGATCTTCGATGATATCGACTGATCTCTCACTTCATTACATGAATTTGTTATGCTCTTCACCTCCAGAAATCAGTAGAGCGTGAATCGACGTACGTACGCCAATGATATGACGACTTCTAAACGGGAGATTAAGCAGCTAAACACCGTGTAAGGGCCATTTCCGTTTTGTTGCGATTGGTCAGAGGTGAAAAATTGTCAGTTCCGGTTAATTTCCATACGACAGAGCGCCTGGGTCCCCTACAAATTTTGGGCGGAAGTTGCCACGAGCATGGGCGTGATCTTACAGATAGAATCGGCGGAAATATTTAGTCATATTACGTGTATTATGAGGCAGAGCTTACTCGAAACATTTAAATCACGTTGAATCAGAAAAAGTTTGAAGAAATGTAGAAGAGCACTGACGTGAGATCACGAGTTTTAAGAGCTTGTTTTGAACCGGCTGGCAGGACGTACCGTACTTTCACCACAGATTTTTCATAAGGAAGTCAAACCCAATTGTTAAGACCACTTTCGGATCTATATTCGAAAATAACAGTCAATCAAAACACTGTTATATTAGTTTCCTTGACAAGAAGAAGCTTGTAAAAAGAGACTTTTATATCTTCTCGTGAGTTTACTCGACGAAGATAAAATTTCAGAAGACTCCGCATCAATGTACGAGTATCTTAATGGTAGGAAATCTAATCTTTCCAAAAAAATTTCTATGAAAATTTTAAGAATTTTCTAATCTGAGGATTTTCACAAAATTTGGCTGACTCCTTTCATTGTTTTTCGAACGAATTTCAAGTTTCAACTCAATCGAATGAATATTCAAGGCGTTGCTAAGGAAAACAAATTTCAGATGCAAATAACTGCTGAATTATCCGACGGATATTTGGTCATAAAAGCGATTCAAAAATATAGAAACCCTAACACTCCTTTGGGAAATAGAGCACATCCTGCCGGCTGGTCACAAATTTGATTTCATTATGAAGTCGATTACAATCGATTGAGTCAATTTTCGTTTTCATATTTGGAAATGACATATATTTGGCAGAACGATACCACCCTGTTCTACTAGTTTTCTTATCTAGAACAATCCCGATGATAATGTAATTTAATGACGATCAAATTGAATCGTACAAGTAACAAAGTATTAGAGAACTATTACGAAGATGCAACAACAGAGCTCTTCAATCTTTTCTGAAGCAAATTCAATCGGTCGTTACTTGATAACTTAACCAAACACGCTACAATGGTGCGCTTAAATAAATTTATCAAATTACACCCTTACCTGTCGAATTTGAAGACCGCTTGAAAAAGATTCCACTGACTTCAAATAGATTTGCGATAATTTTACTAGTCTAATTTACTGATGACGTCACAATGGTGCCCCTGAATTGAATTCGACGATTAGCGTAGCCACCTATTATTTTAACCGAACATTCAACAATAGAACCCTCGAATTGTATTCGCCAAGTAACAACTTTAACTGTCGAATTTAATGATAATGTAATAATGCTACTATAAAATAAGAGAAAGACAAGACAAATGTAATCTGCTAGTCATATTTATCAACAAAGCGGAAAAAGCGCTCCAAAATTAAATTACCAATAGGTAATGTTACCTGTTCAATCTAAGGACAATGCAACAGTGTGACTAGTCAACATTAGTGGACGGTATCAATTTAATTGGACATGCAACAATTTCACTTGTCCAATTCAATAGCGCTATTAAATTAAATTCGAAAATCAACAAATGGTTCTTGTCGAATTTAAAGATTATGTGACCATGGGATTTCCTTATTGAATGTGACAATTGAAAATATAGCTTGTCAAATTTATTCTCTGAGCAAATCAGGATGAATATTTCCGAAATTGTGAGCACATTTTTCAGAAAGATACGCCACTGCCTAATCTAGGGCGATATTCAGATTTAAATGTTTAATTTTGATTAATTTTTTTACGAGGTGCCACGGCAAAAAATCTGAAATCATAATTTTCTCTAAAAGAAAAGTGGTATTTTGGCATTTGCAGCGTAAACTAAATGAGAAATTCTGAAATAACTTTCTTTAAGTCGAATATTATTTTTGATTCGTCATTGTTATTTATAGCACTGTTATTTGAAATACCATTATTGAAAAACCATTGTACATATGTAGAATTTGTAAGCACAGACATCAATTATGTGACTTCTCGAAAGTGTGATTTCTTGAAAAATTTCTGTTAACGCTTCATTAACTAACATGGATTTTTTTCTTATTTTATTTAGAAGTGATGTATCTTGGCCTCCTGCTCGATACAAGACCATCATTGAGTTATGTGACATTATAATTGACAACATTCTTCAACTATATTCCCTGCTCCTTCGCCATAGTGCATATCGCAATAGAAGGAGAACAGGAGAAGGCAAACTTTGGAAAATCCGCTAGATCTCATGTGTTATAAACTCCCCTTGAAGGCAATTAGGTATTATAATAAATCTGCACTCAAAATAGTCCAGTATCTGAGTACAAGACGCTGTTCCAACTTGCGATTTTCTTTATCTAATCAAGTTCAAAGAGACATGGCCATAAGAATTTTTTCTATATTTTATTGTCTAGCCGTTATAGTACAAAATCATGAAAGTAAATGAATAAAACCTTATTAATAGATGATTTTTCCTGAAAGTTTCTTACTGGTATATCGAAAAACATGTGATATCTAAATCATTCCCAAATCCACATTAGATCATTAAATTCATGCTGCCCCATCGATCAAATCGAACATCAATCAACGAAACAAAATCGATTTAAAATTCACACTGTCATTCTCACGAACAAAAGAGCCAGAATTACTTTTTCGCTCCGTTACGTATCAAAAAAAAAAGCAGAAAAAACTAATTAACTTGCAGCTTAGGTTAACGGATAGCTGAGTACGCATATAATTAAAAATTTAATTAGATCCCTCTCCTCGTGTGTAGAGTCCGCAATAATTAACATATAATTGAAGTGTAAAAATATTGCTGGCACTCGCCACCAATAAAAAGATATCGTGACGGTGGGCAGTGACAAGGCGTGTGTAAAGAGTAGTTTCCGTTCATGTGCTATTGGACCAGCGTGTTAAGCCTTCTTCCGGTGCTTGTTATGCTTGAGATCATCAACTTTGTGGAGGTGAAACTCGAAGATTTGTGTGGGAAAAGGATGTTTTCTATGGGAGAGAGATCGAAATCGTACTTCTCATTGAGATTTACAAGCAGCTTTTATTCCAATTAAACGTTTCTCTTCTACAGGGTGTCCCAAAACTCAAGAATAACCTGGTACCGGGCGGGATGCCAAAATAAATCAGTTATGAATAAAATAAGAAAAGATGCAATACCAATAACTGAAATTTTTCATCAAAGTTTTGAAACTTGACCCTTACCCGAATCTTTAAATAATGTGATCACAATTTTATAATGAATTTTTCAATAATTTATTCTTAAATATCAGTGCTTCCAACCGTTGTTATTGTCAGGTAATTTTGACTCTCCCTGTTAGAGAAAATGTAGCGTACTAGCAATAGCAATTTTTTTAAAAATGACTCATTCAGTCTTAAATTCAAATAGTGCAACATCGGCAACTTTTCTTCTTAAGAGAAAGCAATGTCATATTTTTCGAGGAAATCTTAATCAAAATAAAACAATCAATTATAGTAACACATTATTAACCATCTATTCTTTCCCTACGATACGGATATAAGGATTTATTTTATGACGCAGATTCAATAGATTTTGTATTGGATTTGAGTAAACTTTTTTTATTATGTCTAGTAACAACATCTACTGGATTCAGATCTGGGAATGAGCAGCCCATAAAATTGACCTTACGCATCCGATCTGTCGAGATATTTTTCCTTTATTCGTCTACAATTCGATGACAAAAATTGCTGATGTGAAATATCGACAGTTCTATTGGTGGTCAGTTATCTCTCTATCAGTTGGGTTGAAATAAATCAATTTTCACTGTATGAAATGAATAATTACTTGGCTCTCTTGACAGGTAATATTGTAATGATTTGTAATTAACCATTGCTTGAAGCTTCTCTCTATCTGCTGTTTGTGCTTACTGAAGCGGTATGTAATATACTTCATTTCAAATAGACATAGAAGTCATAACTAGTAGATTGATGATTCAGCAAGTGTAGTAATGCAAGAATAAATAAGCCTTTACTTTGTGCATATTGACTCTTTTTGATGTTGTTCATACATGAATTATTGACATCAAAGCAGGCACAGCTCAATATGTGTTAAACAAAAGATAATAAAATGCATTCAGTACGGAATTTATCACTGATAGCCACGAGGTAACTGGAAGTTCAGAGAAACCGGATATGAGCTTTATTGACTACAAAAAAGCTTTGGACAACATCGAACATCAGTGTTTGATAGAGATTCTACAACAGATAGGACTATATGCCTAGTATATTGCGCCTGTAAAAAATGTCGTAGAAAAGCAAATCAAAAAACGATTACACATAACATTTTCAAATATAGAGAAGACACGCCTCCTAGTTTCTTTGCTTTTCGAAGTGTAATCAGGTTTTCAAATTACAACCTGAATATTTAATTTTTTTGGTCAGTTATACATTAAAAATTTAGAAAAGCACTCACGTGAGGTTACTTTTGTTGGCTTGTTCTAAATTTTTTTCCGCGCACTCAGTAACCTTGTGATGTTGACAAATTCTTCTTGAGGAAGCCGAACCAATATATTATAATAATTTTTTGTTAGATAAGTATTCGAAACACACAAATATTTGAGAAAACAAATACGATTTTCTAATAGTTTATTGAAACGGGACAAGAATTTTCATGTATAGTCGTGGGTTTACTCTACGGAAATGACATTTATTAGTAACCGAATATTTACAAAAATAATCATAGTAATTGTTCACAAATACTGTAGCCTGAGGATTTGCATAAAATTTTGCATTTTCAGTTCGTTCAACGTTATCCAAACTATATTCAAGTTTCAAATCGATCAGGTAGATATTCTAGAAGTTATTGAGTAAACTAAATTCCAGACGCTCATAACTGCCGAACTTTGATACGGATTCAGCGATATAACGAATTTGACCAGGATTTTCCAACAATCAACCATTTCTGAAGATATGACAAGTCTAGCTTCTCCCTATAGCATGAAACTCAAGTTTGACCACCAATTCTTCATCAGGAAGTCGAACCCAATCGATTGAGACTATTTTCGGCATGATATTCGTTAATTACAGACAGTCAGGTGAAACGATAGCATGTAATAAATTGAATTTTATAGGATTTTAAATGTAAGTCTTTCTTTAAAATTAAATGTAAAGACGGTTTTTCGATGTTCAACGCTTGGCTTCGCTTTCGGATGGATAAAAATGGATTCCGACGAACCGACCCCTCAACTTCTTCGATTGTTTCTTCATCGCGAACTGAACGAGGACTATCAGAGTTTTGAATTTTAACTGTCGCACTTGTATACTCGCAAATCCTGATCCCTTGTCCAATGCTATCGTCACTTGACGCGTGGCGTGTACGATATTCCGAACGATAGAGAAGTTGAGCAGTCACTATTGAAT
Source organism: Micraspis discolor (assembly GCA_030674115.1). Taxonomy (NCBI): domain Eukaryota; kingdom Metazoa; phylum Arthropoda; class Insecta; order Coleoptera; family Coccinellidae; genus Micraspis; species Micraspis discolor. Next base: position 457,227 of record JARTUT010000010.1, on the reverse strand, counting down.
CACCATTACGATAATATGCTCGTACGCAAAATGCGCGATGCGTCCCCGATTACTTGTCCACCGTGACTAAAACTCCACCAAATGGCGGAGGCCACGAACCCCTCCAGCTCCTTTTAGACACCCTGTTCCGAATATGACGCGAAAACAAATACCCTATTCCCTTTCTGCACACCTAGTACATGAAAAGAGAAGTTATGTGGCATATTTCGAATATTGTTCGGAGAAAACCCTTTTTATTGATAGCGCCTAGTAAATATTTCAGCCTAAATAAACAATCAGAGGTGTATTCAAAACCTACAAAGTTCTAAATAAGTATAAGTAAAATGGCGCATTAGTATTACTTCGTAATTAACGACTATATGAAGGAATTTATCATTTAATTCAACTGCATATATTTATTCAATTGGCAACTCTGTTGCCATAAGTATTTACGTCGGTTAGACCAAGAAAATTCCATAATTCCCACTTCGATCTTTCATTAACTTGATTACCATTAAATAGTTGTTAAATGAGCATGGAATAGCATATACCATCGAATATCATTAATCATGAGAATAATTTTGTCTAATTCCTTTAATACTGTATGATTATTCCAAGAATTTTCTGCAAAATTGAGGGATACATCGGGAAATTTATAGTAGCAATTATTTCATCTTGGTCTTTCCACATTAATGTAAATTTTTTTATACATATTTTATTTACAGATGGTCAAACGTTTTTGCAAAAATAAAATCTTTGATATTCTTTCGAACTGGCGTGGCCGAGAAATTCAACGGTTCATTACATCATCAATATCGATTGTGTTGATTTGGGGATTTTTCAAAATATTTCTAGCTAGACGATTTTTAAGAAACTTCCCACCCTCCTGTTAACGTTATTCAAACTTTTTTCAGGCAAAGTATTCATCAAGTTAATATTTTTTGAGTAATTGAAGAGAACAATTTTGTTATGTTCATAAAGTTGGCGAATCATTTATAATTTCTGTAAATATGGTAACTGAATATAATAATAGGGACGGCTGCAAATATTGCTATATACAGTGCGAGACAAATTTATGGAACAATTTCAGAAGAAAAATATTTTGTCACAAAATCCTGAAACAGGTGAATTATTGTTTCCCTTTCATCAAATTTCTATGCATTTTTGAAGGATTTTCGTTACGTCCTGTGCCATCCTAATCAAACCTCTAAATTTTTTGATTAGGGAAAGTGGGTCATGTGGTCCATATTCCACAATCTATATATTTTTTGTTTACAAGCGTGCAGAAATATTCAAGAAAATTTATTTTGTTTGAAAAATCAGTTACTTGAAATTTGTGCATGAATAAAACTGTAATGTAATTTTTCTACGCCGTCAAACAAGATACAAAAACCTTGCCAAAAAACTACCACATGACCACTTTTCTTATAAAAAAAAATTAAAGGATTGTTAGGGAAGGCACAGAATACAACAATAAGAAAAAAGAAAAAGTGAAATAAAAATTAACATATTTCAGGATTTTGTTGAAAAATATTTTTTTTCAGAGAAATGGGTTTATTCCATAAATTTGACGCGCACTGTATTATATTAAATTATAGGCGAGCCTGTCGAAATCTGGAAAGTATTATAAACATCATATGTATATGTTTCAAATTGTTCATAATTCCTTTAATGTCAGGCCTTGGTGTTGAGATATTTTGAAGACGAAATCTAGTACTAGGCAACTTATCTATATAATAATTATAAATAAAACACTAAGCTTTCTGTTTCACGAATATAATTAGATTCCTGACACCTGTTTCGGTCTTGCGACCATTTTCAAAGGAGTTTTCTTTATGAACTCTATTTAAATACGTGTCAGGAATCTTATTATATTCATGAAACAGAAAGCTTAGTGTTTTGTTTATAATAAGTTGTTATATTATATATTCTTTTGAACTTTTGGCTGACAATATTTGGTTAGCAAACAATTTTTTATTATAAGTTGTTATAATATTTCATCTCGAGCCAACCTCAAACTTTATACAATTCATTACTAGTACTAGGCTATAATACAACGCTTTGAATGTTCTAAAATAATTCATGTCAGAGTGATATAAACATCCAAAAAGGGGCATGTTGAAGATATTGATGTTAAATAAAAGTGGCCTCAATCAAAAGTTTCACAACACCCGGTCCGAGAACCATGAATATCATTATCTACTTTGAAGTTCGTCTACCAGATTACACCTCAGTGATTTTACAGTTAAGGATATGTAGTGACGTAACATTATTCCTGAAAAAATAAATTACAAGAAACAATTTCCTGGGCATTAGATCATCGTCGGCTAAATTATAAGGCATGCTGTTGTCGATGGATGATGTGTGTGCAATTTTGCTGACTGTGATGAGGCAGGACTGGGTTCAGGTAAAAGAATTTTGGGACACAACCACGAAGCAGTTTATTGTGAGAAAATCTATTCGAAATACATAGAAGTTCGTTAGCAATTGGTTATTACCTGGTATAAATTGTAATTATCAAATATTAATTACTATTTTCTTCAATACTATAAAATCAGGTTCATTCTTATTATGTGGATGCTTTTTTTTCTTTTATCTTTTTTATTATCAAAACTTTCGTGTTCTGCACTGTGTTCTACTACCTGATCGGGATTCAGTTGATGTAATTGAAAGTTCTGGTTCCAGTATGTTACTTTGAGTATTTTATTCATGATCTGTTAATCATCCTTAATTAATATATATATTTTTTCAATGAAATCGATACTTATTGCATCGATTCCAAAGATGTTGAATCTATTCATTCCGATTCTGCACACTCTCAAGAGTCTGACCCGTAGTCAATAAGCCAACGTTATAATAACAGGTGTCGGTCAAGGTAGGGCAGGTTAGGCCGCAACACGTGTGGCCCCCTGGTTATACGGACCTAATATGTTTCAGTACCATGCGGAAAGAGAAGAAACTCGCAGAATTGCTCGATGATAGATCGTGGCCAATGGTATCGAGATGCAATTGCATACTGAGATGAAGGTGCGATGGGAAATAAGTTGTGAACTCTCGTTGACTCCGTTTACGACCCCGTTAATGAAAGAATCAGTCATTTCAACATCTCCGCCATCAAAAATAAGGTTTATCAATAAAAATTTAGTGACAGAGGACATTTTTGTAATATAATTGAATGATTTAAATAAAGTCAATTCGATAATGAATTCAATTTTCACAAGTGTTGTTCTGGGATTGAAAAACTGTAAGAGGTTCCTGTAGAGCTTGACCCATTTGGGAATTTTAATCTTCCCTGCTATAATAACATATTGGAACGATCATCCAAGATTAGACCAAACAAATGTTAGCTGGGGGTTGTGACGGGGTCCAATACCATTCGGTGAATGACATGAAAGCCTTGGTAAAAAATAAGCTTAAATATATTTGAGGGACTTAATAAATAAATTAATTATTGATTAATTACATAGGCTTCTTCAAATTGCACATATTGTTTCTGAAAATAAAAAGACAAAAGCATAAAAAAGAACTGAATACAAAATATACAATTCAAATTGGTTTGAAATTTATAACCCATTCCAAGAAAGAATCGGAAACATCGTGAATAGCCCTAAATCCATCTCGAAATTTATATATGGGACAATTATTGATGAGTTAGGTATTGTTTCTTCTGACTTGCGGTTGGAACTGAGTTCCAACTGAATAGCATGCTATTGGTACGACCATGAACTGTTTTCAAACGATTAACAACAGTCCAAATTTTTCTTGGAAGATCATAACCCTATCAACCTTGCTTAAGAAATGGGGCTACAGGTTAGGCCATTGGGCAGAATGCTTTAGGGGACTTGAGTTTGGTTCGACCAGACTAGGAGTGCAGTTTCCGATGGTTATTGTATCCACAGTTAATTATTGTTGTTCTCTGCATTACATTAGTAATAAATAGTTTATTGTCGGCCAGAGTTATTAGTATTTCTCAATTAAATCATATACATGTATATGAATCTGTTTGTTGACTGATAGCTTCAATTGATAATTGTTGAAAGAGTTATCAATCAATTGCAAAAGGGAATGTGATTATTTAAAATTATATGAAGCAATTGTAAGTAAATGATCAGCCTTCGAATAAATGCATTATTATACGATATATCAAGTAGAATCAACTAATGCGTCCGGAGAAAAGACTGTTTATCAACAAATCAATTGAAATTTTTCTTATCTTTGAGGTACTACAGAATGGTTTTTCTTAAAATCGAATAACTATTTCTAAGTAGTCATTGTGGCTTGAAATCGTATGGTCTCTCAAACTACACAAATTGTTACCTAAGCAGTGCATTCTTTTGATGCAACGCCAGGAATTTGAAACTTGAACTTGAAAAAATCCATGAAAGAGAAAGGTCGAATAAACAGGATGATGCCACTGCCCGCGAAATGACAGTCTCAATTACTTTTGAGTGGGAACTAGTTACATATTTTTATTGTAGATTTCTAGAAGAAATAAAGTACGACATAATGAAATTTTCTCCTTGGTCTTACAACCCGTTTTTTCAATATGTCTATAATTGAAACATGCTGCAGAACCAGTATCGTTCTAGACTGTCAGAATCATATATCAAAGCTACATAAATAGGACACTATTGCGATATTTTGGAACAGAGTTCACCACGACCTCTATCGGTCTGGTAAGAAGTAAAATAAGAGAAGCGGGGGAAAATAAAACAATTGAATTTTGAATGCAATGTTAGCTACATGTTGTTAATATTATTCAGAAAATTTTCTGATTTCGTCAACTAATATTTAATCGGAACGATATAATTAATGCTGGTAGGTCGAGAGATAATTCAATTTGAATTGGTGCGACAATTAATTCACCCGAACAATATTATTGAAAATAGGGCGGCTCTAAGCAATCATTAGTTTATAGTATATGTAGTGTCCAACGTCCCATTGTACCTAACGGCGTTAAAATTTAAATTCATCAGGTTTAATGCGTCATTTATGAACAACTTGTCAGCAATATTTTGTTCATCTTGTAAAACCGTTATCCTAAGTATGAGGAAAAAAAAAGGAGAGCTTTAAGAAAGCATACAAATTGAAACCAAATAATAGAGAAATCTCTCTTCACTGAAAAAAAATCTTTACACAAAAAAAGGCATTCGACTAGTAAGATATACAGGGATGGGCAAATGTGTTGAATCAAGTAAATTTCTCTGAAATTATTAGAGATATCAAAATGAAATTTGGAAGATGGTTACTGCAGTAGATTGCCTGTTTGCTTCCATATTTTTTAACAATTTTGAACTTCCGGTTTAACCGGAAGTAATGCAAATTTTAAAAGTTGCATTGGAACACCCTGTATATTATTTTAGTATCTGAGGAAACATTTTATTAAGATTACAAAATTATCGGGTTCGATATTTGTTATTTCAATACCTAACGAGATATCAACAGAAAAGTATCTTAAGAAAGTAAAATTTAATATCCGTTTAAAAAATAACTAATTGTATTTATTCCATAAAACTAAGTGAGTTCAAAACATTGAAACTTAATTAAACTAAACCTAATGTATTAGATGTTCAAACTGAGCACCGTTTACATCTAGATTCCAAGTAAGTCGGTTTGTAAATTCAATAGTAACATTTGCTACTACTTCTGGTGGAATTCTCGATTCTCTGTTATTCCAGCAGCTAATTCTGGCAAATTATTTGGTCCGTTAACATAAACCTTAGACTTTAAACAATCCCACAGAAAATACTCCAGTGGATTAAGGTCGGGACTTGGTGCAGGCCATTCATAAGTACCCCTCTTCCAACCCATGTGTGCTAAAATTTCCTATCTAAATAATATCGAACAATGCGAGCGTAATGGGGTGGTGCTCCATGCTGCTGAAACCAGATTTTAATTGGTAGTTTTCCATTTTCCTCCAATGGCGGAATCACTTGTGACTACCTATCTCCGTTTAAAGTTTATTCTACTAAGAAGGGTCCCACAATTTTGTTGTTATAAATGCCCGTTGAAATGTCAATTTTTGGGCATGTTGTGTATAAACCTCTTGAATCCAATGAGGTTTGTGATGAGTAGCGACAGTTATGTTGATTAACTGTACCGTTTAAACAAAATGTAGCTTAATATGAAAAGGAAATCTTTCTTTAAAACTCATTATCACGGTTGCAAATATTCATCATTGTTTCACAAAATTGTGAACGTCTGTCGAAATAGTCTTCGGACAGTTCTTGAACCAGGCGAATTTTGTATGAATGATATTTTTCTTGCCTTAATATTCTTCCTACTAAACGACGGCTAATTCCATATCATCATTAATATTTCTGTTCTTTATCCATCACTTAATTCGTCCATTTTACGATCAAATTAAAAAATATAATTTTTTACTTGCAAATTCAAACACTAATAACTTATTTTGACAACTAATATCACTTCTACAATGAATTTCATGGAATTTTTATTTCTTTAGTTACGTTTTTTGTTAATATCTCGGTAGGTTTTGAAATAAAATGTTTCATCAGAAAAATGTTTCAAAAACCAAAATAATATACAGGGTGTTTCATTGCAAATTTTGAAATTGACAATACTTCCGGTTACAACAGGAAGTTCAAAACTATTAAAAATTATGAAAACAAATAGGCAATCTACTGCAGTATCCATTTTACAAATTCCATTTCGATATCTCTTATAATTGCAGAAATATTTACTTGGATCCACACATAATATGTCCATCATAATAATCGATCATTAATCGAATCTATGGAGTTATAATCAGAAATAACAGTTAATCATTAATCTGGACTGATTTGTTACGACTTCAAATTTTTCTGAAAATACCCATTCTTTTTTTAAGAAAAAAAAACGTCACAAAATACAAAATATTAAACACATTAATAGTAATAATGAGCTAAGAATAACGATGTAAGTACTAAAGATTACTTCTGTTTCTAGTTGTAAATTTTGAAAATCATCGAGATCACTGATGAAAATCTAATCCTAAAATTTCCATTTTATAATTGATTGTCATATCATTTTTTTTTATAATTGTTGGAAAATTGAAGAAATTGCGTATCGAATAATTTTTAAAATTTTGACCGCCATCAAAATAGTCGATGAAACTCAAATCCTGAAATTTCTATAGTATTATTGATTGATCTATACCAATTGTTCGAATATTGTTCGATTATCCTAAGGAAATACCAGATTTGTTCAAACTACATGATCTCATGGAGATTTCGGCGAATGTCAGCTTTTTCTATTTTATAAGAATAAAATTATGATAGATGTTGTAGCCTTCGGAAGTGAAAAGCAACAAATTTTACAAAAGGAAATCAAGGAAAATAATTTTTTTTCACAATGTCCTTTTATTACAGCAGTAGATGCTTATAGTAGACATAGCCCCTATTGTGAATGAAGCAAAGACAGAAACCACGTTTTCTTTTCAATTTTGGCCCACTTCTCCACACCTTTGTTCCAAGGCATCATTTAAATATAATCGATTTCAACAACATTAAATTCCTTCGAACATTACGTTTAAAATAATAGATTCCAAGACAGATGCCATCTTCTTAGAGAAACTCCACAGAAATAAATCACTTTAATCACCTCAACAATAACTCACATCTATATCACTATTATTAAACGAAATCGTGATAAATGATGCAAAGTGTTACACACGCATGAAAAACTTTCATATCAAAGATCATAACTGGCAATTATCAGCAGCGTAGTATGCAACTTTCACAATTTTTTCATCGTGGCGGCCTGCGTTGGCAAAAAGGCATCATCAAGATCAGAAGAAGATGGTTATGTAAATCACAATGTAATGAAACTGGTGAATAATGATGGATTATTGTTCTACTGGTCGATTCACTGTAGGACGATATCAACTGTTGCCTGCCATTATAAATATTTATGAGCGCGGTACTGGAGTTAATGTAATATAATCCATAATCCTCCTGTTGAATGACAGGTACCACGAATTTGATGCGAAATAACAGGTGAATGCCTAATGGATCGAAGAAGTCTTCTCTGTTGGAAACGACTGATATCTGAATGGTGTTATTGTTTTTGATGTTGATCGCCTACGAGCTGAGGAAGATGGACCGTGAGAGATATCTGGATGACGCTATATGCATATCAATCTTGAGAGGAATCACTTTCTACTACCATTCGTTATAAAAGATTTTTCCATATTTGGGTATGATTTCAATTGAAAATTAACTATAGGAAGTATATTCTGATTGATTATTTTCTTGACAAGATGAAGATATATTGATATTAATTTTAATAGAATATTAGGAATGTGGATTGTCCAGAAAACTATTCCTAACTAATGCCAACGTTTCGTAGATATATTTATATTTCTCAGGGGTATAAAAGAAAAATTCACGAAGATCATACATTGTACAACCATTTCAAAAAATAAAACTGAAAAATCGACCTCAAACAGTTTCCAAACGAACTTCAAATCTATAAAAAATAGGATCCCCAAATTACTGCATGGCATAGTTGATTTTGGAAAGTTCAAAATACTGTTGTATATCAAACCTTTCGTCGCCAGGAAATGCTACGTCGATCGGACCATATATGGTCATTTTCACATGCGCGTCAACAATTAGGCGCCACCTATAAATAATGAGTTTAGCCCTGTCGCTAGAAGCAGTTCACTCTCAAGAAAGAAACAGTTCACTTCCGAAGAAGATTCATTCCGTTTTACTGATACAGAAATTTCCTATCGTTCTATTCAAAATCAAATTGACAAGTGTACTTACGTCGAGTGTTCTCAAACCAACCGCACATTAACCAATTGTGTGTCAGTGTAAATAATCAGTATAATAAAACACTTTTCAAAACTTCAAGCTATGTGTTCTTCATCATCGATAATATCATCATTTTTTTTTTGCAGAATGCGTAACATGACTTTAATGTTTTGTTTCGTTTCCTTTCTTAAACTTGTCTTCATTTTTTTTGTTTATTTCTTTTCTTAATCTGATCGATTCAGCCCGGGGAGTATGCTTGGATTTGACATTCAGGCGCCCCAAAAGCTCACAATCCTTCAAACTGTCGCCCTTTCATCGCCGAGAAATGCTACGCCGATCAGACCATATATGGTTATTTTCACATTCATAGAGCGCGTCAACATTAAGGCGCCACCTATACAGGGTGAACCACGACGAACTGCATCGATCGATATCTCAGAAACTGAATGTAGGAAAAATTTGAAATTTTGGGAACTTGCCAGATGTCTTGGGACCTATAGGGCTAAAATATTTTCATCTATTGGGCACTTCCGGTTATACCGAAATAGACCCTAAGTCACTTATTTTAAATAGGTTACCCTATATATTATTCCATTTTGGATTCTACTTAACATTGTAGGCAGATTTCATGTATCATGTCCTATCCCTAAGTCTGAGCGCTTTTGACATATTCAGGTTTTTATGTCAAAAATTACGATTACAAGCCCTAACTTAATTATCAATTGTTCCTATAAGGCAGCCCTTTTTACTTACTTTGGGTTATATGTCTTGTTGAAAAGGACCTACTTCAATAGATTTTGTACAATACTTGGACAAATAATCATACAGAGTGTTAAAAAAAGATCTAGAATGAGATTGAGAAAAACTGAAAAAACTCAATTTTTTCAAATGGAAACCCCCATTTTATTATTTTGTAGCATTAATCATCAAAAATGAAGGTAACTTTGTATGAGGTTATCTATACCTAAAATTTGAAGTTTTCGAAATATTGCCAATTTAATATTTTTCTATGACGGTTTTGCATTTAATGTGTAAACAATTAGATCTAGGATAGCCACGTTTATATTTGACATTTCAAATCATCGTAATGCCAGCCCGGTTAAATTATACAAACGAGGATTATTTAAACTTATTTATTATTTATGGACAATGTGAAAAAGTTATTTCAAGAACCTGTGATACATTTGCTACCCGATATCCTCATAAACAAAAACCATCACCAAATACTGTTGAACGAATTATAGAAAACTTCAAGAATTTTGGATCCGTAAAGGCAAAAATGTACAAAAAGAAACCAGTTGTTGACAATGAAAATATTGAAATAGCAATTTTGGGATATTTTGAAGCATTTCCAACAAAACCTTCAAGGCAAGTAGCATTAGAATCAGGATTATCTCAATCGTCAGTTCTAAGAATTTTACATAAACACAAATATTATCCTATGCAATTTCATTAGTGCAGGATTTGAATGAAAATTATTTCCCAAGAAGAATGGAATTCTGTGAATTCATAATACTTCGTTCACAAGAAGGTTTTTCTTTTTTTTTGGATAATATTATTTGGACCGAACGAAGCCAAATTTACAAAGAATGGTGTTTTTAATCGACGTAATTGCCATCATTGGAGTGATAGAAATGTACACCCTTTTAGGGAACACAATTTTCAAGAATCCTGGCAATTTAACGTTTATTCCTGATTCAAATGCTAGATCTAATTGTTTACACATTAAATGCGAAACCGCCATAGAAAAATATTAAATCGGCAATATTTAGAAAACTTCAAATTTTAGGTATAGATAACCTCATACAAAGTTACCTTCATTTTTGATGATTAATGCTACAAAATAATAAAAATGGGGGTTTCCATTTGAAAAAATTGAGTTTTGTCAGTTTTCTCAATCTCATTCTAGATCTTCTTTTTTTTGAACACTCTGTATGATTATTTGTCCAAGTATTATACAAAATCTATTAGTAGGTCCTTTTCAACAAGACATCTAACCCAAAGTAAGTAAAAAGGGCTTCCTTATAGGAACAATTGATAATTAAGTTAGGGCTTGCAATCGTAATTTTGACATAAAAACCTGAATATGTCAAAAACGCTCAGACTTAGGGACAGGACATGATACATGAAATCTGCCTAGAATGTTAAGTAGAATCCAAAAATGGAATAATATATAGGGTATCCCATTTAAAATGAGCGACTTAGGGTCTATTTCAGGTATAACCAGAAGTGCCCAATAGATGAAAATATTTTAGCTCTAGGTCCCAAGACATCTGGCAAGTTCCCAAAATTTCAAATTTTTCCCACATTCAGTTTTTGAGATATCGATGGATGCAGTTCGTCGTGGTTCACCCTGTAGATAATGAGTTCAGCCATTGAGTATAAATCTATAGATAGTAGATTTATACTCAATGAGTTTAGCCCTGATAGAAGCAGTTCGCTCTCAAGAAAGAAACAGTTCTCTCCCGAAGAAGATTCCGTTTTACTGAGACAGAAATTTACTATCGTTCTATTCAAATTAACAAGTGTACCTACGTCGAGTGTCCTCAAACCAACCGCTCATTAACCAATTGTGTATCAGTGTAAATAATCAGTGTAATAAAACACATTTCGAAATTTCAAGTTATTTGTTCTTAATCTTCGAATGAATACAATTCTAATCATTCACTCCTTGCTATACTACATGTATCTGTTTTGCAGAAAAAAATTAAATTCGTACAGCTCCTTCTATATCGTGCAGTTTTTCGGTTAGTGTATTTGTTCGTAACTTCTTTAATGTTGACAATTTCTGTTTTTTTGCTCTTATCCAGAGACAGGGAATTGATTTAAAACAAGCGAACTAAGCTGCTGACTATACATAAGTGCTTTTCTACATATTATTACCAAAATAGTCACTATTGTGATCCATCGAACCCATTGCTATTATAAGAAATTATGTAGGAAGAGAAACCTTAATCTATACCAACTGCATTAAATGAAAAATTTCATTTCAACACAGCCTATAAACTCTTGGAATTACTCCACAAATCATGGTGGCTCGGAAACTAGTGATTAAAATATTTACCATCTCACTACATCTTAAACGATCTAGCCAAGTGCTGAATAATACCGTTAATTAATTTCGTAGTTCAAAGCAACCATAAATAAAGCAGATCATGTACTATCATCATTACACGTCAATGAAATGTGCCAAAAAATGGAAGCATAGCACTAATATGGGAGTGCACAGTAGTAACCAACAAAAGACTATCATATGCAACAGGAAGTGGTTCAAACCACTCAGTGCGAATGATTTAATGGTTGGCTTCTGAGATATTTGAGGCGATTAAAGCATCTCCATTCGTTTGAATGAACGTATGTATATTCCGAAGAAACATAAATTAGCAATTGAAATGTAACTTAACCATACGTAAGAGACAAATTGTACTGTTGGAACTGCAGTGATAAGCGTTCTACATGAAGAGTTGTGCAAGAACTGCCCATTTCAGGTTTTAGACACAGGTCACATTATTTTAGCTTTCTTGACACATTCGTCTTATAGGTAAACTATAAATTGAGCTAGACTTTCTATATCTCCAACGTTTCAGAATTTGCAACTTGAGTTTTCTGAATACAGATTCACACCGCTTATATGGTATTGTTATGGTCTGTTAATGGTGATAAATTTATAATAGTTTTATATCGAATTTGAATTATAAAAGGTGGGCGCTAGATAAGTCTCTTCCTCAGGGAGGATTCAAGTAAGTTATAAAATAAAATTGTGTTAAGGATTTACGAAACAAAACATATTACTATATATGAAAACGATGAATGATATTTTATGACGTAACCACTTGACCTGAAATCTTAATCTATTGATGAAGGTGGCCGCGAGAACAAATTATTTGTTTGATTTGAGTTGAAAAGTGCTGTGACTATTTTAAGAAATATTTCAATTTGAGTTCGAATCAGAAATTGCAATTTTACTCTTATAATTTTACCCTATGCATCGTGTTCCGTTATCCTTTTTGAGTTTGAGTTGTATTTTCTGAAACAGCTACGTGATAAACTTCTGGACTGTGAAGTACTCAATAAAAATCTCCACTTCATTCGATTTCTTTTCTAATTTTATCTGCATTTCAGTTTCATTAAATTTTGTATGACAGTTAACACAGTTATGGGCATTTTTATTTCAGTTTCACTTTATTTTATTTACTTTTAGGTAGAGATGCAAATTACACTAAATGAACATGACGAATAGAAAAAAAATCTTGAAATCTGAAAATTTTTTATGATCTAACTGATAATGAAAGTTCGAATTGTTAACTCACAAACATTTAACTTGAATTTTGCAAACAATTTGAATCTCGAATGAATTTTCAAGGTTTTGTATATTTAGCCAATTTGGATAAGGCCATAACAGTATCTTGAAATCAATTGTACCTAAAAATTGAACAGGTGGATATTTTTCTTATTATTAAGGAAATAAAATTCTAGATGCTTCATCAGATGAATTCTGCTCAGCACATACACATACCATGCCCGGATCAGGCTCATCATTCCCAAACTTCAGACATTAGGATAAAACGATACAATTCTGAGCCAAACAACAAACGCCGAAGGACATTTGTCTTCGAACAACTCAATTTTAGCATTTTTCATTGGTTTGAGTTCTTTACATTCCGAGCAATATTTCCTTCAAGAAGCAAGTCACTCTTTATGATCAAATATTCACGATTACACAGTGTATTTGCTATTTGCCATACTGCGATGAAATTGTTCAAATGCTAGTTGTTTATTGATGTTATGGCCGAACTGTCTACTCCATAAAGTGCATTCGATATATTGGCACGTTTATTCGAATGTTCCTTGATATTTCCTCAATAAATTTGATAGAAATGGTCATTGCGAATAGTACATTCATCTTCCGTTAGAATGAAATAAGTATTTGAGAATTAATGGTACATTATTCACAGAACAAACGTGTGCATATTTAAGAGTGTCTACTGCAAATATTCGCATTTAGAGTTAATAAATCAAATTGATCCATGGTGATGGTAATTTCATTAGCTTTAGTAAGCAGAAAGCTTGACAATTAATGGCATTGAAACCTCTAGGTTGATCGCATACTAGGTCGACATTCGTACAGAGTAGGCTAAATTGGTAGTCCTCAAACTACGTGAGAGATGAAGTAAAATCAAAGGCATTGTCTGGTTTGTCTGTATTTGAAAAACTCATAAAAGATATCAACTACATTGTTTTCAAATCAAAATACTTTATGATTGAATTCAGATAGAAGCATGATCAAAATAAAGAAAAGGTTTGAAATAGATTAGAGAGCCCTGTGGACCGCACCTACAAGAATAACTTCTTACGTAAATACCTGTCAGAGAAATACCTAACATAAAAACTGCAACACTCAGAAGGACTTGTTAAAACTTAAAATTTTTATCGGAAAAAATACATAGTAGAGCAAGGAGTGAATTTGGAGGAAAGAAATCGTGACCTACCTTAACCGGCTCCGGAATACAACATTTCAGCAAGACTATGCTTGAGCTAATGTTACCAGAGTGAGCTTATACTTTTTTGGATCGATCCATGGTCGGACAGATCCCACGATCTTTCGATCATAGGGCTTGTTAGGAGCATCTTGGGAAGAAGGCTTGGAAATTAACTCCAGCCCACACGGACTTTGGCAGTTCTGAGATATCAACTAGGTGTAGCTTCGGACAGTATCTCTCAATAGGAAATATACCAACTTAATGCATCAATGACAAGACATGTAAGGGCGTTTATTGATAATCGCGGATGACAAACACCTTCTCCATAAATTTTCTTTTCTTTAATTTCAATCAAGTGCTTGAAAGCTCCTGACCCACCGTCAGTGAGTTCTCTCATTCAAATTCAAGATTCCAAAAATCTTATAGCTCTCATCGAAGCCTGATGATGTGTTCCAGATTCGAAACATGCAAATGACAGCGTAATTGGACCTGATTGGACCACAGATATAGAAGCTGTTTCAGTGGGTGTACCAACGGTGTAACTTTGAGGAATGCTTTCTCACAGTCTGAAATTAATATCCGCTCTTATTTCAACAAAATAGTTCTCCATTCAGGATCAACGGAGATACAAACCAACCAGTTTACTACACTAGGATATGCGTTAGTCGTGTATCTAAGAAGAGTTATTTGCATACCTAGTTAATTTGCATATTGGATAGATTTTTCATCGAGTTCATTATAAAATTGGATTAATGGTCGTTCTTAATATCGACTTTATGACTTAGCTGGGGCTAGGCGGTCATAAAAGTCGGATCTAAGGCAAGTAACTTCTCAATCATTCGTTTAATGAAGTTTTAGATTTTTTCGTTGTGAAGAGGTGTCATATTTTATGACAAAAAGCTGTGGGGTAACCGAGATCTTGGCAACCTGGTAATCGATATTGATTGATGATTCTAGAAACTCGGAGAAGACTAACAGTATGTTCTTCATTTCAAAATGGATACTTGACATTAAAGAACACCAGAAGGATATTACCGACATGAATTAAACTATTAGTTTTTAATTACGATAACGATTTTCTCATGTTGAGTTTATAGCCTTCCATTATTCAGTATCAGCAAGCCTTCCAGATTTCTTTGTGTTAAACTTCGGAGAAGGTACTACATATGGTGTTTTGAAGAAAACGGTAATTTTTTAGAAGGTTGGGATAAGGGTGCGATTTTCGATTAAAATTGCAGAAGTGTAAAAAAATTTCCGATTATTTTAAAAGAAACTGTTTTCTCTCATTGTTGATTTCTATATGGAAATATCGAATGCAATTTTCACAAGATAACTCTCTTGAATTTCGAATAATCTGGTCATATTCAAGGAATAATGTAATGTATTGGAGTATTTCACGAATAAGGAAAAATTGTCTAGGAAAAAAATGAATAAAATCAGAGAAAAGAGAAAGAAAATAACAATTTTACGAAATGACCGAGGTTTACAGAGGGCTGAATGAAATGATACCTTCAAACACTTTTCATTTTAAACAGACAAATTAAAAATTAAAATTTCTTTTCTTCAAAACATCATTCGAAAAACCGTGTTATGAAAAAGACTCCAAAATACATAAAACGAAAAAAATTTATAACTCGAAAACTAAGAAAAATCGAATAACATACATCGGGTAATTTTGAATATCCCTAAAAGCGAGAAATTAAAAAAAATCGTATACATCACTAATTGGACTACACGGTACAAGTTGAGGAGTTTAGCGAATAGAAAACTGATTTTGACAAAATTGCAATAATTTGTAAACATGATTGAGACAAGTGTCTTTCCATGATAATTGTCCATGCGAAACAGAAATGTCAGAACAACATAGTTTCTACCTTCAATCAAATCATAGTTATCCCTATCAAAATTTCAATCACTTTAAAGAAAACACCCAATGCATAATATTGTAATATGTTCAAGTTCATCTGTAGATGGTGAAACATAATAATAGAAAAAATATGCTCCAAATAAACTACTAACGAACATCATTAACTGAATAGTTTAATTGCTTGAATTTTTATGTGTCGGTAAGGAATCAAAGGATCAGGTTTTGCATTCATTTGCTCCAATCTGGTTGGAATCAAGAACCAGCGTTAACATTTCAATAATTTCCACATTTATCGAATAGATATCATAGCATCGCGTGAATTAACCGAAGATTATCGGCATTAGGATTATTCCAATTCCGTAATTGAGATTATAAATCGCCTTGCGATAAAAAGACGGATGCTGAGATTCCTCCTCTCGGTGACTGCAATAAATCGGGAATAGACAGAGTATATTTCCTGTAAGAAATTAATTTACCAAGAGCTATAGAAGATCCTTTTCCACGGAGTTGTCGGATATACACCTTTCTGCGGCATTAACTGTCGAATTGAATATTTGGTAATCCAACAGCTAACATTTTGTTAAGTTTGAAATGACGTTAATTCGACATACACTGAAATTACGTGAAATAGCTTAGTCGATTATGTCTAGATTATTGTGCGAAATTATTGCATTAGTAGATTAAAATTTTCAAATTATATAAACCATTAAAGAAGTTAAAAAAGTGGTGATTAGTATTTTATTGTGAATAGTGAACTAATATTTTTTGGATTTTGGAAAAACGATCCTGAAATATTAGCTTTATTTACCATAAAAAATTTCACTCTCCAGAACTGAACCTCTATTATTAATAATTTTAAGTAAACCATGAAAATTGTCGTCTGTGCGCCGTATTGAGGTTGAACGCATGGCGTAAGTTACTTCAAACAAATTTTTGAGCTATATATCAGGTGTACAAATAAGTTTCCGCGGTTTTTTATAAAAAATTAGGAATTTATTGTAAAGGAAAAGTACATTACGTTTTATTCAAAGTATTTTCCATCATTTGCCACTACTTTTCCCCATCTTTCTGGCAACATTCGGATACCCCGTCGAAAAAACTCTTCATCTTTTGACGCTATCCACAAATCTACCCAATTTTTGGTGTCTTCATATGATGTGAAGCGCTGCTCAGACAGACCATGTGCCATCGACCGGAACAGATGATAATCAGAAGGGGCTAAGTCTGGTGAATACGGCGGGTGGGGTGAAACTTCCCAGTTGAGTGTTTCCAAGTATGTTTTTACCGGCGCCGCAACATGTGGACGAGCATTATCGTGTAAAAGAATAATTTTGTCGTGTCTGGAGTAGTAATGGGCGCGTTTTTCTTTAAGTGCCCGACTCAATCTCATCAATTGTGTTCGGTAGAGAGCTCCAGTAATGGTTTCGCTTGGTTTCAGCAATTCATAATACACGACACCAAGCTGATCCCACCAAATACACAGCATGAGTTTTTTCCCATGAATATTCGGCTTAGCTGTCGATGTCGATGGTTCGCCGGGCTTAACCCATGACTTTCTCTTCTTTGGATTATCGTAGTGAATCCATTTTTTGTCACCAGTGACTATACGATGCAAAAACTATTTTTTTATTCCTGGCAAGCAGCATTTCACTCATGCATAATCGGCGTTCATCGTCTCTCGGCTTTAGTTCATATGGAACCCAATTTCCTTGTTTTTGAATCATTCCTAACGATTTTAAACGATGTAAAATTACTTGTTGTGTCACTTGTAAGGTAAGTGCAAGTTCTTTTTGCGTTTGGGACGAATCTTCCTCCAATAGTGCTTCCAATTCCATGTCTTCGTACACTTTCGGCCTTCCACTGCGTTCTTTGTCTTTAACGTCAAACTCACCGTTCTTAAACTTTTGAAACCATTCCTGACAACTTCTTTCACTTAAAGCAGCTTCACCATATGCTTCTAAAAGCAATCGATGCGCCTTAGCTGCAGATTTTTTCACATTAAAGAAGTAAATCAAAAGTTCCCGCAAATGATGCTTATTCGGAATAAAACTTGACATTTTTGCACGAAAAAATTATGTGATGCTGATACGGAATCACTAGTACCTACTTTAAGGTTATGGTGTTGCCAGATGACTAAACTTGGGATATTATGTTTTACATCTGACAATTTCTCCATAACCTTCTGGTGAAAGCCATCTTTTGACAAACCGCGAAAACTTATTTGTACACCTAATAGATTCAAAAATCTGAAAAATTATAATCTGAGAGAACCTATTACGCTTGGAATTTTTATTAATGTTAGTTTCCTAGTGAACTAGACATTTGTCAATTAACAATTGATCCTGGGAATTCTTTAAACAATTAATTAACAAAATATTTGAATTGTCAGTTTTTTTGGTCAGTGTAGCTATTCTTGTATACCCATAATATAAGATAATGTGATAACAGTTTGAAAATTCCATACTTTGTTTATAAACTTTTTAATTAATCGAAAAAAAATCACGGCTTTGTTGTATAAATTTTAATTTTCATAAGGAAATATTTTTTGTTAAAAAGGACATTCACAATCCAAAAACTAAAATTATCCAAGTTCGTTTATAATTTTTTTCATAAGGAAATTATTTCTTCATAAAAATTTTTTCAAACAAATGACATTTCTTCTTTTGGAATTTTAAACTATTTTTTATATTTCTATTGCACCAATAATATTTTTTTTACTAACAATTCCATTGTTTATTGAATTAACAATTTATCACATACAAATTATTAATTCACTTAATTTTTTTTTAATGATCAAAAATGAAAAAAAACGTCCCTGAGTATCAAAATACAATTTATTTCGATAATTATGAAAAAACGATTCTCTTAGGTATTTTGATCCATAGAGCGTTTTTGTAATTTCTGAAACTATCGAATAAAATTAAGTAAAGGTAAAATTTTGTTTATAACAAATAGTTAATGTAATAAAATGAAATCGTCAGTAAATAAAACTTTTATGTTTGTTAATTTGTACAAAACTATCAATTATAGTCAAGAAACATTTCTTAACTAATTGTTCAAACAACAAATAAAAATAAGGATTGAAAATTATTGTTGAAAAAAAATAATATTTTCAAACATTAATAATAGTATCTTAAGTACATATTTGTGAAACATGATTTTCCCATAAAATTGAAAAAGTATTGAAATTGTATAGAACAATTGAGACGTGTTTTCCAGGCTACGAAATTGAAAAGATATCAGTAATTTAAAATACTATGTTGAAAACATAGAAATATTCTTTAAAATTCAGGTGGGGTTTATTTTACCTATCTACTGAACCTAGGAATGGCCTGAACTCAAGTTTCTATTATACTATTTATTAACAAAACCAATGTTTTACTTACAACAGTACCGGGTTACTAAGATTCTGACAATAAAAAAAAGTTGAACCTAAAATTGGAATGGTAATTTTTAACTTATTTCTACTGACAATAGGTCAGCTTCCACATCAATAATTCTACAGTTTAAAAAAATTCAGAAAAAACTTAAATCAATTACTATGAAAAATTTTTTTCATAAATGCAATGTACTGAAAGTTTGATCAGCAACAATTTATTTAATCTTAGGAAAGTAAGAAAAGCAAGAGAAGGACGAGATTTCCAACTTAACTTTTAGCAGAGAACGTAGCTGCAACAATTTATCTTCTCCACAGGAAAAAAACGTGATGAGGTGTTGATTGCGTGATGACAGATGAAAAAAATACTTGATAACATCCAAAATACTCCAAATGATTTTCAAGGAGAACAATGCTCAGTTCAGAATTCTTCCCAGTCAAATTGATTTATTATCGACTCCAAAAGATATACGGAAAAAAAATCTAAAGGATTGAATATGAAAATTATTAGCAAATATAGTTCAGCTGAGTAGAAAAAGAGTTATTTACTTACCCCCGAATTACGAGGATTTAAGTAGCCAAATGGTGATTCAGGCAATCCGAATTTAATCGATATATTTAACTACATTCGCCTTCCAAAAGAAATATAATCTCAGTAATTTCACCAAAGAATATATCATAAATTACTTTTCAATTACTTAATACTACTTCTTTTGAATTCACCACTTCTACGTCTCTATTCTTTGAAATTTTCAATAAGAAAGAAAGATACTCGAACATCTGAATTATTGGATTCATAAAAAAAATTTTTAACTTTAGGCAAAAAATCTGGAATATCTGATAAATCTGATATCGCGATTAAGAATCAGTTCATTGAATAGAATAATAATTTCAAATTAAGGATGTCGACATTTATAAATTTTTCTCAAAACTAGGAACTAAAGAATTGATTAGTAGAAATCTTGAAATATGTTTAGGTATCTGTGAATAAGAGTAAAATTGAAATTTATTATAAAATAAAATTCTGAATGAATAATTTTAATTCTGAGCCGTAACACAATTTATAAATGAATGAAGTTTTTTTTTTAGTTGATAGATATCTTGTGAACATAAAAACTATATTATATTTTTTGTTTGTTTTAGAATTATCAAGAAATCCCGGGAAAAGTTTTTTATTGAAGAAGGTCTAGTTCGTTGGAAAATTAATTTTATTGAAGATTCCAACAGGCATCCTAATTAAACAATTTATATATTTTTTAATTCTATAATTTGCTACATACCATAAAAAATTATTGTAACTTCAAACTCAATATGGCACACGGACATTAAATTAAAATTATTCATAATGAAGGTATAGATTCGACGATTGAAAGATGAGTGAGCTTACTCATCTTTCAGGATCTTTTTTTTTTGAAAATGCAAAAAAATGATTAGTTGACTAATTATGACTCAAAAATTCGAACACCCCTTTTTTACCAACTTGAATTGTTTATAAGTTTCGAAAATTTAATGTATTGGTACAATTTTTCCGATGAATGAACAAGGAATAGTCCAAAGAGCTATATTTTATAATTTAAGTAACAGTATGTCTTATTAACACATTTTGAGCTCATCAATTAGACTATTTATGAAGAATCTTGGAAGAAAAAAGCAGGGGATGTTACTCCTTTCTCCTTATTCATTTTTGTATTTTTGTAAAATTAAAGAATTAATAATAAATAAAGAATTAAAGAATTCTTAAGCTCGGTAAGATTTATACGTAGAAAATGAATAAATAATAAAGAAAAAGAAAATAAATTTCTACCTTGCACCAAGGTATCCCATTATATATACCATGTATAGAAATATTCAATGAACAACTAACAAAACGACTTGTAAATATTGTTGTACTTATTAAATAATAAAAAATCGAAATGCATATGGAGTAGAATATAAAAATATGAATAAATGGAGATTAAATATTGATGCTTCTTCTATATGGGAAATCAGATATTTGATAATGGAGTAATGAAACTTCCCTATTTTTTAATATTATTTATTTTCACGACCCGAAATTCCTCAGATTGTCCAAATCGAGAAAGCAGAGATATCAGGAAACTTTCCGCGGTCGGAATACTACAGAAAAACCGCTATATGTGGCAACCTCCTCTCACCGTAGATGTATTAGAAAGACATTCGGATATATTTACTACAAGCGGGGACACCGCGAGACCGCGAGCCGTTGCTTTGGGGGCCGCGGAGGGGCTCCAGGGCGTGCACTGGCCTGACGGCATTCCAATCTGCTCGAGGCGAGTTGCCTCGGGCTGGCCCCATCTCCCCTGTCCCCTCGCCGAATATGTGATAAATGCGGTGGGTTCGGATTAGCGCGGTACGAGATTTTTTGTCAGTATTCGAAACTTTCCTTTGAACAGATATTCAGTTCCGAAAATTTTATATATTATATCTGCCCGAAAATGATATTGGTACTATTTTATTTTTGGTGGAGAGTACAGGAATAGTTTCGACTAAATGACACTGAAAGACGAATATGATGATCAAATAATAAACGACTTACCGGAAAATGTAAAAATCTCTTCAAGGATAAGGAACTTACCTGAAAAAAATATATATATTAGAAAATTATCGAACACACCACATTATTAGATAAATTATTTTCAATTAAAATGAAATTCTTCTGTTGTTCTTACACTCATTTAAATTACGTAAATTAGTGCTATATGTAGGATTTATGAATTCTATTTCCGCTTATCAGAAAGCATACAGGAAGTTTTCTGTAGCCACAAATGTACAATGAGCGTCAAAATTATGGAACAAATTCATTTGGTAACAAAATCCAAATTTTGTTTCACGTTTACCAAACTAAACAATTTAAAATTTAAGAATTTCTGTTGTACTCTGTGCCATTCCCAAGAACCCTCTGAATTTCTTGAATAGTGAAACTGGGTCAAGTGTTACTTTTTTGGCAAGGTATCTTATTTACAAGCTTTCAGAAAATTTCAAGAAATATACATATTTTTTTAAATCAGTTCAAATAGATATTCAGTATGTACACTTTGTCATGGCTCATTGACTTTGAGACGATGGTATCTGATGAAATTTCAGTTATGATTTCAAATAGATATGCCATTAGTACATTTCTAATTATGTTGAAAGTTTTCGATAAGATGTTTCAATTCGAAGAAAGATTTCTGACAACACAATTTCATCAAAGTTATGCATGTGTAACCAAGAACAACCATGTAGAAATTTGAAATTCGAATTAATATCCAATTTTACTCCATTTTTTCCATTAAAGGTTTCATAGGGATTGAAAGTTGTGCATGAACAAAACTAATAGTCGACGGTGACAAATGTCATCAGGTACGATCGTCTCAAAGCAAACAAGTTACGACAAAGTGCATATATTCAAAACCTCTTTGAACTAACCAAATTAAAACAAATATCTCAAAAGTTTCTGCAAGCCTGTAAAAAAGATACAAAGACCTTGCCAAAAAGTACTATATAAGCCACTTTCCCAATTCAAAAAAATTTATAAGGTTGATGGAGATGGCACAGGGTATACTTCGAAAATGCATCATAAAAATTTGGTAAAAGTGAAATAAAAATTGACATCTTTCAGGATTTTGTTTCCAAATATTTTTCTTCTGGGAAAATGATTTTGTTCCACTCTCTTTGAGGAATATTTATAGAACTTTGCTGCGAACCAATAGCTTTTTCAGTATGATAATAAGTGATAAAAAATTATGGTAGATTGAAAAAACCTCTTATGATATTATAAAAAAGTTCTTATCATTCGAAAGAAATTCCTGGTATAGGTCTTCCTAGGCTATTTTGGTTAGTTCTGAATTGTTTGAGAGCAGGTCATGGTTGTACGAATAGCATGCAATTCAGATGAAATACAATTACAAATGAAAGTCCTGAACGTGTAGAAGCAAAGGAAGCAATACCAGATCTCATCACTTATTGTTCCATTTATAAATTTCAGGGGGGTTTAAACTTCCTGATGAAGAATCCGGGGTCAAACAGAAGTATACATTCCATCATCCGAAAGAGATAAGCTAAAGTTTTTATATTTTCAGGGTAGGTTTGCTGTGCCAATATTTCGATCATGTTCGTTGTTGGGTCAAGTACGTCCAATTTCAACCATATTTGAAAAAATTTAGAAAGCACTGACGTAAGGTCAGATTGGAGATTGCTCTTGTTGAGCTACTTACGAGTATATATTCAAACCATAACAAATCTATAAGCACTCTGATCAGGTGAACAATAGTCTTTTCCCGGACTATGGGACAATGTGATGCAAATATGAACGCCTAATGAATGAAAAAACCTATGTCTCAAATTAAAAATAACTACTCATAATTTTCCCCAAGTTTTGTTCGAAGCTGAATTCCCTTCTAAAAACTTACGTCAGTGCTTTTCCAAATTTTGACAACGTATTTTGTTTCAGTCATCGAGATTGAATTCTATCTCTATGATTTCCAGTTATGAAAAATTTTGATTAATATTACGCCAACTGACACTGATTAATGAGCCCGGCATTTGTCAATCGAATATCGATCTGTGATCGCCATCGTTCAAAGGAAATCATCGGGACGTATGTCACTTCTCTTTTCTCTTGAGTAAATGAAAAAAATGATAATATCTTTAGATGTTGTAGAGCTACGACAATGAAATTTGAGGATAAGTAAGATATCGATCACCTCGATATATTCACGAATTTTTATTGAAATCCGAAAAATGTCTTATGAGATATGGAGTATTAAAAATTTTTTTTTTTGGGAATTTTAAAAAATTTTCTATCGAGACGATTTCTGCGAAATTTTGCAAGCCGTTTTGTTCCAGCCTCCCTCAACAATATTTCAAGTATCAACTTGATAGGATGGATATTCTAGTAGTTATTGGGGAAACAAAATTTCAGATGCTCATAACTACTGAACCATCCGAAGGATTCGGCCCAATAACGAACTTGACCGAGATATTTGGACAATTAACCTATTCTGAAAATATGAAAACTCTAGCTCTCTTTTGGATGCTAGAGAGGATACGGCCGGACAGACTGACCTTTCGCCACGAATTCTTCATCAGAGAGTAGAACCCAATCGCTTGAGACCATTTTAGGCTCGATATTTCAAAATTACAGATATTCGGGCAAAATGATAGGCACTCTGTTCGGGAGAACAAGAGCGCCAAAAACGAGTTAGAATTTATTTTTCTCAATTCTTGGAGATCGATGGAGCTTCGCAAAAATATTTGCCAGTAGAATCACATAAACCATTTACTCAACTTTTGGGAGGAGATCAGAATTCTAGAGGATTGTTCATTCATTGTGACGGTTCTATCAGTATCACATTGTTACAGAATACAGAAAAATACTTTTAACAAACGCGGAAAAGCTCCTGACATTATATTCATGCAGTTCGGGAAAGCATGTGTAGGTATTAATTAATGAAAGATCACATTTGAAGAAAGAAGTCCTCCACAATTTAATATTTTAGCATTAAACTACTTACAAATCACGTCTTTTGCAGGAAGACAATTTTTTTATAGGGACTTTTTCTTAGCTCTTGTATCATACACTCCATTTCAAAAGATATCGAACTTTAAAAAAAAATCGTTACACTATAGCCATCAGTTGAAATATTTTACGCCTAGATGGCTTAGTGTCTCATTGACAACTGGTTTCACGACATTTGAATGCATGTTCTGAACTTGTAATCGCCACTGCATTCTATTGAACTGATTCCTTTGTTATCAACCTACTTGGATTTGTAAAATCAGGAACTTCGTGAATATCATAACTGTGACATTTGTACTCTATCAATTATTAACGCACTTTGGAATTAAGAGGTTCAAAATAAATCAGAGGATAACACAGAAAGAAATCTTTAATACCTATTGAAAATACAAAGCAAAGCGGCACTGTTTATTTGAAGATTCAAAGAAATGGAAACAATAATAGAATTCAGTGTATTGGAAAAGTCGATGACAAGTGTGAGTATTTTTTATCTAATATTCAATGAAATTGTGACTACAATTAATGAACTTCAATATTCTCACCTATACTCGGCTGGAGAATAACATATCATGGAATTCAATGATTTTCAGCTCTAGTAATGCTTTGAATGGAAAATTATGTAACTTTCTCCGAAGAGCAATAATTATGTTCCTATCATTTTGGAGCCTTGAACAGAAACAAGGTGCATGAACAGGTATATCCCTACAATTTTATGCACTACCATAAAACAAAAGCTGAATTCTTCGTGTTTACCAGTGGTGGCTAAGCCTAATTCAAATCGCTTATAGTAGAAATGTGTTTTTCTTTTCACTTCAAGAATCTGTAGTGAAAATTGAGGCAGTTGTCGAAGAATTAACATGAATTAGTGAGCAGAGTTGCTGAGTATCTCCATGAATTGATTATATACTTGCAGGAGTCTCACTGTAACTATTACAAAACCAAATAATTATCCATTACAACAACCCTGCCTCAAACCTTTAGTGACAGTGAATTCATCAGTAACATATCTTCCCATTTTTATGCACGATTTTATACCATTGTATAGATTCTGTAGAGCTGTAATCAGAGTGTGGTTGATGTTTGTGCTTTTCAGTACTTCCCAAAGTTTTTCTGTTGGAATTGTATTGTAGGCTTGGTGTAAATCTACGAATGTAATGTGTACTTCTCTGTTAGTTCCTGTTTTCTTCTCAATAATCTGCTTGAGGCAGAATATATTATCATTACATGTTCTTCCTGCACAGAAATCCACTTTGCTCTTCTTCCTCCTCATCCTTAAATTCCTCCTCTATTAGATCTCGTAATACTTTTCCGTACAGTCTACTGAATGTGCTAGTTACTGATAGTCCTCTGTAGTTTTCGCATCGTTTTCTATCACCTTTCTTATATATGGATGTTATATAGGCCGATTTCCATTGCTCAGGTATAGGATGTCCATTAATGCATAAGTTGAATATATATGTTATCATTCTGAATAACTTCTCTGTTCCTTCTTAAGGAGTTCAGTGTATATGCCTTCAGGTCCACAAGCTCTCCCATTTTCAAACCTTTGATGGCCTTTTTGACCATATCCTCCGTGCCAAATAATTATGCCTTAATAAATTCAAAATGGAAGCCACTGCCGAAATTTGAAAAAATAAAGATGGATCATTACATGCAGAATCCAGTAGACTAATAAAGAAAATTGGCTTCCTCCCTCAATCGTTCTCCCTTCGTACGTAGGCAAATTAGTCAAAACAACCCTCCTTCCCTCTTATGTCCAGGAAAAGCACTCTTACTCTCCGGAATCGCCGAAGGCACCAAGGGGTGCAGTACGTTAACGCGAGGTCTCATCTTACGCCGTGGACCGCCTAATGCCGATGGCCTGAGGCTGCAGCAGCTCATGAGGCATGTGCTCCTCAGTAAGTCGATGCCGCCAATGTTACGTTTACGCCTTCCGCGTAACCCTTCCTGCCGTCTATTACCGCCTGTTCCCGCTCGTGTTTTCGTGAACGGGTGTAGTAACGAACACGCAGTGGCGTGCACAAATATTTGTACGTCTTAAAAAAGGGATGAAATGATATCACATATTTATCGGAACTTTCACAGGATATGATATCGACCTTAAAGTATTGATATAAAATCAGAATCTGTTGAAAATTATTAATTCTTACTTGTTTGATTTCATTTATTTATCAAAATTAACAATCATTTATTTCCGTGTGCTCCTAATATTTATCGACCAATCAGTTTATTGAGTGTTCCTTTCAAGATATTACATGAGGTTTTAGGAAAAATAGAAAGTGTTCATTTCAGGTTCTCAGCCTAACAACTCTCATAGAATCAGGCTTCATTAATAGGTAGAAAACAGGAGCTGCTTTCATTAATTTATTTTCGGCGAATGACATTGTGTGGAAAGATGGATTACTTTTCAAACTTTATACCCATCTGTGTGGAAAAATGGTAAGATAGAAAATATGGAATCTGTTAGAAGGTTTCGTGTTTTTGTTGACCGTAAGAAAAACAATTTCGAAACATTGAAAAACTGTCTTCCACAAGGATCAGTTCTAGCCCCTTCACTTTTCAATTTATATCTCTATGATTTTATTTCAATTGAAAACTACGAATAATATTCTACAGAAATTAGCTGGATCAACTTGGGGTGTTGATGCTTCAACTCTAGGTACAGCATCTCTAGCCTTAGTTTTCTCTACAGCGAAATAATGTTGCTCTAGTTGGTTTAATAGTGTACATACACAAAAAATCTATGCACAATTGAATACATTGATGAGAGTAATTACTGGCACCACCGGTTCATTGGTTACCAGTTTTGTCTAACATTGACCTCCCCATATTCGTAGTCAGACTGCAGCCCTGGATACTTGGGACAAATATAATTCTTTTCGTAAAATAGAATTCCTAGATTGAAATCATGTAAACCATAATGGTAAAATACGAGTACGTTCTTCAATATGAACATTAGCGATGAAGAATTATAGAAGATTGAGTGGAACTCTTATGAAATGTTCAATAATGATCTATTTTCATATCCTTCTAAAAATTCCTGGTTTTGATCTTCCAAGAAAAATTTGGACTATTCCTTATCCTTTGAGGACAGATCATGGTCGTACCAATAGCATGCTCTTCAGATGGAACTCAGCAATAGCCTTAATAAATTCAAAATGGAAGCCACTGCCGAAATTTGAAAAAATAAAGATGGATCATTACATGCAGAATCCAGTAGACTAATAAAGAGAAAATTGGCTTCCTCCCTCAATCGTTCTCCCTTCGTACGTAGGCAAATTAGTCAAAACAACCCTCCTTCCCTCTTATGTCCAGGAAAAGCACTCTTACTCTTCGGAATCGCCGAAGGCACCAAGGGGTGCAGTACGTTAACGCGAGGTCTCATCTTACGCCGTGGACCGCCTAATGCCGATGGCCTGAGGCTGCAGCAGCTCATGAGGCATGTGCTCCTCAGTAAGTCGATGCCGCCAATGTTACGTTTACGCCTTCCGCGTAACCCTTCCTGCCGTCTATTACCGCCTGTTCCCGCTCGTGTTTTCGTGAACGGGTGTAGTAACGAACACGCAGTGGCGTGCACAAATATTTGTACGTCTTAAAAAAGGGATGAAACGATATCACATATTTATCGCAACTTTCACAGGATATGATATCGATCTTAAAGTATTGATATCGAACCCGAATCTGTTGAAAATTATTAATTCTTACTTGTTTGATTTCATTTATTTATCAAAATTAACAATCATTTATTTCCGTGTGATTCCAATAGTTATCGACCAATCAGTTTATTGAGTGTTCCTTTCAAGATATTACATGAGGTTTTAGGAAAAATGAAAGTGTTCATTTCAGGTTCTCAGCCTAACAACTCTCATAGAATCAGGCTTCAATAATAGGTAGAAAACAGGAGCTGCTTTCATTGATTTATTTTCGGCGAATGACATTGTGTGGAAAGATGGATTAATTTTCAAACTTTATACCCATCTGAAGTTTGGAAAAATGGTTATATTATTATAAAATATGGTATCTGTTAGAAGGTTTCGTGTTTTTGTTGACCGTAAGAATAACAATTTCGAAACACTGAAAAACTGTCTTCCACAACGATCAGTTCTAGCACCTTCACTTTTCAATTTCTATCTCTATGATTTTATTTCAATTGAAAACTACGAATAATATTCTACAGAAATTAGCTGGATCAACTGGGAGTTCCACTCTAGGTACAGCATCTCTAGTCTTAGTTTTTTCTACAGCGAAATAATGTTGCTCTGTTTGGTTTAATAGTGCACATACACAAAAAATCTATGCACAATTGAATACATTGATGGGAGTAATTACGGGCACCACCGGTTCATTGGTTACCAGTTTTGTCTAACATTGACCTCCCCATATTCGTAGTCAGACTGCAGCCCTGGATGCTTGGATCAAATATAATTATTTTCCTAATTTAATTCCAATTATTTCTAAGATTCCACAGAATAGAATTCCTAGATTGAAATCACGTAAACCATTATGGTAAAATACGAGTACGTTCTTCAATATGAACATTTGCGATGAAGAATTATAGAAGATTGAGTGAAACTCTTATGAAATGTTCAATAATGATCTCATTTCATATCCTCTTAAAATATTCCTGGTTTTGATCTTCCAAGAAAAATTTGGACTGTTCTTAATCCTTTGAGGACATCATGGTCGTACCAATAGCATGCTATTCAGATGGAACTCAGTTCCAAGCTCAAGTTGTCAATGTGGATATGTAGAAGACGCAATACCTCATCTCATCAATAACTTTTCCACATATAAATTTCAAGATGGTTTTAAGGCTATTCATGATGTATGCTATTCTTTTTTGGAACGGGTTATAAATTTCAAACAAATTTGATACGTATTTCATGTAGACAACTCTTTTCTATGCTCTTGTTTTTTTATTATCAGATTCGATGTAGGCAACTTGAAAAAGCCTCTGTGTTTATTAATAGAAGACCACTTTTGAAGAAAGAAGTCCCTCAAATGTATTTCAGCTCATTTTTGTACACACTGCAACATACATGAAGGGAGCCAGGGTTTTTTTTGAATATGGAGAAGCAGAAGAAACAATACCTCATCTCATCAATAGTTGTCCCATATATAAATTTCAAGATGGTTTTAGGGCTCTTCATGATGTTTCCAATTCTTTCTTGGAATGGGTTATAAATTTCAAACGAATATGAAACGTATTTTTGTTATTCAGTTCTTTTTTCTGCTTTTGTCTTTTTATTTCCAGATTAAATGTGAGAACCTTGAAGAAGTCTCTGTCTCCATCAATAGAAGACCACTCATGAAGAAAGAAGTCCCTACAATATATTTCAGCTTATTTTTGTGTTTTCACATTTAGACGGGGAGCCAAGGTTTTTT
Organism: Micraspis discolor; assembly: GCA_030674115.1. NCBI lineage: Eukaryota > Metazoa > Arthropoda > Insecta > Coleoptera > Coccinellidae > Micraspis > Micraspis discolor. The sequence goes on along the minus strand of JARTUT010000010.1, from coordinate 426,863 downwards.
TTACAGGGGTTTTTTCCCTTGGCTTTCATGTCATACGTCGAATTACTACTCTTATGTTCGCTAACTGAAAAATTTTAAGCCAAGAGTTCAAATGAAAATATATATATATTCTTAATTCGTCATAAGAAAATGAGATATTCATTTGTATCGATCAATGTGTATCAATGATTTGGAAGAACTAAAAAAACAAAATATTTTATATTATAGTTAATGTTAGAAAATAATATTTCTTCAATACGTTTGCCAATTGTTCATTTGATACCTTTTGAAATTAATTTTAACTCAACAAATGAAGTATAACAATATCAATACTTCCTATATAAATCACCTAATGAAAATAGGTTAGACAAAATAACACTGTCGTATTGAAGAAAAAGCCTAGAAAAGCACTGACCCGAGGTTAGGAGCTTGTTCTCGCTTGTTCTAGAGTCTTTTTCCGTACTCTGGCTCAGTGTGATAGTAATAAAACCGTCACGATGAATAAACAAACTTGTAACCTAAATAAAAAATAACTACTTAATTTGAGCCACAATCTTTTTATACTTAAAACTGTACTACCTCAAAGAAACATAGCGGTTGATTAAACATTCTCAGAGAATGATTTTTGGAAGGACTTGTCAGAATGCCAACCTCATAAAACTGAAGAAGCAAGCAAAAAATATCCATCTATTTTCATTTTATTTCATATATGTAAAATAAAAATAACCTTAATGCATATGAGCATTTTTGTTGAAATCCGACGAATAATTCATGAGATATCAAGCATGTTAAAAAAATTTCGGTGGGAATTTTAAAAAACTTTTTTAAAATGACCATTTCTGTAAAGTTGTACGAATCTATTTTCTTGAGCTAAGTCAAACATTTTCCAACTTACAATTTGATCGGACGAATTTTCTAGGAGTTCCAGAAACCAAATTTCAAATGCTCATCACTGCTGAACCATTCGATGGATTTGACCCATTAACGAACTTGACCGAGATATTTGGTTAATAATATACTTTATTATATACCTACTTTATTTTGTTGAGCCACATATACAAATGTATAATTTAAGATTTAATTTTTGTGAACCTCTGTAATTGGGATTTCCTGTAGAGATTCCTGTTCAAATAAATAAATAAATAAAAATAAATAAATAAACTTATTGTGGAAATATAAAAATTTTATCTCATCTCTTTCGGAGGATATAGATTATACGGCCGGCAAGACATACTCTAATTTGATCACAAATCATTCATCAGCAAATTGAATAATCAAATTTCAAAATAATTGTCTGAGTAACTGCTTTTTTCAATATACATTTCAAGACTTGAATGGAAAATTTATAGAAATAAAAATAAACCTGTTCAAATTTTGATTACAAAAATACTGTTTAATTATTTATACACTATAACTAATTGAACTGACCAAGTGCTCACATGACTTATCTTACTTTCGAAAAGAGATTTTTCCAACAAATTTTATAAATATAAATGTGGATTCATTCGGGGTTTCAACATTTTGATAGGCAACTAACTGCCCTACTATGTTTCTTATATGGGATATCTCCATAAATAGGATTTTTCCATAGAAGACTTGTCCACAATTACTGAAATGTACCAAATAGGAACATGTCGTGTTTTAGCACGTTTTGGTATCACAATAGCTCATCTGAAGTATGGTGAAGAGAATATGATTGATGTCAAAGAGTAAAAGAGCAAAAATATTTTAGTTTTTGATTCATTACTTGTAAATAGGATCGGGAGAAAAGAAGGTTATAATTCATATTCATGGAACAAGCACAGAACATTTCAGTAACTTTTTGTAGTTAGAAATAAAGCACCGACTACACAAGGCTTGTTTTGGTGATCTTAGAGGGTTTTGTACCAAAACGATTCTGCGATCTCGATGATGAAATTTGAGTGTATGGAAGCAGGCCTTTGGGTTATAGACCTTGAGATTAGTACCAGCCGCCACTGGGTTCTTGTGCAGTCGGTAGCCCGTTCTAGAAGCTAGGAAACGTGATTTAGATCGCCGGTGTGTAATTTAGATCCGTGGCTTATATTAGAAATATCCACATCATGACCCGAGATCTCGATTCAATCCCCGAGATTTATGTTGTTTATAACCTATCCGATATTGCCAAGGTGTGTTATTCCCTGTCGAGAAGTACGCTGAATTATCACGTTACACTCCATTATATCGTAATATGATACCTAATGGATAGTTACGTTTGTATCCACAGAACGGACAGACCTAAAAAGCGGAATGTTTACTGTTTGCTTTTCTTTTTAACGCTTTTGCATTACTGTTCTTCTGTACACATCGAAGCAAGCATTGGGACAGATGAATCTATGGTGAGAGGAATGACACTAGGAAAGTCCATGAGTTTCGAAGTAACATCTCTATCTTTTCGATTTTAAACATACTATTGGGCAATGCAGGGGTCTTTAATCCGCCTATAATCTCTTTCTTTCCCTTGTAGTTTTTCTGTTAAGGAAATCTCTAAATAAACCTTTTTCAAATCGAATATAGATGGACAATAGTGTTCTTCTTCATGCATTCATTTCATTATCCTTGTTCCAGGAAAAGAGACATATGCCAGAATCGAGTTGATATTTATTTCATTATTTTCGAAATTCTTCGATTGTTGTAGAAAAAAAAATTTCTGCATCCATAAACAATAGAACACGTTCAGAACTATCTCGATTTCATGAATGGAAACGTATTCAGAGAGTCCATCAACATCTCTAAATTGCCCATTGGGTGTGCATGAATATTCAGAATAGTTCGTTTATACGGATATTGAGATTTAAACAAGTTCCGAGGCTCAAGTCTTGTAATTTATGTATGTAACGTTAGGAATACGTAATACATTGTATATTCACTTTTTTACACATAGAATTTATGTAGTTATTATACATTCAATAAATTGGTCTAACGTTAAATGTAACGTTAGATGATTCTAGCGATATCAAATTTATGGTGGGAAAATTTTGGGTTACGTTGGATGACTAATTTCAACGATCGGAATATATTCTTTGTAAATTTTATTCAAGATACAGAGGGCGTCTCATTTATAATCGACCGCACTCAATAACTCAACATCAAATATGAATTTGAGAAAACTCTAAGATTTTCAATGACAGAGGGACATGAACTGGGATACAGAGCTTATTTCTACTACTAGCCCCTTGAAGGGGGTTGCAGCTCCATCTGGGATTTGAAAAGAGAAAATTGGTACTTTTGCAGCAAAAATGGAATGCATGGAATCAAATTTGGATGAACCTGCAGTTTGTGTTCATTTAGTGAATAAAGTTAAAAGGAGTTTTTCATGGAATTATGGTACCGATGAAACTAAATGAAAGATATGTCCTAATTGATTAATTTGAAAATGAAAATTGATCTCGAATCTTCAAATTTCTCACCACTGATTGCATGCAGATATATACAGGGTGGCCATTTGAAAACGAAACAGACGAGATTACAGACGAAATAAATTTTTTCGATAGAAATGCTCGGACAGGTCGATTTCTGTTTCGAGGGGGACAACTTAAGATGTAGGTTACGGACGCATAGCGCTTCAACCCTTGCTACTACAACCCTCACCCCCAAATTTTGAATAGGGAAGATGGGGTGAGTGATACCTCAATTCAAAGGTATTTTTATACTGATTTCAGCACAGTAATTGTTTTTTCATTTTATGCATTAGTTCTCGAAATATTCATGTGTTAGTTAATTTTATCACTTAAATTAATTTTTTGCGAATAATTGACATTTCGTGCTTCCGAAACGCCAAAATTTCCGTACTTGTATTTAAAATTGCAAAACATCTACCACTGGGCAAATGAAATCATACCGTACGTGTTAATGCTACTAGGGTCAGATGTTCGACTAGCTTTTTTATTCACTGAAATCATTCTCCAACTGTACGGTATCAGAACGATTCGAAGCATTGATCTAAGAAATAAAACCTTTCAAAGTAAAGTAAATAATTTATCAAAAACTCACATCAATTAATTAAATATTCAAATTGTCACCATTAGCTTCCATACAATGAAATAAGTTTTGTTCGAAACGATGGCGCCAAATTGCAGCATTTCTGGAGTGATTTGACGATATTCGTTCACTATACGTCTTCTTAAATCTTCTATGGAATCGGGCTGTGTAGAGTAAATTTTATTCTTCAAGTGACCCCAAAGAAAGAAATCTAGTGGTGACAGATCTGGCGATCTAACTGGTCATTCAGTGGGACCCCTTCTTCCAATCCACCGATTTGGAAATCTTTGATCCAGATATTCTCGAACTGGTAAGGCGTAGTGTGGATGAGCTCCATCCTGCTGAAACACAATCTGATCTTCCACATAATTTCCAGCATTGTTTTCAATAATTTCCGACAAAATTGGACTGATTTTCCAATAAGTCCAAATACATATCTCCAGTAAGATTACCAGGTAAAAAGAACGGGCCGACAATGTTGTCACCAAATATTCCAGTCCAAACATTGAGTTTTTCTGGTTGTTGAGTATAAACTTCGTGGAACAATCTCGGATTAGCATCGGCCCAATAACGACAATTGTGTCGATTTACTGTGCCGTTTCGAAAGAACGAACACTCATTGGAGAAACAAACATTGTACAGATAATTGGGATTAGCAGTTACTCGTTCACTCATTGTATCACAAAATTCAACACGACGGTCAAAATCATCTTCGTTCAGTGCACGTGAAAGATGGATTTTGTAAGGATGGATGAATAAACCATGTCGACAATGAAATAGAACACAAGATTGAGCTTCTTCGCAATACGCTTTGTTTGTTCGACATCTAGATTAAAGATTTCTATGTCAGTGGATTGGAGGAAGGAAGCCACAGTCATGGTTGTTTTGAAGCTCAAAATGTCGATTTTTCACAAAAAAACACTGCAAGTGCCATGAAAACACCACTTTATTTTTAAATACTTAGTTAAGAATATTTCGAGAAATAATGCATAAAATGAAAAAACAATTTCTGTGCTGAAATCAGTATAAAACTACCTTTCAAATGAGGTATCACTCACTCCATCTTCCCTATTCAAAATTTGGGGGTGAGGGTTCTAGTAGCAAGGGTTGAAGCGCTATGCGCCCGTGACCTACATCTTAAGTTGCCGCCCTCGAAACAGAAATCGACTTGTCCGAGCATTTCAATCGAAAAAATTTATTTCGTCTCTAATCTCGTCTGTTTCGTTTTCAAATGGCCACCCTGTATATAGATATATAAAATCGAGATTATCTTTGATTCGAAGACCAAGCAAAACAAAGAATAAGGCGATTCCAAAGTGTAGATCTGCACTGCCCGACCATACGCAAATGCTTTCAGAAAATTTCGTTTCAGAATTCTGATTGCAGAATTCCCAGTGTTGTACTTTATCAGTTTTCAATATAAATTACAAAATTGTTTGCACGTTGGAGGATAGAGAGGAAATGTTGGAAGTTTATTTCCAGAACAACGACAGTGCTAGAGCTACTGCCAGTTTATTTGTATCATGTTCTTCAACTGCTACTTGCTGGTGCAGGTTTTCGTTAGAAGTAAAGGTCTGTGCGTCGGAAAAATGTTGAGTGTACAGAAAGAACAGCGTGTTAACATCAAATTTCTTTTCAAACTTGAAAAATCTGCAAGTGAAACGTTTGTAATGTTGCAACAAGTGTACGGCGATGATTGTTCATCGCGAACACAGGTGATTGAGTGGTTTAAACGTTTTAAAGATGGCCGCGAAGACACAAGTGATGACGCTCGCACTGGCAGACCGTTGTCAGCAAAAACTGATGCGAACATTGAAAAAATCAGTAAACTTGTTCGAGAAAATCGCCGTTTAACAATCAGAGCAATGTCTGAGTTGACAGGAATTGACAAGGAAAGTGTTAGGCAGATTCTTCATGAAAGTTTCAACATGAATAAAGTGTATGCAAAAATAGTTACAAAGTATCTCACAATCACAACATTCTCATCTTAGACCATCCACCATACTCACCTGATTTGCCTCCCTGTGATTTCTTTCTTTTCCCTAAAGCCAAGTCCGCTTTGAAAGGAACTAGATTTGAGAGAGTTGAGGCAGTAAAAGAAAAAGCGACGGAAGTAATGTATGGACTTACAGAAAATGATCTGCAGCATTGCTATGAACAGTGGAAAATTCGTATGGAGAGGAGTATAGACCGAGCAGGAGAGTACATTGAAGATGATAACATCAAATTGTAAGTAATGGAAAGTAACATTTTTTTATCGCCATACCTCTTAAGTATGAATTTTTTTTCCAGAACTTTTAGTACCATTTACTTTCGAGAAATTGATTTCATAAGAAAACAATTCTTTCCATTTTCTTTTATGTGTCCATTGCCACGGTACTGGATTGAAATGAAAGTACCACATGCACGTTGTTCTTAAAAATACACATATGCGCTTTTGCAACACTCAATAAATGATGCTAATTCACCTCTTGGATGTAACTTCAATTGGCGATGAATTCAAAAGTGTATTAAGTGAACCAAATTGCTTTTTAATTATACTTTTAACGATTTCCTGCAGCTCATTCTCGACTGAGTAATAACAGTCTTTTTTCGAAGACTTTAATGAATATAAGACAATTAATTATATACCTCACATTTGGTTCTTTCGTGTAATTAGAAATGAGATAAAAAAAAATTCTTGTGCTCGTAATTGTATCTGAAGTTGCATGTGATGGAGAGAGGCTGGACGGCCAGTGACGGATCATCAGGGTGGATCGGATTATATATATGGATTAAAAAAATATGGATTCATTAATATCATTAGAAACAAGTTTGAAACTGGAAACTTAAAATAAGCAAGAGGAGCTTTTTACATTTGCAAAAATATCCATTTCCACTGGATTTATTATTATTCTCTAGATAGTACCTGCGTTTCCCACCCTTACAACCATGGGGTAAACCAAATAAAAAACTGGATAAGTGTCTTTTTGCTAGTAGGAAACGTTAGGTTAATTTCAATATTGTAACTTTTTTGGTGCTTGTGAATAAAATTGTTATACAAATTTTATGTACTCCCTTTGAGGGGCTGTGTCTAAACAAGGGATGCTCCAATTGAGTTTTTTTAAATGAAAGATCCTATCTTTTTTCGATGAGGAATCACCTTCTGAAATATTTTACACTTATCTAGTTACACCCTGTATATTGCGCTATTTGACAAATAAATATTTGTCATATATTTAGTAACATATCATTATATATATTATTTATATATTTATTAAATAAGCGTTGTTTTTTTTCTTTAGGATATTCATTTCTCAAGCTACGAGGGTTGCTTTTTATATTTCGGGACTAGAGAACAAAAACCAATATTAATCATCGAAAATCGCTTTTTTTTTTCAAAATATTCCCAATTCAGTTCTATACACTTTAGCCACTTTGACTTAGCTCTCTCCAAAACATGCATTCTGAACGCTTCAACCGTTTCTTCAGGTGTCGAAAAACTTTTACCTCTCATTAAATTTTACTTACGAGAATAAAAAGAAGTCATTCGGTGCCAAAGCAGGACCATACGGAGGATGACTCATCAAATCGATGTTTTGAGTGCTTAAAAATGCAGTTGTGTGAAAGCTCGCATTATCGTGGTCAGGGGCTGGCAAGTCCCTTACTAAACAGCGTGACACTGTTTCGGCCAATAAAAACTTGTACCAAAGGGGCCAATCGAGATTGACCAATCAAAAAATAGAATGAAAAATTATGAAAGGGAACAAAGGAATTTCTGACATAATGGCGGACAACGACAACAAAGCATGATCAATAAAACTAATTGTTAGTAATTTGTGCATTCATGCTGTTTATAAGAACTTTCACGAAATATCGGTCTTTTCGGTTTCTGAGTTATTGCAGAGTGAATCCTTTGAAACTTCAGTATTGAATTTCAAATTTTGCAATGGGTTACAAATGTGTTGTTCCTGGATTTTCATCGAAATATGGGAAAAAGTGTAGTTTCCATTTCCGTAGATTTCCACTGAGTAGCGAGGTGAGTGTAACATATAATTACAAACTACCACAAACTGTTTATTTTAATATACTAAAACTTGTAGTTATCGGAGAAGTGGTTGCAAAAAATTGGAAGAGAAGATTTGAAGGCGAAATCCCAAAGAGATCTTTACGACAATTACAGGATTTGTGATAAACATTTCAGGCCTGAGGATTATCCCTTTTAATAACAAAACAGAAAGTCTTCTGCTGATGTCGAACCATGCTTATTTGTGAACCATGATGTTGGGAACTTAGGTATGCTTCTATTTTCATAATTTGCAAATTTCATTACTTAAACATCTTACTTAGCTATATCGTAAATAGTTTCAACTTCATTATATGAGAATCTTTTATACCTATAGATGAATTATTGTAGAATTGTGAAACATCCACAATTTTTTTTAAATCGTTATTCTTTCAGAAGCTTCTGAATATGTACCTATTGTAAAGTAAGTTTTACATCGACTGTTTTAACTTGTTGAAGAAATTCTTGAATGTCTTCTGAAGCTTGCAACAAAGCTAAATAAGATTAGTGATATGATGAGGATCAATTACAATTAATTGTAAATTATTAATCCTTCCATTGTTCGGAGAAAAGGTTTCTGTTATTTCACATTTGTATATGCCACTTTTTTTCATATTATGATAATTGTAAGGTAACTATATCATGATTTATTTATTTAAACGGACATGCCAATATACAAATTACTATAAGGATGAAAGTATCACACATTATTTTTGGAATCTATAACATTCACTGTGTTTTGATTACATTGAATATCATTCATAATTTCAGAGTTATTCACTCTAATCGTATTGTGATTGTAAGCCCAGAAATTTCGCTTATACTACTCAAATTTATAATTGAAATTGAACTAGTTTTTTTCCCCGTTACAAAATAATTCAAGGAATCCATTCTAATTGTATTTTCTTTGAATTTGATTATTGGAAACTTTCATTTCCAACTTGATTAATTCAATCAGGTTGGAAATGAATTAGATTCCATTAATTCAAGTTAAAAAAAATATGCAATTGGCATTTCTTACTTTCGAATAACCCGTCAATACCCCTCATTTACCCCCACCAAAAATTTTACCTCCCTACCCATTTAGTTCGGCTGACACCAGAATCAACCGCTAGTGTCACGATGTCGTAAAAATCGACGTAGTTTCCGATCTATATACTTTTATTTAGGTATCTATGGTCGTGGTGAAGGGTGATCCGTCTTCGGCATTGGTTTTCCTGATTTCTTGGTGCAAACAAGTTGTTTTGATCCTGTCTTCTAGGCATGTATAGTTTTTCCGAAAAAACAGATTTCTTGGAAACCAGTGAAGACCAAGCATCAAGGGTGACAACACGGTGACAAAGAAATACCAACTATGTCACGCAGATAGTAGCTGAGTAGATGAGTTCATCAGTCTTTTGGGGAGAGAAGTGAAGAATAACATTTTGGACGACATAAAGAAAGCTAAATATTTTGGAATTATTTTCGATAGTACACCAGACATATCACATGTTGATCAGATGAGTTATGTAATCAGATATGTTCATATTGAAGGCGATCAAGTTGAAGTGAAGGAATCATTTCTAGGTTTCTTCCCTATAGCTGGAAAGACTGCAATCGAACTTACGGAAAATATCCTTACGCAGTTAAAGAGTGATAACTTGGACATTAATCTATGTCGGGCTCAAGGATATGATAACGCTGCAACCATGGCAGGAATTCATGGTGGTGTGCAATCTATCATTAAGGAACACAATCCTAAAGCCTTTGTTTATGCCTTGTGCTAATCATTCGCTAAATCTATGTGGGTGCACTCTTTCATGATGGGAAATTCTAATGAAAAGTGTAGGCGTATCGGTCAAAAGACTAGTAGAGACAAGATGGAGTGCTCATCACGATGCTGTTAAGACATTGAAGAATAATTTTGAGAAACTTGTATCAACACTCGAAGAGATGTGTGATCCCAGAAGCAGCAGAGAAAACGTCTATACAAGAGAAGCAGCATCCACACTCTTACCAGCTTTATGTGACTTCAGTTTTTATGCTACCTCTCTTTTTGGTGTGAGATCCTAGAAGTTAATCAGACACAAAAGTATATCCAAACATCTGGACTATCGCTGGAAAAGTGTGTTATAAAAATTAAAGCCCTAAAAATTTTTCTTCAAACTCAACGTATACAAATAGTGGAAAGAGCTATTTCTACGCAATTGAAAAGTGTGAGGACTTGGATATCTCCGTTAAAAGAAGAGGAAGGAGCAGATTCCAAAACGAATGCCAGGAGAAATATCTCAAGATGTTGGACTAACATTGCCAGAAGAGTTGCATAGAGCTATGTAAGAATGCCTTGATAGATTTTACGAAGAACTAGAGCATCGCTACAAAGCAATGGATGATATTCTCATAACATTTGGTGTTGTTCAGTCTGAAACTCTAATTACGTCAACAGAAGAAGAACTTCGTGATAAAGTTCCAAATCTTACAAAAATCTATGATGAATTTTCTGCAGAGGACATTATTTTGGAGATTTTACGACTGAGGCGCCACTTGGAAGCCGCCAGCATTTCTCTTCAAGAAGCGATCCAATGGACTACCTTGGAGCTTCTGAAATTTATTGTAGGTTGATTCTCTCTCTGTTCCAAGTTTAGCTTTTGTCTAAGATTTTTTTTTAACTATTTGTGTTTCGGTGGCTACTTGTGAAGAAGTTTCTCAAATTGAAGTTAATAAAATCTTATTTAAGATCTACAATGAGCCAAACACGACTTTCCAGTCTATCCATATTGTCCATTGAAAAGGAGAGGAAAGTAAATTTTGATAATGTCATTGAGTATTTTAGCAAAATAAAGTCACGTAAACACGTTTAATATTTGTCGTTTTATTTTGAGGGTGCTCGATAGAAACTCGCCCCGGCTGCCAACCTATGCTACGCCGCCACTGATGGAAACTTCCCCACTAAAAATGGAATGAGAGAAAAAGTCAGTCATTTTCAATAGGTAGGTAGAAATCAAACAAATAATTTGACGTCTTCGCTAACTTCGTTCATAGTTTCAGATTGAGATTTAGGATGAAGAGGTTAGTTCATAAAATATTATTCATCGCTTCCATAGAAAGTAATGAATAGTTACTTAGTCAATTAAAAAAATTAAATCCATTTAATAATTTGATACAATCCTTCCTGACAATGAGACTTACCAATGCTCAGCTTTTTTCATTCATTTGTGATATAAAAATTTTAAGTGAATTAATTGAATCTATCAACACAAACGCACTTTAACAGTACCTACTTACCTAATCAATATTTCAAAAATTACATATTTCAGAGAAAATCGCAAAGCAGTTAGTTTATGTCCACAATACCGCAAAAAATGATACAATACCATCATAATGGCAAGTTTCAACGTATTTTGTTCGACAATTATTCGCACACTCGAAAAATCCCATCGAAAATCTCTTTAGAGCTCGTAAATGAAAAACCGGCATCACCTACCTTCTAATTCCGTGAGCGTTTCCTGGAAGGTCGTCAGGTGTGAATTATTGCTAAAAGCGTCTTGTGGTTCAAATGCTCATTCCGACAATCGCGGCAACCGTGGCTATCCCCTCCGGGGGGGTATCCCATTTTACCCGGGGCGGACTACCTGTTCGTTTCTTGACCTAGCGTCGATGTCTCCGGTTTTGTTCGACTTGATAGATTGTCTGGAGGGATTCTGCGATTGCTTTAGGGCTTTACGCTGGCCGTTTCAGGTTTGAACTGTATTTCGGAATGTTAACGGTTTATGTTCACTCGCTGAGATGAATTATTTAAACAGAAATGTATCGTGCTATTTTTCTCAGCAGTTATGAATTGAAAGATACTGTCACGAAAGATACTGTGACATGTGTCCACATGTACTTCATATACTACGTTCATTGAAACTACATCTGAAGTAGCGTTTGTCATTACCAGATAAGTTGAGATGTACCTATGACTTGTAAACAAATAATTCTATGACATTTTTAGAATTTCTTTAGACGTTACCAATTGAGTTATCAAATATCTTTGTCCGGAGACGATTCATGAACAAACACTGAGTAAATTTCAATAAATATAAATAGCAAATAATATTTCTACATAATGACATTATGCCAGACTAAGAAATATATTAACCTTTAGCGTACTAAATGCTATTATGTTTGGATTATATGATAGTAAAACTACCTATGGTATTGTAGCTTGGGGTGTAGCTAATCCAACAGTACTACTACCTTTGAATAAAGTGCATGCTAAGATTGTGAAAGTAGTGTATGAAAATAGAAAATGAGGTATTACCACTGGACATCACAGAAAAGTATAATTTACAAGCTTTGATGATTCATTATGATAAATTAAATTAGTTTCAACTTCATTATATGAGAATATTTTATACCTATAGATGAATTATTGTAGAATTGTGAAACATCCACAATGTTTTTTAAATCGTTATTCTTTCAGAAGCTTCGGAATATGTATTGTAAAGTAAGTTTTACATCGACTGTTTTAACTTGTTGAAAAAATTCTTGAATGTCTTCTAAAGCTTGCAACAAAGCTAAATAAGATTAGTGATATGAGAATGAATTACAATTGATTGTAAATTATTAATCCTTCCATTGTAACAGTTCGGAGAAAAGGTTTCTGTTATTTCACATTTGTATATGCCACTTTTTTTTTCATATTATGGTAATTGTAAGCTAACCATATCATGATTTATTTATTTAAACGGACATGCCAATATACAAATTACTATAAGGATGAAAGTATCACACATTATTTTTGGAATCTATAACATTCACTGTGTTTTGATTACATTGAATATCATTCATAATTTCAGAGTTATTCACTCTAATCGTATTGTGATTGTAAGCCCAGAAATTTCGTTTATACTACTCAAATTTACAATTGAAATTGAACTAGTTTTTTTCCCCGTGACAAAATAATTCAAGGAATCCATTCTAATTGCATTTTCTTTGAATTATTGGAAACTTTCATTTCCAACTTGATTAATTCCAATCAGGTTGGAAATAAATTAGATTCCATTAATTCAAGTTCAGGAAAATATGAAATTGGCATTTCTTACTTTCGAATAACCCGTCAATACCCCTCATTTACCCCGACCAAAATTTTACCTCCCCTATCCATTTAGTTCGGCTGACATCAGCATCTACCGCTAGTGTCACGATGTCGTAAAAATCGACGAGAGTTTCCGATCTATATACTTTTATTTATCTATGGTCGTGGTGAGGGGTGATCCGTCTTCGGCAGTTGGTTTTCCTGATTTCTTGGAAGATAATAGTTCAGTCAATCTGTCGAAAAATAAATCGTTTTGACGGTATAATTACCCGCTCGATGAAATTTGGTACACTTGTTGAAAATGGTGTAACTAAGCTACCTTTGCGATGGCCTCGCTGAAATGTTAGAGGTTTTTTGAAAAACTCAAAAAAAAAGGAAATATGCATTTTTCTCGAATTGTATGCATCGTAAAGAAAATTTTATTGAACAAAAAATTTAGAGGACGTTGCGATCTACATTTTTTGTCATTGGTGCAATGCTGCACGACTAAAAGCGCACAAAGTAGGTGGCGCTAAAGTATCAAAAAAAGTGTTTTTCATGTTTTTCGCCCTGAAAATGTTGTTTTAATGCAAAAGTTTAAATGTAAGAGATGTTCCTTACATTATTATCAACAACTTTTATTTAAAAATTATTTTTGTACATGTCACCATTTTGAAGCTGCAGCTTGCAGAAGAATGAAAAATCCAAATATACTGTTGTACGCAGTATGAGTACACATCGGTAGTGCACGTTTAAATCAAGATTTTACTAATTTAATTTTTCTTAGCAATTAAACTTTAATAAATAAAATTTTAATTTTTTTTTGACAAGTATTATCCATTATTTGATTTTTTGAGTCTCATTCTGTTATGAATTATTTTGTTGAACTCTCAATGTTATTAACAAAGACAATTTTTAATGTTTTTCAGTTTTGTTTTTCATTTTTTAAAAAATGTCATCAATTAAACAGATTTTTGAAGAGGTTTTGAAAATTTGGATAAGGGAAACAAACAACAATTCAATTAAAGTCATTATTTGAATTTTGATTTTCAAGTAAACGTTTAATTCAGTTTTGTCACAATAGGACCGAGAAAACTACCGTTAGCAGAACAGTGCTGTATATGCAGCGCTATGTATTACTATAACTTGTAAATGGTAAGTTGTACGAAAAAAAAAATGTTGAAATAAAAGTTGTTGATAATAATGTAAGAAACAACTTTTACATTTAAACTTTTGCATTAAACAACATTTTCAGGGCGAAAAACATGAAAAACACTCTTTTTGATACTTTAGCGCCACCTACTTTGTGCGCTTTTAGTCGTGCAGCATTGCACCAATGACAAAAAATGTAGATCGCAACGTCATCTACATTTTTTGTTCAATAAAATTTTCTGTACGATGCATACAATTCGAGAAAAATGCATTTTTTTACTTTTTTTTGAGTTTTTTTGAGTTTTTCAAAAAACCGCTAACATTTTAGCGAGGCCATCGCAAAGGTAGCTTAGTTACATCATTTTCAACAAGTGTACCAAAATTCATCGAGCGGGTAATTATACCCGCACCAAATGTACAGATTGACTGAACTATAACTAGCAAACAAGTTGTTTTGTACCACTCAGAATTGACTGTTCTGCGTTGTTCTAGTGGAACGATTGGGACATGGCTAGTTTTTCCGAAAAAGCATTTGCTATGGAAACTTTCCCACTAAAAATGGAATGAGAGAAAAAGTCAGTCATTTTCAATAGGTAGGTAGAAATCAAACAAATAATTTGACGTCTTCGCTAACTTCGTTCATAGTTTCAGATTGAGATTTAGGATTAAGAGGTTAGTTCATAAAATATTATTCATCGCTTCCATAGAAAGTAATGCTTTGTCAATTAAAAAAATTAAATCCATTTAATAATTTTTTACAATGCTTCCTGAGAATGAGACTTACCAGTGCTCAGCTTTTTTCATTCATTTGTGATATAAAAATTTTAAGCGAATTAATCGAATCTATCAACATGAACGCACTTTAACAGTAGGTACCTACTAGTACCTACTTACCTAATCAATATTTCGAAAATTACATATTTCAGAGAAAATCGCAAAGCAGTTTGTTTATGTCCACAATACCGCAAAAAATGATACAATACCATCATAATGGCAAGTTTTAACGTAGTTTGTTCGACAATTATTCGCCCACTCGAAAAATCCCATCGAAAATCTCTTTAGAGCTCGTAAATGACAAACCGGCATCACCTACCTTCTAATTCCGTGAGCGTTTCCTGGAAGGTCGTCAGGTGTGAATTATTGCTAAAAGCGTCTTGTGGTTCAAATGCTCATTCCGACAATCGCGGCAACCGTGGCTATCCCCTCCGGGGGGGTATCCCATTTTACCCGGGGCGGACTACCTGTTCGTTTCTTGACCTAGCGTCGATGTCTCCGGTTTTGTTCGACTTGATAGATTGTCTGGAGGGATTCTGCGATTGCTTTAGGGCTTTACGCTGGCCATTTCCAGGTTTGAACTGTATTTCGGAATGTTAACGGTTTATGTTTACTCGCTGAGATGAATTATTTAAACAGAAATGTATCGTGCTATTTTTCTCAGGAGTTATGAATTGAAAGATACTGTCACGAAAGATACTGTGACATGTGTCCACATGTACTTCATATACTACGTTCATTGAAACTACATCTTAATCTGAAGTAGCGTTTGTCATTACCAGATAAGTTGAGATGTACCTATGACTTGTAAACAAATAATTCTATGACATTTTTAGAATTTCTTTAGACGTTACCAATTGAGTTATCAAATATCTTTGTCCGGAGACGATTCATGAACAAACACTGAGTAAATTTCAATAAATATAAATAGCAAATAATATTTCTACATAATGACTTATGTTTTGGCCAGACTAAGAAATAGGTATATTAACCTTTAGCGCACTAAATGCTATTATGTTTGGATTATATTATAGTAAAACTAGGTACCTATGGTATTGTAGCTTGGGGTGGAGCTAATCCAACAGTACTACTACCTTTGAATAAAGTGCATGCTAAGATTGTGAAAGTAGTGTATGAAAATAGAGAAAATGAGGTATTACCACTGGACATCACAGAAAAGTATAATTTACAAGCTTTGATGATTCATTATGATAAATTAAAGAATTATATTTGGAAAGGAATACAAGGAATAGATCTATAACATTGCCTAAACCTAGATTGTCAGTGGGTACAAAGGTACTAAAATTTGTAGCTATAAAAATATTGAATTCTCTCCCGAATAAATAAAAAACAATGAGTACAAAGCAATTAAAAATAAAGTTCAGAATTTACATAAATGAAAAGAAAAATGGATTAGTTAGGTTTACAGGAGGGGATAACTGATGAGAGGATATATATATATATATATAACGTTTGTAAACAATAAACATCAAAATTAAACTTCAACCTAGATACCCAATGAATAAGTCCTTTACATGTAATTAATTATGTAATTAAAATCATGTTCATTGTGTTGAACGCTGTCAACTAGAATCTAGTTGATTGATTCTAGTTGACAGCGTGTAGTGAACGCTGTCAACTAGAATCTAGTTGATTGATTCTAGTTGACAGCGTTCACAACACAATGAACATGATTTTAATTTTCTGATTTTTAAGACGAATTGTTGGACAGATGTGATTGTCACTATGTTTGTAGCACGTAAACTTGAAAAGGCTTAGTATACGCCGAAACATATGTAGTTAATTAATATAGAAAAAATAGATGAAGTCCTAATTTTTGATCCCGTGCTCTAATCCCAAAAAGACTATTTCTAAATAATATATAATATAGCACAAAGAAAAATACATATTTATATGGTTTTCAGAAACTTCTTGCTTCAACCTTTAAAAACAAGAATATTTCTATTATTCTTACAATCTACATCAAATCTGACCATAACATCGCAGAGGGCAGTAAAGGCGCTATAAAATAGGTAGTTACTAATGTTAAAAATGTTTTATACCGGGTGTAGTAAAAGTGTTTGGTGTAAAAATTGAAAACAGTACAAACTTAGTGGTATTTTCTTGTAAAGCTGTACCATAGAAAATTGTGTGAATAAGTAGAGGTTTTCTCTACGAAAATTAGTACATGTAATAGACTTTTTTAAACGGTATATCAACTTTTCACTAACTTTTTAGTTTTTCCAACAATATCTCTGTTTAATTCAGAAAATTTTATAACAATTCATCTTTTTCGTACAGAATCCACAACCTTTCAGAAGTTCATTACGTTTTCGATGCATTGTATCACAACATTCCTGAATTCTGTTGATTAGTTCTTCTCCTGGAACATTAATGCGATTTTTATTCACATTTTCTATCAAAATGCTGCCCAAACATAAAAAGTCTAATGGGGTATGATCAGGGCTTCTAGGTGGCCATCTCGAGGGACCATATCTTCCCATCCATTTCTCCCAAAGCGTTGATTCATCCAGTCCCTCAAAATTCGACTATTATGGCAGGGCCTCCGTCCAGTTGAAAATAAAGTTGACATATCTATCCGCTTTGTGGAAATATCTTCAAGAATGTCAACCACGTTATTATTCAGTTAATTTGTGAATTCATTGAAATTGAGGCGATTGGGAGTATTACGGGCTTGAATAGCTGCCAATCAGACGTTGACTCTTAATTCATGCTGATAATGAGATATAACAGTCGCATGGGATTTTCCGTTTCCCACATATGGAAATTTCGTAAATATATTATTCCAATTTTACTGATATGTTACCACATCTGTCCATAATATTTGATCACATCCCTACTCTTCCAACTTATTTAGGTACCACCTATAGAATTCTAATGAGACCTCATCATCCACAGGTAACAAATTCTGGACTTTATTTAAATGATATGGGTGTAAATTATTTTGCTTAAAAACTCTGTGTACTGTGGAATGGTGAAGCCCTATGTGACACCAACACTCCGAGGAGGGATCTTCTCTAAGCGCGAAGTATTGCTGGTGCTTGCCTCCAGTGCTGAGCATTTCGACCACCTTCTCTATTTCGTAAACCTCAGAAACTAACACTAACATTATCATACTATTAATAATATTTATAACTGTTTTGAACCTACAATGTATTGAAATAAATTATCATAAAATTTGCGTTTTTGATTTTTATGTCTTCCTGACTTGAAACCATAATATTGTTGGAAAAATAAAAAGTTGATATACTGTTTAAAAAGTCTATTATATGTACTAGTTTTTCCTAGAAAAAAACAATAACTTATTCACCAATTTTCAATGGTACAGCTAACAAGAAAATAACACTAAGTTTGTACTCAGTTTCAATTTTACATTTACCCTTTCACAACACCCGGTATGAAACATTTTTTTTTTTAACATTAGTAACTACCTATTTTATAGCACCTTCACTGCCCTTTGCGATGATATGGTCAGATTTGGATGTAGCTGTAAGAAAAAAACAGAGATATTCTTGTTTTTAAAGGGAAAGCAAAAATTCCGAAAATCCAAGAAGTGTTGAGCTAACTCGATAACTATTCAAGTTTTCGGGAAAATTAGTTAGGACATTTTTAGTTGCAATGACTTAATACTATCACCTGCTGAAGTTTGGCACCTATTTTAGTAGACACCCTGTATAATTATTCAAATAAAAAAAGTCGTCAGCTAGCTGTATGTCGGTGGAAGATAGACACCCTCGTTCTATAGTCAAGTATGTACCATTGGTTTGGTCCTTTATACAGGGTGTCAACGGAATAAGGAAACATGCTCATGTTTAGGTACCCTTGAAGTTATCGACTTTCGATTTTTTTAATGTGAAATACGTTTTGATGAGTGATGAGCATAATTCGACGAAATAAAATGTCAAATTTCGGATTCTTAGATGGCACACTAGGTATATTTTTTTCGTATTTTCATCATACACGTCATTACATGAGTACAACTATATGTCACTTGTCAATTTTTGACAATTAATGTGGAATTATTTTTAAAATTTCATTTTATATCTAGATGGGTGAAAATGAGTTCGATCGTTCAATTTTCAGTCCAGCATGAGAGTGAATTACATCTCTCCACCACTAAATATCCAAATTTCGTAATTTATTCACTTTTATACTTCCGGAAAAACTTTCCACAAAAAATTATGTTTTCAAATGCAAGTATGTTGGGAACAGAGTATAAAAGGTTATTTCTTTCTGCTCAATTCGACCCAATTAGCTGAACTGAAAATTGAACGATTGAATCCATTTTCAACCATCTAGTAATTAGAATGGAATGTTCGAAATAATTCACATGATATGTCAAAAATCAACAAGTGACATACCTAGAGTGCCATTTGAATTTTTTTTTCATTTCCGTTCTTCCCGGAAATACTTCTGCCATTTTTTCTCAGTTGAAATATGCTAATCGGAACGTATTTCACTTTAAAAAAAAATCGAAGTCGATGACTCTAACGATATTCAAACGCGAGCATGTTTCCATATTCCGTTGACACCCTGTATAGGAACTCAAACAAGTAATAGAAAAAAGTTCCAAATAAAAGTTGTTCGTCATAATGTGATCTTTTAATGTAAAAAAATGTCGAAATGGCGTCGATTTTAGGTATTTACTATTTTTGAGAGGAGCTCAAAAACACGATTTCATCTATATACAACATTAATAGTCTATTATGTTCCGTTCCGGATTTATGAAAAAGACTCAAAAATTTGAACTTTTCAGATTTTTTGCTGATAACTTCTAAACTAAGCGGTTACGATTATTTATTCAAATTTTCTGTACTTATACTCTCGGGCCTCGTGTGCGCTTCACGTTTAGCTGTACCAGCTGACGGGTTTTCCACCGATTTACATTCAGACGACAAATATATATATACATATAATAAATGAAAGGAAGGGAAAAAAGAAAACAGGCAGGTAAAATGTGATCAAAGGGGTGAAAGCGGGGAATGTGGGAGAATATGGCCAACTTTTGGTATAATAGATATATTTTTATTTTTAGGATTCATAATAGGTTTAAGATTGTGCTGCGTATAGATGTTGTACATCTCTGCAGATACAAAAAATATTTTTGTATTGTTGCACTGCATGATATTGTAATGCAGGCAACGCGATCAATTAAATAAATAAATAAATAAATTACCCGATTAATCTTCAACTACGTTAACAGAACTCTAATTTAATCAATTCTCATGTTTTTGTTCACATCCAATAATTGTCTGAGCGTTTGTTTGAAATTATTATTTCATTTATTTCTATGATGATATCTACATCAGAATACCAAAAAATCTGAGACATCTCAAGATGTATCTGACGTGGATAAACAAACATAGTAATCATAAATCTAAATTAAAGTAAGTATAAAAATCTTAATTTTCCATGCTTTATCTCTAAATAACATAATCAAAAAATATTTGTGTGAACTCCATGACAGGTATGAATCATATATTTTAATATAAAAAGTACAAAATTTCGCTGCTCATAGAAAAGGCATACATAAATGTAAATCGCTTACAGGGTAGATCAAATTAAGATTACAGACATCAATTAAGAATTTCCTTACTTGTTAGAACAAAACGTTCAAAAGTCATTCAAAATTAAAATTATTTGCAAAATATTGCAATATAAAAAGATTCATTATCAATTAGGTCATCAGAGAATTTCGAGATTTTAGGAATTATAAGAATATTTTCCCGTATCTCATTCTCGATATGAAATAACTCCCTCAAATGAGTTCATTTTTGTAAATTTAATCATTTTTGAAATATTTAAAGTGTATCAATAATTTATTCCAGAAATTGAATTATAATAGGAAAAATATATCGTCAAATAGAATTAATCGTATAATTTTGATCTTTTATAATGGTAAATTGTGAGAAACTAGGCATCTTTGGTATTAAATTGTAGCATAAAAAGTGGTCGAATTTCTGAAAGCATAAAAAGGTATTCGAAAACTAGCGACGAAGGAGCGTTGATATACATCTTCCAGGAGCTGAAGCAATGGAATGCAAATAAAACTTCTTGTTCTCTTAAATAAATCTCTTGAAATTTTTATATGCTTTTTAATTCGGTAACTATCTTAATCCTCCATTAAATCGTAAATCCTCTGAATCAACCTCCGTTAGATCATCATCAAACGAACAATTTTTTTGGACCGAAGATTTATGATTTAACTGGCTGAAGTAGTCCCTAGCTATTAATCAAAACTATGCGATCGAAGGCCGAAGAACATTTGCAAACACAAGTCTAGATGATATTCACATAAGATATCTTCAGTGATTCATCGAATATTCTTCAATGAAGACGGCCGAAGAAACTAAACCGGATTCTGTACAATTTCCTAGAAACAAATCTGTTCCATGCATCCGGCATTCATTCTAGACGGTAAATTCTAACAGGCAGACACTATTTTAAAAACATTTTGATTGGTTAATATTGAAGTTGATTTTGAGCACTTCTATTAATTATTAATATTTCAACAATGATTTATACCGGTTCATCAAATCAAAAAGGAACAATAAATAAATTCGCTAAAGATTAACAATTGGTATGAGGTCTTCACGATAATTTAATCGAAAATTGTGTAATTTTGAAAATTTAGAATTTTTTCGACTAATCTAGATTAAAAACTCAATAGCCCAAATAATCATTGTATATAGGTGAAAATATTCTTTAAAATATTTCGATTGGTTGCTTTCTAAGCTCATTCACCGAGTATATTGGAAAAATATATTATTTAAACATTTTTCTGATAGGGGATGAATGATTAAAAAATTATGCGCGGTGAAGCCATATTTATAGTTTTCATTTTTCTGTGGATGCCGAACATATTCTTTAAAATATTTCGATTGGTTGCTTTCTGAGCTCATTCACCGAGTATATTGAGAAAATATATTATTTGAACATTTTTCTGATAGGGGACTTGATAGGGGATAAATGAATAAAAAATTATCCGCGGTGAAGCCATTTTTATAGTTTTATATTTTCTGTGGATTACTCGAAACTTAAATTAATAATTCTTGAAATTATTAGAATTTCTACTGTGATAATAATCAAATAACAAATCGTTTTTATGTTTGCCCACATATTGAAATATTTATTTGTCAACATGTAATTAATAACTTTTTCCAAATTAAAATTTCAAAGATCTTTAATCGTTTTCTGAGCAATTTAACGGATCTCAATATGTCCTGCGCATCCGGCATTTCTTATAGAGTATATAGCGTAAATTAGAAAATGTGAAAAATACTCTGAATTCTGAATTCTTTTGATTTATTTATGGTTATTCAAAGGAGGTTCAATCCAATCTCGTTTTATTGATTCAATTTTGAATTCACTGTATTGACAGCTAATAACCTTCATCTACCACAACCAATAGTTTTTGACTAATTTATTGTTTAGAAGTTTTTACATCCTCTACAAATTTAACTGTAATGGCGGATTAGAAAATTAAGTATTGAACAACTGAATTTAAGGAAGTTGTCTTACGTTCAAATTTGTTTTCTCGGTGATTACATGAAATTTCTTTTAATACGGTATTTTATAATTTTGTTTGAAAATTTTTCTCGCAATCACGTATTTTTTGACTTATTATTTGTATTTCCACCACTACATTTTAAATCATCGATGGTATAGAAATACTTAAACTTCTATACTTTCCTGGAAAAACATAAAACT
Source organism: Micraspis discolor (assembly GCA_030674115.1). Lineage (NCBI taxonomy): Eukaryota > Metazoa > Arthropoda > Insecta > Coleoptera > Coccinellidae > Micraspis > Micraspis discolor. The sequence goes on along the minus strand of JARTUT010000010.1, from coordinate 404,145 downwards.
CAAATAAACATTTTGTTTTTTATATTTTTGAATCGAATATTCAATGATCGCATTGATCACATTTAGACTTGCTTTATAAACATAACAAAACGAACAGGAAAATCATATAATCTTTTAGGTGTGCCTAAATTGTTTAATAAGAATTCTGCTGTATTTATTGTTGATGCAATAAAATATGGTTTTCCCTTCAGCTAATGGTTTGAGATAAAAAATTCGAATAAAAACAATTGTAAACAAAACAAGAATTTCATTTTATAATTCTATTACTTGAAACTCAAAAAAAGTTTTGATATGAAATAAAGTAATTTCACCCCCGTATAATGGAATAAAAATATTGAAAAAAATTAAATTTTATTGAGCATCATTTAGGGGTGATATGGCGGAAAAGGGTGGACTGAGGAACGTCACAGGTGGCCTTAGATTGTTTTATATGGTTATGCTGTATAAAAGTTCTTACACATAGATACGATGTAACAAGTAATTGTTAGTTGGTATTTATACCTAAGTAGACCAGTGAAACAAAAAAGTGTAGCTATTTTGTTTGAAAAGTTACCCTGGCAATCACGTATTACTATCAAATTCTAATCTGAATTCGTATGAATTTCAATTAAAATAGTTAAAATTTTTGTGAGTAGAATTGAATAAATTTTTGGGTATACAACAAATGTTAATAAACAAATGTTATGGTTTCATTTCCTTCATCTCTTCATCATGTATTAATCTTCATGAATTTGAATAGATTCCTGAATGAAATATGTATACAAGAAACAAAAAAAAAATTACATAAATACGTACATCTTCTTCATCCTCGTTGCCATTATCAGGTGATTGTTCCACCATCAAAACAAATCCGACGTCATTGTTATTAGTATTTTTTACATCTGGTGTTCCATCTCTCCTGTCGGCGATGTCACAGGTGACACGTCTTCTCTTAGCCGAGGGACTGAGCATGTCAACAGTAAGCTGATCGCTGGCCAATGAATCCGGGGAGTCGGGATTATCCATTGTTATTGACAGTACGCGTCACGTGTTTTTCGGGAAATATGGCAATGTCGCTTCAGGCGTTTATATAGGCACTCGCGAAACTACAAGGCACATGTTATATGGCAAGAGGTTATGACTAGTCGAAAGGCTCGAGGCGACTGAGGTGCGACTTGCTCGCGGCAACTGACCACTGATGGAGAGGGAGAGGATTATCTCCTTCTTGATGGCCTGAGAGATGCTGGGTCCGAAGGTAAAGCGGCCGGCCTTTCGGTGATGGGTTTTTGGTAGAGAGGAATTCGTCCTATTAAAGATGAATCGACGAAAAGTAATCACTTGTGGATCATTTCGCTCTTGCCGGAATCGAGTTGTTTAATTGGGTTAACGAGTTCTTTGTTGGCGGAAGATGAATTCTTGTTAAGAGGAGCGTAACGGTGGGATATCGGAAGATATTTATGGAAAATGAGAAGAATTTGCGATTACTAATATAAATTATCAAACATTACATGCTTATAATTGCACAACTATTCGCCAGATCAACTCAATTGATATGATCAATTTTGAAATAATTTAACTTGATCATGTCTTCACCCTCTTTCGAAGAAGATAAGTTTCATATTTCCAACTCTGTCAAGTTCGTGATTGGGTCAAATCCGTTAAATAGTTCAGAAGGTATGAGCACCTGAAATTTGATATCCTCAATAAAGTGATAGTATCCGTTTGATCGATTTGAAACTTGAAAATCAATTGAATATCGTTGAAATAAAGAAGTCTGCCAACTTTTGTGGAAATCGTCAGGCTAACGGCTATCGAACAAAATATGTGAATGAATATAGGTTATTGATATCTTACATATTTTGACATTTCATCATCGTCAATTGAACCCACAGGATAATATGGGAGTTTCTTCATTTGGTAAAGTCACAGAAATTCATAGACAAAATTTAAGAATGTATACATACTCCTTTTTAAATTTTATTTAAAGAAGAATTGCATTTGCATATTTCAACGACATTGATAAACTTCAATTTATCAAATTTTAAATCGTCTGAGCCATTTTCATCACCGCGGTTTTCCACATTTGAATCCTTGAAGTAATTCTCTCAAAATGAAATTCTGCAATATTATCCATATCGAATTGTCCTTCATTTAAATGGAAAGGGTGGAGTTTTAGTTGCATCTTTCATTTCAATCACTGACTATAGTCACGATTCTGATTTGATGTTCTCGAGAATATTGAGCTCAAATGTTATACGTTTTCCCACAAAGGAGCAAATGTCATTTTCATCAAGGTCTTTCGAATCATATGGAAAAATTTTGAACAATATAGGTTTAGTTCGCAAAGAAATCATGCACAATACATGGAGGTGTCGGTATCGCATATACACTGAAAAAAAAAAAACACGATGTAATTGGTAATTAACACTTGTTTCAGAAATATTTTGTTGTCAATATTCGGCATTATTTACATAAATTAATTTGTATTCATTATTTCCGGATTCCTCAGTTTGATTTGTTTATAAAAAGGAAATTCCTTATTTGACGAATATTTTGTAGATTCCAATATCCTCAATTGAAACTCACTAAATTAGGTGCCATAATTCCCTTAAAATTTACTCATTACCTGATATTACTTATCTTGTTAATCGCTAATGGGGACTGGTAATTAATAGAATATATCGATCGCTGCTAAATAACACCTTGATAATTTGACCAAGTATTCTTTACCAATTATGAATACTTATCAATATTTAGCCTTGAAAATGCTTTATTAACCAATAGTATATCTCTTTATGAATTACGAAATAATTTGTTTACAGTACCATAACGTTCGAAAGATGGAGCTATAAGACCCAACCCCATGTGTGTGAAGTTGGCCCCGCACTTTTTGATATTCGAAAAATTTTTTATTGTGCTAAATTGTGCTAGGTTTGTGCTGCTTTGTGCTGTTTGAATTTTCTCGTTATTTAAAGTTATTTTCGAGATATTTCAGTAAATGCATAAAATGGGCCAGCCCCGCACTTTGTGAAATGAATTGTGCTAGACGTATATTGAGTTGTGCCTTTCGAATTTTTGAGATGGATCTCTTAATTTCCTAGAAAATGGAAAATAAAAAAAAAGTTAGCCCCGCACATTTGTTTTTTCTTATCGGAAATGAGTGTAAAAAGTTGTGCTAGGCTTGTGCTGCGTTGTGCCGTAAAAGTTTTCATGGAAATACCTCACTCACATTTTCCGGAAAATCCCAAAAATCCATTACAAGGCTAGCCCCGCACTTTCGTTTTTTTTTCAATCGGAATATGTAGAAAAAATTGTGCTACGCGTGTATGAAGTTGTGCCGTTAATATTTTTGAAAAATCGAGTTTTTTTTCCGAAAAAACTGGAAAATTCGAAAAAGATTGCCCCGCACTTTCTCTTTTTTCTCATAAAATCATCTCATAGAGTTGTGCTACATTTGTGCTGACTTGTGCTGATAATTTTTTCAGAAAAAAATTTCTTTTTTTCTTTCCGTTTAACGGTCATTTGATAACTGAATCTCTTCAACTTTTCAAATTTCAGATTCAGACATCTAATCTATTTGATGGATTTGGACAAATAACGAATTTGTCCGAGATATTTGGACAATCAACCTATTCTTTCAACGGCACAACTAAGAATACGTCTAGAATTCTGGAACAATCTTCAGTCGTTGAGCTGGCTAACTTTCTACATTTTATGGAAAGTCTGAAAAACTTCAGAAAACCTTAGCACAATTCAGTAAAAATAAAAATTTTCTAACTGAGAAACATTTAAGACTTTATTCTTACTTCAGTGGAAATTTCATTATGAAGGAAATGAAACTTCAGTATCAATATTTTCTTCTCAAAATCACAATCTGGCAACTTCTCCTATCCACGGCTATCCACCTGGAAGTAATAAAATTCTAGATGAGTCATATGATTTTGTTTACACGGTCGCACCACGGGGTAGCATCTAATTCCATGAACTGCTACTACGTTGCCTTCTATCAAGATTTTTCAGGAATATACTGATTTCTCCAATTTTTCCACCTTTTGAGAAAAAATTTCATGTGAATTTTGAAAATTAGGTTTGAACGAGTTTGTACGAAAGTAGCACAAGTTTTGGTGATTTCGATTCGGAAGAAAGAACACAAAAAGAATATTGAAAATTTTTTAAACTCGATTTTCCGGTATATCAGAGTTTTTTCGAGGAAGTTCGAAAAGCACAAATCAGTGTATTCACTGTTGAATGAGATTCAGTTATCAAATGACCGTTAAACGGAAAGAAAAAATGAAAATGTACATTATTCGCTTTTACTTACTTAGTGAAATATCTTATTAATAGTACCATCTGAAAAAAAAAACTTTTACGGCAGAAAGCAGCACAAACCTTGCACAATTCAGCACCACAAACATTTAATCGAAAATCAAAAAGTGCGGGCTAACTTCACAACAGTGTTGCCATTCACACAATTTATCATTCAGTCTACTGATATTTTGATTTTTCACCGTTCAAATAGACAACTTGAAGTTTTTTCTGAAAAAATTATCAGCACAAGTCAGCACAAATGTGGCACAATTTTGTTGACTATATATAACTTGTAAGTTGAAAATATTTATTAGCAATAAACAAGTGATATATTCATTTGAAGTAAGACTTTTTATCTATAAACATATGATCAATAGATTTCAATACATCCATCATCAATAATTCAATAATAATTTTATTGGAACTGATATGAAGTAATTATAACTAACTATATGTATAATCATTAATAAACGGAAAGTAGAATTAAAGGAATATTTATTTGCAAGTTCCAAATGAATTATTGGGTACAGACGAATAAATATTTATTAAACCATATTTCAATGGAAGATTGTGTTGTGGTAAATAAATTTCGTAACTATTAGGTACATTTTTTTTCGATGTACTTCAGTCGATCTGAAAAAAAAATGAATCTGTGGAAAATTTTACCATATGCGTGAAAGTTAGTGCATGCGGTGGACAGTGACATGTCCAAGCATGCCCATGTGGTAGCTATAAGCGACATTTTGAAAAAACAATTTTGAGATGCGTTTATCTCAAAATCTCTAAGATCGAGAGAAATTCATTGAACAAAAAATGTGAAGGGCCATCCGATCTATAATTAATGTTATTGGCAACAAGATATACACTATGTAGGCTACGCTAAACTGAGAAAGTACTTCAGTTTCTTGGCCTGAAAATATTTTTATTTTGGTCGAATGGGTAAAAGTGACAGTTATGTTAAAGTTCAATTCAAACTTTTTTTTACATAACTAAACGTTTTTAAGTTATATTAAAATAAGAATAACATATAGCGCCGCCTAAACAGTACTATGATACTACCTGAATTTTCTCGGTCTATTGTGACTTTCTTCAATAACATATAGCGCCGCCTAAACAGTACTATGATACTACCTGAATTTTCTCGGTCTATTGTGACTTTCTTCGGCAGTGTCCTCATATTCATATTTTTGCAATCTGCATCTCCGAAACGGTTATGAACAAATTTTTCAATGAAAATTGGTCATAAAATACAAAGGTACAACTTTTATTATTATTATCAGGTCAAAAAATTGGAAAAACACTTCTTCAGAGGGTTTAGCGCTACACACTGAATAAATTCAGTACAGCATTACGCTACTGACATTAATTGTAGATCGCAAAGCTCTAGAAATTTTCTGCTCATTTTGGTTTTTATCCATACAAGATCCAATTGGTTCAAGAACTAAAGCCACTTTGTTTGTTTGTTGCTTAGGCCCTAGAACAGCTCTAAGTTAATTCAAATTTTCATCGAAAAATTATGTTTAGTGATGAAGCTCCTTTCTGGTTGAACAGCTAAGTAAGCAATCAAAATTACCGTATATGAAATGAAATCAATCCTCAGGTTTCATTGCATCCTGAAATAAGCACTGAAGGTTGTGGCTTACCCACAAGCATCATTCTTCAAATTGATGCTGAAGCTAACGTCACAGTTACTGTTGAAGTTCGTTGGCCAATCATTATTTGTTTCAAAATTTGAATGGTATCAACCCAGAAGTGTTTCGGATTCAACAATATGGAGCTACAGCTATTGTTGCTATTGTAACAATTGATTTATTAAAAGAAACATTTGGCGAGAACATTATTTCGAGAAATGGCCTACTCAATTGGCCACTCATGCGATATAACTTCACTGGATTTTTTTCCTTAGGATTATATCAAGGCATTGATTTATTCTGATTAACCAGAAACAATAGACGTTTTTGAAGCCATCATAACTAGTTCATTTTTTGAAATAGCTATTGAATTACTCGAAAAAGTAGTCCGTAATTGGTTTTATCAACGCGGTTCCTCAGAGTTAGTGGTTGTGGACATATGCCGACAATTATATAATTTTGAAATAGGAATATCGTAAAATTCTTTCTCAAATCTTTCAGTTCAAAGTCATTTAAAAAAAACACCGGATATAAATAGAAAAAGAAAAGTACCGATCCAGCGAAATGGTCATTTTTGTCGTTATCTTGAGAAATTTGGGGAAGGGACTTTTCCCAGTTCCCATCCATAGGATCCAAGGAAATAATTAATCTTATAAAAGTTACTGTTCGAGAAGGTATGCCAGGTCCAGCTATTGAAAAGTATTCTTCGGTTCCGGATCCTATGAAAGTGCTTTGGAAACTCGAGAAGAATCAAACAGGAAAATAAAAAAAAAACATAAAATGGTTTTCTTCTCTGACTCTTATCATTATGAGAATGAAAATAATTTTTTTTTAATATCGATCATCTAGCTACACTTTTTTCTTCCGAGATGCTTATACATTGGACGATTATAAGTCAGTTCAAGGAACCCAGAGATTTCTGCACACAAAAAAAAACGCGAAGAAATCGCAATTCATCTGTCATGAAACAATCATGCATATCCCCATTTGCTTTGTTCATCTGAAGCAGAGCGTCACGATCTCAAACATAAACGCAGTTGTAAACACTCTTCAGTCTCCATCAGGACATGGATTGCGCCAAGCAATTGGACTCAAATTAAGAAATTCCGTCACAGAACAGAAAAATTACAGGTTAGTACCTGGCGGGAAGGCTGTTTGCCCAAACGGCTCTGAAGCTGGTTGCTCTTGAAGTTGACACGTCGCATAATATTGTCTGGTGTTATTATATAAGATCGTCCGGAGAATCTGACGATGCTCTGAATGATGGGTTGGTGTTATCCCTTATTTCAGCTTATTTTTGTACTTTCACACTTAGGCGGGGAGCCAGGGTTTTTTTTTTACGGGGGTTTTTTCCCTAGGCTTTTATGTGATACGCCGAATTGTATGACACCCCGTCACTAACCCCTGATCTGTATGCTTTATTGTTTGCTAACGAAATATTGTAAGCCAAAAGTTCAAAAGAATATATATATATATATCCCTGATATTGATTTACGTTCAACATGTGCATGGTGATTAATTTGATTTTTTTTCCTTCGCTTGGACTGCTTTATTCGTTTTTTGTGGAATATGCTAACATTCATGTCAACAATGATATATGCTCGAAGTTGCTATAATCCATACTATCGGGTGTTTTTGAGCGTTTATTCTAGTAGAATAACGCGCTATCGTTTTGCCCAAACGTCTGTAATTTTCGAATATCGAGCCGAAAATTGTGTCAATCGATTGGGTTTGACTTTCTGACGAAGGATACTGGGTCAAACCTGAGGGTTTAAATGGCCGTATACTCTCTTTTTTCCAAAAGATATGAGTTAGAGTTTTCATATTTTCAGGTTTCAGTCCTGTTCGTCATTGGTCCGTCCAATCGTTTAGTAGTTATGAGCATATGAAATTATTCTATAACTTCTAGAATATCCATTGTATTTAGTTGTACCCTGAAGATATTTGAGTTAGGTTGAACAAATAGGTCTGCAGAATTTCGTAGAAATCGACAAGCTAGTAATTCCCAGAAAATTGTTTAACTTTAAACCTCATAAGGTATTCAAACAAACATTTCTGCATGTATGGTTGTTATTGATATCTTATATATTCTAAAATTTCATTGTCGTAGAGTAGTAGCTTTCTTTCACCAGAAGATATAATCATTTTTGCATTTACTTGAGTTGAAGTTAGTCGTCGAAAACGAAACTACAGGAAATTTCCCATCTCCTGACGGCTCATATTCCCTTTGAATTAATAAAAAACACCGAATTATTCGTCTGAAAAAACTAACTATTCCTAAAATCGGAAAGGAGAAATGCCAAAAAGTCCGTCAGAAGTTTCAATGCTGAATGCCTTCATACATATGTGTTCCTTTGATATCGGTTGAACCTATTAATCAAGTTTCAGGTAGTGGAAAATCAATCGGAATGGTTCATTTTAAGTGAAATCATTTTTGTTGTGAAAAAAAAACTAAATTCGTGTTCTGAAAATTTAATGTAATGCTAGTAAAAGTCATTTATTCCAAAGAATCTTCACTTTTGTGTTAGTTGAATTTGAATAAATTTGGTATTTCATAAAAGAAAGTTTTGCCAGACATAAATTCTAGTGTATTCATGAAAGAACATTATGTTTACCGATAGACAAATTTTCCTGATTTTGTTATCATATGAAATCAACTTATGTTACTTTGAAGTAGTACAGTTTTAATTTGAAGAGAATTGTGACTGAAGTGAGATAAGAGGAAAACTGTTACTTTGGTTATTTTTAATTCATGATATTTGTAATTGAATGTACCAGGGTTGCCTTTTATATTTAAATTTACATAGTTTAAATATCAATAGTCTTTTAAATTTCAATATTCAAATATTTGGATGAGGATATAACGACTATTTATGTTCTAGGTAGGAGTGTTAGAGAAAACTCTTGATTCCATGCCAAGCTTTCAAGCATTTATTCAGCTCTTCATCAGGGTTTCTTGAATACAAATATAATAATATAAAGAAAGATCTTAATAAACTTAATCATTACATTCTTGTAAACATTTACGTTCTTGAATTAAAAATTATTCATTTATTGGCGATTATAACATAAGTTGTGTTTCAAAATGGGATATTATAGACGTTTGTGATTTAATTCTGAAGTATTTTTTTACGTAGATTTAATCTTGTCAGTCATCAACGGGAGCATCGAAGAATACCAAATTTGTTTTATGGTGTTCCAGTAAATATTTATACATAATACTTAATTTTTTAATATCTGTTTTTTTATTGATTGAGTGCTGTTTGTAATTTATTTCTATCATCTCGATTATTTGTCTCTTATATTAATTTTTCTCAATTGTTAACACTTTCGCATCCTGAAAATTCATATTGTGACCTAAACTGACTGCATATGTGGCTAATGCGCCACTTGATGTTTATATATGTCAGATTTATGTAACGCTAGCCTACTTTATAAACACTGAGAGGTTTGTCCAATGTATTTTTCTTTGCAATTTTCACATTCAATTTCATAGATAACATTGCTTTTTAGTAAAGTTGGTATTTGGTCTTTTAATTTTTGCGAATAAATTTTTTACTGTTTTTTGATTGTATATGGCGATTTTTGCATTTTCATCATGAGAAATATTCCTCAGTTTTGGTGTTAGTCCGTTTATGTTTGGATAAGAAGCATACCTGTTTTTTCTTATATTGCTTTCATTTCTTCGTTGTTCGGTGTTTGTTGTGTTTGTAGCGAATAATAATTTATTCAACATACCCTTTGGATATCCGCTCTGTCTTAGTATTTCCATCAATCTGTTTATTCTTTGTCGTTTATAACAGTCATGACAAATATTGATTATTCTTTTTTCATTTATTTCATTACATTTATTTTCATTTTTATGTTATGGTTGGAATTGTAATGGATTATTTTATTAGAATTAGTTTCTTTTCTATACCATTCTAGTCTTACTCCATCTCCATATCTATGTGCCATATTGTCTAAAAATGGTACACTATGGGCAGAATATATAATAATAATAATAATACTTCTTAGGATAATTGCAAATTTCTTGAATAGGAGTTGAATCAGTTCAATATTGTTTGGGTTTGCTCTTCTGGTACAGATGTAAAGATATCATCTACAAACTTTTTGAGAAATGGTATCTCGAACGGTAACTTTTGGATACAGGATTTTACTAAGTGATCCATGACATATCGGACTTAGTTTTGAGGCCATTGCACAACCAAAGCTTTGTTATATTCCCCTCGGAAGATGCAATAATTATTTTTTTATATTTTTATTTATAACTCGGGATTAGAGAACAAAAGAAATATTAATCATCAAAATTCGTTTTATTGTTTTTCAAAATATTTCCCATTAAGATCTATACACTTTAGCATGCACTCAAGGAAACGGGAACGAAGATTAGCGATAACACGTTGATCCATAGTTTTTGATATTGCTGCCATTTCTGACCTGATGTTTTACTTCAACTGGGTTAGATTTGTCGGATTATTTTGATAAACCTTACTTTTAAGGTATCCCCATGCGAAATAGTCAAGCGGGCTAAGGTTGGGGCTTCTGGAAGGCCAGTTGATGTTAACCCTTCTCGAAATGACTTTGATAGGTAATGATTCGTTAACACCTTGTGTTACTGCAACTCGTTATTGTTGGTTAAGTTCATTTATTTTCTGTTCTAAAATGCTTGTTCGTTTCGTGCGGCCCACGTATGTTCATTTCTTTCTCTATGGACGTATATTTACGTATGGACATATGTTGGAGCATATGACAGTGCGAGACGAAAGAAGTCGTAATTCGAATACAGACATCGACGCTCGTTCGGTGCAGTGCAAAACTCTTTCTTCGTTTCTGTCGAATTTTCTCGTTAATTCTACAAGTTCGAACGCCAGTGAAAAGGTGACCATTTCTCGCTCGTGAGTGACACATTGATCCGTGCTGGGAAGCCAGGTACGCAATCGTCGATACTCCAACATCTCGTACTTACTTTCGAGTCATTTTTTCATATTTTTTCAGAATTTCATTATTAATTTCTTTTTCCTTTTCATTTCATTTCAAAGGCCGTGTCGTGCCATTTTGGTCCTTCGGGCCGGATATTTTCGAACCGCGTTTTCAAAATTATTGCGATCAAGCATTTTGGAATTTTTTCATTTAGTTTTTTCATTTGCATTTATTTCAATCTGTACTTATTCACGTGACCTCGAAAACTTGATAAGATATCGAACACATTCATAAATCCTTTTCGTTTGTTTGTTTTTCATCTATGCTCATAACCTTGATTCAAAACATAAACAAAGATTGACATTCTTGTTTTTGTTTATTTACATTTCATTATTTTCATTTGTTTATTTTCAACTCGATTTTCAATTTAATAGATTCAATCTTAATTATTTGCTTTATTAATTAATTTAGTTCTTTTCAATCGGTTAGTCTATACTCTTTTTCGAAATTACTCAAAACAAAATTCATATTGTTTTCTGCAGTATACCTTGAATAATAATAATGGCGACAAAATTGAAACAACTCAAAGCTCGTCGTCAAATTGTTATTGATGATCTCGAGGAAATTCTCAATTTAGCTCAATTCGCTGTCACTGATGAGAGTTTACACGTTAGATTCAAATTAAGATGTGAAATACTTGACGATATTCTCGTGGACTTTCAAAATTTACATACGTCAATTGTCTCTATGATAGTGTCTTCCGAAGAACCCGAATTGAACACTGAGAAGGTTATTCGAACAGCCTTTATGGATAATTATTACACCATCAGAACAACTTATGTTAATTTATTTCCTGTAGTAAACATTCCAGTAAAAACCAAGACAGTTGCTCTATTAGTTCGCCAAATGTTAAACTTCCAAAGATAGTATTGCCCATTTTCAATGGGAATTATAAAGAGTGGCCTACTTTTTCGATATGTTCCAAAGTTTGGTACATGAAAATTCTAATTTGAGTCAAATAGAAAAGTTTCAATACCTCCTTAGTTCACTTTCTTCTCATGCTTTAAATTTAGTTAAAGGATTTCCATTGACTACTGAAAATTATGAAAGCGCTTTTCAGACATTGGCGGAAAGATATCAAAATAAAAGACTTCTCGCTAATACATGTTGGAAGGAAATCTGTAATGTTCCAAAGCTACAGGGTGATTCAGCTAAAGACCTTAGGCGAATTCTAGAAGTTTTTGCGGAAAACTTATCGGTATTAAGGAATTTAGGTTTACTCGTTGACCAGTGGGACTTCGTTTTATTTCACATTCTCATTCAGAAATTAGATTCAGCAACGATCAAACGTTTTGAATTACAAGAATGTTCAACCGATATTCCGTCGTTTGTCAATTTGCGAAATTTCCTGACAAATCAGTGTATAGCCTTGGAGGCAGTAGCTCTTTCTCTTCCGTCGAAAACTCATTCAGTTTCGAATTCTCAAGTTTTGAAATCTAGTTCTCTCTCAACGAATAAAAGAAATTCGACTCTTCTCGTTCAAACGGAAACTGAATCATTCAAGAAACGTTTAACCTGTAATTATTGCAAGTTAGCTCATAATATTTACAAATGTCCATCATTTTTGGAACAAACTGTTCAAGATCGGTTCAAGATTGTAAAGAACAAAAATTGGTGTATCAATTGCCTCCATTCTGGACATAAGATTAACAATTGTTCTTCAAAGTCAAATTGTCGTGTTTGCAATGGAAAGCATCATACCCTGTTGCACATGCGCAATAATGCGGATAATAATTCTTCAACAGAGACGTTTCATTTCAATTCTGCAAATTCATCGGATTCAAGCTCAGCTCAGGTTTTAACCAATGTTTCTTCAAATTCTACCGTTCTCTTAGCAACCGCTGAGGTTGAAATTCGTGATGCTTGGGGTAGATATCAGAAGGTCCGAGTTCTGTTAGATGGAGGCTCTCAAATAAATATTATAACTCAATCGTGTGTAAATAGATTAGGCTTGAAAATTTGTGAAGCTTCATTTTCGATAAATGGAATTTGTGAAAGCTCATCTTCTGCTAATTGCAGCACTGAATGTACTATTCGTCCATCAGGTCAAATAAATCCATCTTTTACATTCGATGCCGTCGTGATTCCGAAGATTTGTGCGGAAATGCCGAGTTCTTTCGTAAATTATTCGTTTTGGAATTGTGTCCATAACAAGAAGTTAGCAGATCCGAACTTTTCTATTCCGAAATCAATAGATCTTCTTCTGGGAGCGGATATATTCTCTTTAATAATTCGACCGGGTCGTATCGAGGGTAACGGTTTAGAACCAACAGTACTTGAGACAGTATTTGGTTGGGTTTTCATGGGAAAGATTCAATCACCTAACATATCAGTTAACAATTTTCATTTGTCATTGTCTGAATCAGGTTTAAACTCCTCGTTGAAAAGATTTTGGGAACTTGAAGAAGTTTCAGAGAATGTCATTGTATCACCAGAAGATCAATTTTGTGAGAACTTATACACTCAGAACTATTCTAGAAATACATCTGGACGGTACACTGTGGCATTACCATTTAAACCTGATCAGTCAACACTTTCTTTCGGTGACACATATTCTCTCGCACTACGTCGTTTTTTATCCCTTGAACGTAAACTTATTAAAAACCAGAATATATACCGGGAATACTCTACTTTCATGCAGGAATATTTAGAAAAAGATCATATGTCATTAATTTCTACGAGTTCGGATTATGAAAATACTTTTTATATCCCTCACCATTGTATAATCAAACCAAACAGTCCATCCACAAAGTTGAGGGTTGTTTTCGATGCTTCAGCTCATGTACCCGGTCATTTATCTTTAAATGATGCTCTATTGATAGGTCCTAAATTACAAAAGGATATTATTGCCATTTTGATGAACTTTCGTGTTCATCGGTTCGTTTTCACAGCTGATATCAAACAAATGTATCGTCAAATATTAGTTCAAAAATCACATCGAAACTTTCAAAGAATATTGTGGCGGTTTTCCATCGGAACCCATAAAAACTTATCAGCTGAATACCGTTACGTACGGAGTTGCACCAGCACCTTTTCTTGCCCTTCGAACTTTGGCACAGTTGGCCAAGGATGAGGAAGCTCGTTTTCCGAAAGCATCCAAAATTTTGCTCACAGACATTTATGTCGATGATGTCGTTACAGGTTGTGATGATTTGGAAGACGCAAAAACGTTGCAAAAGGAACTGATTTCCTTATTGAATTGTGGTGGTTTTGAGCTCCGAAAATGGAGTAGTAACAGTTCTCAATTACTCTCAACCATACCTCTAGATCATCAATATCACCATTCTTTGGAGTTTGATATAGATCCGATAGTTAAAATTCTCGGTTTGAGGTGGTTTCCTTCGTCGGACGAATTTTTCTATTTTGCGGAAACTACTGTTCAGGTATGTACCAAACGTACCATACTTTCAGAACTTTCTCGAATTTTCGACCCTTTGGGGTTCCTTTTCTCCATTTACTTTTCTTGCTAAACATTTGCTCCAGCATCTTTGGACATTAGGTTTGCAGTGGATGATACACTTCCAGACGATGTTAGCCGTCGCTGGAATCAGTGTAAATCCGAATTAACCGAATTGGGTAAATTAAAGATACCTCGGAAACTTGCATCGAAATCATTTTATCGTTGCGAACTTCATGGTTTCGGAGATAGTAGTGAGCGTGGCTACGCAGCCGTGGTATATTTCAAGTTTTTCAATTTTGACGGCTCCATTGACATCTCTTTCGTAGGTGGTAAATCAAAGGTCTCCCCATTGAAGAGAATTTCACTTCCAAGACTGGAATTGTGTGCTTGTCTCTTATTATCAAAACTCATTAATGTGGTTTCTCTGTTTACCAATCAGCCTTTACAATAGATGACATTTTTGCTTGGTCTGATTCAATGGTAGCTCTAACATGGATTAAGTCTTCTCCTCATCGATGGAAGACATTTGTAAGCAATCGTACTACGCAAATTCAGGACTTAGTTTCAACAGAAAATTGGTATCATGTTCAATCGAAAGACAATCCAGCTGATTGTGCTTCACGCGGCTTAACGCTAACCGAAATGTTGAACTGCTCTTTGTGGTGGACAGGCCCTGACTGGCTTCGTTCCAAACATCTCACCTTCGCAAATGATGAAATAGAGAATTCTCTTCATCTTGTACAAACAGAAGAGCGTCACCTCTCTTTGTCAACTTTCATTTCTCTATCGTTTGTTGATGATTTGCTCTCCAGGTATTCATCCCTGTCCAAGGTTCAAAGGGTGGTAGCTTACATTTTCAGATTCGTTAACTTCATAAAAAACTCTAAAGCTCCTAGGATATATAGATTTTCCGCAGTTCATCTCAAAGATGCACTTTTTTTCATCATAAAACAGGTTCAACGGGTTGTGTTCAAGGAACAGATCGATAATCTCATCTCGGGAAATCCCATATCTAAATTACTTCGAAAATTGAATCCATTTATTGGAGAAGATGGTGTTCTCAGGGTGGGCGGTCGTCTGTCTTTTTCTGGTCTGTCTCTTTATCACAAACACCCAGCTTTGCTTCCTTCATCTCATCGTCTTACTGGGCTCCTTATTCAGCATTTCCACAAAATATGTCTGCATCCAGGTGCCCAGACTTTACAGTTCCTTCTGTCTCAACAGGTCATACAGGAGTTTTATACAGTCCACTTAGAGATTGAGTCTGTGCTCAATTCTCGCCCTTTATGTCCGCTTAGTAATGACCCGAATGACATATCTGCACTGACACCAGGACATTTTCTTACTTTGGCTCCATTAACTGCTATTCCTGAACCAGATTTATCACACCTATCTATCGGTCGATTATCGCGTTGGCAGCTTTTAATTCGTATCCATCAGGATTTTTGGAAAAGATGGAATTTAGAATATCTGAACACACTGCAACAACAAAAAAGGTGGTTCAATAGTGACTCGCCTCCTTATTCAATAGGTGCACTCGTCTTGATAAAAGATGATCAACCCCTCCATTGCGCTGGCGACTTGGACGCATTGAGAAATTGCATCCTGGCGCTGATAAAATAGCTAGAGTAGCTACTGTTCGGACTACTCAAGGTGTACTGCAGAGATCAGTGGTTAAATTATGTCCATTACCTCTTCAATAGTTATGACATATGTTGATGTATATATGTATATATTTTTTTTCGCTTTATGTTCGATATCTTCTCAATTTTTTATTTGCTTTGTTTCATAAAATATTCTATTTTAGGTGGGCGGTTATGTTACTGCAACTCGTTATTGTTAGTTAAGTTCATTTATTTTCTGTTCCAAAATGCTTGTTCGTTTCGTGCGGCCCACGTATGTTCATTTCTTTCTCTATGGACGTATATTTACGTATGGACATATGTTGGAGCATATGACAGTGCGAGACGAAAGAAGTCGTAATTCGAATACAGACATCGACGCTCGTTCGGTGCAGTGCAAAACTCTTTCTTCGTTTCTGTCGAATTTTCTCGTTAATTCTACAAGTTCGAACGCCAGTGAAAAGGTGACCATTTCTCGCTCGTGAGTGACACATTGATCCGTGCTGGGAAGCCAGGTACGCAATCGTCGATACTCCAACATCTCGTACTTACTTTCGAGTCATTTTTTCATATTTTTCAGAATTTCATTATTAATTTCTTTTTCCTTTTCATTTCATTTCAAAGGCCGTGTCGTGCCACCTTGCATTGAATCATTTGAGGTTTGGCAAGAGGCCCCATCTTGCTGCAACCACGTTCTTGAGTTGAAAACCTGCAAACTCCTGCAACTCTGGGACCAAATAATTTCGCTACATATCGCAATAACGGTCACTATTCATATCAATTGCTCCGCCTCAATGATCCTTCAATCCTCGAACCAATTGACTTTCAGATGTAAGTCTTTCTTTAAAATTTAGTGTAAAGACGATTTTTTGATGTTCAAGGCTTGGCTTCGCTTTCGGATGGATAAAGACGAATTTTAACGAACCGTCGCCTCAACTTCTTCAATTGTTTCTTCATCCTGAACTGAACGAGGAAGACCAGAGTTTTGAATTTTAACTATCGCACCTGTAATCTTGAACATCCTGATCCATTTCCTAATGTTATCGTCACTTGGCAGTTTCGATATTCCGCACGGTAGAGACGTTGAGCAGTCATTATTGATTCACAATTACGATAATATGCTCGTACACAAATTGGGCGATGCGTCCCCGAGAACTGTTCCATCCTGACAAAAAATGCAATAATGGCGGATGCCACGAACCCCTCCCCGCTCCATTTAGACGCCTCGTTCCGAATATAGCGCGAAAACGAATTCACGATACCCCTTCTGGACACCTTCTATTTGAACCAAATTGCTTCAGAGTACGAGAAAAGACTGAAGAACAAGCGCGCAAAAGATCCTGATGCCACGTCATTGCTTTTCAATTTTTTAAAATTTGACTGTTGTGATGAGAATAAGGAAAGAACAACATTGTTGTGAGCTATGATATTCAAAAGAAATAAATGTTGCCATGTAGTTTAGTAAGGGGTCCGTGTAGTTAGCGAAAATTTGGAAGCACTAAATCTGAAAGTGTCCAATATTTAGTGCTTGATTGGTGCTTCATCGAACTTTCATTTTATCATCGCCATTTCTGAGATATTGACAGTTCGAGTTTTTGGCGCTGACTTTACGCATAGCACCAACATTTTCAAATTATCCCGAAATTAATATACCAATATAAAGTGTCTAATTGGTGCCTAATAGTGCTTCCGGAACCAATAGAAAAAAATCAACCATTTTCCTTGGTGCTTACTCCATGTTCAGCACCTCCTTATTCAAATATCGTGGAAATTTTTGCTGCCTTAATTAGTAACTATTTGTGCTTCCAGAACGGCTGCAAGATTATTTTTAGTTTTGCTATAATCGAAAGTTTTTTTTCGTCAAGCGTGAAGTTAGCGAAAAGTTGGAAGCATTAATTATGAAACAACGTCGAATATTTAGTGCAAATTGGTTCTTCATAATACTTTCAATGCACCATTATAGTTTTTGAGATAAATGCGAAAATTTAATTTGATACGAAGTCGCCATCTATCCGCAGTCGTTCAAATCATGTTCTTTAATAGATTGGCGGTCGTTTTTTTGCGAAACACGTGAGCCGACCTATGCTGCAAAGTTGCCAAGTTTGACCTTCAAGGATAGAATTTATTAGCGGGAGCAAAACCATTTACGGTATATTCAATTATTGATTCTACGAAATTATGTTTTATTTTCCTGGCATAATCAGAGCCTTCTTGCGAATCTCAAACTGTTTTTGAAGATATGAAGATCGAGGATTTTACGTTGAGTGTTGAGAGTGATGGTGATTCAATAGTGACTGCTCAACGTCTCTATCGTGCGGAATATCGTACACGCTACGCGCCAAGTGACGATAGCATTAGTTCGAGAATACAAGTGCGACAAATAAAATTGAAGAAGTTCGTCAAAATCCGTCTTTTTCGAACCGAAAGCGAAACCAAGCGTTGAACATAAAAAAATCACCTTAAAAATCGATTTTAAAGGAAGAATCACATGTAAAAGCCTATAAAATTAAATTGGTTCAAGAATTGAAGGCTGCGGACTATACTAATCGACTGAATTTTGCGAACGAAATGCTGCAGCGATTTAACAACTTTAACAACATACTATTTAGTGACGAAGCAAATTTTCACCTGAATAGTCATGTTAATAAGCAGAATTGTCGGTACTGGGCAGTGGAGAATCCGAGACGAAGCATGAACGATCCCTGCATAGCTCAAAGGTCGTGGTTTGGGCCGCTATGTTTGCTAAACGCATAATTGGTCCTTATTTTCATGAAGATCAACAAGGCCAAGCAATTAATGTGAATAGTGATCGTTATTGTGATATGTTGCGAAATTTTTTGGTCCCAGAGTTGCAGGAGTTTGCAGGTTTCAACTCAAGAAAGTGGATTCAGCAAGATGGGGCCACTTGCCATATCTAAAATGATTCAGTGGAAGTTGTTAACGAATTATTCCCTAATAAAGTCATTTCGCGAAGGGGTAAGATCAACTGGCCTCCCAGAAGCCCCAACTTCAGCCTGCTTGACTATTTTGCATGTGAATATCTTAAGAGTAAAGGTTTATCAAAATAATCCGACGAATCTTACCCAGTTAAAGCAAAACATCGGGTCAGAAATGGCAGTAATACCAATAGATATGTGTCAACGTGTTATCGCCAAACTTTTCCAAATAATTGTCCAATTCATATGTTGATAATAAACCATAAACTTTTTCATGGCTCACAAATAATTTTTTTTTTATTGAATATTGGTGCTGAGCGTTAAGTCAGCACCAAAAACTTGAATAGCCAATATCTCAGAAATTGAGATGCACTAAATATTCGCCATAGTTTCAAAATTAGTGTTTCCAAAGTTTTGCTAAGTTCACGGACCCTTAAGTTCCTAACTGTTTTCCGTACATCATAGATTGTCACTAGAAACCCACCATTTTGTTCATAGTAGGAAAATAGGAAATTTTTGTATGGAATTCAACCAGGTTTTCAATCCACAAACTATAAGGATGGATTAGTAAAACTGAAGAAATTATCATCTTATACTTCCTCTGATAACCAATAAACAATTCATATCTCTCATAAATATTTGCTGTATATTAAGTGGTCCAGGTATATAATTTAAATGAAATAAGGGTTGGTGACACAAAGTTGGAGAATAAGTAATACTATTTATTCATTCCCAAGTTTCCGCAATTTTAATGTATCCTCAGAGGTTCTATAAAAAAAATTATATCATCTGTTATTGTACTTTTGTAGAAGCGCCGAGGATTCATTTAATGAAAATGCAAAAGTTTGACAAAGAATAGATATTTACCTATCATTCAACTGTGAGTCACCAAACCCTTATTTCATAAAATATAAAACATAAAACACCAAAATTTGAAGTAGCAATGTGCGATACATTCATTGGAAGAATCAAGGACGTCATCTTCGCCAGGTGTTAAAATTTTCAGCAGTTTTCCATCAATTTCATTAATTTTAAATGAAACTATAGGAAATCGTATAATAAGATCTGTTTTAATAAGTAACAATTCAAGTCACCCAGTACCCCTGTTTATTCAAGCAGCGACCAAACAACTTTTAATGAATGATTGACAAAGAAAACTCTCCAAAAGATGACATAATGATTATTTTGATAGCCCAGGATGAGAATCTTGAAAAAGATCAATACCCTCTGTTGTTTCCTCAAGTATATTCAACCTTAACTAATCATAGCAACACATTAGGAGAGCCAGTACAAGAAGAGGCGGGTGTGAAATCATAAATATTGCTTGATCACGACTATTGACTCATTCACTCATAATTTAAAGCCTAATGTTAACAATAAATTGTAGTAATTCCTTTGATATAATCCGTTGAATAAAGAAATGAAAATCGTTTCCTTTATGGTCAAATCGTTAATAAGTGTAAATTTAGCCGTTACTTTTACGTATAGCTCTTAGTCACGGCTATTATCGAATTTACGGTGGGAAACCACAATGCATTGTCATTTCTGAATTGGCAGTTTTCGAAGTTATTAGGGAATCGACCCGAGAACAGTCATTTTCCAAAATAATTAACCTAATACATGATCTAGGAGTTTTGCAAGA
The DNA here is from genome assembly GCA_030674115.1 of Micraspis discolor. Lineage (NCBI taxonomy): Eukaryota > Metazoa > Arthropoda > Insecta > Coleoptera > Coccinellidae > Micraspis > Micraspis discolor. Next base: position 383,644 of record JARTUT010000010.1, on the reverse strand, counting down.
AAATCATTCCAAAGTTTTTCGATTCCATTGATATAATAGTTATTTATGTACCTAGTGCGTTATATGGATCCTAACGCCTGGAGGGAAACATTCGGCCCGAGGAATGAATGTTGCCCGATGGGCGGTAAAATCTAATAACGCTCGTAGTGCATACAAGATTTTATTTTTCACGAATATATCATTTAATTACAATAAAATTCGATTGCTCCTATGATTTTTTATCCATTTAACTTTCAGTAGTAACCATGGCATTTGTTGATATTTTGAAGTTCGTTATTGCTGTCATCATTTTATTAAGTGAATGTCATTACTGTTTTCGTTGTCAAGATTTAAAGAAATAACAGAAATGAATAGCAATTTGCCAAATAATGTAATTGAAAATGCAGTCAAAGGTGCAAATAATTTATTACCAGAAAAATCCAGACTCGTCTACGACAAGGATTATGAAACATTCCATCAATGGAAGTTGAAAAATGAAATAATTGCTATAGATGAAACAGTGGTATTGGAGTACTTTCAAGAATTGGTATGCTATTTTATTTTTCATTTTTTTCATGTGTGGGTAATTTTTTTTATTTCAGTCTGAAAAATTTTGTCCTGCGTCATTGTGGACGAAATATTCTATTTTGAAATCTACACTGATTGTCAATGAAAATATCAATATTTCACAATTCTCCCGGCTAGTAGCGTTTTTAAAAATGAAATCTAAAGGATATATTCCGAAGAAACCCAAAGTTTTGACAGCAGAACAAGTTCATACATTCATCAATGAAGCTTCTGATGAAATTCATCTTCTTCATAAAGTAGTTCTAATAATGGGTGTTTTTTGGAGGACAAAGGAGAGATGAATTAGTGAAAATGTCTATCAAAGATATAGAAGATAAGGGTAGCTGTTTACTTGTTAAAATACCCGAAACTAAAACCGGTATGTCAAAAGGATTTAGCATTGTAGAGGAAGAAAAAATAGGAGCTTTGGGGCTGGTCAGAAAATATATATCCTTGAGACCCAGTGGAGTGAAGAATCCTAGATTTTTCCTCACGTTCCGAAATGGTCGGTGCACCATCCAACCTGTTGGCAAAAATACCATAGGAAGTGTGCCTTCGATGATTGCCAAATACTCAAAATTGGATAATGCAAATGAATATACAGGACATTGTTTGAGACGGACTTCAGCAACTCTCTTAACTGAGGTTGGTGCATCATATAAAACGTTAAAAATACACGGAAGATGGAAGAGTGCATCTGTGGCGGAAGGTTACATAGAGCAGAGCATTTCTTCCAAAAACAAAATATCGACGATGATTGTGAATTCGGTAACAGATTCTCATGAATTCTCTAGTGGTTCTCTTGTGAACGAACTTCCAAGTTCTTGTGGTCAAGTTTTCGCTCCTCAGGTTTCGAAAACATCCCAAGATTCACGATTGAAGAATTTTTCCGGGAAATTCGAAAACTGCACTTTTAATTTTGATTAAGAAAGACTTTTTTTCGTTTGTTGAGTTGTCGTTGTTGTAGTATTAAAATTCTGCGAAATAAATAATTTCTTTCTAGCTTATTTTGCTTCTCGCACAACGAGCGGGCGTTATGATCCATAATGCCCGCTAAAATGCCCACGGGCATAATGAGTGTATTTATAGCAACCCTTTCTAAGGTAAAATAAACATATAATGTACAAGTGAAAAATAAAATAATATATCCTTAGCTGAGCCGAATTTGTCTTCACGGAACATCTTTTAGAGTTCCTCAAAGAGCCAGTAGTCGCTAGAGGACACCTCTTAAGTATACGTTGGCTGCGGTAACTCAATTCATCATTTTTGAAACTGTTTTTTATTGACTTGTGACTCGATGCGTTTCTTTTAAAAATCAAAACTTTTCTTCGACAATTTCGATCTTCAAACAATTAAACGAAGCCTCTGAAAAGTTCTAAATCTGCATTAATTAATTGAGGTATTTAGAAATATTCAAAAATTTATAGTCTACAATCAGTATTCATTCTTGAAATTATTCTTCAAAACCCTGCAAAAATTATCAATTCAGATCTTATTTCAATTAATAATTATATATTAATTAGAGATATTTTCGAAAAATCAAACTGAATCCAGAAGCATTCAATATACCCAACCTCTATAGTTGAATTAATTTAAACAAGTACATTTAAACATTTCTACATAAAATGAACTCGGTTCTGAAAGATTAATAGGCTCTATTTTTTTTAGTTAAGATTGCCTATAACTTTCAATGTGAGTCGAATTGAAAAAATAGGATATAATATTTTTTACTTCAGGTATTTATGATTAGAGTTGATTTCGTATTCAAAGACTCACCCTGTATTTATTGTAGATAGTTTCGATTTCACCAGCCAGCAGTTTGATTTATTCTTTCTGCAAAAAATCTTGAGAAACAACCCAACAAACATAATTGATATTTCCGATTGTCGAAAAATAACTAATTTGGAGATCATAAAATTCGATATTGGTGTATACAATAAGTATAGTAACATCTGAAAACATCACTGTGATTGTAATTCCGTACATACTATGATGATTCTCGACTCAATTAGATATTACTTCCGAGACTGTTGAACTGACGTGGGCACTTGACAGTTATCAGATACCAGAAAATCAGTCTACCTCTTTGTCTTCATTTTGATTTCAATTGTTGTGAAATTGAAACGATTCTCTTTAAATCACCCTTAATATGGGGTGAGTGTTTTCAGTTTCCTACTTCTGCATGCTACTTGACACTGGAAACAAATTCTCGAGATTCTTCTGATTGATTGAGCAAGCAAACATCGAAGAAACAATAATAGAATAGTGTTAGGTTTCTAATTTTTTTTTTGTTTTACGAATAGTGCGATGTTAGATGCAAAAAGCGGGTTAGTGAGTACTTACTCTTTTTTCAGGTGCACCCCATTTCATTCGTTTTTGAACCTACCAAAAAATAATCAGTGTAAGGTTAAAATTGAACTCAATCTAATTAATGAATTTAAACAATTAACATACAACAAGAAAAGTAGCAGAAATACATGAAAATTGGGATTAATGCGTTTTTGCATATTGAACAATGTTATTCCTTGGATTATTGGCGCAATCACGAAGGAATGGGGGTCTTGATGTTCTCTTTCATGAAAATTTTTCAAAATCCATCGCAAATTGTATACGGTTAGAAAATTTGAAAGGCAAAGTAAATAATTAATGAATTTGTTCGTTTGTCTTCCACATTATGCTAGAAAGAAAACATCAAGAGCTTCAATAAAAATAGAAAAAAGAGAAAAATGGTACGATAATACATGACTAATAATATTTCAAGTTACTTATTGATTAATATTCGGAAGTAGCATTATTTTAATGAATATTTGATAAGTTGTCGTTTTGGGACCTTGAAACTTCTATAGGGCATTTTTGTAGTATTTTCCATTTTTTCCAATCAATATTATTTTAAAAACAGATACTTAGACGTGTTAGACGCTGCTCCTAGAGAAGCAGCGTGCTATAATTTTGCACAAATATCGTTAGTAGAGTAGTGAGCTAAACATGATCGCCATCGATTCGGATCGACTTTCTGATGAAGAATCCGTTGTCAAACTTGAATATGTCCGGCAGGCCGTATACCCTACATATTCCGAATGATGTTGTTATATTAGAGATTCAATCTCTTTCTGTGTTTGTGCTATTGTTACATTGTTTCTCACATATGTCTGCAATTTTTGAATATCGAGCCGAAAATGGTCTGAAACGATTGGGTCGACGAAGAATTCATGGTCGAAATTGGGTATGTACGGCTGGCTAGAGTTTCATATTTTCAAAATAGGTCGGTCAAGTTCGTTATTGAACCAAAACTTCTAGAATATTCATCATAATCTTGAAATTTCGTTAAAATCGTCAAGCTAGAAAATTCCAAGAAAGTTCCGAAAACTATGACTGAAAATATTCGATTTTTCATAAGATATTCGTCAGATATCAACAAGTATATGTGCATATTTGGATTATATTAGTATCTTGAATATTTTGAAATTTTATGTGTAGAGAGAACTCATGATGAGATAGATATAGGTGATTTTAATGTAATGAAGTCACAAAAGCTCATATAGAGATATAAGAATAGATTTGCCTTTTTCTGACAAGTCAGTGACAAAAATAAATTAGAAAGCACTGACGTGAGGTCAGGTGGCTTTGGCGCTGTTGTTGAACTACTAGAAGTTATTATTCAAAGTTTAAAAATCACGTCTTCGCAATAAACATTCTCCTGTTGATAGAAAATTCAAAATTTGTTCTATCGGGTTTCGAACCGAAGACCTCAAGAGAACGAGTCAAGTCACATAACCGCTGCACTAATCCAGAAAATTGATAACTATGGAACTTTTTACTACAGATGCTAGCGAAGTAACTATTATCAATATATCGAAAGATCCTATCTCTGGAAGTATCAGTTTTTCGAGAATAAAAATGGTATTAATGGGTTTGTACGATAGAACTGCACCACAAAAAAAAAATAATTCGAGAAGAGTAATTTGAAAAAAAAAATATTTTCATTTATACGAAACTACCTACTTGGCCGACTTGTCTTGGCCGAATAACGAACTCGTCCGGATATTCATTCTTCAGACCTATCCTGATAATTTCAGCCCTCTAGCACATTCCGTTCGGACGTAATCATTTCTACGGACGGATGCACAGTATCGATTTTGACTACGGATTCTTCATCAGTGAATCCATACAAAACGCTTGATACCTTTTTCACCCAAATATTGAATACAGACATTTGAGCAAATCAATAAGCACTCTGTTTAGGTGAACAAGAGCGCCAAGAATGGTTTTCTGAGAGAATTTTATGTTGATATATTCCTGTTTCAGAAGATTCGATTCAGAAGAATTATCCCTTTTTATGGTTCCAGGTTTCGAATAACGTTAGGAAGAAATTCAATAATAAATTCTCTTCATTTTTCAATACTAAAATTAAACATCTTTTCGGAAAGCCCGTTACTGATTAAACAGGTCAACGTTTCATGGATCCTTAGAAGGTAGAAACCATCCGATTCATAATGGGCACGTAAACAATACCAAAGAACAATACGTACAACATTTAAAGGAATTCAAGGTTGCCTTCAGGCTCAGTTCGCAGGTGCAACGGATACTGAGGAACACAACGTGAAAGGTAATCGTAATCACAATGCGAACAATGCCTCGCTATTTATCAAGACGGCAATGGTAAATATTAATTTCTGGGAGATAGCTGATCGCGTCAAATGATTAATTGATCTATTAATTATGGGCTTTTATGCCATACAGGAGACTATGTATTACCCGATTTGTGTTACATGCATTGGCATTCTGAAGAGAAACTACAAATCATTATTTTCTTTCATAAGTACCGCATGGTTTAAGGAGTATATTGAGTAATCCGCTTCAATAAGAAAACATAGACGATTGGTTTATACTACCGAATACCAACAGGTCTTATCCAAATCTCTATCCGTAAGTTCATAAGCCATTTGGCCTTATGTGGTACTTGCCACAGCTCATTTCGAATAGTTCTTTCTCAAAATACAACATATTTCAGGGTAGAAGTACTACTTCAGTTCCAGCTACATCAGTACTTCTGCCATGGTAGTGCTTGTCCTATGAATCATAAAATAAGTAGCATTTGTACTTGTGTATGCTTTGAAATCGTCAGTAACAAACTTTTGGAACTGAATAGCGAATAGAGCAAAACTTTGTTAGTGACTCTTTCAGGGAAGAACCACTATTGTTTCTGCTACATTGGTGAAATCTTTTTGCTATTCAGTGTCAAAAGTTGGTTATTGACCATTTCAGAAGACAAGTACTGTTAAATAGTCAGTATCACAAACCTAAGGAACTGAATGGCTCTATAAATATGCCATTCCATTTCAGGTCAGGTTCCATGTATATTTTTATCCCATTGTGATTGGAAAATTTCCCGAAACACCACGGGAAAATTGGGAAAATCTTTAGACGCATACATGAGAGGCTTGAATTAGTCTAGTCATTTTAGCTTTTTTAAACCTCAATCTGCGGAAAAATTCTTAATGAGCTGATTTTTTACATATTACGGCATTGTAATGAAGATGTCAAAAACCGACATTGATATCGTGCCGGCTAAAAAAGTTATAAAGGTCAAAAGGTCACTAAAATCAGTTATTCGCAAATATCTCGCGATATATTGCTCAGAAGTCAATAAAGGTCATCACAAAAATTGTTTGTCGTGAAATTGTCTACAAAAAATGTCCTATGCATTTTTCTGTAGAATGAAACGTATTCGGAGTAGAGCGCTATTCATATCATAACGTAAGTCCTCACCACCTTCGAGGTTGAATGCAGGGCGCGTTTTCTACATGGTTTCCCCCATACGCATAATCCAAAATATGTAATAACATGTTTTCTTTATTTACGAGTGAATAATTTTTTATTTGAAAACAGAAAAATGAACTTAAGTATATAATTTTTTTGTAACATTCATTGTCGATACCTTCAGTTTCTGTGAAATCAATAGTTGCGGACAAACCGTCGAGAGGACTTATTCCTATATTTAAATCAACATTTTCATGTTGATGGCAATGTCCACAAACTTTTGAACATCTTAATCCAATTTTCTGTACCACTTTTTATCATTCGAAAAAGATGATCTCGAGTTTGAAATAATCAGAGTGTATTCGTCAGATTAAAAAAAAAATTGGGGATTGATGGAGGTTAATTATATATCGAATATTCTGAAATTTCATTTTCGGAGAGTAAATCAATGAGAACATTAAGAAGTTTCGTTTTGTCCATTTGTTTCAGTGCCAATAACATAGAACACGGTGCTGTTTTATGTACTCTATGGTAGTTGGATTTTTTTTAAATTGTCAAACTACTGTCACAATAATTCTTCCACTTTTATATATATATTCTTTTGAACTTTTGGCTGACAATATTTAGGTAGCAAACAAAGCATATAGATCCACTTTTAAAAATATATTTTGGATTAAGAATAGTTACGTTCACCATCTCAGTGAAGTGCCAATCGTCGCAGACCCTCTATGCACTCTGCACATCTTTGCTGTAACCTCAGCTGGAAGTGAGTGTAATAATTTCTGCTATACTCTTATATACAGGGTGGCCATTTGAAAACGAAACAGACGAGATTACAGACGAAATAAATTTTTTCGATAGAAATGCTCGGACAGGTCGATTTTTGTTTCGAGCGGGACAACTTAGGATGTAGGTTACAGATGCATAGCGCTTCGACCCTTGCTACTAACCCCCCACCCCATGTTTGAATAGGGAAGATGGGGTGAGTGATACCTCAATACAAAGGTATTTTTATACTGATTTAATCACTTAAATTAATTTTTGCGAATAATTGACATTTCGTGCTTCCGAAACATTAAAATTTCCGTACTTGTATTTATAATTGCAAAACATCTACCACTGGGCAAATGAAGTCATACCGTACGTGTTAATGCTACTAGGGTCAGATGTTCGACTAGCTGTTTTATTCACTGAAATCATTCTCCAACTGTACGGTATCAGAACGATTTGAAGTATTGATCTAAGAAATAAGACTTTTCAAAGTAAAGTAAATAATTTATCAAAAACTCATATCAATTAATTAAATATTCAAATTGTTCAACATTAGCTTCCATACAATGAAATAAGTTTTGTTCGAAACGATGGCGCACATTTTGCAGCATTTCTGGAGTGATTTGACGACATTCGTTCACTATACGTCTTCTTAAATCTTCTATGAAATCGGGCAGTGTAGAGTAAATTTTACTCTTCAAGTGGCCCCAAAGAAAGAAATCTAGTAGTGACAGATCTGGTGATCTGGCTGGCCATTCAGTGGGACCCCTTCTTCCAATCCACCGATTTGGAAATCTTTGATGCAGATATTCTCGAACTGGTAAGGCGTAGTGTGAAGGAGCTCCATCCTGCTGATATTATCGATTCTCATTTTTTTGAAAAAGATATGAATTCAATTATCAACAAATTGAAAACATATTGAAGCTAACTGAGAAAACACTTCATAATTAAGTCGGAAATCGTTTCACGAATTGGGACTGGAATATTTCTGTGGCATCATTAATGATTTGATTTTCTTACCTGGTAATCTGATTAGAGATATGTACGTATTTGGACTTTTTGGAGATTTCTATCGATCAAGTGTTACCGCATGTTATTGGAAATGCTGCAAATTATATCGAAGATAATTTAGATTGAGCTTCAGCAAGATTGAGTTCCTTCGCAATACGCTTTGTTTGTTCGACATCTTGATTAAAGATTTCTATGTCAGTGGATTGGAGGAAGGAAGCCACAGTCATGGTTGTTTTGAAGCTCAAAATGTCGATTTTTCACAAAAAAACACTACAAGTGCCATGAAAACACCACTTCATTTTCATATACTTAGTTAAGAATAATTCGAGAACTACTGCATAAAATGAAAAAAACAGTTACTGTGCTGAAATCAGTATAAAAATACCTTTCAAATGAGGTATCACTCACCCCATCTTCCCTGTTCAAAATTTGGGGATGAGGGTTGTAGAAGCAAGGGTTGAAGAGCTATGCGTCCGTAACCTACATCTTAAGTTGTACCCTTCGAAACAAAAATCGACCTGTCCCAGCATTTCTATCGAAAAAATTTATTTCGTCTGTAATCTCGTCTGTTTCGTTTTCAAATGACCACCCTGAATAACACAGATGAATCGTTTTAGTACAACAAAATCTTCAGGAGTTGAAATAAGTCCTCAACTGGACTCCCGAAACAAGATATAGTAAATTCATCGTTACTGATAAGCAAAGGGGAATAGGATATTAAATAATTTTTTTTATTGGTGTAAATTGGAAAATTTAATTGAATTGAATCCCCTTTGCCTATCATAAGTGGAAAACTGTAAATGCTTATTTTCAATTTATAATTCAATTTTGTTGATTCTTTCAAATTTTTTATGGCAGCTGTTCCAGAGCTTTGAAAAACAATTTAGAACAAGCGAGCGAGAGCTAACCTCACGGCATTTTTTTTCTTGTTTAACTCTCCGAGGTCAAATGGAGGAAAAAATATGACATTGAAACACATAACCAAATGATACATTTGTTTAGTAATATATCTGAAAAGCTAAAATCAATAAAATTCATGGAATCATTTGATATACTTCCCGTTAAACCTTCATTCAATTAGTTCTTAGTTCGTAGATTTCTATTAAAATATACGTTTATTTATTAGATATTGAAAAAAATGTACTGAAAAAAAATGGTCAAAACCATAGACATAGTCACAGCTATTTGAAAACTACTATCAAAATATAATTTTTTGATCACCTGTTTTGTAATCATAAAAACCAAGAAAACATTCAATTTCACCGATTTTGTTAAGAGAATTAAACGAGGGACAACAACTGATATAAATGCTTATGCTCTTGTCAAAATTATGGTTTTACCAATCACCCCGGGGTCAAACTCGAGTCAAGAATTTCGCCTCGATATTGATTGATATTTTATCTTCGACAGTTTACTGCCCGCAGTACCGAGTGGCCGTCGCGCCTTACGCTGCTTAACCTCACGGAAAATAAATTAACAAGCTCCTCGCACTATGTAGTCCATGTTTATTTTAATGCTGACTTTATTTTTGCTTGTAGTCGTAATATTGAAATGTAAAATTGATTTATGCTTCCTTGTTATGCGGTCCACGTTTAATGACACAACAGTTTCAATCCCGCGGGATGCTTTATTGGTGTTTTATTGGTTGCGTGGCACTTTGCAGATAGAACGTTATAGGGTTCCATAGGGCGCTCTGTCAGAAAGAAGCGATTGTAGAAGATATTCAAGATGGCTTTTATTGCGAGGAAACAGAAGCTGCCGAAGGAATAGATTAAATTTTAATAGATTGAAATTCAATGCATATCCTTTTAATTCGATTCGATCAAACCCCCTTTTTTAGTCAGTGATTGTAAATTGTCAGGATCAAGAGGAGATTTATCACTTCAAGCACCGCAGCTCAGATATTGTGCTAATTGTATTGTCTAGCCCTTTGATGTGAAGGAATCCATTATCTGAAATCTCCGAACATTCTGAATATCGAACCCCTCGATATACAAATAATATTATTAAGCATTCGAATATTTGCCAAATAGAAATTTTTGGAGTTTCACTAGTGTGACAATCTTAATGAAATAAAAGAGAACAGTTTAGAGGAAAATTTAGATTTAAAAAAGTTGAAGTAATGACAATTGCTTGTTGTTATAGGTGCTAAACATAGATCTTATAACAAAATGAGGTAGCCTCAGAATTGGTTTCATCTGTAATATTTGCCATTTTGTAAGAAGGCGGACGAACTACACATTTGGCATTGAAATAGCACAAATAATCCGAGTGATTTTACAAGATCCAACGCGATACTGTTTTCGAAGCTGTAGCTAGACTAGAAATGATAGGGGCTAATTTGGCATCTTGATTGGATTAATAACATTTTTCACAGATTTTTCTCACTTCACAGACTAGAACTTTTTGCAGTAGCATACTCAATTGTGCATCGATTTTTCGTATATGTGCACTATTAAACCACACAGAGCAACAGTACTCAGCTGCAGAAAAGACTGAGGCTAGATATTCTGCGCGAAGAGTTGAAGTATCAGCACCCCAAGATGATCCAGCTATTATCTGAAGAATATTATTCCTAGTTTTCAGTTTTAGGCTCAGATTATCTAAATATGCCTTGTTATTTAGAGATGAATCTAATTTAACTCCTAAGTATTCAGCATAGAAATGATTTTCGATAAGAGTTTCAATGAAAGTTACAACTAATTTCCTATACTTTTCATGATTATTCAGATGGAAACAAGATACCTCTGTTTTGTTGGGATTTGGACATAGTCGCCACTCCATAATATAATTCTTTAAAATTTCTAAATCAGGTGACAATATGTTTTCCAGAGTATGTCAATCCGAATGCTGGTGAGCAATAGCAATGTCGTCAGCATAAAAAAATTTCTGAGATTATGTAGTGGGTAAATCACTGAGATATAAATTGAAAAGTAAAGGAGCTAGAACTGATCCTTGTGGAAGACCGTTTTTCAATGTTTTGAAATTGCCACTCTTATTGTTAACAAAAACACGAAACCTTTACGATAGAGCTGTCAGTTGGCAGATTGCAACACTAGGGTTGTCCAATCCCTCGTACAAAGACTCAAGTTTTTCCACCATTTCTTGAAATGAGGTCCCGCAAGTTATCATTCCAAAAATACTGCCCTATTCAATGTTCTCACATCCACTGATAAAATTCATTATTTCTGAGAACTCAGAGATTCTACGACTCTCGTCGAAACAATCAACAGTTAATAAAAGAATGCAAAATTGAACGATTCGGTAGGAATAGAATAGAATAGAAGTCACGTACAGTGAATCCTTTTCGAGTTCATTTTTACTCGATATCAGAAGATGATAGATATTTGGACCAAAGAAAAGCATACCGTTCCAGTGCGAAAACCACAAAAAAAAACAAATATACTCCGAAAAAATCCAAATTTGTGATACTTCTAGAATACCATGACTATCTGAGAATCAGAACTCAATCATTATCCATCAGTACATTTCAGAAAAATTCATTTGTTTTGTAATCCAAAAGTTAAAAGGAAAAAAATATAATATATATATATATATATATAGAGGAATTCTTCCCATTCAGCGTCCCAAAAAAACCAATTCAACTCAAGAGGTAATTGAACATTGTTTTCAATTACGCGGAACGAACAACTACAACAACTCGTTTTCAAATTTTCAATTTAACTCGGAGTAACGAAAATGAATCGGACTATAATAACACATTTACGTTAGCGAACAGCGAGCAACGGAACCCACAATATTGATGTAACAACTTTTTTCATTCAACAAGCAACGCATTTCTCATTAGAGTTCATACGCCATAAAGTAAATTCCTCTACTGAAATTGATTGTGACCTGAACACTGCGAAAGTTATCTATGTAGTGCATGATGTTGTTCGAAATTGTTATAAATGGCAAACTAACTCGTACTCCTGTTGTTGAGCAGTAGATAACTCATAATAGAAGCTCGTGGTTTGAAACGAGGAAATGTCAGCCACAGTAAGGTATTTGCTTATATTTCCTTCTTATTCATGTGGATATACAGGGTGAAGCGTCATAGAGTGCCGGGTAGGTGAGAGAATAAATTTGCTCTTGCACTATTTCTGTGGCAGAGACAGACCATAGCATTTTAACATGAAGTATATAATTCGTGGTCGCTAGATCACTTCACAATTATTATTTGGACAATCAACATAAACGTTAGACTTTAAATAACCCCACAGAAAATATTCCAGTGGTCGGGACTTCGTGCAGGCCATTCATAAGTACCCCTTCTTCCAATCCATATGTGATGAAATGTACTATCTAAATAATCTCGAATAATGCAAGTGTAATGGGATGGTGCTCCATCCAGCTGAAACCAGATATTATTTAGTAATTGTTCATTTACCTCCAAGGCCGGAATCATTTGTGTCTCTAACAGCTGTAAATACTTATCTTTCATGTAGGAAGAGGGTCCCACAATTTTGTTGTTATAAATGACGGCCCAAACGTTCAATTTTTGGGGATGTTGTGTATGATCCTCTTGAACCCATAATATGGATAAAATATCCATAATCGTTTCACAAAATTGTAAACGTTTGTCGAAATCGTCTTCGGACGAGGAGGATTTTGTATGGATGATATTTTTCTAGCCTTAATATTCTTCCTACTGATCGATGGTTAACACCATGCATATAGGCGGTTTGCATATTTGTATGTGGCGACCTCGGTGGCGCAATTCGACATTTTTGTTGTGAAATAATTCAAATTCGCTGTCATTTCCCTGTGTTTTGCATATTGATTTGGGGCATAATTTCTGATTCTTTTGTGGTGGAAGCGTACTTAAAGAGTTTATGCAATTGTTGATTTACAAACCTCAATATCGAAAATGAATGCTGAAGGCCTAGGAGTACAATCTTCTTCACGTATTCAGGGTTGTGTAGTTGGTTGCAACAATGCTTATTTTAACACAGACAATTCTATTAAATTTTATTCTTTTCCTAATAAATAATGGTTTGAGAAAGAACGGAAGCAGATGGATTAATAGAGTTAGAAGAGTTTGGTAAGGATATCTGATTGATTGGAGATGTTATCATTATTTCATTCATTCAAAACTTCAGTAATTTTTGTAATAAATCTGAAAACACTTAATATTTCCGAAACAGTTGAAGATAGGTATAGGACATTGTACATGATTTATGTCTAGAATTCTCTGGAGAATCCAAAAAATTAATAATATACAGGGGCTTGCATTTAAAATAAGAAAGTAGTTATTGGCCACTGTCACATGACGCACCCCATATAATTTTTTTTTTGAAAAAAATGCTCAGTTAAAAATACAAATCGACGTGTCCAAGTGTTTTTCCAAACACGCTCTCATTTATTCGTTATCGAATTTATTCCATTTGGCTGTTCCACACTGTATATTGAAGTAAAGATATCGAACCCGATATTTTTATACTTGTAATGAAATGTTTCATCAGAAACTGAAATAATATGCAGGGTGTTCCATTGCACATTTTGAAATTGACATAAATTCAGGTAAAACCGGAAATTCAAAATTGTTGAAAAATATGAAAACAAATAGGCAATCTACTGCGGTATACATCTTCCAAATTTCATTTTGATATTTATAATAATTCCAGGAATATTTACTTGGTTCCTCACATTTGCTCATTACAGTATATATAGTAGTATTATATATATATAGATAAACTAGAACTTTGTCAACTTACAATTTTTTTTCCGGGACATTCTGAAAGAGGGGGAAATATACTGCAAAAAGTTTCGATCCCGAAATTGTACATTCATCATGAATAATTTCAATTTAAAGTTGGAAAATTGTCGTCCGTGCGCCATATTGAGGTAGAGCGCATGCCGTCTATATGTATTAAGTTACAATATTTTTTTTAATGTATATATAGTTAATTCAAAAATTATAATTTATAATAGTCTGATATAAACATGTCAATCAATTGATTCTAGTTGGAATTTTTTTAAAGATAATTTTCCAATGAACTAGATCCATGTCAGAAACAACTATTTCCGGGAATTCCTAATTAATTGAAAAATAAAATAATATTTAATTCATTAACAAATTTTTTTCGCTTTGTTCAGACTTCTTTTTATACGCATTAAATATAACAAAATTTTAAAAATTTAATAATTTGTTCAGAATATTTTTCTTCAATTCAACAAACAAAGAAAATTCACCCTAATATTCTGGAATTTCTTTTTCATTGGTCATTTACTTACCGTTTCAATGCCAACAAATATTATTAATATCAAAAAATTGTCCATTTGGTTTCAAAATTTTTTATACGACTTTTTGAAGAACTTTTATTTATGTTAAAAAATTGTTTTAATCATATATAAACGTTATTCTCAAATTTCTGGTATTTGAAATAATAAGATTTTTTTTCAAATAATGATTGAGATTTGAATTTCGAACAAAACTTACGGAAAACTATGTGGTATTTATAATTTATGTTACTGATTTGTTCATTCATTTTGGTGGTAATTTTAGTATCACAGTGTTCAAGAGTACGAGAAAAAACTAGAGAACAAGCATGGAAAAGTGCTTTTCTATATATTTTCAATGGATATCGAGAAAAAACATATTATCAATCAGTTTTCTGTCATTTTACACATAGGTACTGCAGTTCGAGTTTTCTCAAATATGATTTCTAGTTGCATAAACATCGCTTCATTCGATTTAATTGTTGCTTAATCTAAAGAATATGTTAAAACGATAGTTTAAGTATGACACAAACTAACGTGTTTGTTCACTTTACTTTCAAGATTAGGATGAATATTTAATCGGTGTTTTGCATAATGATTACAGGGTAATTTTTGTTAAGCTCATCCATATTTATGAATTCTGTCTAGTGATTGCATAATATTGGGCATAATTCATTGGCAAACTTAGAAAAATGAAATAGAACTTAATGTCAGGATATCAAATTGTCAAACTGTGATTGACTGACTAAAGTGAAAACATTTTTAGAGTAGAGTATTCAACGATGGAGGAAAATGTTCACATTGCCTGTTTGAATAATAAATAATAAAATATAGAATTTTCATGTTAACGTATTTTTCGCTTATGTATGTTTGTAGCCAATTAAATTGGATTAATGTGGCCATTATAACTCCAAGACAAGAAACTGAAAACACTGAAAACTCTTTACTAGAACCTTAATTATTTATAACCAAACCTCACCTCTCTGCATCCATCAAATCAATTATTGCACAATGAGATTTCTACAATTATAAAACAATCCTTACAGAAAAAATCACGCAGTAAAATTGTTGAAGATTCGTCTCGAATGTAATTATACATTGCTCAGAAAGAATCAAATGTAACGATACACGTAGTTTAGTTGTCATTCAATATCATAATAACCCATGATAGATTGCAGTATTGCAATTGAAGTGATGGGTGCAAATCGTGAAGTAGCAATTGAAAATGGATTGATAGAAGTCCTTGATTGCTTCAATAACGATGCAGAACTCATGATTGTTAGGCAACAGTTACTTCGGAATGTATAAATAAGGATTCACTACAGGGGCTTTTTTCAATTCTTTTTCACATGTAGGTTAGTTGGAAATATAATAATATTAATTCATTCATCAATTTTTCGATTATTAACTTGTTTTTTTTTTCTGGAAGTTCCATGTCAGATGACCTTAATCATTATAATTCTTGAACTAATGGAAGTAGCCAATGACATTCGAAGAATGAAAAATAAGAATACTACTGGATACGACCTCATAATGGCAGAATAGCGGGAAAAACTGCCCAGGAAAATTGTCGAAAATGTGGAATCATATAGGCTGATTAGTATTCTAAGAATCCTGGGTAAATTCTTCGACAAGCTGAGTCTCAAAATGCTGAAAGATGGCATGAATATTTAATAACTTGTACCAGACCACCAACCAGAGAACCACTCGACAACGCATCAGGTCCACCGCATCATTTACACCATCTCGACAAGTCTCGAAGAAGACAAATTTTGCTCAGCAGTGTTTCTGGACTCATCCCAAGCATTGGACAAGGTATGTCATAAAAGTTTACTATACAAACTCTAACAACTCCTCAGACAACCTTATTACATTATTCTGAACTTATCTAGCAGACTGTCAAATCTGGAGCCGCACTGAGATGTATTTTCGGACCACTTTTATATATAATCTGTACTTAAGACATACCAGAAAATACCACCATAGCAACTTTTGCAGATGATATAGCCTTACTTCTATCTAATGAAAACGACGAGTCAGCTTAAAAACAACTACAATAACACCTGGATAATAGCCAACACATCAATGCTAACAAGAATTCCGACATTCCGAAAAATGAATAGGTTTACAGGCAATGAGTCCAAATTAATCCTTCAAAATGAATCACTCATTTACGTTGCGCTAAAGTATTAAATATTGAAATCATTCAAAGACTTCGAGTAAAATACCACTTGAAACATTCAGTATTTAATGAAACAGAACAATTTTTGTGTATGAAGCGATGACAATGTCGAAACTTGAACTGTTCACTCAAATAATCAATTTATCAAGTTCCGATCGCTCGCAATTTTTAGGAACAGTAAATAGGTCTTACGATGACAACCATTCACTTATCCTTCGATGTACACACACGTCCAACTTATAGAGCTCCCCATCACACAACATACTTCTGCTCATGAATATTAATGAGCAGTGACATAACTCTCATACACCGAGATAGTGCTGCACCTGCCCTGGCGCATTCTGCCCACAATGACACAGACAATTTCTCATCGTATTTAATTTGCACCGTCTGAAAGGAACATATTTGCTCCCCATTGAGAGCGTTCACAGTTCCCGGTCGGTACAATATTCTATTTATCTCAAATCTTTACACAACTTTAATTTGTTAATGCAGATTTCTGTCAGTGATGGCTGAGCGGATCCATTAAGCTTGTGAAAAATCTAACTGGCACCATCCTGGTGCTGATAGATGGTCTTACTGATTCTTGGTCGGTGTCTAGTTACGGATCTGATGGAATGGGTGGGGAACATTGCGAACAATTCCAGGATTCATTGTGATATAAAGAATCAATGAAATCAGTTGATTGTAGATATCAGGATTTGTATTCGTCAATTTATAGGACCAAAGCAAAGACATGAAATTACCAACTTTCAAGATATCATAAAGGTCAATTTTTCATCCAAGTGTTGAATCGTATGTTGAAAATGCTGTTCGATTATAAATTGTTTCATCAAATTCATCGATGATAATAATGACTGGATCTGTAAGATCTACACTGGTCCATTGGTTACCAGTATTGTCTAACGTTGTCCCACCCCATATTCGAAGATAGATTACAGTTCTGAATTCTTGAACAAACTTCATTCCTTTTCCAATTTAATTCCAATTACTTTATACATTACATGAAATAGAATACCCATATTAAAATCACTTAGGGCTCGTTTATACTGGCCGGTACCTTAACCTTAAAAGTTGAACCATAGGAATTCAATGCTTTCGTTCATACTCATTCCTTAACCTTTTCCCGTACCGGTAAAATGTTTAACTTCTAGGGACACATTCATAGAAATATATATTCATAAATAATTTGGACAAATTACATATATATATATTAGATAATTAGATTAGATTATCTTATAAGTGTATAAGATTATCTTATAAGTAAGACAAATTAGGGGAATGTAATGGTGAGCGAGTTTTTCTGACACATGCGCATTCCATAGAGCGTCAATTATTTATATCTGAGTATTGAATACAGAATCAATCTCTGATTTGATAGCGGTAATTTCAAATAATTTAAAAAAATATAATTCAAGATGTTCAGCACGATTCAAAACATTGAAACTTAAATTCAAAATGACAATTATTAACAAGCATAGAGCAAAATCCATAAACTCTATGTTCTGTTAACGGTTAAGTTAAGGGCCAGTATAAACGCCTACTGAAATTCTTAGGGAATACAGAATAAGGTAACATCTTACGGCATAAGATACCGGCCAGTATAAACGAGCCCTTACACCTTGATGGTATAATTCGTTTTTCAATAAATGACATAAGCGATAAGGAATTATTGTAAATTGAAAGGAACTCTCATGAAATATTTAAGAAGGATTCCATTTCAGATCCTTCAGGTAAAAATCTTGATTTTGCTCTTCCAATAAAATTTTGACAGTTCTAAATCGTTTGAGAATTGAAGTACCAAAAGCATGCTTTTTAGATGGAAATCAGTGTCAAGCGTAAGTTTTGAATATGGAGAAGCATCTCATCAATCCTTAACCCATATAAACATTTCAGGATTGTTTAAGGCCTATCCATAATATTTCCGAATCTTTCATAAATTAGATACTAAATTTCCAATTTATTTGATACGTGATTTTTTTCAGTTCTTTTTTCTCCAGGGCCATCATAACAATTCGTGCTTTAGCCGTTTATTGGCTTTGTACTTTTCCTATTCTACTTCCAGAACTGTTCTGGTACCTATTATTCTAATTTCAAAATAATAAAAAAAAAATAGATATTGAAGTTTTATGAATACCAAACCAAAATAGTTCTACATAGGTTATTTTCAAGGTCAATACTATAAAATTTTTCAATACTTACAAGAAGATCTTTCTTCCAGTGAAATGAAAAAATTATCCTACATACTTATATTTCTCAGAATTTTTTGTTTCCAGATGTCTCGAAAACGTTCTAGGTTGAAAGATACTGATTCTAAATATATACAAATATTGAATGCATAAGTAGTGTAGGGACTTTGACAAAATCTCTGAATTTTATAGGAATTTCATGTACAAGTAGATTTTAATAAAATGATTTTATGCTTCAATTGTTATTTCTTTCTGAAAGTATGAAACTGATCGTAATCAATGCTAAAAAGCTACTGATTTCAAGTCAATTATATCAACATAAATCGTTTTTGAAAACTATGAGAGAAATAGATACTCGAGATATTGGATAATCTGCAGAATGCATAGGATGCTTATTCACTCAGTAAATGGAAATTTTTTATTCATTATCATAAATAACGGCACATCAAATACATACGACTATCAATCAAATTCGATTCCCAGATAAACTATAATAAAAACATAAATAATCGAGGCGATATGACAGCATATTATTATTTGATAAACGACTATCTCAGTCCATTAGTGATTTGAATTTTCGGAAATGTATGCTTATCCATCGTTGGATTTCGTGTGGGCCAATCTTATCGTTTCGGATGTGTTTAAAAATTCGAATGAAATATGGTTTGACTCCATAATCTGGATACACGGTATGAAATCATTGGGATCATTATTCAAATATTTTATCGATAATAATTGTTTAGGTTTCTCGCTTACGCGCTTATTGGAATCTCCATGCTAAATGTGCTTTTAAATCGTAATGAGAAGATTTCGGTTATTACACCTACATTTCATACTTTTCAACATTGAATTTCAATGAAGACATGTGGCATTGTTGCCATGAATGGTCCAAAATTCGGTCAAGTAGGAATTTATATATTTTCAATATGAGTTCACATCAAAGTGAAATATTGAGCTGAACGTTTCGAGTACTTGATTTTTTCAAAAGAAGTTTCGTTCTTTTATTAGCAGAGCAAAGGTAATCAATCCCCTTATAATTAAGTCTTTTTCGATAAATTTGTGTAGGTTTGTAGTATTTTTTCTCTTCTTTGCTCTCAATTGTGGGAGTCAACAAATCTTGAAATCATAAAATGATCCTGCTTCGACTGTTACGAACGGCAATAATCTTCTTCTCTTGGATTATTATTATCATAAAAAATAGAAAGGGTTATGGAGGTACCTACTTGTATAATTTGATCTAAACGAGAATACAATTCCTTGTAATCATGCGGTTTGAATCCGAATGGCATATAGCTGAGATTGAATTACTTGTATAGGTATATCCTTCCTCTTCAGAGTTATGCATAAATTAGTCTCTGGACCAGTAATTTTATAGAAAAGAAAATTACAATGTAACAGGAATAGGAATCAGATCGATGATATCGTTCTGCTACTTATGAAAATCGTGATAGACTAATTGTGTTGGTTATTGGTTCGAGATCATTACAAACAATATTTCGCTCATGACATCATCTCTTAACTCGGCATGAAATGAAGCTTCATGCGTGGTATCAAGCGGAACAATTAAGACTTAACAAGAAAGTCCTTTGAAATAGACCACGAAGCAGTACAGTGTGTAGTGAATTATTCAATTAAATCATCATATTGTTAATACAACTGAATAAATTCGGCTATTCAAAACGGAGTGTTCTCATACAGGGAATTTCCACAATGGGTATTTTCATGTAATAATAATCATAATAATAATAATAAAATAATAATGAAAATGAGCTTTATTTATCCCCTTAGACATTAAATGTATAAGGCAATTCTAAAAAACACAAAAAAAGTACAGAGTAAACAGAAAGAAAACTACACAATCACATTCACACATAGGTACACTCTTTCGTACATTACTCAAAATAGTATACATATGTACAGAGGAAACTATGGAACATACTGAGATGGAAAACAACCATTTTTTTTAGCATCTTCCTAAATTTGTGAGAGTGAACCCACTCTCTTTATTGCATAATATGATGAATTCAGTTTCTTACTCAGTATGGCTATGAGATGAATCCACCAAGATAGTCGATTGTGTACTCGTATGCACCTTGAATCTTTATTTGTTATTGATCAGGTGAAAATGAAAATTTCATGGTTAATGCGTCTGATACTGAAGTCAATACATTTATTTTTCCCGACATTACAGTAGTGCATTTTTCTGGCAATCTGTAAGTTTGAATTAGATCATTACAGGCATTAACAAGTTCAGCAATACTCGAACCTGCAAGGGCAAAAAATCATCTGCAAAATAGGCACCAAGACTGATTTCAGGTATTCAGGAAAATCATCAATAAAGTGAATGAATAAAATTTGACCCAAGGCAGAACCTTCGGATGTACTGTCATATTTCCTACTGAAAACATTGTTTCATGGTTCTCCCGGAGAAGAAACAACCAGTCAAGGAATACACCTCTAAATACCAAATTATATATCTTTTTTCCAATGAATTTGAACGAAATATCACCAGATGTACAAGAAAAATAATCCTACTATTAATCGGTTGTCATCCAGACCTTTTTTTGTATGCTGTCGTTAGTTGAACGACCAGATCAAAACCCATGCTGAGAGTCGGTAATCAATCTGTATTTATCCAAAACTAATAAATAATGAAAATATAGAAACTCTAGCTCATCCCTTTCAGCAAATAGAGAGTATACGATCGGACGGATGGACATAATCAAATTTGACTACGGATTCATCAGGAAGTCAAACCAAATGGATTGATACAATTTTCGGCTCGATATTCGAGAATCACAGACATTTGGTCATAACGCTAACACGCTGTCCTATCAGTTTATAATCTAGAGCAAGTGCGCATAGAATTTTATCTATGCTAGTCAACAAATTTCTCTGCCCAATTGCTAACTACAACACTTAAAAAATCCTTCGGTTCCTCAGTTTCATGTTTGTATTCAATTCTTCGCAACACAATTCCCGTCATGTCCCAACCTACTTTCTTTCGAAAAAAGCCGATTTATGCACCCATTATTGGGAAGGCTACGAAGAAAAAAACTCGGACATAAATTCCACGAAATGAATTCATGCAGTTGGCGCGGTCTCTGAAGCGGCAATTTCCAAATTCCGATACCCGATTGAGCTTCACAGAGAAATATGGCGGGGGTATCGGATCTGAGACAATCTGCCGAAAGTGTGTCACAAGATGAAGACAGAGATGTTTTTAGTCTAGTTAATGAGTTCAAATTAACGTTTATAGCACATACTTAAACTAAAATTTTGTACTGTAGCTTATTCGATTCGGGATTATGCCTAGCTAATTGTGCGAAAAAATTGTGTTTGTACATTAAAAATTTCAAATGTTATGAACGAATAAAGAGGGCAAAAAAGTGGTATTTTCCTTTTAATAACTAAAAATTTTTTGGATTTTGGAAGAAACTTCCTTAGAGACAAGGAAGTTTCCTGGAAGTGTATCTCCATTTAGTAAGTTCATAAGTTAGTAAAATTTTTTCAGGGTCAATACAGTCGCTTTAAAAATCTGAAAAAATTAAAACACAATCTGAACATTTCAAAGAATTATTTCCTTTGGAATTTTATTGAGTATAATTTTCCAATAAACTAGACATTTGTCAATTCAAAACTTTTCCTTGGACTTCCTTTATCATTATAAATTTAAAAAATATTTGAATAACGACCAAAATTTTTTTTCCCTACGTGGAGCCTTTCTTGTACACCCATTAAATATGATATAGGTATATTAATTTTTCGATTTATCAAAAATGGAAGATTCACCGTAACATTGTGAACAAAAACTTGTTTTTCTTTTGCCACTAACTTACCGTTTTCATGTTAACAAAAGACACTTATTAATGAAAAAACAATTCATTTTTTTTATTGTAACTCACTAACACGCCACGAGCTCTACTTCAATATAGCGCACGGACGGCAATTTCCAACATTAAATTGGGTAACGATTTGAGGATCCAAACAAAGTAAGTTGCCTCCTCTTTCAGGATATTTTTTCTTAAATCCAAAAAAATTTTTAGTTTACTACTTATAAGTGAAAAACTAAAAATCACTTATCCAGCATTTTCAATTACTTATAACATTTGAAATTCTCAATGTACTATGTAAATTTTTTCGCACAATGATTTGGACAAAATTCTGAATCGAATGATCTATAGACATATTCTTAGTAAAAGTGTAGGTTTTCTATCCCAACGCGTTTCGTCCCTCTCGTACACATTCGGACTTTTCAGTATGGCTTGTGTGCGACATGCCATAAACGGGATTTGTTATTTGTGATTATTTAGAACGTGTAAGTCTATTTTTTTTATTTGAATCGCTTGATTATTGTTCAGAAGAATTTTATAACGAGCTGTTCTATATTGTTTGTTAATTCATAATTATACGCAGGTACTCTTCATTACATATGTAGTTTGGGTAACATTCCATGTACAGTAAATCCTTCAATGTCTGTTAAAATGAGTGATGAGGAAATTTGCAGCCTTTCAGAAACATTTTGAACACTATGCAGGTGAACGAGACCTCTTCAAACATTCCGGTACCTTAACAATGGTAGAAAAGGTGGACAAATCATTATTTCGTGAAATGGTAGGTAATACTCGTGTTAAATGAATTCCTAAATGAAAAACATGAGATATAAAAAAAAAAAAAATTCCAGCTGTCCTTATTGAAATATAGCCGCCTGAATCAAAATCTATAAAGATGACGGTCATTCATAGCATCTTTACACTTTTAAATGTCTTTATAGAAAACACAGAGTTTGTGCAAACGAGAGTCGAGTACATATACACACACATGTATACACACATCTGAGATACAGGTTGGGCCCAGTACTGTTACATCTGACGCAAAAACTTCCCGGGATCTGGGTCAGCATCTCGAGGCAAGGAGGGAAAACACCTCCGCGGCAACGATTTGGCCGGTTGTTGACCGTTGCAGCGCGAGCACTCAGCATTTCTATGGTCCTCGTTTGATCGCAACACCGCAGACCGCGCCCGACCAGAGAATTCCACCGACAGAGACGGGTTCCGAAATGGTTACGTTCCGACATCCTTTAAGCTTAGAGTTTATTTTAATTTTGGCGCTCTTGTTCACCTGAGCATTTTCAAAGATTTGGATGAAACTGGTTTCAATTGTTTTGTTTGAACTCGCTGATAAAAAATCCGTGGTGAGAATCGATTCACTCAGACTGTACGTGAGCATGAGTATAGTTCTATCGGATTGAGCGAGAAAGCAAAATATTTCAAGGTAAATAAGAAAAATGATAACGTTATTTGGCCGAATTGGCCTAGTAATTCCATAGTAACCAGAAAAAATTTATTTATCAAATTATCTTCAATTTTTTTAATTTGCATAGTATTCGTTGCAGATCAACCTCAGATTCTGTGATCAACAGGTCGTCATCTGAGAAGTACAGGCTGTGTATTCGAGGTTGCTCCAGTCTGTATCCAAGATCGCTCAAGATGTTCAAAAACAATGGACTGTCTCCTTGACGTATTTCAGTGTTCTTCCCCATTGATGATATTATCTCTTACTTACTTTTGATTTGATGGAGTTGACGGTGTTGAACTCTTGAATGCAATTTCTGTTTCACTTTTTCTCCTTGAGAATACTCGAGACATCTGCTTACCAAATGAATTGAACGTCTTAGTTAGTTCCACGAAATATACACATTCTGGTTTGATCTACTCCATGGCTGTTTCGGTGATCTGCGCTAAAATAGACGTGGTATCCACTGTGGATCTATTTTTCCGATAGCTTTTCCATTCATTAGTCATTGTGTGTTGATATAGCTGATCTTATGATATTACTGCGTAACTTCAATACACAGCTAAAAAAGGTTATTCTTTTATAGTTGGAGGATTCCTTTCTATCTCCTTTTCAAAAAGTAGAATCGTTATGCGTTTCTTGCATTCTTCGGTGTTTAACCTCTATTCAATATTCTCCTAAACCGTGTTCTGCTTTTATTATTTTCACCGTATCACTTACTTGCTCGAATGAGGCCAGTGTTTGTTCATTTGTGTCTTCCATAGCTAAAATTTTCCGAACCGATTAATACTTTGTAGACTTCATGGTAATTATAATAAAATTTTTTTCAAATCTGCTGTTAATTGAATTTATTTCGTAACTCCGTATATCCATTGAATATTGTAGGTAACAACATACGAACTAATCGAAATATACTGTGGTCTTTGTTCATTGGAAACAATTTATCGTCAATAAAATGCCTACCTATAATTTTACAGTTGATAAACGAACGATTTATATTCAATATGACCTCATAGTAAGTTGAAGAAGCACGAATAGATGAAAGTCACCCTATTATTTGTTCAACATTTACATAACAAACTATCCGTCAGTCACTTGATTGTTTTCCTATGAAAAGTAAAGTCTCCCACACAGTCCTCGACTGAGTACTATTGATAGGTGACTTAATGGGCATCTGATATTTCTTTGCTTATTCTATCTTTTCCATTCGATTTGGTTAGTTAAACTTAATGGGGACTTTTGAGATATGTATCTGTGGATCGTGTATTGTGGATATTCTCATATCATTATTCATTGTACTTGATTAAAGTAACGGATTAAATTGTATCCGTACAACATAGAAGATCTGACATATGTCACTTGTCAAATTATTGTCTATGGTGACAATAAGGACAACATTCTTACGAAACTAAATGAATATCGCTGGTATGAGAAACTCTTGGTGTACGGTATGTACACTTTCTATTTAACTTGGAAGTTTTTTTTCGATCTCAAATGATAGTCAAAAATGTTTGAAACGAAATTTACACTGTATACCGTCAAAATCGGTAGGCTATTTTTTTATGTCTGAAAATTTAAGAATATATTGGATTTTGTCCCAAATCCCTGTTGTTTTCTAATATCAAGGCGAAATTGGTGTCAAACGATTGGTTGATGAAATATCTGTGGTTTACGTTATTTGAGCAACATACAACGTCTGATATTGTTCTGTTTTCTAATAATGTTTCAATAGACACCCAGAATCCTTCTCAAGCATAATCAGCATTTGAAAGGGAGAAGATGTTCGAAATTACAAAAATTGACATAACTTTGAAATTAGATAAAATTTGAACTTGTTTGTGGTTTGAAGACTTTTCGGCATTCAAATTTCCCTCAACTCTATGGATGGAGCAGAAGTAATTTTCAAAAATGCCGACTCCTTGAGAGTTTCTCTCCTTTGGATAATTTTAATGTATCACGTCACTCTATCCAAGGATTTTCATTCGCAGCAAGTTGAACTAACTTGAATTTATCCTTGTCCAGCAATTGAGAAAATTTCTGATGTCCTTTAATTCTCACTTGCAAAGGGCATTTTGTTTCTCCAATGTAAGATATTCCTCATTCGCATGGTGTTATCAATATGCAATTATTCGTTCTTTGGTTTTATTATCAGGTTTAACTTTTGTTATGTTAGACCTGATAGTATCGTGTATCTTGAATGCGGTTGTTATAGAGTATTTAATTCCAAATCTTCCCAATTTTTGGATATATTTTTCTCATACGGAATAACGATTTGTGGTTTGTATTCCATTATTATGGTGTGCAAGTGGGTTATTACACAATTTTACAAAATTCGTGCATGTGTGGACGATATCATATCATACACATTCCCAAATTTTATTATCGTATCTTTCTTCTTCCCATATTTCAAATTATTTAATTCAATAAGTCTGTCCTTTAAAGTGTAAATGAACTTAATCAATTAAATGCAACTTAAGGAAAACTGTGTAGTTATGTATGAGTGGGAGATAAAGATTTTTTATCTTGAAAACTTATAGCCAATTCCCCCCACGAATGAAAGAGTATATAGATATATGACATTTTATCATTCAAGCTTCGTAATCCAATAGGTCTCTATAATGCGATTTAGCACTTTAGATTTCCCTACTATAAATTATTTCAGAGGAGAAGAGCTTACTATGAGAAAGATACAACTGTTATATAATTTTCGATTGGGAAGACATACTATCTTTCGTTGTCCAACTTTGGGTTATTTTAAATTAAAGATGTAGTTTTATTGATGCTTTGAT
This sequence comes from Micraspis discolor, assembly GCA_030674115.1. Classification (NCBI taxonomy): domain Eukaryota; kingdom Metazoa; phylum Arthropoda; class Insecta; order Coleoptera; family Coccinellidae; genus Micraspis; species Micraspis discolor. The sequence goes on along the minus strand of JARTUT010000010.1, from coordinate 356,879 downwards.
ATTCATTATGGAGGTTGTTTCATTCTCACACTGTTCTAGAATTCAAGAAAAGACTTTAGAACAACCACATAGAAGCTCTTGAGCTCATGTTCGTATAATTTTATTAATTTCTTATAGGGTTTGAATGAAGATATGTTGATTTTTTGTAAATTTTTTCAATTCATGTCTACATATTGTTTGTATTCCGGGGATTCGTCCCTGGTCAATTTTTGATATGGACTTTTGGATCCAATTCAAAATCCGCTTCGAACACCTTACAGGATATAGAAGACAAAATTGTGACCCGTTAAGTCATGCGTGTTCGTGAGAAAGATAATTGGAATCCATCCCAATTACTACTTCATTGATGCATAATGAAAGGCGATGTGGAATCTCATTATAGATTTTGGCGGTGGGCAGTGAGTCGTTCTGATCACATTTGACAAATATCAAACTGATGACAGTTATAGACGATGATCTGTCTTGACGAATGCGGGAACATGAATCCAATGACGAGTTATCGGCGGTGTCAATTACGTGAAATCATAATTTTGGAATGTTTAAATTGCGCTTGATGATTTATACACTTGGAAATCGAGTGAGCAATTTGAATTCATAATACGAAAGAGATTTTAATTCGCTTACGACGAATAAGTCATAGATTCGTTAATTAGCGAAACAATTATCTAGTCTATGAATTGAAAAATTCTGTCTATTCAAGGGTATTTCTGTGTACAGGGTGGGCATATTTCAGCAGTACAACTTTTAAACTGGGGGGTAGGCAGAATTTGAAACACCATTCTCGTCTTCTTTTTCAGAAACTATGAAGAGTTGTATTCATTTTTGGCTAGTTTTTTTCTTCTTCGAGTTATAAACGAAAATTGAAAAATTGGCGATATCGACAAAAGTCTATATTTGTGCTTATACTGATGATAGAGCTCTGAATTACTTGATACAGAGACATTTTTTACGTAGATGCGATTGGCGAAGTTCCTCTTTTTCGCAACATTTTCAAATACGAAGCTATGACCCAAAGTTATGTTTTTAACTAGAACTCTATATTTCTGTGTCAAATTCAGAAAGCTTAACTTCTCCATAAAGTAATTACAATGTAATTAGGTACTTTATGAACTCTATCATCAGCTTTAGTGGAGATATACATTTTTTCGATATAGCTATATTTCCAAATTTCGGTTATCATTCGAAAGCAAAAGTAGGTAGCCAAAAATGAATATCTGTTGATTTTACAGAGAAAGAGAACGAGAATGTTTCTCTTCTGGTTTAAAAATTGTAGTGCTAAAACATCGAAATATATCCACCCTGGACAAGGTGGTTTGAAAGTCTAGAATTTGTGAATTCCTTTCGCGTAAAAAACCAAATCGAATGGGACAATCAGCTTTTCAAATGGGATCTTTTTGTGCGCTTGTTCCAAGTGTTTTTCGTATTCCAAAATAGCTAATTTAACTCTAGTATCAACTTGATGTACACAATGGAAGAGGAATGGAACAAGAACAGAAATAAATAGCAGAAATCATAAACTAAGAATGAAGAATATCGTAGAGAATAATGAATAGTCGATGAAGGAACAACATGTCGGAGTTATTCCCATTTATCTCAAGTTTCTCGAATACCGAAATTATTCCATGTCGATTCTTGAGTAGCAATATCGTCACAACGAACTTTATTACAGCAATTCAAGATAAATTTAAAGAAAATAAATGATAAATTTATCTGAATAGCTTCGTCTCAAAAGGTGTTGCTGGTAATAGTACAGAAGTTCCTGAAATAAAAGATGCTATTCGAGCATCATTTGCGTATTACAATAAATCAATTGTTAGAGGAATACACAGGTTACAATCATAAAATGGTGAGCGCTGGACCATGACATTATCGATTATGTGAGAAGTCTTGTAGTCTCGAGAAAAGATGGGTTCCTTGTTATCTTTTTTATTTTATTCATTATTACAGAACACTCCACTTTGAGAATGAAAACTATTTTAAAATATTCCAGGTACTTTATAGGACTGTAACAGTCTGTGATCAAGCTGAAAAATAAGTTGAATGATGATAAAACTCTCAAACATCGTCTAAAAGAATGACTACGAAGATCGATTCTATTTGGAAATAGCCATATGGTTATAAAAAATATATATCTATCACAGGAATTGGCATTCTATGCATTGATTTTCAGCAATATGATCTGATAGTTTGACATACTCGTATATCTTGTTATTTCAGTATGCAATGTCAGCAACATAATTTTAGTATTTGTCATAAACAAAGTCAGTAGTTTTTACCACTGTGAGACCTAATTTGAGATTCCTATGGAAATTAGTGTAGATGAGTAAGCTTTTCCTTGTATAAAAAAAACAAAGATATGAGGGTGTATCTTAGATAGCACTTTGTCATTTGAATCGCATATAAACAGGTTGATTTGCAGGCTGAGCTCAGTCACATATTCCTTCAGAGAGATTAGGAACCATGTAAACGTAGATATAATGAAGATCGTATAGCATGCCAACTTTGAATCCTTGATAAGTTATGGAATTTTGCTCTATTGTTTTCATATTTCATATTTATTTTATTTCCCTCAAGATTTTACAGGTTATGTCAAAGATATACAAGTTACAGGTAATAGAATATAACACGTTAGAACACTTTAGAGTTAACAAGCACTTTAGAATATATAGACAAATAATAAATATATATAATATAGATTTCAATGCAACGACCTAAAACTGATGAGACATAAACTTCTCCATTGAATAAAAAGCATTCCTTACAAGCAGGGACCTTACCACTTTTCTAAAAGCAACCCTATTTAGTGTGCTGACTTGTTCTGGAAGTTTATTATACATTCTCACTAAGTGGATAGTATATGTATTCTGCGTTGTCCTCAGTCGATGTGAGGGTGTAATAAATTTGTTCATAGATCTTGTTTGGTGATCATGTATAGCGGAATGTTGTATTAGAGTATTCCTATTTCCATGAACATATAGGCTTAGGGAAGTGAGCAAATTGAAAGGGTGTTCATCTGTCACAAACGTGTTTTAAGAAACATTTTAGCTATGACATAGCGAGAATCTTTCGGAATTTTAACGGTTGTGGGTATATAGACAGAATGCGGCAAAAGTCAGTTTACACTGTCTGGTATTCACGTATGCGCGTATTATCGGCCAGTATCGTACCTAAGGCGGAAGGAGGCAGCAGAAACCTAGCGAGTTGAGATGTCCGCGTGTAGTAGTGTAGTTCGTTGCCATGGATGCGCGTGTGAAGTACATGAAAGAAGAACGTGTCTGTTTGCCCACTTCTTACCTAAAACTTGACGGAGATTATGCTGAAATGTTTGAGGAATTTCGCCAGCGCTTTCCAAATGAACAAGTTCGCACCAGATAAACGGTGCATAAACTTCATCGTAAATTCGTAAGTACTCGCTCTGTAGTCGACGCGCCGCGTTCAGGTCGTTTTTGTTTTTTTGCTTCACCGTGAATAAAAGATGACGCATGTGTGTTGAAGAGTTAAACAATTCGAACATAAAATGTGCGGCCACAAGTAATTGTTGATGTTATATTTTTCTCGAAAATAAATTTATTTTCAATTATTTTTGCTTTTTTTTTTCTTATATGCAGAACTGTAAACTGACTTCAGCCGCACCCTGTATACAATGAGTACTGTTATTTTTCTAAAAAAAATAGGGATATTCTTTATTTTATAACTATCCAATTCACAGGCTCACAATTTCAGCAAAATGGACCGTTATATAGATGTATCAAGTTTAACAACAAGCTTCCAAATAAGATCAAAAAGGTTACTAATCTGAGAGAATTCAAAAAGTTTTACATAAATAGTTACTAGATTTAGAACCTTATAATTTGTGTGATTTCCCAAATTAATGATATCTTATATTCTTGAAATGCAAATGTTCTGATTAAGTATTTTTCACACTATTTTGTTTAAACCCAATTATTATGTAATTGAGTGATTCTTCAAAATAAAGATGTATTATTATTACTATTATTATTGTTCCGAAACAATGGTCGTAAATTCCTTGTTTGTACATTTGTTGAAGGTTAACACAAATAGGCTACATTTTTCGACTGTTCTTTTCACCAAGCTCGATTAGGAAAATTATTCAGAAGGTTATTTAGTTCATTCCATGTTTTGCGCGCTTGTTCCTACTAGAACACCGGGTTATCGTTTTGCCTGTAATTTTTGAACATCGTACCGTAAATGATCTCAATCGATTGGGTTTGACATCTTGATAAAGAATCCGGGGTCCAACTTGAGAATGTACACGTATTCTGGCAATATAAAGGGTTACCCTCGTACAAGCGGGAAATTGTATGAATTAGGAAATAGCCGTCCGCCATGGATTGAACGAGCTCGCTAATAAATAACTTTCGTGGTTCATTCAAATTAATTACCATCCATGAAAAATCGTGGATTAGATATCCCGTAAATGGCAACGAGGAATTGGAGATTTCACAGATTGTATGAGGTGGACATGAGGTCAATTAAATATCTAACTGTAAACCAACAATACACAAGAATAGATGACACAACTCAGGTATGTGTGTGTAAAACTTCTTATCTCTCGCATAAATTCTAAGTACCTGTTTGCCAGAACCGTACTGAGCCATGCAAATAAAGATGTTACAATTTGAAAATTACTATCTCAAAGGAGAAACGTTGATTCAATTTAACGATTTGGTCAATATACAGGCAAGTTTTTAAGCTGAAATTGGCCTGAAAAAACAGAAGGGAACTTTTTTGAAAACTGCCATGACAACGAAACTGGCAGAACATATCTTGGTGGTCATTTGAAAATTAAGCGGAGCCATTTATAGGGTCAAATATGCTTAAGGGTTGAAAATAATAATAATAACAGGTAATTTTAGGTAAAGTGTATACATGTAATACAGTACATGTATACATGTAATTCAGAGCAATCGAGATGAAACAGGCTCATAAACAATTTTACTCTCATTATATCGTGTAGGTTAGGAAGTCTTCTACAGTATATGGTTCAATGTTAAGTAGCAGCTTGAAAATGAATTTCTTATATTATTGTAGGGTACATTATCATCCCAATTTATGTGATATCTTGTTATAATATCGAATGCACCTATATGCAGGCCCTTTTTCGGTGAGGCTAAGTCTGTGCTGCAGGAATTTTATTGCTGTTCTTCTTTTATTATAATTACTTAGTGTTTTCTCTTCAAAGTAATGCATATTCTTAAAACTGAAAATCAAGCATTCCTGAATATGTATAGCATTATTGAATATGTATAAAATGCCAATGAAGGTCGAATTTTGTTAGTTATAATGATTTATTCCTGAGATAGACACTTCCAGAGCTGGCCCCCTATTACCCTCAAATTTTTGGTAGGAAGAATTGGTTTTGTGATATCATATGAAATCTTATTTGTGTATTTTTGAGCGATTGGTCCCAGTGAAACAGCACACTATCATTTTGCCAAAAGTATTGTAATTTTAGAATAATGAGACAAAAATAGTCTTCAACTTATAAGATAGAACTCTTGGAAGGAGCATAAAGTTAACTTATAACTTATTCTACAAATAAAAGTGCGACCGGAAACGTTCTTATTACTGAACGAATTATTTCTAATCACTTTGGAAATTTGTGTAAACATGTTCGGTATTTTGACATCAAAATGGTTAGTTATGCATTTTGTGGCCGATCTGGGTGTAAGATGATACTTTAACTTTTCCTAGGTAAGTGTGTTAAAAGATATGTTCACTTAAATAAATGATTTAAACATCAGTAGAAATTTTGAGGTTATTCATTGATGTAGCACATCAATATAGATACACAATACTGTAAATGTAATGAAAACTTTGATGCCAACATAATAGGCTTTGACGCCTTCGAATATGTAAGATAGTCTAAACTGCCCATCTTCAAACGAGTCTATCTGAATGCTGTGTCGAATCGCTCATTTAAAAATTCGAAGGAAAGTCATTTATATTTAAATGCTTAGGTATAAATTATGCTTGACGCACTGATAACAATCTTCGGAACAAATTTTTTATACAACTTCAACACTACTGGGGATAGGTTATGAAATTCAGAAGATTTTTGATTATCATTTTTCTACAAACTGACTGAAGCACCCTTGCACACTCAAAGAAACTTCAATATGTATGTTGTTAAGTCATGTATAATACATGTTAATACATTATATATGTACAGACATAATATCTGGGTAATACGATTGGCTATAATTCCTCTTTGAGGATGAATCTCATAAAGTACATTTTAATAATGAAAGTTTTTCTTCAAAGCACTATGGATCAAATGTTCTTTTTTTAAATTACCTTCAAGATTATCAGACATTTCATGTGATTTATTTGTACATAATAAATTCGAGGACAAGCTGCATGAAATTACGATATTCTATTTTTCCTTTTGTTTGTAACAAATAACTTCGTAAGTTGAAGGCTATGTTTTCTGCCATAAATTAGAATTCGAATTGTCACCGGATAAAATATTTATAAGAATTTCGCATGAAATATTCAGTATTGCAGATCAAAGAATTATAACTGATCAAATAACATAGCAGATAGTACATATTGATTCATTTTGAGAATTGATTCTGCAACGTTCATAAAAGCGGTAGATCAAATGCACCCTAGTAGTGGTGCTCCTCATTATTGAGCGTTTATAGTACTTGAACTACGCTACGATTTATTTGAATTTCCAAAAATCAATAACATGTTCAGATACACGAAGTAAGTGTCATGTAATCGAATTAAAAATGGAAGAAGTATTAAATCCACCATTAACAAGAAATTTTTCAAGAATGTTTTCTTAATTTCCATCGATCCACAAAACGTTGAAATGTATCAAACTCAATAGTAATTCAATGATGATAATCATTTCCAAAAAGAAAAACCGCGGCAACGTGAAATCATTTCGGATCATTGATTTTAGGGTTGGATCTACGAAAAAGCAAACGGTTCATTTTAGGAAAAATAATGTGCAATTCTAAAATGTTTAAGCATTAAATGTTGGGATATGTTTAGTAACTGCCCTTTTTATAGTACGTTTCGATAGTTTAATGAGTTGGTGATGAATTAACTAGAGGACCTTTGAGTATAGAGCAAATGTTTAATATATAAGGTGTGTCCCATTTTTTTGAAACCACCTACGAAATTTGAATTTATTTGAAGAAGTCACTACAAATATATATGCAACAAACAATTTTTTTATTGAAATTCAAACACCTTGCATCTTTTTAAAGGAGCCGAATTTCAAAAAATGGTATGTGAAAAAAGTGTTCCTTTTGGTCCCAAGATTCTATGATTCATATCTAGGTTGAAGTCAAAGACACCCCGTGTATGTTTACAACTTCATTATAGAATTTTTAAAGATAAAAAGAGGAGAGCAGATTGGATTCAGTACAAGAAAATAGCAGATTTATACTAATTTTATTTACTTATGAAATAATCCCCACAACAAAATTCAATTATATTTACAGCAATACATCATCTGTTGAAAAAATAATCAAAAATATATTTTTGTATGTACCAAATTAATAATATTTAGAGATAAAAAAGTCTCAGAGAATTGTAAATAAAATTATTTTGTGCATATATTTGTTCTAATCTATTGTTATATTAGGTGTACAAATAAGTTTCCGCGGTTTTTTATAAAAAATTAGGAATTTATTGTAAAGGAAAAGTACATTACGTTTTATTCAAAGTATTTTCCATCATTTGCCACTACTTTTCCCCATCTTTCTGGCAACATTCGGACACCCCGTCGAAAAAACTCTTCATCTTTTGACGCTGTCCACAACTCTACCCAATTTTTGGTGTCTTCATATGATGTGAAGCGCTGCTTGGACAGACCATGTGCCATCGACCGGAACAGATGATAATCAGAAGGGTCTAAGTCTGGTGAATACGGCGGGTGGGGTAAAGCTTCCAGTTGAGTGTTTCCAAGTATGTTTTTACCGGCGCCGCAACATGTGGACGAGCATTATCGTGTAAAAGAATAATTTTCTCATGTCTGGAGTAGTAATGGGCGCGTTTTTCCTTAAGTGCCCGACTCAATCTCATCAATTGTGTTCGGTAGAGAGCTCCAGTAATGGTTTCGCTTGGTTTCAGCAATTCATAATACACGACACCAAGCTGATCCCACCAAATATACAGCATGAGTTTTTTCCATGAATATTCGGCTTAGCTATCGATGTTGATGGTTCGCCGGGCTTAACCCATGACTTTCTCTTCTTTGGATTATCGTAGTGAATCCATTTTTCCCGCAAATGATGCTTATTCGGAATAAAACTTGAATAATTATTTGAAGCTCATTTTTTTTATTTCCTTCCAGATGACTAAACGTGGGATATTACGTTTTACATCTGACAATTTCTCCATAACCTTCTGGTGGGGCCATCTTTTGACAAACCGCGGAAACTTATTTGTACACCTAATAATTATTTGAAGCTCATTTTTTTTATTTCCTTCCCGTAATTGAGTTTATGTACCTACGAGATGACTTATCAGTTATCCACAAATTTCCTGCAGCAATTATTTTAATTCAATATGGAGACCATTGAGATTGAACTTTTTCCATGCAGAGGTATTGTTAACTCTATTGTTACTCCTGAAGGTTACTGATAAAAATGATAAATAGAATAGGTCCCAAAACTGAACTTTGAGGAACCCCCGTAGTCAATAGTCTGAGACCAGAGCAAAAGTACAACGTCTTGTTGAAAGATTATAAGAAAGCTTTTCTTGGTTTATATTGTTACTAGAAATCATTATATTTGTAAGTAGAACCTCTGTAGTCAATGGCGCAAGGAGCAAAGGCAGCTGTCAACATTAGAAATCAGTAGTATCATAGTTTGGTTCACTTATTCAATCAGCAAACACAAATAAAGAGCCCTTTGCTGTATTGTATATTTTGCAATCATTTGCAGAAAAATAATCTTCGAATACACATGTGCTATTATCATATCCGCTAACTGACGTGATTGCTTTGAGTCTAAGTTTCTAATGAGACGGTCCTGTCTCCTTGTAAACAACCAAAGCCGCAAGAACGTTGTATAAAGGCGGAACTCAACTTGTCACCCATGCTCGGTCTAGTTTTTATTCCTAATAAATCAGAGGATAATCATTGGAATCAGGAATAAATATATTGAACAGTTTAATGAACGAATCAATTTTCATGGTTATTCTCCGAATTCTGGATGATTTATTTATAATGACTCAAATTACGTGATTTCGACAGATGTTCGGGAGTATTCGAGAATGTTTATTCTTTACATATTACAAATGTCATTACAAAATACAATGTTTCTCAGCATCAGAGTCTTTTTGGACAATTTTTCTTGTTTTAGGTACTTCAAAGCAAGATTTCCAAGCAAAAGTTGGTTCAACACCTTATTCTAGGAGTTAAGGAGTATCGCATCAAATTTTGAATTTTAATAGTGTCATTTATTAGATTCATTAAGATAATTCTAAAAAAATTTATGGACCGTCGAATCAGGATCTTATTCGGCACTTCAAAGAAAATTACTAATCAGCAGAATGATGTATTGAAATTTTAGGAAACACAATTTATTTATTCAATCTTTGTTCATTCGTCTCTTTTCTGAAACATTTGAATTTTTGAACCACATCGTTGACATGCTTAATATGAATGAATTCGATATGGTAGGATGTTTCCAATAACTGAACAACATACACATTTTTATTTGCACTCCGAAGGTCTTAGTTAAAGCTATACCCTATAGAAGGAACCAAATATTAAATAAATCTGGATTACGAAATAAGCAAATTAATATCTCTGATATCTGAGATTACATTATTAAAAGAATTACAATTAATTTTTTTTTGGATTGTGACCACAATATTCAAAAATACAAGGTTGTCAAATTTAAATATTTCTTGAAAATTTTCAATTATTGGCTCACTATGTGATAGGATTTCTTCTTATTCCATTCATTACTGATGTACATTGTCCTCTCTATCTCCATACTAGACTATCATTGAGTTTACGGGCACCTTATATTACTATACTATGTAAATGTCTAGTCAGTGAGTATTTGTACCTACTGATATGGTCTTGGATGGATCACAATATAAGAGATGTCCACAAAATGACTTTAATTTCTGGTTTGAATCTTCCGTTTGATATTTCATCATTGTATCGACTGATGTCGAAGTTGTTCCCGTACCTCATAAAAATCATGCGGAACACCTTAAGAAGAAAAAAGATAATTGGAGCCCCATTAAATTCCGTAATAAAGAATTTGAGAACCCACTCGGTTCGGGACAGTGAATAATAAAAAATTGAGGACGTGTTTGGACGGTCAAAAGCATTTTATTATCGAAATTATGATTGTGAAATGACATACAACGAAGTGCCATAAAGACTGAAAAAAGCTCTTCCTATTCATTTGAGGAAAACAACAATTTGGAGACGTCATTAGTGCTACATCAATCTTGGGTTGGAAACCATAAATAATACCTAGTTTAATGGAGGCAACTGGATCTAGCTGTATATCCTGAACTTCGGATTGAGTTATTTTTAAATGACGACCTACAATTATTCTGTGAATGGACGATGAATCAAATTTGAAGACCTGGAATTTGATAAATGATAATTAGTATTATTCGGTTGACAAAAATATACAGAAAAATTAACGTCCTACTATAATAGAACACAATAAATAATCCTGTACAAGCATTAGAATTTGTTTTATCCCCAATATACAGCATGAAATTTGATTAAAATTTCATAAATATAAAAATATTGTACGTATGAGATAACAATGAAAAACCTCCCTCTTCTTTTTCATCATTATCTTCCATCCAGAATCGAAAAAGAGCCACCTTCATTTTTCCGAAACTCGGTTTTCAGCTGTTCTCATCTACTATTTACGCTAGGTTTACCGGCAATCCATCGTTAATTGTCTCTATTTATATCTTTTTATTTCTTTGCTCCTTTTTTCTCCGCGAGGTTTCCATTTTCTTATTCTATATGACGATAGCCTTCTTTATAACTGTCAAGAGACGGCTGTGGCATGATCCTCTCATGTTTTCAACAGATGTGGCCAATTCGATACTGACTGTCCGAGTTAAATACAATATTTTTATCGTATCGTTCAATTAGGTGTTTTTCTAGTTTTATCATTATTGTATTTATGTTATATACTCTTCGAGTTTTTATTCGTTCGAGAGAAGCCTTAATCTTGAATGACATTATTTCAGGAAGTACTTTAATAGCAGCGGGTTGATAAAAGTTCATGCGAAGATTTTGTTGTCGTTCACAAATTTTTTACAACAGCGCAAGTGAAATCTGTTGTATGCCTTCAACATTAATATCATTTATATATATATATAACATGATTGATCTTATAAATATGTTGATAACGGTTAAAACTCTCTTCCTATACCGTTTTGAATACCCGTGACTTGTAATTATTTCATACAAATTCCCATCAGAATAATTTCACTCAGTCGATGCGTCCAAACGGAAGAATCAACGCCCATTTATTAAATCGGCATTCGCAACAACAAACCATTGACAAACCGACGTATAATGGGTTGACATATGCGTAGAGGTGTGAAAAGGCACTGGCATTCATTTGAAGACCCCCCAGGCGTCGCGGCACCACGGTACCCCGCCAGGGGGCGCTACAGGAGTTCAGAAATCCAGCCAATTACGCCTCCCTGTAGTGAAGCTCTTTGTACCTGGTTTTATGCCGATTTTGTACTTTTTAATCAACAGTTATCCCATTTGTGGGTTCGCTGTTACATAGTTTCGATTCATTGTGATTATTCTTTTATGGTACCGTGAATATTGCATATTTCGGCGAATGACTTTTGTTCAGAGTACAATTGGCGTAATGAAAAGGAGTACTGAGGTTAATTTTGAGAAATATTCCTCAGCGTTTAGATCAGATTCTATATTTCATACAAGGTTCTTTTGGTGATCAAAAGGATTATTGGTCGTGTCTTGAGTAAGTTCAGAATACGTACTCTGAAAAATTGCGCCATTATCCCAAAATATATAGAAGTAGGTGTGTTATATCAGAAGATATTTTCAACCTGTTGTTGATAAATGAATATTGCAGTAGTTGTGGATCAATTTTTTTCAAAACCTTGATGTTTTTGTTTTTCACTCTCTCAAAATTGGACCGGTCAACATTTTTGTGGTCAATTTTGAAGAATGAATTAAAGGATGCGTTCTAGCTCGTTTACCATTCAATTAGTCATCTAAGAAAGTTGTATATGCTGCTGATATTACTTCTGCTTACCACCATTCAGATTTCCATGATTTTGAGAATATTTATCAACTGATTTGTTGATTTTAGGAATTATTTCATTGATTTATTTTATATTGCATCCCTAACAGAATGAAGGTATTTTTTTTTACATCTGAATAGTCATGGAAATTAAGGAAACTGCCTTTATTGTTTGATTCTTCTCTAAATTTCAAGGCTTATTTAGATGATCTGCCCCTTAGATTGAAAAACAGGAATAATATACTTGAGAAATCAGTTGGATTATTTTACATGCTGATGCTTTCGCTTTAATAACAGCATTCTCAACCCTAGTATATTCTGCAGCTGAATACTTTTAATTTAACAGTGTACATACACACAGAATTTGATCAACTGATGCATCATTGAAAACATCATTCAGAATAATCAGTGAAACCGTTTAAGAGCTACACCAGGTTACCAGTTTCATCTAACATAGTCCTACCCCATATTCGTAGAGAGACTGCAGCTATGAATTCTCGGGACAAATATAATTTTTTTTCCTAAATCATTCCCAATAATTTTTAGGGCTATTCATGCTTTTTCCGATTCTTTCATGCAGGTTTTGAATTTCAAGCTAATTCAAATACGTAATTTGAGTAGATAATTTTTCATTCAGTTCCCTTTCCTATTTTGGTCAGGCTTTTTATTCTCAAATTCAATATGGTCGACTTACAGTGGCCTCTGTCTTCATTAATGGAAAAACACTCTTGATATATCAATATTTCAACTCAGTGCGTAAACAACACAATATATGCAAATCACGAAAAATACTGGGAGACAGGTTTTCACTGGAGTTTTTTTCTTGAGTACATGTATTTTATATCAATAACTGTATGGTACTACGTAACCTTAATAAGTTTATAAGCTTTTTACCTAATACACATGCTATATTTTTGCTACAAGAAAAAGTAGGACAACAGTTCAAAAGAATAAATATATTGAATCTTTGAAAGTCACAGAGATTTAAGAAACATAGTCTCAGCTGCATATGTAAATAAGGAGTATAATATTGGATATTTTCATATTTTTTTATCTTCCATGGCAAATACTTCGAAAAGACCCTCCACTCTGAATCCGGATCTGCACATAGCGAAAGAGGCGGCTTGGCGATAAGTCGAAGATAACAACGTTACGAAAACCATTCTACGTCCCATTGAAATGCTTATCGCAGTCGACATTATGGATATTCCAATTTCCTCCCAGAGGTCTCATCCCATTCAAGAATTCAGAAAACGGCTATTAGGTGTGTCCCACATATTTTTTGAGCAATTGATAACAACGTTCGTAGTTTTTCGGACGAAACTTGTAACGACCTTCTGATGATCGTCAATCATCTTGGATGGATATGGAATAGTTCATGGATAAATAGACTGGCTACCATATACATGCAGTGTGGCAAAGATGTAGAATAAGTCAGTGGAAACATTTCAAGATTGCTTTGATCAGTTTCATCTTTTAATGAAGTTATGCGAAATTGTAAGAACACATTGTCGCGAAACTTCGATAAGTGAAGACAAAGTTATCACTTGATGATAATATGAAAAACTGAATAAAGACAGTTGCAATGAAAATTTACAAGACCTTATATAAATTAGAAATCGATACAAACGAAAAATGTAATATAGGAATCAATTTACATTGAAATGAGGCTGACCCCACACCCTAGCAAATCTTTACATCTACCGTGTCCTGAAAGGTTATCGGGTATTAGTTTACGCGCCATATTCGGAACGGGCCATCCAAATGGAGCGGGGAGGGCATGAAGGAACAGAACTCAGGGACCCATAGCGCATTTTGCGTATAATCGTAATAGTGATTCAATAGTGATTGCTCCAAGTCTCTATCGTGCGGAATATAGTACAAGCCACGCGTCAAGTGACGATAGCATTAGGAAATGGATCTCGATGTTCGAGAATACAGGTGCAACAGTTAAAATTCAAAACTCTGGTCGTCGTCGTTCAGTTCGCGATGAAGGAACAATTGAAGAAGTTGAGGCGTGGGTTCGTCAAAATCCGTCTTTATCCACCTGAAAGCTAAGTCAAGCGTTGAACATAAACAAATCGTCTTTACATTCGATTTTAAAGAAAGACTTACAGCTAAAAGCCTATAAAATTCAATTGGTTCAAGAATTGAAGGATGCGGACTATGCTAATCGACTGAATTTTGCGAACGAAATGCTGCAGCGTTTTAACAACTTTAACAACATACTGTTTAGTGAAGAAGCAAATTTTCACCTGCATGGTCACGTTAATAAGCAGAATTGTCGGTACTAGGCAATGTATAGGTCGTGGTTTGGGCCGCTATGTCTGGTAAAGGCATAATTGGTCCTTATTTTCATAAAGATCAATTAGGCCGAGCAATTAATGTGAATAGTGACCGTTATTGCACTATGTTGCGAAATTTTTTGGTTCCAGAGGTGCAGGTTTCAACTCAAGAACGTGGTTTCAGCAAGATGGGGCCACTTGCCATACCTCAAATGATTCAATGCAAGGTGTAAACGAATCATTCCCTAATAAAGTAATTTCGCGAAGGGTGGCCTCCCAGAAGCCCCGACCTTGGCCCGCTTGACTATTTTGCATGGTGATACACTAAAAGTAAGGTTTATCATTATAATCCGACGAATCTAACCCAGTTGAAGCAAAATATCAGATCAGAAATGGCAGCAATATCAACAGCTATGGGTTAACGTGTAATCGCGAATCTTTTTTCCCGTTTAGAAAGTGCCAGCAACGCAACGGTCCTCATTTGGATAACATCAAATTTTCCAAATAATTCCCCAATTCATATGTTGATGATAAACAATAACCTTTTTTATTGCACGCAAATATTTTTATTTTTATTGAACTAACAAATACCTGATACCCTTTCTGAAAAACTTGTATATGGTTAAGTAAACATACATAAAGTGAATATTCTTGGCGACCCATTCCAAGTTCCAGAAATTCAGCATGTAACCAATTAGCTAAATTTCTTCTGAATAATATATCACCTTTGAGAGGTACTTAATGATAAAAAATACAAAATATTAATAGAACTTATGAGAAACTGAGAAATCTTTGAAGGAAACATCAAAGTCAGCTTCGATATAGTGAGTTTATTTGCCAATACTCGTATTCCAATGAATAAATCTTAAGAAAGCTTGAAGATCGAACACTAAGTGAAAAAACTACATTCACGGTAAATGCAATAATTTGAATGCTTTCTATTTGTATCGAAAGAACATATGTCTAATTTGAAAGAACCTTTTATCATAAAAAATTTGGAATAGCCATGGCTTCACCGCTCCTCTTTTAGATGACTTGTATATGGAGATTTGATATTCACAACTTTTAGATGTACTTGTACTTGAACAAAAGGAAAGCACCATTCTACATACGGACAGACTAATACTGAACAATATCTACCTACACTTCAATTCCAACCATCAAATCAACACTGCATTGGGAGAAACAAAACGTTTATATCATAGAACGAAATTGAATAAATAAACGAGAACGTTTAGAAGTAACGACGTTCCCAAAAATATATTGGAAAAAGCGAGACAAAAATACTAAAAACAAGTTTAATTTCATAATGATACAACAAAAACTGATACGAAAGGAACCCTAAAATTCGTCATTATTTAGGTGATAGATTCACTAGAAAAAATTAGAAGAATTGGAAATAAATACGATGTGAAACCTAACAAAAGCTGAGCCAGCTAATGAAAACCAAAAATAAGGAGAAATTGTACATATCGAATACGAAGCGATTGCGGAAGATCTTATATTGGAGAAACGAAACGCCCTTTGAAAGTGAGAATAAAAGAATTTCAGAAGCTTTCTCAAGTACTGGACACCCATAGATAGATGTTGGTTCAACGTGCTGTGAATAAGTAATTTACAAGAAGATAACTCTAAGGAGCATAATATACGAAAATCACTTCTGATTCAATAAGTGCTGCATCAAATGGGTTGCCGGAAGTTTGGAGACCAATTGTTCAAAGTAACTGGAGGAAATCTCCACACTATAGATGAGTACAAATTTCATCAAATTGTTTTTTTTTGGTCAATTTCGGAAATTGATGAAAATTTTCAGTAGTCTCCTATATCCCACTTCCCTCAAATTTCCAAGTGTCTTTGGTAGTGAGTTTTCTTAAAATATATACATACAGGGTGAGTGTTTGACCATAGGTTCTTAAGATCAAAAGAAAAAGTTATAAGCATTTTGAGTTTTCAATTGGGCAAATACCCTTCCGTAGTCCAGTTTAGTTTGAATGAAAATGACCTTTCACAGCATTCACTATCGAATCTGAATTGTTTAAAAACATTATGTTCCCTCTAAGAAATGATTCACTCACTCATGTTCCATCAGATTATTATATTGATTTAATTCCTTTCAACTTCAAATATCTCAAAAATGGTGCAATTTAGGAAAAAAGATGATGTATTATTTTATCTGCAAAAAGACTAATGATACTAGGAAGTACAAGATACGGACCTTTAGCTCAAGTGATAATATTATTTGTTTTTCATGAAATTTAACCAATCTCTACAGTAGTAGTGAGAAACCCACAAGAAATGGAATAAATCTATTGATGCCAAAATATGCAGGACTGTTATTAAAAACCTACTACAAGAGATCATTTCAATTGATATTGTCGTTTGAATATTACAGGTGAAAATGCAATTTTTTTATGAAATTTTAACACCCTATATCTTTTGAACGGGGCCAAATTTGGCAAAATGTTATAGGAAAAAAATGTTTCTTTTGTTGTCAAGAATATATGGTTAAAATTGACGCAGTGGTCAAAGACTCACCCTGTATGTATAACAAAATCACGATTACATTACTTTTAGGGGTAGTAAATGAAACCCATGTGTAGACGTCAAGCCCGCACTATCCCTATCATGCGTCAAGGAACATACCAATCATTAAGTACTGCACTGTTTGATTTGCCGAACCTTACCTATACAAGCGAATTCGGAAGAGAACAAAATTTCTGGAAGGAATGATCATCAAATAACAAATTATTGAACAACAGATTGGAGCAAACAACCAGAAGAATATTTATAAGATTATCCGTCGAGTCTACCAATTCACAGAAAAATTGAAGCCATTCGCTTTAAGTTCTAAGTCACAAAAATTTTAATACCCTGCTACACTCTGCTATCACTTGCCGAAGCTTTTGGTAATGACTGATATGAATAGACTTTACCGATTACAATAATTCATTAAAGCCTTATAAAACCTTCACTAACCACCATCATCAATTCTAACGGTCAATCTGCTACTCCAATAAATCAAGTGTTAAATAACTCTCTGAACTAAGATACTTTTCCATACCCATTTGCTTTGATAAATAAACGAAATTATGAACTAAGAAGTATAATGAATTCATAGGATAAGTGGTGCGATAAAACCATGGCCATTAGCATTATAAGATAAAGACGAACAAGGTGAATAATCAAAGAAGGCTATGCGATGTTTAAAGGCGAGAAATTGAAGATAAGTCGAAATTAGATGCATCAGATAATTTATTATTGCCTTATCAGAGCCAGTTTATTTATATTCACATGCTCTTATTCATAATAAACCTCATTTATGTCTAATTAACAAAGCTGAATCTTTTGAAATCTGATAGCACTAGGTACCATAATAACCATCAAAATGTAATAAATTCTCTGACCTCTTTATTTTGTCGAGAGTGTTAGAAGACATAAACATAATAAATGGTTGGGAGAAAAAAATCATTTTAGTGATGGGTGGTGGAAAATATTTCCTGAACACCTACTGATATGTGATAATCTAAAGTTATAACAAAACAGATCCATCTTCTTCATAGATTAATAATGGAAATTGCGACAATCGAATAAAACCTCCTCTATTTATTTACATATAAAAACATTCTTCCTGCTATCAATTCAACGAATATTATGATATTTATAATATTATGAATGACAGAATTCCAAGCAGAGCTGTGCCAAAGCATTGTGCTTAGTGCTCGTGAAAGCACTCTAAGCACTTTAGTGCTTCCGAGCACTGTGCTCGAGAGCACTTTTCAAAGGCTAGTGCTTGGTGCTTGTTTTTCGGAGCACTCTCGCGAAAATCTTAGTGCTTAGTAATCCGCTAAGCACTAAGCCTTTCCGAATTCTTGAAGTAGGGTCAATATAAGCAGGTACGGTATTTGATTTTTTTATGTGCGCAAAGATAATATGATCGTTTTGAATTAATATTCAGTATTTCTTCAGTCACCATTGATTTGACTTTATGGTTATGAAGGCCAGAAAATTGTTTAGTTTTTGCGCGCTTGTTACTAGTGGAACAGGCGGGCTATCGTTCTGTCCAAATGTCTGTAATTTCCGAATATCGAGCCGAAAATGGTTTCAATCCATTGGGTTCGACTTCTTGATGGAGAAACCTTGGTCAAATTTAAGTAGGTCAGGCTGGCCGGCCCTCCGATCGTATACTCTCTATCTTCCGAAGGAGATGACCTAGAGTTTTCATTTTTCAGAATAGGTTGATCGTTCAAATATCTCGGTCAAGTTCGTTATTGGGCCAAATCCATCGAATAGTTTAGCAGTTAATAACATTAATTTCTTGAATATTCATCCTATCAATTCGTAACTTAGAGAATGTCTAGATAGCGTTAAAAGGAAGGAGTGTGCCAAATTTCGAGAAAATCGTCACGAGAGAAAATTTTTTGAAAATTCCCAAAATGTTTTTTTTCAATACACGATATCTCATAAAGTATTCGTCAGATCACAACAATTTAGAGCATTTATGCAGGGTATAGGTACCTAAAATATTTTAAAATTTCATCATCATAGCGTACAATCTCCAGAAGATATAAGAGTTTTTCTGAAAATGAAGTCACAGATTATATTTCTATCTATGAATTCACATCACATCAACTATAAATCTCTATGAGGGTGGTTTTAATTTTAGACAAGTTGTCATAATGAGTGAATATTGAGCCGAAAATGAAACTAATTCTGTGGGTTCATTTTTATGACAAACATGTCTAAAATACTGGTGTGTGCAGTTGTCATATTTTGAATGGAAATGTCATTATGAATTCTGCGACAAGAGGACTATTTTTTTTCCAAATGTCTGCAATATCTGAATATCGAGCTGAAAATGATCGCCATCGGTTGGATTTGACTCGTGATGAAGAAACAGTGGTCCAATTTGAAAATGTTTGGCTGAATATTCTCTATCTTCCGAAAGAGATTGGATAGAGATTCCATATTAATAGAATTAGTTTATTATCCAAAATAAGTCAAGTTAGTTATTGGGCCAGACCTGTCCGATAGCTCAGCAATTATGAATCTGAAATTCGGTTATAATTGATGACACTCAACTTCAACAACTTATATATGGTATAGAAATGTGGAAAGAATGCCAGATCGAAGAATTTGCTGAACTGTAAGTTCACTCAACTTCCATTTAAGATATATGTTTATTGATTCTTTCACACTCATTGTGCTGGCTGATTTTGAATCGCACTCTTTTTAAGTCTGAGAAAAGACTTTAGAACAAGCGCGTAAAAGCTCCTGATCTCACGTCAGTGCTTTCCACATTTTTTCAGTAATGTGTTCTCGCTTATAAAATAATTGGTCCTCGATTATTAATTCAACTTTATGCATTGATTAGGAACAGCCATTCAGATTCAGATCGACGAATAAGATTAACTAGTACCAGAATGTAAATTGAATGCATGCGTATCACAAAACAAATAAAATGGCTTTTGAGTTTTTCCCAGTCTCGAAATCATAATTTTAGATATGTCGATGAAGCTAAAGAGTTCTCATTTCAATCAAACAACATTACATAAAATAGTATAAAGTGCTTAGTGCTCGAAATATTCAATTACTTTTGCAAAAGTGCACGGTAATCCGGAGCCTTCTGTCGAAAGCGGTGCTTAGAACTCGAGACTCGAAGCCTTTTTTTCGAGTGCTTAGGGCTTAGTGCTCGAAGCACTTTTTTTCGGTGCTTAGCACAGCTCTGATTCCAAGCAATCTGGTTCAGAACAAACCGACACAATCTTCAGAATTAAAAGACCAATTTGTTATTTTCAAGGTTTCTTCAACTCATGAGGTTTCGATTTTTATCCTACAGTCTTCAAAAAATTTATATTCTTGTCAGTTATTTTGAATATGTATTTGATTATACTTCAAGAGCTTTTGTGTGATATTTGGATCATTCTTTGAACGTAGAGTTAGGATCTTCATTTCAATATATCTGAGCGTTATGAATTGTTTATTCATTATCAGACGAAGTATAAGATAATGATTTCTCAATATACTAATTTATGCTTGGGGTTTGCAGATCCACAACCAGGTGGAATTTTATACACAAACTACTATTAAGAACGGAATAGTAAGTTTTCAGTGAAATGCTTGAAGCTCAAACTGTAGAAATACTAATATATCTTCAGAAAGTTAAACCTGTGTTCAGACATTTTGATAAATAATTCGGTTGAATGAATTTGTTTATCATTCAATAACAATGAAACATGTATTTCTCTTGCATAGTAGTAACAGTTCATTCTTAATAATTGCCAAGCCTTCAAATTTTCATTAATACAATAATCATAGAGAATAATCTATATTTTCATGGTAGAAATTCCATCACACTGCTTCAAATCAACTTCATCGCTACAAATCTTCCTAATTGTCCGCTGAGGAATTGAGGTTCTTCTTCATCATACGTTACAACTATTCATCAAACTACACAACAATGTTATGTTTAGCTTAACCCCATCGAAAAATTCAAATTAATAAATTACAAGAGCGAAAATTTTGTGCTCATATCAAAAATTAATATAAAGTTTATATATTAGCGTTGCTGAGCGACCTCAAAATGAGTCAAAATCGGCGAATGAGAAAGATAAATGGCGAGTCCCCACATGTTTTTAGACATTCCTGATTCTAGGTACTCTCAATAATACAAATCACAAAAAACAGGAATCATCTTGACAGTCGTCACTTCTATGGTCACCTCTTCCTAATCTTCATATCTCATTACCATTGAACAGGTCTGTACTCATGAATAAAACATGTGAATGTGTACACTAATTGGTCAATCATTATTTCATTAACTGGTGAAGTATTTCTTTCCAACACACCTGGAAACCGCTCGGCTCATTCCCCCGGGCTTACAGAACAGGGAAGACATTACACGCAGCATCTAAACTCGGGTAATTTTTTTTCTACCCAAAGGATGGAAAGTGGTAAATTGCTTTTGAACAATAACTGATCACGTTGCTCTTTAAATAGCTTTTGAGATGGCAAAGAAGTTATTCATGAATCTCTGCCTTCAAGTGTTAAGCCAAAGCTGCTACTGGCACCTATACAATTAACTGATGAGATAATAAATCCATCGTTTTCTGTGACAAACTCAGTTTTCTCAACGCGAAGCCTCTAGAATATTACGAATAATCTCAAATCTGAGAATAGAAATGTTAAAAATTTGGTTTCGGCCTTTTTTGATTCATCTAGTACCCAAAGCGTGACATTTGCACTGAAGCAGAAGAACCTCATTACAAAACTTTGGATTTCAGCTGATTTTGAATCAACCTTTTTTTCAGGGTAGCATGCCGTCAATGTCAATGCAGCATTTCCATTCGCCGATTTCGACTAATTTCGAGGTAGCAACTCTGAAATTTGACGTTTAAAATATTATCTGATATGCGCTCAAATGTTCTCATTCATAAATCACAAATTGAAATTTATTTCAATGTATTTCAATAACGAGTTCTTACCAGAAGAAGTTTCCAATTCGTGAAAATTGAAGAATTTAGTGGTTTTACTATGAGGGCATCTAGCAGAGTCTGATCAAGAAACCTCATCATTCATCATCATAATTATTAGATTGAATAAAAATTTAAATGCAAAATTAAAATGAGCAGTACGATTTAATCCATGACAATATCCCATGGAGTTAATTCAACGTAATTAAATAAAATATAAAAAATATGTTCATCTCCTCGACGACATATGAATAATAGTGCACTTTGAGCTACAAGTTAACCATAAGAAACAAGCATTTTTTTTTACCTTTATCTTAGTATATACAGGAGAATATATGTATATCTTAAAATTTTCTTCTGAATATACTGGTAGGGCATCAGCCCTCGAACAAATTTTTTAGGGAAACATTAATGAACAATAAGATAGCACCTCTCGAATTATTAAACTTCAGTGACAACAGTGACAATTTTTCATAGTGTATTTGAACACAATAAAAAGGTGTTTCAAGAACTGTAGTTTTTTGTTATTCGCTGATGACTAGAAGTTTTACAGGGCAGTCAAGGGACTGGAGGACTGATTCAGCAGGACATTGATAGATTGATTGCTGGGTTATTGTGAGGAGAATAGTCCTTTCCTCAATTATGATAAGTGTCACAAAATTATTTTTAGTAGAAATGTACATCTCATGGAGCATCAGTACAAATTGGGAAACTGTTTTCTTTCACAGGTTGACCATATTCTGGATTTGGGCGTGACATTTGATGGGAAACTTTTATTCGACCAACATATCGAAATCCTGCTGGGAGATGTAAATCGCTTGCTCGGGTGGGTTCTTCGACAGTGCAGAAATTTCAGAGATAACAAAACTTTTTTAATGTCATATTATTCCTTCATCTATAGTCGACTGAATTTCGCATCGTCAATTTGGAGCCCCAGTACAGGTGTTATGTGGAGAGAATGGAGAGGGTTCAGAACAGGTTTCTGGCATTCAAAAATAACATGGTCTACAGTAATCACGAGTACTCACACATTCGTAGGAAATTCTGTATAATGGAACTGAAAAATCGTAGACAGATGACGGATATAATTTTTTTGTACAGTGTTGTCAATGGCTTACTTCGTGTGCCTGAAATTCTGCAGGCAATTCCTTTCAAGCTACCGGATATAAGGTTGCGAGGTGGAAACACTCGTACTAGGCGCACATAATGCACCTATATTCAGGATGATAACATCTTTTAACTACCTTGACAGTGACATAGATCTTTTCAACATACCACTCGGCAATTTGAAACAGAGTCTCAGGAATGTTCTCACATAATAAATAATAAAAATTGAAAAAAAAAAGGTACAATTATACTGATAGTATCGGTGAAAATAATATGTGTATTGACTTGATTATTTTTGGTATAAATTTCATGTGTATTTTTGTAGTTAAATTAGGTGAATACTTGTTTTGGGCTCTGCCTGTTTGTATTCCGTGTAAAGCATTGAATAAATAAATAAATAAAC
This sequence comes from Micraspis discolor, assembly GCA_030674115.1. NCBI lineage: Eukaryota > Metazoa > Arthropoda > Insecta > Coleoptera > Coccinellidae > Micraspis > Micraspis discolor. The sequence goes on along the minus strand of JARTUT010000010.1, from coordinate 333,355 downwards.
AATTAGGCACAATCTTCGACCACTCGTCATGATAAATTCGAAACAATTTATGAGTATAACGAAAACCAACAATAAATTAATTTATTCTTTCATTATATCGGAAATGTATCACAATTATATACATCATTTTAATTTTTGGAAAATTGAAATTGATTTCCAAAAGCAAAACAATTGCGGGAATGAAAAAGTTTGTTCAATACGTTGAAATTTAACTTTAACAAATAATTTGAAAAGTTTCAAAATATGAATTCAATGTACAAAACCACCAAGAGCATTCGAAAATAGAATTGAATATGAACCTGTATGTATACCTTTAGATATAACCCGCTGAAGAATGTCAAAGGAGCTTTAAATCATTCCGAAATCCTTCTCGTCATTATGATCGACTACTTTCCGATCCTGTTTCATGGGTCCTCTTGAATAAATCAATGAATTCGGTAGTTTTTCTTAGAGAGAAAGTATATTAACCTTACAGTTATTACCGGAATTAATTGTAGGGTCATCAACATTGTGTAATGGCTTTTTGAATTTCTGATTCGAATAACATATGCGACAGCGGTAGGAGATTCGTATTTGACTGAACATTTTATTGGAGTTATTCGAAAATACATGATGAATTTAAAAATATTTGATTAGAAGTTGATAGATTATTGATTGCGAAAAATTGGTGCACCAACGATTTATTATGAGATTTTGTATCCATTCATCAAGATGACAATATTTAAAAAAATCCATAACAGAAGAATCTGTTCAGAAAAATTTATATTAAAAATTTTTCGAGTTACCTTAAAAGTAATCATTGTGTCTATATATTATTCGTTGAACACTTCCTCTACATAATAAATTAAATCATTTATGACTTTTTTATCATATCGGAAGTAAGCTGCATTTTTAGATGTGTAACTTAATTCTGTGACAAATTTATATAACACATCCGATATCTCTGTCAAATGGTTTGAGAGTTGTTTAATGAGTGCACAAGATGTTCAACTGCTATTTTCCATTTCATATTTTGATTAGGAATATAAACATTCCCAAATTTGATATAATTTATTCAACAAGATTTCGTCAATTATGTTACGTATTATTCTAAAATTCAATTTGGCAGTTCCTATTGAACATCCTATATATACCTATGGAACTTGAGAAACTTATAGGGAGAACTTCCACATGTTTAACAGCACCCATTCGAATTTATATCAAATTTCTTTGAGGAATCCGTAATTTAGTAGGAACCTTCATCTGTCAGTTTCAACAAGAAATAATATAAATAACTCTCAAATCATTTGAAAAAGGTCTTGGAAAAAATAGTCGATGAGTTCGATAATACATCCTTATGCAAAAATATTCAGAATGTTCTGTTTGGACATCCTTAAGTAAGGATATAAGGGGACATTCACCAACTTTTCGTTTTTCAATTTCAAAAAATCATTCCTAATTACATCAAATGTTCATGCGAATCACAAAATTTAGTAAGATTCTTTATTTGCCAGTTTCTACAAGAACTACTAGAATAACTCTCGAACAATTTGAGATAGGTCTAGAAAATGCTGAATAAAACGGCGAATATTTCGATAATACGAGGTTTGTAAATTAAGTAATGTGATTGGCAACGTTGCGTTTGATCTGGCACCACTAGAAGCGCGGGGCTTAGTGGGGCGGTAGAGGAACATGTGATCCACCTTCACTACGAGTTTGACCTCGCTCTAGTCATTTGGTTGTGCGTACCGATTGTTTTTGTTGCGTTCTAACAATGAATGACATTAATTTCGAGCAGGTTTTGCTTCAGATTAAGGCACAGTGCAACGGAAACACTTCTTAAACTTCAGCAGGCCTACGGAGATAGTGTTTTGTCACGAGCCCAGGTTTTCCGGATGTTTAAGGCATTTTCAGAAGGAAGAGTGTCGATTGAAGATGAACCACGAAGCGGAAGCCTTCATCTTCAAGAACCGATGAAAATTTCGTCAGATCTTGTGCGTTCAGATCGTCAGTTGACAGTCAGAATGATAGAGGAAGAGTTAAATTAGATTCACACTACCATTGATTGAATTTTTAACAATGAATTGGGGATGAGAAAACTCTTCGCCAAAATGGTTCCAAAAAACCATTTCAATAAACGAGTTTTTGGCTAGTTAAAACATTTCTGTGGCTCCTCAGCCATCTTATTTGCCTGACCTGGGTTCTTGTAACTTTTTTCTCTTCCTAATGTTGAAAAATTACCTCAATCATTTTGGGACAGTCGAAAATATTCAAAAGGCTGCAACCGACCAGCTGAAGGTTATTTCAGTATCGCAGTTCCAGCACTGCTATAAGGAGCGGAAAAAAACGTTACTCAATTTACAGACCTCGTACATCTAAAACTGCAAAAATATACAGAAAAATCTCTTCAAAGAAGCAGGTTGTGTTATAACCGGAAGTTGTAGATGATGAAATTTATTGAAAGAACGAAGAATGTACGACTAATACCCATATACAAATTTTCAAACAAATTTAATATTTGATCCCCCATAGAATCCAAATAGTCGTTCTTGATGGGACGCCATAATTAAAACCAGAACTTGGATAATGAATTTTTATCATCTTGTCAAAAATCAAATATCATAAAAAAATTCATGGATGGAAGAGCCAAACAATATGGCAAGGTATACAATAACAATAATGAAACCGCAACCAGCAGCTTTCATTAACTCATAAAATTAATTATTCTAAAATAAGCTATTAGATCAGCATTTTATTTTATCAAAGCTACGCCATTGAAATATCTTGATAATTTTCCGAACTCAATTAGAAAGAATTGATTGGCAATAAAATTTGAAATGATATTATATTAATAATAAAATAGCACAAATTCCATTCTTTTGAATGTCAGCTGCTATTTTTGTTCTTTATAAACTAGGTACTGATGCTGGTTACATATACTATGACAAACTAATCGATTAAACCGCACTCGAGAAGAAATCTATAATCATTTCAGTTTTCCTATAACTATTCGCATTTCATGGATATTTGTGTGAAAAGAAAATTTAGGTACTCGTATATTCGACTGTATACTGCAGCAATTCTATTTTTATTTCTCAATTGGATTCTATAAAATATATTATTCTTCATCCGAGTTTTTCTCACTTAAGATTAAAACATTGGGATTAGGATTTTCAATTAATTTTTAAGTTATTGCTTCATATTATTGCTCAGATCTTCGAAAACAATTAATTCGTACTCGAAGTTTTGATTTGTTGTCATTAATCATTTTTTGATAAAAATCACATTGAATTAAATTTGAAAATATCATTCCATATATCATCTTCAGGGACTCTATCCTTTCCTTAATTAAATTGAGAAATGAAGGATTTCACTTTGTTTAGCAAAATATTGACACGAATGACAACCATTCTCGGAAATTTGCAACGGTATATACTATCATCAAATATCTTCATGAAGTTTGCATTCCTTGAGTCCTTCAGTCGAAGATGAACTTGTTATCAATAATAATTCTGAAATGTCTCATTTTAAAAATATGTGCATAATGCCCATACCCTGAGGAAAAAGTGGACACAGTGTACAGAAATTATGTAAAATTTTCTTAAAGAATCCGAAAAATACATTAAGTATATAAATAAGTACCGAAGGCCACTGTGTTGTCGCACACGATGTATCCTATTAAATCTTCACCATCTCAAAATTGTGCTCATCAAAAATTCTATCCGACGTATTCAAATATTTTCGCAAACACTTCCTCATTTTTCCGTAATCGAAATGATTCCATAATTCTGAATTTTTTTTCACATTGTATAGCTCAGAAATCGATGATAAAAGGACTCTCGATATAGTCATATAGCGCACTCTATCGTAAAAACAAGGAACCGATGTGATTTGCTCCCTACAGCATCCGACTGGGACCCGTTAGACATCTGGTGTTCGGTAGAATAACTTGATCATCACAAGCTTCGGGCGTTACCGAACAACAAATCGGAAACTTTGTCTTGGACCAGATAGGAAACTACTTCAAGCGCGTCATAAAAGGAAATCTGTAATAATGCAGAGATTTTTCCTAGATGCGAATCCTAACAGAATTGAGAGAGAGAAAAAATGTATTGTCACAATAAATATCATTAGCTATTATCTAGAGATGTCTTGGTTTTAATGATTTGTCTTTTATTTATGGATATTATAATTCTATTTATGGAATTCAAGGGATGAATGGAATCAATAGCGACCAAGCAATTGAGATACGGAGAGGGGAGTAAAAAATATTAAGATGAAATAAAGTTTATTTTATGTTTCATCAGCTTACAGGACTATACAGGGCGAGTCTTTGAACAAAAGAAACACTTTTTTCCCATACCGTTTTTCCATATTCAGCGGCGTTAAAAAGTTTTTATTTTTTTTTAAGTTTTCACATTGGGGAAATACCCCTCCGTAGTCCACTTTAGTTCACATGAAAATTACCTTCCACATCTGAATTGTTTAAAAACATTATTTTCCCTATAAGAAATGATTCACTCACTCATATTTCATCAGATGATTATATCGATTTAATTCCTTTCAACTTCAAATATTTCAAAAATGATGCCCTTTAGGAAAAAAGATGATGAATGATTTTATCTGTAAAAAGACTAATGATTCTAGGAAGTACAAGATATGGACCTTTAGTTCAAGTGATATTTGTTTTTCATGCAATTTAACCAATCTCTACAGTAGTAGTGAGAAACCCATATGAAATGGAATAAATCTATTGATGCCAAAACATGCATAAATGTTATTAAACACCTTCTACAAGAGATCAATTCAATTGATATTGTCGTTTGAATATTACAGGTGAAAATGCAATTTTTTTATGAAATTTCAACACCCTATATCATTTGAACTGGGCTAAATTTGGAAAAAATGATATAGGAAGAAAATGATTCTTTCGACGTCAAGAATCTATGGTTAAAATTAACGCAATGGTCAAAGACTCACCCTGTGTAAATCACATCAAAATAAAAATTTCAAACTAACTGAAAGACAACCTTCTTGAATTCTATTGTAAGAAAATTCTTCAATAATCGTGTAGTTGAAGTATTCAAAGTTATCAGTTAAGATTTTATGACGAATGCTCTCATCATGGCTAAACAGTTGAGTGGGCTCTTAACCACTGTACTCCTTACCTTAGCCAAGTTTAGATCCCATGAACGCTGCTGAATGATCGTTCCACAATATAAGTAGCGCACAGAAGAGCTTTTTCCGTCCCGTAAGAGAATTCTACGGTATTTCTCAACACATCAATAATTGCCAGATTCTTAAAATTATCTCCAGGTTCTCCTGCAATGTCTTTTGTCTCAATTTCATTTCATGTTTGATGCCGCTAGAATTCTAATTTGGTAGAATATGTCACAAGCATCTTTTCCAGTATTCGGAAGGTTAGTTGCTGCTAAGAATTTGTCTTTTCACTGCCCGAGGCAATGGTTCCAATTGTTTTGCTAAACAGCATATTTGGCCAATAGAATAATCATCTTTCATTACTCCGTCTCTGACTGTTTCTATTTGAGTTGAATAGTCTAGAACTTAAGAGCGAATCGCGAAATAAGTTTATTATATTTTTGGTGGTACCGATAGAGAAAATTCAGACTGTAAATCTCCAGATCAATATACTTTTAAATATCTAAGGGTAGCAGCAGCTTCGAAATATCGATGGCGAATTCAAAAGAATGTGCTACCACAAGGAAGTTTTCGTTCTACAATCCTATACAACTATCTTTACCAATGATATCCCACTTCCTGACAAAGTAAGGAAATTTATTTACGCGGAAGACACATCAATAGCTGCTCGAGAAAACAAGTTTGAAGAAGTAGAACGAACTCCTACACAAGCCCTATAAGAAATCTCAATCTACTTCAGAGAAAATCATCTAAAACCAATTCAAACAAGACCCAAGTGTGTGCTTTCCACCTAAGAAACAACCAGGCGAAAAGGAAACTTGATGTTAGATGGGAAGGTGAACAATAAGAAAACTGCAAAACACCAAAATACCTGGGTGTCAAACTAGATCGAACCTTGTCATATAGAAGCCATTGCAAAGTCACCAAGATGAAGGTTATGGCAAGAAACAACATAATCCGGAAACTTACATCATGGGGTGCCAAACCTGAAACTTTGCGGACATCATGTCTATCTCCGGTTAATACGTGAAGAAATTCTGTACATTGGAGAGAAGTAGATGTGGCTATAAATGCGACTGTCAGAATAATATCTGGATGCCTAAAACCCAGCCCCTATAAAAGGTATATCCTAGAGTTGGCTGGCATTGCTCCATCTAAAATTCGAAGAGAAGTCATTGCTGAAAAAGAAAGGACCATACAAACTGAAGATGAATGACAGCCCCTTCATGGACATAAACCATACCATCATCGATTAAATTCGAGAAAGAGTTTCTTGAAAACCACTGAACCAATAACTAAGCCGCCTGAAGACAGAATAGAAGAACTCTGGATTATGAAATTCACCAGAGCCAACATCACCGGCAAAGAAGAGATATCACATGGAGTATCATACGCTACGTGGATTCAGAGTGAAAGCATCCCGCTGTAAGAAGACATTGGTAAGTGGGGATAAGTGATGATATTATGTGATTGTGGAGTAGTTCAAGACGAGGCCCATCTAGTCGTCTGCAACAACGTCGGTACCACCTGCACTAATCAAGGCCTATATGCATACACCCCCGAAGCCGTCACTGTTGCGGAGTTCTGGAGATACATGTGGACTGGGATAAGTAGGTAAGCTGCTCTGCCTGCCCGCCCATAGGTACATAGAACAAAGAATGGACTTACAGTATTATTGTTATTATCTTCCAAAGATAAAGTGAAACCATTCCGCAGTAAAAGCAAAGTAAAGGTAGCCGAAACCAAGAAGTTAATTAACAGCTCGTTTCCATTGTATACCTATGCAAATAATTCATACCTGAATCATTGGAGGTGGCACAAGTTTCACACCCTAATTACAACACACTAATTTCCGTAATTCTTTTCAGAATTACTCACCGCATATATATCTATATCTGAAATCGAGACTGACGGCATATAGCAACAAATGTGTCTCATTACAGATGTAAATCGGCAGGCAAATAATTGACGGTGTACTCACAACATAAGTAGTGCGTAAAATTCCTAGCACCTTCATTTATTTGTTTTTAATGAACATGTCGACAAAGGCTGGGTTTGAAATTCCATCCTTTCTCTTTTCGTATTCAGCCAGCAATTATATGGCATTCTGCGACGATTTGAAAAAATTGCCTCGGTTCAGAACTAAATATCCGTTCGCAATTTTAATTTGCCTGATTATATGGGAGGTTTGGAAAGGACTGTCGATTCTTATGTTTCACTAATTGGTTCGATGGCAGGTGTCTGGCGTATCCCAAATGAATTTTTTTTTCTGCCATTCTGCTAATTGAATCTTGTTGAATGAATAGAATGAAGAGATATAAAAAATTAATCATATTTTCAGGTTGATAACTTGATGTCGTACAAATTCAGGTGGTATAAACAAATCTAAGCACGTTGGAAATAGATACTTATCGACAGATTGATGTCTATTGAATATTATGAATAATGATACAAGCTTCCGCAGAGCTTATTGAAAATCTGGGATCTGGCAGGAGGCCAAAGGACATTCAATGTGTGATATCGGTTATTTTTGTATCACACTGTCCATTTCAGAACATTGAAGGAGACCTTAAAAAATAATTGAAACCAGTTGCTTTAGTAGTGGTTTTGTTTGATCCCTAGACTTATTAGGTTCTCTAAAAATCCGTTCTTTTAAATTTGGTTATGATAGAACAAGCGTAGAAAAGTTTTTGACCTCATGTCGGTGCATTTGAAATTCACTAATTTCAAGTTGTCTTTAACTGTCTGTCTGAATTTTTGCTGAGTTGTAGTAATTGGATTTCTAACCAGAACTAGAAAAATTATTTGAATGGCAGATGGATAAAGGAAATAAAAAGAAGTAAATTTAGCAACCTCTACAGGATCTCGGGAGTGGTACGTTAAACTTTTTCAGAGCAAGATTTTGGGTTGTCATTTCACACCACCCCAACTAAATTAAACTTCTGTAACTCCTTATCCTGAAGTAAATGAAAAAACATCTAAATAACCTATTAATAGAAAACAAGGACAATTAAATTTGAGAATAAGAAAGATCAATTACGTCCACACATGCACAAATTTTATTATTATATATTATATATATTATTTTATTATTATTGACCACTGCGTTAATTTTAACCATAGATTCTTGACGTGAAAAGAAACATTTTCTTCCTATAACATTTTTCCAAATTTGGCCCCGTTCAAAAGATATAGGGTGTTGAAATTTCATAAAAAAATTGCATTTTCACCTGTAATATTCAAACGACAATATCAATAGAAATGATCTCTTGTAGAGGATTTTTGATAACACTTGTGCATATTTTGGCATCAATAGATTTATTCCACTTCTTGTGGGTTTCTCACTACTACTCTACAGATTGGTTAAATTGCATGAAAAACAAATATCGCTTGAACTAAAGGTCCGTATCTCGTACTTCCTGGAATCATTAGTCTTTTTGCATATAAAATCATTCCTCATCTATCCTCCTAAATTACACCATTCTTGAGATATTTGAAGTTGAAAGGAATTGAATCGATATAATTTCGTCCAAATTTTCAGATTTTCCCAAATCCAGCTCTGTGCTGAAATGATTCAATAATCAGATTTGTTCAATGTTGCCATATTTTGTGTCTTTATTAAATATTTCTACAAAAGGTTGGGGAAATCTCTCCAGTATATGGTTCCACCACTAAACACTATAGATGAAATTAACCACTGAACAATTTTTGTCTTACATTCACCACAAAATCTAAATTGCCATTTGCTGTATTCATTGTTAATGATGTCTAGTACCTTGTTTAATATTAATCCAGAATAATATTCCATAATAAATAAAGAAAAAGTTTTCCATCACTCTTCGGTACTTCGGTATATTCTGACCGTTGAAATAGGTAAAGTATTTTCTGTTAGGACCTGTTAAATTGAAGACTTGTCTTTATGAAGAGCTGGTTTCTTATAGGTTCAGACTTTCAGGGTTCATCAAATTATATCTATTCTAACATAGGAATGCTGCAAATTGAGCTCATATGAGTTTTAAAAACTTCGAACCCAGTCTCCTTGATTTGTTTTATACCTTTATTATCTTTATTTCATACACCGATTCAACCTTTGTTGACTTAGTTTTAATATTTCTGAATGTTTGTTATGATGCATGGTTAATTAAAATTCAATCAATATTGAAACTGGAAGCTATAGGTTCATAAACAAGAAAGATTAGAATATAATTCATTTTCTGACCATAATCATTTCATACTGAATTGAATAATTTAAAACTATCGATATTATCCTTCCAATATTTTCCACATTTTTTTGAAAGAAAGCTACAAATAACTGTTGACAGTTTCAAACAGAATCAAAACAACAAGGAACCACAGAACACTTTTTTATTGGGAACTACCCACCACAGAGACGTTATAATATTTTAATGTGATGATAATTCATTCTAATTATTCTGAGGAAAATTATAACTAAAGATCAATAATAGTTACAGATATTATCTTTCATTTAAAAAACATTGCAAATATTAATTTTTTCTCTCCTGGGGTTCGATAATAAATTAATATTCTATGGTAAGGTATTAAAATTTGACATAATCTATGAATAACCATTATTCAATATTTATGTTCTTGTTTACGTAATTAAAACAGATACTCTGTTTATAAAAATCAGTAATCAGTAATTATAGTCTAAACAGAATAGATTCATATTAATGATTTAACAAAAACTTTTTTATTAAAGAACACCTAGTTGATTTTTCAAAATCAAATTTAGGTATTTCTTCAAGAAAGTATAATTGCACACCTAAATCTGGAAATACTTGTAATCTATCCAGGTAAATTGTTATTGGGATTCAGTACAGAAAATAATCATCAAGCAAAGTAACATCACACTTTAAAATGATTATTCGTAGTGACATTATTCATTGTTGTTGAAGATTTCGAAAAAGATTTTCACATTTTTAACAGTATGATATCAACAGACCTCATAGACCAGTTCACTGGTCTCTGTTAAGGAGAAGAGACTTCAGAAATATCAGTGTTTGGAAAATCATAGATGATTTTTTCTGGCTTTGAATGAAAAAAAAAGCACAGTGACAACCTCTTGCCTTGGAAGTTTTCATAGAAATTATTGTTTTCATGATTTGGAAATTTTAAGAAGAAAATTACAAATGTATGATGATAACACCCAATAATTCTGAGGTTTTTTTGGAATTTCTCACTAGAAAGGCATGGTTTATAATCTGAAAGAAAATATAGTAGAACCAAAAAAATCCATGTTTATGGTGTTGAATTATTTTTACCAGAAAATAAGTATTTTGTATTTTCCTTCTGGATATGGACCTCATCGGATGAAACATGAGTGAGTGAATCATTTCTTAGAGGGAAAATAATGTTTTTAAACAATTCAGATTCAATAGTGGATGCTGTGGAAGGTATTTTTCATTCAAACTAAACTGGACTACAGAGGGGTATTTGCCCAATGTGAATACTTAAAATGCTTATAACTTTTCAACGCAGCTGAATATAGAAAAACCGTAATGGAAAAAGTGTTTCTTTTGATCTCAAGAACCTATGATTAAAATTAACGCAGTGGTCAAAGACTCACCCTGTATATGTGGTATTTTAGTCGAAAATATAAGGTTTTTTCGAGGTACAGCGTGGAATAAAAAAAATCCAAACGGCCCCGAGCAGAAGAAATAAAAAGATTGGCACAACTCAGTACCTACCTACCTCGAAATTTTTCCCGATTAACAATATAAGCTGCACTTACGACAACTTAAAAAAAATGCCCAAATATAACATTCAGTTTGATCATCCCATATCGAATTTTAAAATATCTTCCAAGAAATCGTAGGACGATCAAAATCAATACAATGACCATCTTTAAAACCCGCATATTTTAAAAATCTGACACAGACATATAATTTCCACCGATAGAAAGTATCAATTCTAGGTATAAATCCCATTTGAATATCTGAAAACTGAAGAATCATAAAAATACGCCCTGGCCCGTCAAAAACGTACAAAACATGGCATTACATCGACTATGAAGACCGTTAAACCTTTTTGTGTGTGCGGGCGAGTCGAAGAAAAAAAGGAAGAAAAGGACCAAGTTTTCTCACTGGGCCAAGCGTTGTTCGTGCCTAAGATATGTTCCGTAGGTCCTAATTATAGCCCGGGAAAGAGCATTTCGAGGGATTTCGGAATTCCAACACCCTCAATCATTTTGCAATTTGTTATACCCAATTATTAAACGGACCAGCGTTTTGTTTGATAAAATTTGTTGGATAATTACAGACGTTTCTCTTGTTATATCATATCTAAGTCGGTAATCGCTATAATTAGCTGTGACACCGGGTGGTATTGTGAAATATTGCTTGTTGGGAATTTGTTTCCATGTAGTGAATGCTATTATTTGTGCGAAAAGTTGAAATTGTAACCCTGATGATGCAAACAGGGATTACAAATGAACTAGGTTTTCATGATTTGGATCGATTTCAACAATAATGTTGGGTACATGATTAAATGGCACTTATAGGCATAAATCAGAGACCAGTGTTTTCAAAATAATCTTTTGTGAAGATTACTGTACAGAGTATGCATATTTATGTTTCAGCTCTGCAACTCCTAAAAATGAGGAGTTAAACACAATCTGCTGCACCATTCCCGTTCTCACTTCATGACAAACTAACAAGCGTAGCAATCATTTTTGGCAACCTTCTTCAGATTTCGTGTTCTCACGTTATAATGGCATTTTTAAAATTCATAATTAAGTGATGTGCTTAACTTTTTTGCATCATTTTTTATTTCAAAGCTATAACACAAGGTTAGGATTTTTTAAGTTGGAACACTAGTTTTCTAATCCATTTTCTGAAAGCCAAATTTTTTCTAATATCAAAAATATGCTTTGTCGTATGGTTTATAAGAATATAAGTTGATGACGAGATATTGTTGATGATGGAGCTCGTGTTGAATGATTGCTTGGGCTATTACCACCATCTATTGTAGATGTAATGTTTTCCGACGTTTCGATAGACATCTTCTATCTTTATCAAGGAGGAAAAGTAAAAAACCTTTTGAAAAGTATCAATTTTCAAAAAGTCAATATTGACAGAAGTTATGAATGAAAATGAATATACTCATCTGTGATATGATGATCTTTTTAAGTTGGATCGAACTATCGGAGTCCAAACTTCTGGCAGATCTATAGATGGAGCACTTATGGAATCAGGTGTTATTTTCATAAATGCTACTTCTTTGATTTTTCTTTTTGCAAGTTTTTCTTCTTTGGATATTATTGATGCTTCATCCCACTTTATACGATGATTCCCATCTACAGCATGTTGGACCAACCTGGATTTGTCGCTGTCTAGTACTCGTAGAAGCTTCTGATGTTCTTTTATTCGTACATTCAGAGGGCGTTCAGTTTCTCCGATGCAAGATCTTCCGCATTCGCAAGGTAATTCATATATGCAGTTCTTTGTCCTTTGTGTCTCATTATTAGGCTTAACTTTTGTAAGTTTCACTTATCACTATCAGAGCTAAACTTACAAAAAGTTAAGCCTCTTATCACAAATAAACATTTTGCTACTCCCCAATTTAGGACAAAATGAACTGCATATATGAATTACCTTTTGCGAATGCTGGAAGATCTTACATCGGAGAAACTAAACGCCCTCTGAATGTACAGAATAAAAGAACATCAGAAGCTTTACGAGTACTAATATTCCGACAGCGACAAATCCAGGTTGATCCAACATGCTGTAGATGAGAATCATCGTATAAAGTCAGGATGAAGCATCAATAATATCAAAGAAGAAAAACTTGCAAAAGAAAAAATCAAAGAAGCAGCATTTATGAAAATAGCACCTGATTCCATAAGTGCTCCATCTATAGATCTGCCAGAAGTTTGGACGTCGATAGTTCGATTCAACTTAAAAAGATCATCATATCACAGATGAGTATATAACATCGTTCATTTTCTTTCATGATTTCTTTCAATATTGACTTTTTTCAAAACTGATAAGGTTTTTTACTTTTCCTACTTGATAAAGATAGAAGATGTCTATCGAAACGTCGGAAAACATTACATCCACAATAGATGATGGTAATAGCCCAAACAATCATTCAACAAGAATGTAAGTGATATAAAATGGCCAAAAATCTATTTTCACCACATTCAGTATTTTGGTGGTTTCAACTGTTAAGAGCAGAGGAAAATGGAGCTTCCCATTTCAAGAGCGTTTCCTGTCAACGATCTTATTATATGTATGCTTTCAACTACAATTAAATATCGACTTGAGCGGTTGAAAACTTCCTGGTAAGCTATTTAGATAGTCTTGTGATGCTTCATCCTCATTATAATAAAACCCAAGTAACATTTGAACATGTTGAACTTTTCATTGCTTCCAAAATGTATTTTAAAATGAAAAAATATATATGTATTTCGAAAGAATAATAGCGCTGAATCAAATTAACATTTAGGAAAGATTTGACAGTCAAAAGCTGGATTCTCAATGCAATCTATTATTCTTCGATTTAAGAGAAATATAGTAATGAGCATAGAAATAAATACTTCTAGAAGGAGATTGTGGTGATCATAGGATTCTACATTTTTCTGTACTCATCGACAATTGAAACCATAGAAAATATTCAGAATCGGATGAAAATAGATCCTTTACTCACATTGAAAGAAACCATACCACCATAAAAAATTAAGCTTTCAGAAAATTGCAGAGTAATCTAGTGTTCCCATTAAAAAAAAGCAAAACTTTGGGTCACAGGGTCGTGATTGATACGAGCACACTAGTATTCTACGTGCAAAAGTACCTCTATAACTGTTTCAATGTCATGATTTTAGAGCACAATCATCAGAGATATAATTTTTTTTCGATTTTCGCTGATTACTTAGTATTACTCGTAGTCAAAAATGAATACTACTATTGGTGGTTCCTCAGAAAAATAGAACGAGAGTGTGTTATCAGATTTGTCTCGCTCCTCTAGATTAAAAGTTGTAGTGTTGAAACAGCGAAATATGCCCACCATGTACATTAAATAAATATTCATAAATCCTTAGGTATTAAGACGTGATGAACTTAAGAAAACTTTAAATTATTAATCACAGTTAATTTTATCGAAATATCTCGCTCAAGGTCGTTATTGGGCCAAATCCTTCGAATGGTTCAGCAGTTTTGAGCATATTAAATTTGGTTTCTCAATAACTCTTCGAATATCCATCGGATGAATTTATCACTCCAAAAATTTTTGAATTAGATTGAAACCAATAGGTGTGCAATGGACATTGTCATGCTAGAAAATTTTAGAAAAATTCCCTGAAATTGTTTTCATTACTTGATGTCTCAGAAAGTATTCATCAGACCCAGAAAATTTTACATGTACCTATCTATATTCAGATTATACTTACTTGAATTTCAGCATTGTACTATCTCTTTGTAAGAAGCTATGAGTTTACCATACTGTTTAAGGTTTTGGAAAATAAAAAAGTTTCGATTGGCAGTCTTGTTAAAGATCATTGATATAGGCATCTCTATGTTTCTGTTGTTTTTTAGTATCAATTCGAATTTCGAAAAGAAATTTCATCACGAGTTTCCCAGGTGTTATTCTCTCGTGTGATTGCGAAATATTGAAATAAGAAAATGGATAACGTGAAATTAAAAAGTATAAGGTGTTCGATTTTCCGGCCGTAAGAAAACCTCCTAGTAGCATATGTATCAAATGTATAACGATCAATATTGGAAAACAAGAAACCGGACCAAGTATCACCCCATGTAAGGAACGTAGTTTGGATAAGTTTCCGGCGGTAGTAAAAGCGTCAAGCAGTGTGGTATTAGAGTGAAGCGATTTTATAAAAATCGAAAGAGAGGTAAAGAAAATCGCTGCAGAAGGAAAGAGAGAAATCATCCAAGCCATTGACATTGACATTAATGACAAGACAATACCGACCAGACGAAAACAGAACAACGACTAAAATGAAGAGTGTGATATTTGGAAAATTACTTTTGTACTTTTATGTATTTTCTTTTAAATTCCAAATCAAATTACATGTATACTGAAGAAGGCGGAAGAGCCTGAATGAGTATACAATAAATTATTAACAAACATTAGTTCAACAACCTAGATAACCAATTTATTGAAATTCCAAATATAGAACACTAGGTGAGCCCGAAATAAAAATTCAATAATCCTAATTGATTCCTCGCTAAAATTTTTAGCTGTGAATAATGGCTACTCCCCGGATATAATAGATCAACTCCTTTTCAGAAAGCGGCAGAAGAAATTGTTACATTCAATTTATCCACCAAATAATGAAACTGAAACCAAAAAATACGCATATATCGACTACATCCCATCTCGGCGTGATAAAATTTGCAAAAGACTCAGACATTATAATATTAACATTAGTTTTACTAATAAGAAAAATCAATGTTCTTTAATGGTAAGGATCGAGCGAACAACACACAATTAAGCGGTGTATATAAGCTTCACTGTAACTAATGCCCTGCATTTTACATAGGTCAAACTGGTCGTTCACTGGCAAAAAGAATTGATGAACACAAAAAATCAATCCTCCAAAACAAACCCACTACTGGTTTCTCTAGTCACTGTATCACCTCAAACCATTTTATTGATTTTGAAAAAACCAAAATATTGCACAAATGTCATAAAGATAAACGCATGGACCTTTTAGAATACTTAGAAATAACATCAGCTTTTAAACAAAATCTTCCCATTGTAAATGATCAGTTAGATTTCCGTCTATCACCAATTTTAACATGTGTTACTTGATATGTTATGTAAATGTTGAATATTGTTTTATATTCAGTTTTGAAAATGGGATGAAACCCGAAACATGCATGTCAACGATGCTCTTAATAAAATTTGTGAACAAACAGTCAAGTGTTTTAATTCAGTTTTTGTTAATTAATATAAAAATTTAATATACAATATATGGGATGGGGAATATTAATCGAAATGGTTCATTGCGGTGTAAAAATTTAGAAGAGCACTGACGTGAGTTTCAAGGAGAAGGTTCGAACCAAAGATTTTTCAATAATCGTGGCAGTATTATTTTTATTGCATGGTTCCAGAGTACAGGAAAAGACTCTAGAACGAGCGCGTAAAAGCTCCTGATGTCACGATTGTGCTTTCATGAATTTATTTGCAATTTTAAATATGACTCGAATTTTATTAGTCGGTGTTTAATCGATGAATTCCTGGTACTTTTTGACAGTGTAGTAACCTACAGATCAATATCCCATTTTTTGTCCAATTAACTCCAGCCTGAATCGTTTGAACAATGCGACGGTCACGTTGGTACTACCGTCTAAACTCAGGTAGCAGGGGTCGCTCAGCAAGAGTCTTTCGGTAGTCGACATTCCTGCTGGGGAGCTTAAGTTGGTACGTGTTCGGGTCCATATTTAATTGATGAGCTCGATGGAATGTAGATAATTACAAACCATTTTCTCTCGACATGGCTGCTCGCCGTCGAACAGGTGTAGTATACACGGTGCGGTTACGAAGATAGACAGAAATCTGTAATTTTCGTTCTATTTGCATATTTTCACGTGGAATTTCCTGCCGCGAACAATAGATAATTGCAGGTTTTGGATGCTGGACAGAGATATCGGAATTTTCATTGGCGGAGAGCGATTATCGATCGATGGATAGATATGAGGGTATTTACGTGAGTGAAGTGTATGAAATAAACGTTTTCGTTTCCTTGAACGATAAAAAAGACCCCAGCAATTGATGGTTAATGAGGAAATTTTGCATAAAAACGTAATTTGTAATTACAGCATACAAGTCACTTTTGAATTTATTATAAATTATTGTTCGTTAGAGTGATATTGACATCATGGAAAAATAAGGAATTTAAATATTCACTGGGAATATTTCGTGAATTAGTAAAACTTAAGTAGTGAAAAACTGCCATTTATCACTTGAAGTAACATAAATGTAAACCATATCGGCATAATTAATGACGAGTATTTGCTTCGAAAAGAGCAGAAACTGTTCTAAAATTTTTGTATTCATGAAAAATAGGATTAGTAGTGATTTTCATTAATGCTACTCATCGACTTTTCTTTTTGTAAATTTTTCTTCCTTTTTATTGATACTTCATTCTATCCAAGGTATTTACAGCATGTTGAACTAACTTAAGAATGCCTGTTCTAGTTTGAGAATTATTTGAACAGCGTGCTATTGTTTCGACCAAATGAGTGTTATTTTTGAATATCGAAAATGGTCTCAATCGATTGGGATTGGTTCGTCTTCCTGATCAAAAATCTGGGGTTAAACTTGGGTTTATCCAGCCGGCCATCTGACCGTATCATTCAAAGGAGATGAGCTAGAGTTTTCATTATTTTCAGAATGGGATAGTTGGCTGAATATTTAGGTAAAGTTCGTTGTTTACGCAGTTATGAGCATCTGAAATTTGGTTTCCTTAATAACATACATTCGATGAATCTCAAACTTGAAGGATATTTGAATGAGGTGCAACCGAATAGGATTGCAAAAATTTCGTGGAAAACTATAGAAAATTAAGAAAAATATTCCTCAAATTTTTTTTTTATACTTGATGTCTTTTTATTTCAATAAGCTTGGTTGCTTCCATATATTAAGACATTCAATGATAAAATATTTCATAGAGAAGCCTTGGCGAAGATAACGATTGTTGTTAGGTTCAGCGAATGGTACGAGGGTTGTCTGAATGAGGTTTGCAAAATTTCTTGGAAAACGGCAGCTTTGAAAATTTTGTTGTAATTCCAAAATAATATATTTCGAATACTTAAAAACTCATAAGATATCCGTCATATTCAAACAAAAATTTTTGCTATCAAGGACGTTTTACATATCCTTCCTATTTTCAAATTTCATTGTTGTAGCTTTCTTTCACCAGAAGTTTTTTTCATTTACTTGAGGGCATGCAATCATGGAGTCAAATTGACCCCGTTCACGATTAAAATATTATATTTTGCTCCCACTATGACTTGAACAGATTAACCAGTCTATATACCTATCTATATGTAGAGCTCAGAACAAAACTGAAGCAAAACTCAGAGTAGCAATTTTTACTTTTATAATTTTAAGTTTGATTATTCATCGTGACAGTTACATTAGTCCCTGCAAAGAATATAATAAAACACTTTTGACCTAATATCAGTACTTTCATTTGTTTCTCCTTTACAGGGTGTCTCTCTGAGAACTGCCATGAGGAGATTATAAAAAAAGAAACACTAAATCTATTTGAGATTTTGTATATATAGGTCATTGACTACTTCCTCTCGAAAGCAAATGTTAGCATTCACGACTCCCGGTCATACCGGATTAGACATCGACTTGCTTATTTTGAAGAAAACATGCTGTATACACTCGCAATTTGAAATTAATTATCGAATTCTATGACGATTTTATGTAGCATTTCTTCTACCTGTTTTAAATGGTTTGAGAGATATTGAATGTTGCTTGTAGAAACTTACAGATGAATTCTTCTACTAAATTGTTCATTTCTCAACTATATTATTTAGATAACAATCCGAGTAATTCTCAATGGGTTCTTTAAAAGCGATAACTGTAAAAATGGTAAATGTCTCCATATAAATTTCTGAGGTTCCATATATACAGGATGTTGAAAAGGGATTGTTGCCAACAGGCCGAACTGTTAGTGAAGAATACGAGGGGTTATGCAGCATTTGTTTCAAGCAATACGGCCGAAACAATCGAAATTATGAAAAAAAAAAATGAATTCTGCAAACATCAATACGTGTTTATGAAATTTTCGCTTAACCCAAATCATGCTTGAACAGATTTGATTCCCTCGATTATCCTATAGTTTTTTTTTTGTTGTTTTGACACTATTCTTTTCATTTCCGTGTTTGTGAAGATGATAATAAATTAAAGAGTATTATTACTATTATTATTATTATTCCCAAAACAGAAGAGCCCATTTGAAGAAATAAATTCCGAATCGAACTGATGGCCTTACCGAAAAGTCGAAAAGTGCTTCACGTACATTATATTTGAGGGGAATTACTTTGAAAGGAATAGGATGGATATGAAATAATTAATATATAATGTAGAAAAGGTATATCGGGTGAATCCACAAGTAGCAGAAGGAAATGAACGAAGATGGCACTTGCCGACGCGTGTTTCTGCTGATGGACTCCGTATTTCTTTCTCTAAAAAACCAATTCATGTTTTCGAATTGGCACAAGCTTGTTCGAATAGAAATCTTCAATCAATTGTAACAGATCCCCGGATTGTTTCCTCTTGAAAGTTTCACTGACTAATCCATCCAGGAATCAATCTTCCATTCATTGTCTCGAACTCGTTATAATTAGATCATCAATAATTCACCTTCCCTTTGGTCTTCCAAAGTTACGAACCCAATTAAATGATCATTCTCAGGTCTCATTATCACCGGCGCACAGCCCATATTTACTCGGGTAATTTCTGGGTTCATCAGGATGTAGAATTCCTTCGTAGTTACAATTAATCATCGTATTTATTGATGAGTTCTTTCGACCACGTGTCTGTTACGTTCATGGCTCGATATTTCAAATAATTGATTCTGGTTATAACGCCATAATGGTTTTACACTGAAAGAGCAAACGTAATAATGAATATGTGGAGATATTTGGTTAAGTCTGGATAAGTTTGAATAATTACAGGTTTTCAGGTGTAATTATGATAAATGTTGGAGAATTTCTAGAAGAGTAATGTTGGTATCTCTTATTACTGTACAAATATGAGGGTATATTAGTCCTCTGAGCCATTATTGTGAAATGATTGAGTATGTTCAGAATGGTATGCCGGATGCTGAAATTGTATAATCAAAATCTTAATAGATATTTCGAAAAAGGTTCTTAGACTGCTCGGGTAGATAATAACAATAATGAAATCCATATGTTCGAGATATTTCTCATTAGTATCATTCTTGGTTAGTGTTAAGAAGCTCTTTTATGCCTACGTATGAATAGTGTTTAGTATTACTATTATTTACCTACCAATTAAAAATAATTGAGACGACAATTCCAACACACTTATAACCTAAAGATCATTAACAGATCTCTCTTCACAATCTAATTGTATATGGAATTATTCATCATATTAATTGAATAAAACGTACTCATGTTCTGGATAAAAATATAACTCCACCAGTCATTCATTATCATGTTTAAATTTGTAATAAATGAAAATATAAAATAAACTCTTCCTATAATCGAATCCCATACACTAAAATAGTGAGTTGAGGAAGTTGGTGGAGTGAAGTGATGTCCACAGACAATCTTGATTGGAACCAAAATCACATAACCCCACACCGAATTTCACGGTCAAGGATAAGTGTCTGGACACCGTGAAAATCAAATTTTTCGAAGAAATCGATTAAAGAGCAGTTAATTCATCGAACTAAAAGAAAAACATGTTTCTCAATCTCATAGAAAACTCATAACATTTTTCTATTTTGTCTCGGAACCTATACTAAGTAATATGAAAGTATTATCACGAAAATTAGAACTACTGACAAGATTTCAGGGGATTTTGCGCGCTTGTTCTAGGGTTTCTTTCCGTACTCTCTAACAGTGTGATACGAATATGATCTCCACTCAGTATATCATCGAGATAAAACACTCTTTTTACCAACTAACTACTCACAATCGAATACGTTATCCGACAATTGAAATTTCTAATTACATGATATGCGGTGGTGTCGTATTAACCGCTAAAATCCACATCCAATTTCGTTGTAAATGTACTATTTCAATTAATATTACACTCGGTTTTCGCATGTGTACCAACTCAAACTGAATTAAAATAGCCAGACCGATGTCAATCGAATACGTATATGAGTTTTTAGAAAGCATCGACTTGAATTGAAATTTAAGGGAGGTCTAGAACGAACTTTTGAACGCTGACATTTCTCTTTCCAAAAAATCGACTTCACGGAAAATTTATACAGAGTGTCTCGTCAGGAAATGACCTCAAAGGGGATCGTTAGGATCTCTTTAAAAGTGCCTCAGTTTATAGAACTCCTCATACGACATAAATGGCCTGGCCATTGAAATACCAATTGATGGACAGGGCGGCAGATTGGTATGATTTCGTACAATAGTTTTGTTTTATCAGATCTGAGGACAACTCTAAATGTATTGCGACCCAACAAAAACACAAATATATGCCTTGAGTTACATATGGACATAGTCAAGATTTATTAATGAATTAAAAGGTACATGTATTAACTTCTGTTTGATCACTTGCCAAGGTCTGTGAACCTGTGTTTTGGCATAACCTCAAAGGAGAGGGTTGTAAACCACCCACCCTGATCAATCCTGCTTCATCAATAAAGGAGCGAGCTGGGTTTAGGCAATCTTTGACTGGAAAATGTCCGTAAAACATTCGTTTTGAAATGTTTGACCAACACCTGACATAATATTCTTCCTCTTTTGTCACAATTTTCATTGCAATAAAGAAATATAACAGAGAATATGAGATTTGTGAGTAAACTTTATAGGAGAAGTCATGACTGAAACATGCAAAAACAGTTTGGGGTCTCTCTTCATGTGAGACGTCACTGTTCTGAATCAGATGAGGCTGCTCAGGCCAACTTTCTTCAGTACTGAACTAACCTATATCGCGAGATAAAAATAACTACTCACAGTTTTCCTTTAATTACTGAGGCAAACTGTGACCTCACGTCAGTACTTTTCTATGTACATTATTAACTGTAAATGTACTATTTCAATTAATATTACACTCTTTTACCAACTCAAACTGAATTAATCCAGACCGATGTCAATCGAATACGTATATGTGAAAGCATCGACAATTGAAATTTCTAACGAACTTTTTGACATTTCTCTTTCCGACTTCACGGAAAATTTATACAGACGAAATCGGGGCTCTTTTTTTAGTTTGACATAAATGGCAGGTACCAGGAGATTGGTAATTTCCAATAGTTTTGTTTTGATCCACGACCCAAAGTTACAATGGACCAAGATTTATTAATGAATTAACATTAACTTCTGTGATCACTTGCCCTTGAGTGAATATGTAAATGGTGGAATTTTCTGGTGGAAAAACCTACGACAATGAATTTGAGATTATGAATTTTCTAGTGTGTCAATTTTTGCGAAATTTTAAAGGGCCATTTTTTTTAACCTAATTCAATTATCTTCCAAGTAACAACTTGATCGCCTAGGAGTTATAGAGGAAAATAAATCTCAGACCTCCTGTACCATTGGACGGCTTTGGCCCAATAATGAACTTAAATATTTGGTCAGTTAACCTTTTCTGAGACAACTCGCAAAAACGTCGATAGAAAACTACTTTACTCGTAGCGTGAAAATTTGATAGTTTCCGTTTACTTAATAACTTTATGAATATAACATTTCTGTGAGAACTTTGATTTAAAAAACCTGAAATAACGATGAGCAATTTGAATTTCACAGAAAATTCAAGTCCTCTACTATTCTTCAATTATTATCACTTTCAATAATCACTCATAGAAAATTTCATGTTTTTGTTGATCTTGAATGAGAATTCAGGGCCATGAAAGCTTTGAATATATGATGTGAAAAATTGTACATGTTATTTATATTAGTAAAGTTTTGGTGATCCCAGCACCTCCGCCAATTCGTAGCTTCTATTCAGCAAGAAATAAGTATGGATTATTTTGAAGAATAAGTTTTCATCTTACTTTCAGAACTATGCAACTTGGTTTGATAATGAGAACAAACACACAAACCAACATACAGGTTGGTCAAATCAGCCAATTTCATGAACTCCATCAAAACATTCAAAAACAAAAACCGTTTCAAAAGGACTAGTGTTTCGTGAAAATAAGGTATACTTACATAAGTACTTTTTCATTTAGCGTATGGGTTACATCACAGTTCACATTAATAACAATAGGGTACATATAAATATATAAAATTGTATATCGGACAGTACTTAACAATAACACAATTGAAGAAGTACAAATACAGATAGTATATCGAATGACGAAACATAATTGAAACAATGAGAATTAATTTAATTCGATTTGCGTTGAATTCGCGAGTAATAGGATAGTCAGGGGAGATGATATACTTAGTTTTTTTTCATACACATCAGAGACAATACAGAGGACAAAAATAATAGATATTAGTGGCGATTCTAGTACGAATACTAGTTACTTACAAAAGTTCATGTTGGCGACAAAACCTGCACGTCATTCATTACGAAAAAATCAAAAACTTTAGTCGTAAATTCAGAAAAGCACTAGCGTGCGGTCAGGAACTTTTGCGCGCTTGTTCTAGACTCTTTTCTCGTACTCTGGTACAATGCGATAAAAATACAATCGCCACGATGAATGAACAAACCAATATCTCAAATTAAAAAAAGTCAATTATAGGTCTCCTCAAGTTGTGTTCGAAGCTCAAATTCCCCTCTCTTAAAACATCACATCAGCCTCTGAGAAAGAGTCAAAATTAAAATTATATAATCATTATAATAGTTACTTGATGATGTATTTTAAAATTGTAATCTCGATAATACATGTAAGAATTGCTTTTTTGCTTAGTAGGAATAATATTCATCCTCTATTTAAATTTTGATATTTCAAGTCTAGCAAGTAAAAAACATACAATGAAAAAAATAAGCGAACGGAAAATAATTTGAATGCAATGAACTCATTTCAGCTCATTCCAAATTCAGCAAATCTACAACACCAACGAATAAGATCCTTCAGGCTGTATTCAGTTGAAGAAAACAATTAAATTGTTACAGTATCCTAATTGAACAAGTCAGGCCTTTCCTATTTTGCCGATAGCAAATTGAAATAAATCATGCAAAATACGAATCAGATGGAGAAATGATATTGTGAGACGATTAAAAGGCAAAGAAACGAGATTAAATGAGTGTTCGAAATATTGTTCATATATGATTGCAGAACAAACACTATCTGATTGATATAAATATCACTGATTAATTCCAACCGTAAGCTTCAGTTGATATGTTTAGAAATGATTCGATTAAAGGATAAATCAAAAGAATTTTTGTGCCTTTTTTGATATGTACTCATTTTCAGTAATTTTTTCTAAAGGTTGCCGTTTAGATCAGTTAGAAAATTATTTAAAGACGTCAAGGGGGATGCAGGTTGGATGAGGATTTTATTTTGAAGACGTCTAGAAACATGGAGTATCTACCTAGGTATATGTTTTGAAAGAGATTACCTACATAATGAAAATTTTTAATTGATAAGCTCAAGAGGTAATAAACGTAGAACCAGATTATCTTTAAAATTCTCAAATTTGATAATTCCATCCAAACTGATGCGTAATACAATTATTATTTATCGGAAACCAAACTATTTCAAGTAAAAACTGAAATTTCTCATATGAAAATTGAAAATATTCAAGGAAAACGATAGCTCGTTGTTATAGTAGGAATAACCACGCAAAAAAATTTTTTCGATGGTAATTCGATGAGCAGATTAAAATTGGAAATTTAAGTCCTCGGTAAACTAGTTTCTTTATCATTCAATGAAGAGATATCGAACTTAATAACGAATGGACTTAATTATGATATTTTTCGATATTTTGGAGTTCTAGTTCATCTCATTCATATAGGTACAGGTACATACTTTATAGTAATCAGATTTGCAAGAGAAAACGGTTTCCACATTACCTTGGGTGGAACTATCCATATATCAATGTGAATATATACTCGTAAGCCAAAACTGCCGTATTCATCTCCGTTTCAACGTGTATACGGCGATCAACTCAAATTTTTAATAGGTTATAAGAAAAAATATTATTTTTTCTTATAATCTTTTTGTTTTTAATTTATACAATAGCCTGTAGGTATTTATTGTGTATAAAACTTCATGGTAAATTTGTTCTAGGTATCTTAGCATAATTAGTTTAGAGAGACCAATACAATAGATAAAAAATTTAAATATATATATAAAATAGTGAGAATTCGATACCTACCAGATATATGACGGCTTTTACATCAATAATAGACGATATGGCACGATTAGCATCGATAATGAACTATGAGAATGAAAATCCCTCAAAATATTATACCCAAGGCTGCGTATTATGTGAATCCTTATATGATTATCATGCATAATATTTGAAAATGTAATAGTTTTCATTATCCATTTTTACTTTTCAACGTCAGATCCCTTCGTAATTTCAATAGATGTGAAAATTATCAGGAATATTTATATCACCTGAAATACATCTATACATATAAATCGAAAGCTTGGTAAATTATTTTTATATCGTTCTATACCAGGAAAGGATCACATGAAATAAAATAATTAATCGTTTGTAAAACCAAGCAATTGTACGAATGAAATGTAAGCCGATGTTTTGTTTTTATCTGCCTAAATACACATTTTTAATCCAATTAGATCTTTTTTTATATATACTTATTATGATGATTCTTTTTTTTTGTATGTTTTGTATAAATTTTGTGATCATTGTCGAATTGTGAACGTAAAACTGAGGTTTCAGTTGCCAATTCGAACAGTACTATTTTGACACAGTAATAATTTTTGCTGGCAACTCGAATTGAGAATATAGTATTATAGTAAATGAAATGCTTTTGTTATCTAACTCGAGCTTTCGAGATTTATTTTACCTTTTCATTAGGAGTTTACAAGATGTGAATATGAAAAGAATTGAGACAATAAGTGAGAATAAATATAACTTACAGATACCTATTGGAGAATTCATTTAGATATGTTGATAATATGGCAGATTTTATATAAATTAGGTAGCAACTATTATAAATTAATGAACAGAATATTTTCAAAAAAATGTTGATTAGGAGAGTTTTGGAAGAATTCAATTGTATTTCTAGACAAATATGTTAATAAAATAGACGACTTCGTCTTTTTTATAATCATAAAATCACTGTTAGAAACTTATTTTTTTGTGTTTGAGAAACTTATTAGTATAAAGATCTATTAGATACTCAGTGTCGTTTCTTCAGCAGGATATATTTTATCGATGAATTTGAAAAAGGTTTTCAATATTTTTATTATAATTCTTACTCATATCATATGATTCCTACCCTTTCTATGAATTTTCTATTTTCATCAGCGTTGGATAAAAAATTTCAGTTTTGAGATGTTTTTGATATCATTATTGCGTACACATAGACATCAATACACAATGTGATTCACTTTGTTACAACATAATTCTAAAGATATATGAAGTTTCTGAATAACGAAAACGTTCAAGAAGAATATGGATGAATACTTCATATGCTACCAAAATTCAAATATAGGTATTTATTTATTTTTTTGCAAAATATAGATTGTCATTTTATACACTGTAAAGTTTGATGAGCTTGGTCATCAAGAGTATCTCGTGTTAGTTCAACAAGAAGCTAATTTTGAGATCAAACATCAGTAAAAACGCAGATTTGATGAAAATTTAGTAATGACAGTAACAGTGGAATACACTCTAATTAATTCAATTTTCCCCAATTTACCTATTTAAATAACTGTATAAGTGCAATATTGGGATAGCCTTCAAATGAAGCAACCAATTGAATCCGTCGATTAAGAAATAAGCCTTAAAAATCTGGTTTTAACAGCACTATGTAGCTCTGGAGAGAGAAGCACCAATCAGCAGAATAAACTGATGGTGCTTAAGTACCTATTCATGGAGGATGCTCGAAATATTGAAAAATATTGAAAGATTCATGTTAATGAATGGTATAATGGCAATGGCTTTTCTCTAAAACATCAAAACAATTACAGAAGAACCTTATTGGCGATTAGAGAGAAATATTTTGTGGAGAACTCAGACTTTGGTAGGAGGTAGGTATCGAAGAAGAAACTTCTACCTAATCTTAGAAAACGACTGATCCAAGAGCTTCTTGAAGATGTTGCATTACCTACTGAATAATAATTGAAACCCAATAGGTACCTTATTCAATATTGGGCTTCTGGAAAATTCTATCTGTTTTTAAAAATAGAAACATTTAGAAGATGTGAGGTATAACTAGGTACGGGTGGCATATTTGAAAACTTAACATAACAGCTTTAGGTATATAGATGGCATAAAG
The DNA here is from genome assembly GCA_030674115.1 of Micraspis discolor. Lineage (NCBI taxonomy): Eukaryota > Metazoa > Arthropoda > Insecta > Coleoptera > Coccinellidae > Micraspis > Micraspis discolor. The sequence goes on along the minus strand of JARTUT010000010.1, from coordinate 306,148 downwards.
AACTCAATGAATAGAAAAGTAATTCAATTCTCTACCTAGGTATTTAAGAAACAAGACTGCATCTAGAGTTGCTACTCAATTCTGGGGAATCTTGTTAGGATTTGAATGTTTTGCATTTATGTGTATTCATAAAGCACGACTATGTCATCGTAATTCAAGTAAGTCTTGCTTCTCAGACCTTACTCATCACCTGATCTTTTCGTTGATCTATTTAATCGCTAGAAGTAGGCAGTTGCATTCCAAGTGCGCTATTATCTTATGTTTTTCCAAGTAAAAAAATCATTACAATTAAAAGTCCGAAAGATATAGCAAGGAAAGAGTTCAAAACAGGCAAAATATATACTTTCAAAAAACTCACCTCGTATTGTTGGTAATTCGCTAAGGAAGTGTTAGGATTCAAGTAGAAACGAGACATCATTCCATAGTTCCTAAGGGCAGATCACAGAAAAAGTCGGCTCCCGTCGTCACAGAAAAAAAAACCAACGTTCAATCCAGGCACATAGAACTTCCTGAATTTCTTATCACAGAAATAAAAAACACGACGCGCATAACCACTAATAAGAACTGTTTGTTTATAATATCACAGAAAGGAGATCAAAAAGCGTTCGCGGGTGCATATACCGAAGGGCAGATTGGTGGTGCGTCAGCTCAATGTTGGTTTTAGGCAGGTTTCCAGGCACTGTGTGTGAGTCGGTAGTGTAGAGTCCTTTGGCTAGTGCCGTAGCTGCCGGGGGGAAAGGCTGGCGGCCATTGGCCACAACGCTTTGCTGTCGGCCTCGCGATTGGCTCACCGAGTTACGTGCCACGGGCGACGCGATTACAAACCTGCAATTTCATCCTTTGATTTACTTCTCTCTGTTCGACTGTGGGTGTAAGGCCGGGTTGCCACGGAGCAAGTAATAACTTATAGAACAGGAATAGTTTCACTGCAGGGCCGGATTTAGAGGTGGAATGTCATTCATCAAGAGATGAGAGATAATGTGTGTTATCGGTCGATATATAATTAGAGGTACCCCGGCATAATGCTAACTAACAATTAAAAAGTGAAGATGCATGAAGATTAATTGATATGGAATTACATAAATTTCTGAGAAATATCACGTCTTGTGCTTCGAGTTCAGTAAGAACAAATCTTCAAAAAAAATTTAGTGAATATTCATACAATGATCCTAATATCATTCTAGTCCATTCAAAAACAATCACAACGGAAGCAAGCCTTAAAAGTGTAGAGGCAGCTCAAGATCTGTTCACGGAAGGTTAGATATACCTATGTTGAAAAATTTGTAATGCCCTATCATGATAAAAAATTCTTGTGTACCTAATTATTCGATAATTAGCCATTACATCAGTAGAACAGAGTGCTGTCGGTTTGACCGAATATCTGATGGTTTAGAATATCGGACCAAAAATGGTATCAATTGATTGAGTTCGACTTCCTGATGAAGAATCCGGTTCAAACTTGAATGAGATTAGTTTGACTTTTCATATAGATATACAGGGTCTTTCACGAGGAACCTCACCCATATTTATACGGGAAACTAGTGAACGTATTTTCATGAAATTCATCACTTATAAGTATTTCACGATGCTGATTAAATATAAAATATTTTCAAGGCATGAGCACCTTCGGTTTTTCTGGAAATGACGTCAACTTCCGTTTTTCAAATTACAACACCATTTTTTTATTGCAGAAATATATTCCTTAGAAAGTTATTTTGATGTAACATTTTTCAGTTTTGGTTGGAAAATTCTCTCTGAGCGGGAAAATTCGAAAAAAAATCGAAAATAGAGCTCCGCTGAAACAAGAATAACTTCGAGGTTTTTGGATGGAAAATTTTCATTTTTGGGATTTTCCAAGATGTAAGATTGATGTATCCACTTTAAAAATCGAAATCGCGATTCATGATACAGGGGGTGAAAAAAATCGCTTTCAAAGTTACGGATGACAAAATCGTGAAAAATCAATTTTTTCAAATTAGAACCCCATTTTTTTATGGCAGATGTTGAATCTACGTTAAAAATTAATGTGAGTGTATCCATCACACTCTTGCCCTAAAGTGGATATTTTCTGAGTTATTCACAAAAAACTGTTTTTCGTCTTGAATTTTCAGCTATTTCTTTTCCCTTCACGCCAAAAAGATGAAATTTTCAGGAACAGAAAATTTTTCACGATTTTGTCATACCTAACTTTGAAAGCGATTTTTTCACCCCCTGTATCCTGAATCGCGATTTCGATTTCTAAAGTGGATGCATCAATCTTACATCTTGAAAAATCCCAAAAATGAAAATTTTCCATCCAAAAACCTCGAAGTTATTCTTGTTTCAGCGGAGCTCTATTTTCGATTTTTTTTTCGAATTTTCTCGCTCAGAGAGAATTTTCCAACCAAAACTGAAAAATGTTACATCAAAATATCTTGAAATTTTCTAAGGAATCTATTTCTGCAATAAAAAAATGGTGTTCTAAGTTGAAAAACGGAAGTTGACGCCATTTCCGGAAAAACCGGAGGTGCTCATGCCTTGAAAATATTTTAGATTTCATCAGCATCGTGAAATACTTATAAGTGCTGAATTTCATGAAAATACGTTCAATAGTTTCCCGTATAAATATGGGTGAGGTTCCTAGCGAAAGACCCTGTATTCAGAATAGGTACCTAGCTTCGTTACTGAGCCGAACCCGTCCAATAGTTCAGCAGTAAATCATCTGAAATTTGGTGTCCGCAATAATTTCTAGAATATCCATCCAATCGATTCGAAACTAATAATTGTTTGAATAATGTTGAGAGAAATGAGTTTGACAAATTTCGTGAAATTCATCTTGCTAGAAAATCTTTCACATTCGGAAAGTTCATTTTCATAGAAGGAACCTACTAGAAGGTAGGTACCTCGGTAAACATACAAAGGTATACTAAACGTTTGTGAATGGTATAGGAAGTTTATTCAAAGTTATCTCGTAAATTTTTTTTTTTCATATTTAACTTTATACGTAGCGAAGAACGTAACGGGCCGCTAGTAAATTTAAGAAGTTGATGGTAGAGTACAATACAGAAAGAAATTATAGGAACGAAAAAAATTGATTTTTGGGTGATCTCAACTACTAACTTCGAGAGAAATGGTCATGTAAAAATAATGAAATAGAAAATAGTGGCTTTAAGAGTCAAGTTTTTGGATTAGAACTTCATAGATTTCGTAGCGTCAGAGGTTTTTGAGTTATTACAGGAATACCAACGCCAAAAACATGAAAACATATTATATTCATCGTGGAGATTAAATATATGTATATGTAATAAATATATGATTGGCCAATCATCAGAAACGCGGGTAGGCAAGTACCATCTTCGTTCATTTCTTTCTACTACTTGTAGATTCACCCGATATACCTACCTTTTCTACAGACAAAAAAAATTTCTATTTTTTTTCAGGTTTTGTTTTGTCTACCAGCGTGTAGAATTTTTTTTTACTCAACCATAAGGATCAGATACATTGTTTATTTAGGTTCATTTGATTTTTATAATCCTGAGTGCATCCATATCTCACCCAGATATCGCTCGTCAAATGGAAAATATCCTATTGTTTTGAATCTCGATATTTCAGCAACCGAAACTTAAAGGTGAGTTTCAGAAACTCGAATACACATCCTTCAACGCTTGTTCATTGCTTTCTAGAAAAAAAAAGTGTTTCCCCTTCGACACTTGAATTTAAAAATACAACAAAAATGCGCTATTGATAGTTTTAAGGAAGTTCAAGCACTGGATTGAAAATATTGGGGAAACAAATAATGTTGAGAATGTGCTATCAACAGTTCAATATAACCACAAAAGCTCTACAAGAGCCAAATTAATCCATCCAGCCATTTTTTTTTGTTCCACTCGATCTGTGCTTATTCCACATTTTTACTCTAGGCAGTGATTGAATTTTCAAAAAGGAAAAAATATTAAAATGAAAATAATTAAAACCATTTTTTTTTTAATAAATATTTTTGGAACAACTTCAGGAATTTTAAGAAACCAATGCCCAATGATTTTAACGAGATCGTGACATTACATGATTCGGTAATTTTACAGTTTAAGGACCTGCATCATTTTTGATGTTTTTAGAATTTTAGGAAGCATTAGTTGGCCCCTACAGCAATAATAAATGATTAATGATAATTTTCCCTGGAAATTTATTTTTGCGAAAATTGTTTTACATTGTCCAGTGTTTGAAATGTCAAAAAATAAATTTTCACAAAGTATTTTGTTATTACTGAACTCAATACTGAGCGTAATTAAAAAAAATGCCAATCCAGAAAACATTTTTTTTTAATGTTGACTTCAATAATTTTTCCTTCAATGTTGGCATTGTATTTTCATAGCTAACCCAACCTGACATAACCAGTCCAGCAATCGAGTAGAATAGAGGAGTGGTCCATGAACTGCAAATTAACTCGTCATTCTACTTATATCTCGTTAATTAAAGTAAAAAAAAAGTTAATACAAATAAATGAATTTCGACTTTTTTCACTTGCATTTCAGAGATTTTCCATTTATACTTGAAAACAACGCTCAGTTAAACAGATTTTTGCAAAACTATTCCCTTTGCACTGAAAATGTTTTTCAATTTTTTTTTTTTCATTTTTTAATTTTTGAAAAATTAACCACAATCTTCAGTAAAAATGTGAAAAAAATATCTCTTCTCATTTTGTTAAATATTATGATTTTTTCAGAGCCAAAAGCGTGATCCCTTAATGTTTTCAAAAATTCGATCGGGTGAAACAAAAAATTGGCTGATTGATTTGGATGTTCGTCGAATTTTTGTGGATACACCTATTGAGCCCTTGAAGGTACACAACACGTTATTGATTTCCTCAATATTTTCAGTCCAGGGCTTGATTTTCGAAAAACCCTTATTTGAATGATTGTATGGGCTATTACCATCATCTATTGTGGATGTAATGTTTTCCGACTTTTCGATAGACATCTTCTATCTTTATCAAGGAGGAAAAGTAAAAACCTTTTAAAATTATCAATTTTCAAAAAGTCAATATTGACAGAAGTCATGAAAAAAAATGAACGATGTTATATACTCATCTGTGATATGATGATCTTTTCAAGTTGAATCGAACTATCGGCGTCCAAACTTCTGGCAGATCTATAAAGGGAGAACTTATGGAATCAGGTGTTATTTTCATAAATGCTGCTTCTTTGATTCTTCTTCTTGCAAGTTTTTCTTCTTTGGATATGTCCATCGAAACGTCGGAAAACATTACATCCACAATAGATGACGGTAATAGCCCAAACAATCATTCAACACGAGCTCCATCATCAACAATATGTGACATATGTGACAATTCATGTGACGAAAGAAAAAACTTTTTACGAAAAAGTAATGGCTTTGCGTTAAGGGATATTTATTAGTTTCTGAAAGTCACCTTGAACATTCTGTGCGAGTGGTCACTGAGATATCGAGAATCAAAGACGAAAGGATTCTTTTCTGCTTGGGGACCGATATTCGGCAAGAAATGGATGGACCAAGGTCTAAGGAAATTTACAATCAAACCTAAATAAATATGGTAGCCGAACCTCATAATGGTTGGGAAAAAATCTTTTAACTCTTGTTTTTCTTAAATTTCTCAAAACCAATTACGAATCAAAATTTCGAAATTTCTATCCAAAACCTAGACATTTGGAGCTACTATCACCTTATTTATTACTTTTTGTACGACCATTTCTCTCGATGCCTGTTGAAAATCTTCCAAAAATTGGGAAATTTTTATTTGATTCTTTAATTTATTTCAGTAGATTCATTAAGAATAGTTTATTCTAAAACAAGTTGCACAATGGACACCTATTCCAACACGAATGCGAAATTCGAAATCGAGCGGCGAAGGGGCGAGTTTTTGAACGCATGAGTGTTGGAATTGCCTTCTGCAACGAGTATTAGACGATATTTTCTCTATTTCACTCAAGAATTGTGAGAAATTTATTGGAATTCAATGAAATATTCAGATTATACCTCCTAGTGCCATTTGTATTTTATTTTCGCAGTTGGTGCGACTGATACGATAATTGACAGATTATAGAATTTGAACAGTACGTTCAAATCTCTATATGGTTCAATATTGACAATTGACATGCAATGGAGGCGTATTGACATTCGAAAAGATAGGATGTCAGTGTTGTCAACCGCAAAACGAAAAATATAACTGAAAACAATGCTGTAATGAGTTCATTACAGCACTGTTTTAAGTACTGTAATGAACTAATTACTCCACTGAAATAGAGAAAAGTGTTTTTCACTGGAGTTTTTTCTCAACTATATGTATTTTATGCCAAACTGTATGGTACTACGTAACCTTAACAACTTTAAAATCTTTTTACGATAGACATGCAATATTTCTGCAACAAGAAAGAGAACAACAAAAGTTCAAAAGAATACAAGGCTTTACTGCAGAAAATGTGAAATCTTTTTTCGACATATTGAAACCTGAATTACAGAAGATCAATTTTAACCCCAATAAAATATTTAATGTAGATGAAACAGGGATTACAACTGTTCTACATAAAGTGAGGAAAATCCTCACGGTGAAAGACAAGAAAGCAGTTCATAAATTATCGTCTGCTGAAAGGGGAGCCTTAGTGACAATTGTGACTTGTATGTCAGCTTTGGGTCAATTCATTCCTCCATTAATGGTGTTTCCAGAAAAAATGTGAAAGCGGAACTACTTGATGGGGCACCTCCAGGAACCATTGGTGGATGTCATCATTCGGGGTGGATTCAGCCTGAGTTGTTCACAAAATGGCTGAGACATTTTGTGTCTATAGTGAAACCATCAAAAGAGGCCCCTGTTTTGCTGGTGTTGGATGGTCATTACAGCCATACAAGAAATTTGGATCTGATCGACATTGCACGTGACAATGGCGTATCTGTAGTCTGGACGTCTCATTCATGTTTCCTTTGAAAACTTATTATGTCCAATAAATAGAAAATTGGTTGACAAATCATCCAGGACGGGTCGACACTCACTACCAAATTGGAGAAATATTTGGAAGAGCATATGCAAAAGCATGGCCGAATTTTGGCGGTGCAATCTTTCGAAAGATCTTTCAAAAGATTTTTGCTGTGACGTCATGGGTTCAATACTCGCTAAAACGGTATCTTTCGAACTGGTGACGTCATAGAAGCCGCGAAATTTAAAATCTGTGTTGTAGATTTTAGGTTAGTTTTTCAATACCCATTGCAGTGGTTATCTCTGATAGGAGTAGTTCGTTATTAGTGCTTTAACAGTATATTGCGATTGTTAGAAATTGTATAGAGAATTTAATTTACATTTTTAATTTTCAAGAATTAATCCTCATTAAAATGGAAGATGCAGTTATTTCTGTTATTGACAACGTAACACATATCATCATCTAGTTAGAAGCCGAAACCAATTTGTATTTGATACATAGTTGAAATATCTGGAAATTTTGATTCAATAAAATGACTACTTTCAGAAATACTAAAACGAAAAAGGCAGATATCTTGCAAAGCATGGCAAACCACATTTTTTGAATCACAGAATTATTGTAAATAATCACTTTCTTATTTATTTCGCCATTACTTCAACAATACATATAAACGTGTGCTTAGCTTTTTCAATGCAATATTACAAATTACAATCATAAGCAAAATTCAAATTATCTGCCAAAATTGACATTTGACATATTTACAAAACATTCCAACTACCCAAAAATGTTCTTTCAAAAGATTGAAAGATCTTTCGAAAGATTTTGCGTGAGACGTCACCGTTGCAACGCTAAAATACGGATCTTTTGAAAGACACAGAATCTTTCGAAAGATTGCACCGCCAAAATTCGGCCCATGTAAGATTGATACAGCTGTAAATGGCTTTTTGGAAAACAGGAATATTTCCACTAAATGAAAATATTTTCTTTGACACACCAAATGCTCCTCTTTCTATCAACGCAAACAGCGTGGCATCTGTGGTAAATAATATCCCTGTTCTTTTGGATTCCTCAATCACGTGCCCAAGAAGACCAACTGTATCACCACGGTTGACTAATTCTTCATCTCCATTAATAGTTCCAGATGACATACGGCCTATTCCAGTGGTTGAGCCACCTTCAACATCAACTAGGCGAGGTAAAGCCATGGTAGTCACTGCTTCACCACATAAGCAAGAATTAATAGATACAGAACACAGAAAAAAGGAAAAAGAAGAAAAAAAACAGGACAAAAAAGAAATAGAAATGTAAAAAAACTTATGACAAGAAACAACAAAAATAAATCCAAAAAGCAACGTAAGAATCTATCTTCTGGTGAGGACACGTCTGATGATGAGGGTCCAATTTTAGTTTCTACTGACGAAGAAGATAGTGACGATGATGACGCTGAATGTCCAGTTTGTCATAAAAGTTTTTCTCAAGATAAAATGGGAGAGAAATGGATAAGGTGAATTAAATGTTTCCTATGGATGCATGAGGATTGTGTTGACAATCCAAGACCTCATTTTATTTGTGTGATTTGTTTTGAGAATTAAAATACTCAATCCTAATTGATTATTATTGATAGAAGACTGCTAGGTTATCATAAGAATGATTACAAATAATGATTGTTAGGAAAACAATTTAAGTTGACGTACTGATTACTGTGATCTGAATACCGTCCCCAGGACGTAATTACGAGGCCAAAAAAATAAATCTTATATTATCAATATTTATGAGAACTGTTTTTATAGCGAAAGTAACTATGTTGATTTAGTTTTTGTTTATTTATAATAATAAAGCATTGTTTACCTAAAGTTTGATGTTTCATTTATTACTATATCCGTAATATCTTTTTCATTTTCCTTATTTTACAAAAATGGGACGTAATTTGGCGACTAAACCCTACTGTAATGTGTTACAGTTCAGATTTCTCAAAAAGAAAATCGTGACGTCATTCAAATTTGAATTGTAACTGAACAAAAAAATAAATAAGTATATAAAACTATCCTTGGTGGTATGGATAACTATGCCCTTCAGTCGGAGAGTGGGGTGGGTTGCAAATAAGATAAATAGACAAGAATTAATTTTACAATAAGGTGGGCGCCACGCAATTTATTGAATTTATAAACAATTTTTGTATGATCTAACCTTGGTTTTAATTACGAAATATCCAAGTAGTAATGAGATGTATGATATTAAATAAATATTAACTTAAATATAATCTAAATAAATCGATACTGTTAAATTATCAGCCTATTCGATACCCAAGAGATTGCCACGGTTGTAACGTTACAAGCGCTTCACAAGATCTAAATTTGATCCCCAAAAATATACATTCTGCCCAATTACATTATCTTGTACAAACATAAATTTTGAGTAAGATTGAACATTAATTCCAAATCATCGATGATATTTACTCGAGACGAACGTAGTTCTTGCCTGAATGTTGTTTCCAGCGTAAAGTGTATTACAAAGTCAGGAAAAAAATGGTAAGGTCTGACCTGAATTATGTAAGATCTTCCTTATCCTGAAGAGCACCTGGTCGAATCCAATAAGATCTCAGAAAATCGAAAGTGGTAGAAAATCCACACGTGCAAAAGGAATGAATCCTCTCTACAGGAAAATACCAGCTAATTCAATGTAGAGAATTAATAAAAACGTAACCAGGAAGTTAGTGGCCTCCTGTAAACAGAACCTAACATGAGATAAATCGTTCGGAACACATATATATAATTCTCGAGAAAATCTATTTTTCAACTACTTACAAGTTGTTGTGGAAGCCTGAAGTTCACGTTGGTTTTTCGTGTCAGAATCCGATAAATCGAATGTAATAAAGAAGTAAGGTAAGACAAGAAGGTAGATACAACTTTATTACAATACAATGACACTCAGCCTGTGTAATTATTTTAATCCGTAATAACGAAATCAATCAGATAAATTCTTTCTAATTCACAAGCCAACAACGATGAAGATTAATTAGAAATAATCATGAAAATATCTCGACCTCGCAATGGTTCACACATCCCCTACACATATGTTTTCTATACGCAGTATCGAAGAAACACGCTTTTTATTCAGGTACATTATGTTATTTTATTGTATCGTTCGATAAATACCCTCGCAGAAGGAAAATGAAATTAAACAACATCGAGATTATGCGAATCTACAGGAGGCAGTGGCGGCGACGCGCTGCGAATGAAGGATTTTCGAAATATTCCGTAACAAATGAACACATTACGACACTGAAATAGAGAAAGAATATTGCATTCTATAAATAATGCCTTTTCGTATCGAAGTTACGTATTTACTTGGTTCCGAACTGTAGTATTCCGGTTGGTTGACAATTAGAGAAATATTTCAATGTTGTGTTTTGGAGAAATTCAGACCATATATGTTCCCTAGGAAACCGAAAAGTCACTGAATGTATATGATGGGACGCGAAGATCTGAATGTTGAAATTAATTCACTACATTAATTGTATATTACAACAATTTCAGAATTAAATGAATATAACATTAAATTCACCAACCAGTAAAATTAAGCGATCATTCTGAACAGTATTAATCAATTTATTCCAACGTATTCCATGAATAATATATGATGTTAACAACATTTAGGAACAATAAACTCAGGAACGAGAGGATCGAACCATACCAGCCTTGAAACGAAGGTAAGGGGCCAGGTCAGCGCCAGAAGGAAAACCACCTACGGCTGTTGAAAGCTTCTTCAGGAGAGGAATTCTTATTCAAATGAGATGATCACGAGGCAGTTGAACCATAAACAAATTATTTTTCATCAATTCCATAGTAGTTGAAAAGTTTGAACATATGTTGTTTTCTTTTTTTTGGAATTCATTACCATAAACTGGAGTTAGAAAAATTTTATTATTAACCTAAAGAAATATAAATACGTAGGCGATTCACGTGTTGTTAGGAGTCATCTGGTTCTTGAATTGGAATGTTTGACACCTTTAAGCGTAACTTTTTACATCACATCAGTGCTTTCCTATATTTCTTTTTGATTATAAGAGCCTATACGAATTCAATAACTACTGGTACCTGCATGAATGCAATGAATTATTGTAGTATAAGAGGTATGAGATGATCAGAATAATAGAAAAAGATTTTCTTTTATAAGTAGTTATTTTTTTACTGATGATATATGTATTTATTTATTTAGTATTTCATTATTCTCCAAATTTTTCTTGAAAAACTATATCAAATATGGCAATCTAATACTCTCGTTTTCGTCAAGATCAATCAACAATAATAGTTTGGAATCAAGAAAATATATGGTTTTTCCAATTACTAATTAATATGCAAGTATAATAAAAAACGTGGAAATAAAGAAAATTCTTTTCTTGATTAAAAATTACTGCTTGAAAACCGAGAATTTCGGTATTAAGACGAATTTGTACATTGAAACAACACGAAAAAAAAACGCATAATGAATAACTCTCATTATAAATGATTATTATTATATTTTCAACTATATTATTTAGACAAACATATCTTCATCCTAATTTACAGCTATATAAGAGAAACAAATCATGAAAATGTTCCAAAATTTAACTGAAGCTGTGATTAAATATTTTCGGAACAGAACTAGATATCAAAACATTTTTAAAGTAAAATCATCCTTCAACATGTTTCGAGTGATTTTATATCCCCCAATTTCGCAAAAATGAAAATGGAATGATAAAATTGTATGCATCTATTGTAGGTACTCAAACTGTCTACTAAAATAACATAGACTGAGAATAATTTTTACATATTTTATTGATTATGAACTGTAATAGCCATTATGTCATCATTGGACTATTCCCTAAAGGAAATTTACTATATCCAACAAATATGTCCGAAGTTGCATAACCAATTTTTTGCTGACTGAATGAGAGCTTCAGATGGTTAAAGTGTGATACCTCGAGGCATTTTTCCTACGGCAAGGGAACTGACCGGACCGAGTCGATGAATGGAAAACCCCAGGGGGTGTCGTTTGTAGAAAAAGATGCCAACCTGTCTACTGGAGTCATTTATTTACCCAAAGAGAGTTCTTTATTCAATTGCAGATATTGATTGATCGTGTTTTGATGCTTGAATTTTGGCAAGATGATTCTAGGGATTATTTATTTATTTTTATTTATATATTTATAATATTTATATATTTTACATCCAACAGGCACATGCTCAATTACAGGTGTAAACAATTAGTAAATACCTACATACATATATTATGCCCCAAGCTCTCGTCAGACAAGGATAAACAAAATAAAAATTAGTTTTTTTATCAATAAATACAATTGCTTTCTAAATTGAATGATATTTAGAAAAAACATATCAACTGTGGGTAAACCATTCAAGCTTCTGCAGATGGAAGCCACAGGACTATGGAGATGATGTTGGGTGTGTTAGAATTTTAATTTAATTTTTAATTCTTTTCTGTTGATTTGGCAACGTATCATACTCCGGTGTCTGCGTACACCTTATCAGAATGTGAACCATTCATTTTAACTCATTCAATTTCTCTTTTTCACGAGATGCACATCGCAATTATAACCATTAAACTATTAAACAATTAAAAACCATTCTATTATATTTTCATATTCATAAAATACAGTCCTCTAAACTAAATAACAAAATCAGAACCAGCAAATTACCAAACAGGGTGTTAGTAACATTGATTCTTAAGTTAAAATTTTTCTAGATATAATGCGGGGTGCATTGAAATTCAATAGAGACAGCAGATACATTGAATCGACAAGACCATTGACTAGCTTGAACGCAAAGATCGCACCTGCAATTTCTCTTCTCTTCCTCGAACTTACGAAGTTGAATTCAATCAGTAGTGAATTATAGTTGTAGTGGCGAATAGGGTAAATTTCATGTTTCTTGTAGTACAAATATTTAAAAAAAATTTTTTTTATACATTCATTCTAACGCAATACTGTGAAATGGATTTCATACTAAAGCACACTATTCGAGTTCGGTAAGTACCAAACTGAAATATACAGACTGAATAGCTAGTATATCCGAAAATACTTTACAGTTGCGCAAAACGAAACCTAGAAATCTATTGGATTCACAGATAATCCTATTGATGTGCAGGTCAAATGAAAGCTTGCTATCAAACAAAACACCTAAATCCTTACATTCGGTAACCCTTTTCAACATTTATTTATTTCTCTTATACATTCTATGGTAGTAATTTTTCCTCCTTACATTTTTAATGAGATCTCTTGTATACCAACTGAGGTACTTATGGGTGTTACTACTGACAAGAGGACAACATTGAGATAGCATTTCCTATTATATAGGATGAGTATTAGCCCACTGCGTTAATTGCAACTATAGATTTCTGAAGTCAACAGAAACATTTTCTTCCTATTCCATTTCCATTTTTCTCTTCAAAAGATATAGGGTATTGAAATTGCATAAAAAAATGCATTATCACTTGTATTGGTGAATCGGCAGTATCGACTGAAAGGATCTCTTGTGAAAGGATTTTAATAATAATAATAATAATAAACTTTATTGATCCAGTTAGACAATACAGTATGGAACAAGTCAATCATAACAATACAAAATAGAAAACAAATTATTAGTGGTCACAAGACCAAGATAACAGTGAAAAATCACACAAATATTCAGTTACTGAATAGTAGCCTTTGCACAATAGTAGTTTCTTGATTAAAATTTTTAAAACTTGCTGGTAAGTGATTGTATACTCGTATACTCTGATAGAGAGGCGAGCGTTCAAACCTTGATGTTCTATGCTTGGGTATAAGCAGTACATCCCCTTTCCTCGTCGAATATTGGTGATAACTTGACAGCTTCTTGAAAGATCCCTCGTTGGACCTCACATGTAGGAGGCATCTGTATATGCATGCAACTGTCATGATCCCATGTGTTATGAAAAGAGGTCGACAGGAGACCCGAGGAGGTATTCTAAAAATACTTCTCAGTATTCTCTTCTGGCACACAAGAATTCTGTCCAAGTCAGATGCACTACCCCAGATCAGAATATTGTATGACAAATGTGGGTAAGCAAGACAATAATAAACATCCAGAAGGGATTGGAGAGGAAATAGGTTTTTAATTTTGTTGGGAGCGTAGTAGGCGCTATTTAATTTTTCACAAACCTTTTCCACATGTTCACTCCAACGTAAAAATTTATCAATCTGAACTCCAAGAAATCCAGTTGACTCATTTGGGGAAAGAGATAGATTCCTATATGTCAGCACCTGATTTCCACCCATATCCCTAAGACTGAAGTGTAAGCACACAGTCTTATCCACATTTCCGCTGCACCAAGATACAAACATATCTAGTAAAGCTGAAATTCCAGCAGCTAGCTCTTCAAAACTCCTTGCCGCAATAAAAAAAGACGAGTCGTCAGCAAAAAGCGCTACTACAAGTGCGATGATGTGTTCAGGTAGGTCATTTATGAACAAAATAAATAACAATGGACCTAGAACCGAGCCCTGGGGAACTCCCATGTCAAGCATATATTCCCCGGAGTCAGCACCATCGACTCTAACCCTTACACTGCGCTCCGCCAAATAACTTCTTAACCAATCAAGGAATAAACCCCTAAATCCAAGATTGTAAAACTTGCTCAGCATGAATGTGAACCTTAAGGAATCAAAAGCCCTTGACAGATCGAGAAACAGACCAGCCACGAAGAACCCATCGTCCACTTTCTCATAAACGGTCTGCACGAATGAAATAGCAACAGTCATTCATATTTTGGCATCATCAGATTAATTCATTTTCCAAAGTTTTGACACTATTACTGTACAGATTGCTTGAACTTCATGAAAAACAAATATCATTCGAACTAAAGGTTAATAATTCCTCTTCCGAGAATCGTTTATCATTTCAGCAGATGAAATCATTCCTTATCATTTTTCCTAAATCACACTATTTTTGAGATAAGTTGAAGGGGTTTAAATCGATAGCATTTTGTCCTAATTTTCTGATATATCCAAATCCAACACTACTGAAATGACCAAATGATCAGATTTTGTTGTCGTACCTACTTTATGTCATTTGGAATGAATTACTATTTCTACAAAATATTGGGGAAATCTCGTCAGTCTGAATTTCACCAGTAAACATTATAGATGAAATTAACCGCTAAAAAATAACTAACGCTAAACATAGGTATACCAAAAATTCTAAATTCTAAACGCACGGCAGCGTGTGTTGTAGCTCAGCTTATTATTCGTAAATTACGTAGAAGGAAGAGAACAAAGTGCATTAAAACAAGGCAATGTTGGATGCGACCACTCTGTCAACAGAGGATACAGAATCTGGAAGTGATTAATTAAGAAATCAACTACCGTACGACACATTTTTCAAGATCAACTTTGGAAGAATTCGTTGTAGTTTAAAGTCGGTTTTTAAATATTTTTTTAAATATTTTAAAATATTACCTACAATTAGGTTTAACTTTTTATACTAAGTACTTGTTAATAAAATACAAGATTAAACTTACCACAACCAGTGACATTAAATGTTTTTTCTCGATTTCTCTCCCTTCTGTAGGAACTTAAAAGAATCTTAATTTTCGTTTTTAAAACAGCCTTTGGTTGTACAAATTATTTTGCAATTTCGTCCCATATATCTTCTCTTATATTATTATTGTGATATTCTCTGCACCTAGTTTCCCACAATGGACCATGGGAGCAATATATACTCGTATTTCAATTAACCGAACAGCAGTTTCGTAATCCATGTTACTTGATAAAATACGTCCACACACAATGACCGACGAACGAACAATAAAAACATTCGCGCGCGGCTGGTAACAGACACTGCCGCGCGCGGCAGTTGTCCAATCACAGCGCGGCTGGCCGCGCTGTGATTGGATACACCTTTGAAATCTCCTAAGCTAGTCAGTTTTCACTGATGGAATTTTTCTGGCTTACAAACTTCCGATCCTGGATTAATTTTCCACCCATAATATTTTACAGGGTATCCTGAAACTCAATGATAACGTGACCGGGCGTGAGGATAAGTTACATCAGTTATGAATAAAATGAGGAAAAAAACCTATGTCAATTAGTATGTCGATACAAGTTGCTCAAAAAGGGTACCGCGTATTTGTTTTCGCGCCATATTCGGAACGGGACGTTCAAAAGGAGCGGGAAGGAGTTCATGGCGTCCGTCATTTTGTGGAGTTTTAGTCACGATGGAACAGTACTCGGTGACTCATCACGCATTTTGCGTACAAGCGTATTATCGTAATAGTAATTCAATAGTGACTGCTCAACGTCTTTATCGTGCGGAATAATCGTGCGCTAAGTGACCATAGCATCAGGAAATGGATCACGATGTTCGAGAATACAGGTGCGACAGTTACAATTCAAAACTCGCGTCGTCCTAGTTCAGTTCACGATGAAGAAATAATTGGAGACATTGAGGCGTCGGTTCGTCAGAATCCGAAAGCGCAGCCAAGCGTTGAACTTCAAAAAATCGTCTTTATATTCGAATTTAAAGAAATACTTACATCTAGAAGCCTATAATATTCAACTGGTTCAAGAATTGAAGAATGCGAACTATGCTGATCGACTGAATTTTGCGAACGAAATGCTGCAGTGATTTAACAATATACTGATTAGTGACGAAGCAGATTTCCAACTTAATGATCATGTTAATAATTAGAATTGCCCGTATTGGGCAGTGAAGAATCTGAGACGAAAGCATGAACGACCCCTGCATAGCCCGAAGGTCGTAGTTCGGGCCGCTATGTCTGCTTAAGGCGTAATTGGTCCTCATTTTCATGAAGATCAACGAGGCTGAGCAATTAATGCGAGTAGTGACCGTTATTGCGATATGTTGCGAAATTTTTTGGCAGGTTTCAACTCAAGAACGTAGTTACAGCAAATTTCGCGAAGGGGTAACATCAACTGGCCTTCCGCAAGCCCCGACCTCAGCCCGCTCGACTATATTGCATGGAGATACCTTAAAAATAGGGTTTATCAAAATAATCCGACGAATCTAACCCAGTTGAAGCAAAACATCAGATCAGAAATGGCAGCAATACCAATAGCTATGTGACAACGTGTTATCGCCAATCTTCATTCCCTTTTAGAAGAGTGCCAGAAACACAACGGTCATCAGTTGGATAACATCATCTTTTCCAAATAATTCTCAAATTCATATGTTAATAATAAACAATAAACTTTTTTGTTGCTCACAAATAGTTTTTGTTTTATTGAACTGGATACCTTGTGTACTCTACGACATAATATTTATATTTTAATTTTTTATTATTGTAAAAGTTATAACCAGAAAATTTTTATTCATCAACTTGATGACATCCATGAAATACTTTTCCCTTGAAGTTCAATGTGAATCGAGAAAATATGATTTTTCCGCAAATCGCCAGGAAATTTTGACATTCCTGTCAAAATTTCTTGAAATGCCATTTCCTTACTGTAAGGAAATGATATTTCCGTATTTTGAAAACATCAAGTTATTGCTGAATATATTTTTAAGATCAATTTGTTATATTTACAGTAATTTGACAGTTAGTACAATTATTGAACATTGAAGGAACACTCTTAGAACTATGAGAAACATTTTGGACAACATGCAGGGTGGAAGGGTCATTTTGTTGAATATTTTGTACTGTGAAAATTTTATTTGCCACCTCACCTTATTGTTAAGCGATTCGTCGATATATCCTTCAGCAACGTTTGATGACTTCCATCCGCCATGCCTCTTTAAACTAGTTATGTCGGCACCAGAGTTAACCAATATTGTTGCAGAAGACCGACGAAAGCAGTGAACAGTATATTCTGTCGGATTTACCAAGTTCAAATAAGTAGCAACTATTTTGGGCATTTTTCTAAATTGATGAATTCCTACTACTTGTCTACAACCCTTTCCGCTTTGATATTTGAAGAAAAATCGGTCACTGTTCATATTTTCTGGTCTTAACGAAACATACTTTCGATAAACATTCAAGTAGATCTGATTAATTACAAATGATCTTGGTTTGTTGGTTTTCGAACCAGGTATGCTGATTAAAAGCTTAGATTCTAAGTTTTCTATATCGTGTACAAGTCATTCGGACTAACTCATCCATTCTACAGGCCCCAGAAATACCAAATATTACAACCACCTAAAAAATAAATAAAGCTATAATCTAAATAAAAATTAAAAACTTCTAAATTACCTTAATCATTATTTTCTTTATCTGGAGCTTCCTGGATAAATTTTTCAATTTCTTCCCCCGTTAAAATCTTAGGTTTCTTTGCCCTATAACCTTGAGCTTGCCATTTCAATAAAGAACGAAGTTTTGAGTATGTAGATATATCTACATTGTGTTTAAGTGCAATGGTTGACGTCAGCATTGAATAATTGGCCCATAATGTTGAAGATTTCATCTTTGAACAAAGGTCTAGGAGTATGCCATTACAACATTTTCTGAGAAAGAACTCGTATTTTTACTCATGCGATAATCCATAAAACGTCTGTATGCATTTTCGTACTTTTCTCTTGATTTCTTTGGCAATAATTCTAATGAAGCAGTATTCACTGCCTCAACCAGCTCTGGAGGAGTCCCAGGAATGAAAATTTCATCATCACTTATCATTTTACTTTCGAGAACACCAGCAATTAAATTTATAAGCGTCAAGTTTGACAATTCAACCTCAATACGTTTCCATAGTAACCCAAGTAATTTTATTAGGAATTTCAAAGTACCATTTATTTGGGAATAAAATTATCGCATTTTTTTAAAATCAATCAATATCTGTCGAATTTTAAACGATTTAAGGAAAAATAGTATGTTTACCTCGTAGGAAAAGCCACATTCCTGGACACAGTCGTCCAGGAATGTTAAGCTTTTCCTACCCGGTAAACAATGTACTATTTTTACAATATCATAGCAGCTCATATTAAGCAACATCATTCTTCAATTATACATAATTGGGTAGATAGTTAGGAATTTCAAATTTTCTCTGAAATGCTCTCCATTCGTTATTTTTTTTTATCGCTCTTGAACCTATTGTATTTTGCTTCAATTTCAACGTAGTTTGTTTTCAAATACTTAAAGTATTCCTATTGTTTCACGTGATTAATATTTCACGTCTTTATTAATATCCTTACAGAATGGTTAATTCATTTCCACACATCATAGAAGCTATTTTTTAGGGTTGAAATCATTAGGACTTTTTCTTATTTCAAGATCAAGGCTTCGGCGTATAGGTACCTAAAGAGTATACAATAAAGGAAAATTAGTTTTATCAGATTGCTGCAAGGTTGCAATCAGAAGGTTTTCTCTAACTCTAACTGACGGCTGATCAAGATCAACCTGATGAAATCACAGAATGTCAGGAAAGCCAGTAACGATAAATTTAGCTTATCACCATTTTGCAACGATTCAGAAGGCCACAAACTACATAAAAACTTTTCTTTGTCAATTGTATTTAATTATCGAATAGGTCAGCGATATTTCGCTATATGTGTACATCATCTTCATCAATGCTAAAACAGCATCATAATTCAAAAAATATCGATGCTCTTTACATTCACTCAACGCTTGATGATATCTAAAATTCTTCAAATAGACATGGTATGTCACATATTTGCATGTAATAACAGCTCCTTGCTCAACCAATAGCATATAATTATAGGTTGAATGTGAAAATTGTGCCGAATATGATTTCATACATTCGTCAGGAGCTTCATTTGTAAATTATGCTCTGATGCGATGAATAAATATCCATAAATGAATAGCTATTCGAATGACGATCGATGTCGTATGTATTCCATTTTTAGAGTTGTTTCTCATAGGTGCTGCGTGCCTAATAGATCATGAAAGCAATATTTCAGGTGAATTGATTTATAAAGTAATTTGTTAATTGGCTTCGCTAATTTGAAGTTGTTTATCATATTGCATCAGATTTTCACATCTGAGTGGCTATATGTATAAGAGGTATAAGAGGACCACTATTTATATTTCGAGGTCCTTGAAATAAAAATTTGCCATCGAAAGTGACGAATAGAGTAAAGGCGAGATGGATGCTCCAGTGGGACAGATGCCTCATTTTTTAGAAAAGATATAATTTCCAGAATAAATTAGGCAATTGTTGATATGGTGAAATCCTATAACTCATAATGGGACGAAAAGTGATATCCATTTTATGTATTTTTGGTAGTCCACATATCAAAATGTGGAGGTTTGCTGAAGTGTGGTGTTGGTCTCGATCTAATGTATGGGTCAGAAAATTCATTTTTCCGTCAACCTCCCAATAGAAGCTCTGTTTAACACTGGTTATTGGTGACACCCATGATATCAATAAGTAAATAATGATTGCACGATTTCGGACAAATTTAATGTTATCAAAAATTTAACACATTGCCAACGTTTTGAATCTTTTGTAATTCCTTTTCAAGTTTAAAAAGTCAAATAATTACTTAGGTATAAATGGAACACCTGTAGAGTCAATTTTCCACTCACCTCGTATTTTTTTTATAGCTTTAATATAATTTTGTTTGTTTTCATGTAAAGGGGTATTAAAATCTCAAATTATGATTAAATTCAATTTAGACGTTTTGATATGAAATGTGTTGTCAATACAAAAGTGGGGAACACAAAAAATCGTCCACCGGTATATTCCACAAATCACAAAATGCAACATGATAATATTCAATTTTCCCGTACAGAATTTTGATTAATACTTATATTAAGTGAAAGTAAAAGGTAGAAAAATTAGTTTTGAAAACATCAGATTAAATCAAAAATTATGGTGGATGTAGACGAATAAATTACACATTGGGGTTTTGAAAATTTCTTTAGGTTTTTCCATCACTACTCATTGTTGACCATTTTGTGTCCCTGAAGAATAATTGCAAAGAATTAAACTATAATAAATTGAACTCATGTTGGATATCTTCTCTAAAGTTCACTGTGTTATTGGATCTTATATGAATCATTCCACTGATTAAGCGTCTACTGTAAATAGATTCGTAATCCAAAATTTTGACATTGTCGAAGTTAAATCCATGTCCTTCATCATGGACGTGTGCAGTGAGAGCTGTTCCTTGTGTCGTGTTATATATTCTTGTATCATTTTTATGTTGTTTTATCCTTTCTTATAGTAATTGTTTTGTCTGGTCTATGTAGAATTTTGTGCAGTTGTTGCATTCTATTTTATAAACTATTTCGGATCGTTTAAAATTGGTGTTTTTTCTTTTAGATTGGTGTTAAATCTCATTTCGTTATTCAGAAAATTATAGAAAGCTGCAACACAATTGTAAATTTTATCTATTTTATATGATAATGGAGGATAAAATACGAGTTTGAAATATTTTTTAGGTGTTATGTTATGTGATATTTATGTGTCTTGTGATCTATTCTCCATGTCTGTACGTTCAGCTATATTGTAGATATTGATACAGGTTTTTATGTAGTATGTTGGATAATTGTTATGCTTTAGGATTTCAGTCACTTTATTCATATTTTCTGTTCTATACTCCTCATCATTCAGAGTGATCGCTCTATTTATTAAATTTGTTGCTACATTCATTTTTTGTGAGAAACTGTGATTGGAATGGAAATTGACACATCTACCTGCGTTAATTAGTTTCATGTACCAATTTGTTTTTAATTTATTTTTTTCTCTGATGACTAATATGTCTAAAATAGTCTAATGTAGTGTCTAATATAGAAATTCAACTTCGAAATCGCATATTCAAATAGTGTTAGTATAACTAGGTTAGCAAATGTCGGGCTAGCGGAATAACCCATTGCTGTACTGTTTAAGCATAGAAAACTCCTTCGAAAACGAAATATCCTCCTTCAAAACATAAATTTACAAGATGAATGAATTCTTTCTTTCCCAAATTCGTGAAATTTCGAATAAAGTGCCATTGATTTTTTATTATCCTGATAACCAGTTCTCTCGGAATATTTGTGAATAAAGAAGTTACATCTAATGACACCAATTCATATCCTTCTGGTACTATGGTTGATTTTAATTCTTCGACCGAAATGAATGAATGAAAATTTTTACATTAAATGTTGAGGTCGATATTACATCATTGAGCTCTGTTTAACGTTCACAAAATCATGCATTAATGACCCATTTCAATGCACGATTTTTTTCTATTTTAATGCATGATTGTCATGGGCAACCGAACACAGAGTGTTCAGAAGTAATATGAGTAACGTCACAACTAGACTGATATTTCATTTTTATGTAGGAGGCCTGTTACTCTCACTCTTCAATCACAGAATAGTCGCGTATTTATCTCTGGTTCCATTGGTATTCCACAGAGAAAGTAAATAATGAAACAAATCCAAACATAATCGATCTGTCAGATTACGAGTAATATAGCTACTTTCAATCTTAATCTTAATTTATTATCGCCAGTTACTTTGAGTACAATGAGTAACGAAGTCAATATCCCCTTAACTCCTTCGGACGTTGAAGAAATGGCTAAAGCAGCAACTTTGACCCTGCTACCTGAAAAAAGCCGATATTTGTATGACAAATGTGCGCGAGCACTTTTTGTTGGATTTGGCTCATCTTGAAACATCCGTTCAGTCGACTGCTGTTTACTTTCGGGTTCATACGCGTTAACCCACGATTCATCACCTGTCACGATGTCATAGACGTGCTTCGAAGCACGGCGATCGTATTATTGGAGAATTTCTATTGACCAACCGGCACGCCAATTGTGTGGGATCCTACGCGAACGAATTTTTTTGACGGTAAAATTTTCATGCAATATTGAATGTATGCTGATCCCACTAATGCCTAAGGTTGTCTCAATCTCACGATATGTCACATGACGATCTTGCAATATCAGTTGGCGCACAGCATCTATGGTTTTCGGAACAACAACTGATTTTGGACGACCTTCATGAAATTTGGAGTGAACTCCACACTCTGTTGAATTCACCGTAGCATCGATAAACGCTGGTCTTTGATAGAGCTTCATCGCCAAAATTTTAATTAAGTCATCGATGCTCTGCTGTGAAGTTGATCCACGTCGAAATTTGCGAAAAATAAAAAAAATAATGTTCATAATTTAATTCCATATTTTGTTCGACATGAATCTTTTAAGTTACTGTAAACAACACAAATAGCGCTCGTATGTCAAACCGTTCTGACTACGTATGACCTCAAACATGTCAACCTTTACGATAGAGCTGACAGTTGACAACACTAGGTTTGTCCAATCCCGAAATATAAAAGGTAACCCTCGTACAGTGGTTGAATGATGCTTTATTAACAATTAATCCACCTTATAAACATTAGACTTACCTCTATTTAATAAGTAATAGATTCTATATCAACAGATTTGTGCTGACACACGTTGTACTTTGATTCTAATTGATTTCGTGTCCGCCTAACTTGTATCTATGGCATTTGAATTGCAAAATAATTAATAAACAACAGCTCGGGGATTTTGCTATCGCTTTTGATGAACTGTGGAAAAAAATGAATTTCTGTTCGTATTCCGAACATGCATATAATACAGAGTGAGTCTTTGACTACTACATTAATTTTAACCTAGATTCTTGAGACCAAAAGAAATACTTATTCCTTGTACCATTTTTAAAATTTGACTCCGTTGAAAGATGCAGTGTTGATTTTGAATAAAATTTTTTTTTTCCTTAATCTCTACAGTGGATTATCCAAATGAAATCAAATTTCGTATAGGAGGTTCAAAATAAATGGGAAACACATTTCAGATTGATTAAACACACTTGCATTATCCTCTAAGGTGTTCTAGTTAATACATCACCAACTTATAAAACTATCAAAACTTACTGTAAAATAGGCAGTTACTAAAAACGTCTAGCATTTTCTGTATGCTTGAACATTTAAGAAGATTTTATCTTTCCAACTTAATCTTCCTAAATGCAGCGTTTCAGAGATATTCAAAGTTGAATGATTTGAAATTTGGAGAAAATCGCTCTTTTTCCTCGATCCGACCCTGAGTGAAAAAAATAAATATTGAGACAAAATGATTCCACGATGCCATAGTTTTCCTTTTTGGATGTGAAACATCTCAACTTTTCAGTGGATCGATGGAAATTAAGAAGAAATCTATAGATGTGCATGAAGGTTTTGGATACGATGGTTATTCTTCTATTTTTGTTAAAAATTGTAGCTCCTCACTACGTCATCCACTGTTAATTTTTTTAACAATTCTGTTAAATCTGGTACAATTCCGGGCATTTGGAAGGTTGGACTTCTGGTTCCAGTTTATATAAACGCCTGCAGAAAATTTCTGTTAACAGCTACCGTGGTGTTACCAAGTTGTCAACATCTTGCAAATTGTTTGAGAGCATGGTGACATGTTCAATAGTTTGAGAACCTCGATTATTGTCACCATGGTTTTTTTTCGAAACGATCTATTGAAACGAATTGGATCATATATTCACAATATATTGCAAGGGCCCAGACGAACGAGTGTAGGTCGATTCAGTATATACTGATTTTACCAAAGCATTCGATAAAATTGATCAAAACCTTTTATGACTAAAGTTCCCAAACTCAGGATTCACAGAGATCTTTTGAGATGGTTTTCCTATTATCTGAGTAATAGGATTCAGTTAGTGGTGGTGGATGGTTATAAATCGGCACTATTCGTCGTCACGTCTGGAGTATCACAGGGCTCTAACTTGGAACCTTTGTTGTTCCTTATATTTGGGATTTGAGATCTTGTTTTAAGTTTTGTCATATTATTCTATTATTTGAAGATATTCGTGAAGGTTGTGACTATCCGAGAGTGTATAAGAGTTCAGCAGGAGCTCAACGAATTTGCCGATTTTTACCGTCTCAATATGCTGGAAGTCAACGTCGGCGAGTGTGTATGCACGCGGAATGCGACACCATTCAAATTTGATTATTACTTAAACAACTTTAAGTTGACCCGAGATAATATAGTGAAAGACTTGCGTGGAAGTTCGACTCAAGTATGTTTTTCAATACACATGTAAATTACCTGATTGATGCCTGTAGTAAGTTGTTGGACTTCCTCTGAAGATCTTGGTAAATCTTGGTAAAAATTTCCCTGTGATTAGAATGTGAATGTATTGTGGAAATTTGAATGTGTTCACGATGAGTTTGTTTAAGTTTAAGGGAATGTTGCAAAATACTTTCAAAATGAATAAGTTATGATTAAGGGAGCTCAATTTTTATATTTTTATTAATACTATTATGATTATTTTTACTATTATTTGATTTTTTACCAATAAAAAACCTTTTTTGAATTGTCTCTGAACAGCCTTTGTATATTTCATATTTATAATTTGTGTATTAGAGGATACTATTGTGGGAGTTATCCTGTTTGTATCCCAAATCGAGTAATAAATATGTAAATGAATAAATAAATAATATTTTGAAGACATATTTCTTAAAATGTTCCTTATCAAATTTACCTTCATAGAGAAATGGTGAAATGAATAAACAACATACATATTGACATTCCTTCGAGTATTTGAGGGTGCTTCATACAGTTTTCAGAAAAAATTTTGATGTTGAAAAAAGATTCAAAATCTTCTGAATTTAATAATCTATGCCCAGTAGTGTTGAAGTTGATTCAATAATGTATTCCATATAGGTTTGGACAAAACTGCATTTTATCGAACTGGTTCTTCTCTTAGACTATATAAGAATAGACCCCTTTATGCAACGTTGAACTCTCCCACCTCCAATCTCAACAAATTTATGGCTGACCTTATCTCAAGTGCTTTCAAGGAGAATTTTAGCAACTATTCTATGAAAGATTCTTACGAGTTTGCACAAAAAGTTAACAACCTCCAATTGCCTCCAAATTATGTGCTGGTTTCATTAGATGTAATTAATCTGTTCACCAACATATCGTTGGAGTTCACAGAAAGAATCATAAGGATACATTGGGCAAGAATTGCCTCAGTCACAAATATACCACAAGAATGCTTTTTGAGGATCCTCAAATTCCTGTTTGATGCCAATTATTTCGTTTATAAAGGACAATACTTCTCACAGATTATCGGCTGCCCCATGGGGAGTAATCTCAGCCCTATTCTAGCATTCATTCAATTAATAAATGTTTGTCTCCTAAGCCTTTCTTTTGAACCAGCCTTCCTATATCTATATGTGGACGACATTATCACAGCAATACCTGCAGATGGATTACAGGAGCTTCTGAGGGTGTTTAATTCTTATGATGAACACATCCAGTTCACGGTGGAGGAGGAGAATGAGAATTCGGTTCCCTTCTTAAACACAAGAGTTATCAGAGCCCCAGACAACACCTTGAGATTAAACTGGTATAGAAAACCTACTAGTTCAGGAAGATACATCCATTATCGAGCAAATCATGATTGGAAAGTGAAAGTGAACGTGATCCTCAACTTGAAAGATAGAATTCATAAGATTGCACACCAGGATTATCAAAGGACAGCCTTCAGAGAATTGTATAACGTCCTTAGAGAGAATGGCTACCCTAAAGGCCTTCTTAATAAACTCATTTACTGCACCCCAACAACACAAGAAGAACTTTCCATTGCACCCCAGAACAAGGAAGGAAGAATTATCAATGGTACCACCAACTCAGAGTTGGATATCCCAAAATTTGCCTCCCTGCCCTATCTTCCTGGTCTCACCAATAAGTTGATCCACATTCTATCCAACATCAAAAATCTGAAGATTGCCAAATATAACGTTTTCTCAAATGGAGCTCTGTTTTCCAGATTAAAAGACAAAATTCCTCTTTATTCACTCCCTTGTAATGATTGCCCTCACTATCTATATAAGACAAACATCTCAGTCCTAGAAACGTCGTTTTCTGGCCATCGAGGTGACATCAGGTCTTTATCCGAAAATTGCGCGCTGTCCAATCATGCAGTTAAAAACCTTCACTCGTTTAATTTTGAGCAAGCGAAGGTCCTCTCCTTTTGCAAAAATTATCATAGGAGAATATTCCAAGAAATGTGCTTTATTAAGCAAAACAACAATAGTGTTAATAAAAGAACAGACATAAAAGGTCTCAGTAATATTTATAGATATCTCCTGCATCTAGACTTAAAACGCCACCGCCTCGTTTTCATAGAATTGAAATTAGTCTCTTTTGCCTTCTCTGCTCTCGTCTGTGGTCTCTCCTAACCTATAAAGACAGTTTGTAACCGTTGTTAAATCTGTCGGTTTTTGCATGTCTCCATTTTTGATGAATTGATATTATAGCCTCGTAGCTATATTCGGAGGAATGTTTTCCATTCAGTTTGCCTCTATTTTCTACAGCAACTGACGCATGTGAGTAACATTATGTTTTAGTTGATGATAGTTCTTTCTTACACCTGTCTTGAAGAGGTATTTATATTGTTAAGATTTTTATCCCCATACCTAGTATAAACTGGGTTTTTGTGTAATTTTAGAAAATTTTTTCAGCATCCTGACGAAGAAACCAATATAGTTCCGAAATATAGGTGTATGTACCAATGGTTGTTTGATTATAAATAGCCCCTTATAACCAAGAACCCAAATAACCTTCACGTTGTTACTAAATCCACGGCTAATTGCCTCCAATATAGACCCCTCATTGAAAAGTGTCGCATCTGAAACTTAGAGCTGGTCGATTGTAATGTATTGAGCTGGTCCACTCAGGTCATAAAAATGTTCATGTTGCCAAACTGAGCAAATAGTAGGTTTCTCTATTCCCTATAATTGTGAATAAAAACTTTTTCTCCAATTTGCATTCAAAACATTGTATAAAATTTTATATTTTGAATTGAAACTGTCTTATCAGATATATTAGCAAGAAGTAAAAGAAAAACTTTAGTTGATTCTGCTATTTTATGTCAGAGACCACAGATGGAACGAAATTCAGGTGAAAGTCAAGACAATGCTGCTCCATTCTCTGCTTGGCAATTTGAAGGTCACATGTTCAAGAAGTCACACGTTGACACCTCTGTATCGAAAATAAATACGCTAATTGAAGAAAATTTTTAGAGTCAGTATTAGGTTTTTTATATTTCTTATTGTTTATTACTTTTCATTGAACTAAAAATGGTTCGTTAGTGTGAAAATTTGTAGTAAAGACAGGAATTTTAATCCGAATTCATCCTTCCATAGATAAGTGTATTGTTGGAACCGAAGTATTTAGTTATTTACATGTTCAGTAGCGTAGAATGTTTCAATAGGGATTAAGGAGATTATTATTAGATGAAATGAGGTTTTCTTGAATTAAGGTTCCCAGATGAGGATTAAAAAGTAGAATTTGGGCTTTGCTATTGGGATGGTCAAGTATTTGCCCAAAGAAAGCTATTTCCATTTGTTGAGATCATTTTGACCCTGAAGATATTGTGATCCGAGTAAATGGAAGAACATTTTATGCGGTGTTGCCGGGTGAGGTTTCACAAGAGACTTTCAATGAGGTTAAGACTTTCAATGAGAGAGCCAATACAAATCGACATTTTACAAAGGAATGCATTGTCTTTCACATACAGGGTGTCTCAAGTTCGAGTGCCTATTAGACGTTTCTGGAGAACTAGACATATTTGAAATCAGTAAATTAGGATTATTATATTGTTC
Organism: Micraspis discolor; assembly: GCA_030674115.1. Classification (NCBI taxonomy): domain Eukaryota; kingdom Metazoa; phylum Arthropoda; class Insecta; order Coleoptera; family Coccinellidae; genus Micraspis; species Micraspis discolor. The sequence continues at coordinate 277,639 of JARTUT010000010.1, read as the reverse complement.
GAGGTTCTCTACAGAGCTAAAATATTTTCGAAGTCCAAAAGCTTCCGGTTATACAGGAGTGAAAATAAATTCGACGAAAAAATTTTTTTTCAAGTTTTCCATTCCTGGCATGGTCAAGTATTCAATAGTGAATACATTTCTGTTTAAACCATTGCATTAAGTCGAATAGTTTCCAAAGTATTTAAAAACTGGAAAAAAAGTCAAATATGTTCAGTCAGTAATATGTTAATTATTCTTATCTTAAATATCCTGAGCGTAAACCGTTTATACAACATCGAAGAGGAAGGATGTGAAAAGGTTATGCATCTTTTGGATTTCAAAAATATTATCACAGTGTGTTTCAAATTTTGTGTTGAAAATTGTGATCTTAAATCGGCCATAACTTCTGTTTTTCAAATTAGAAACTCTTTTTTGTAAAATTGTGTAGGATTCTGCGGTCAAAAATAATGATAGTTTTCTCACATGATTATGCTCCTAAATCCAATAATTTCTGAGGTGTTTGAGATTTTCTGGATTTATGTAGTACGTAGAGTCAAATTCTTGGAATCTGATTGATAAGTATATTCTGTGAGCATAGAGGATAAATCATCCCATTTATAATTCACAAGTATCAGACAGGTCTTATTGTTAGTCCTTATGAAATTTTTGATTTCACAAAATGAATCGTTGCTATTCTAATAATGAGATTTTGGATGTATTTCTTATATTGTATTTTTTCAATTGTATACGCAATACATATTCAAATGCACTTAATGATATTGTTTATTTCAAATCCATGTTTTGTTTTTTTCAAAATTCGGTCCACTGAATTTCTGTCTAAATCGATTTCATGAGCCTAACTTCGAATAGATGCATTTTGATTCGCTTCGAAATAAGTCAAAACACTAATTTCATTTTCCTCATCATCAACTACCCTTCTTTTGTGTTCTTTAGGGGCTCTTATACATCCAAAACTTCGATAGATTGAAACATATTTTCTAAAGATCTTCTCCGTCATGGAACGTAAATGGGGATACTTCTCGTAGAAGGCCCGGCAGGTTCTACTAATAATTCTGTCACATTCACCATGTATATGAAATTGATCCAGAATTTCGTAATTAGAATAACGGTTCATTTTGTTAAATCGAGAAATGAAGATAACGAATAACAATAACACCTGACACTTGTGAATTATTAACAGATAATTTATCTTCTTTGGGTACAGAGTGTTCCCATGGTTTCGAAAGAATATTCATTGAATTTTTTCAAATGCAATCAATTTGACACTACGTACACCATAAATCCAGAAAATCTCAAATAACTCAGGAATTATTGAATTTAGGAGCATAATCATGTGGAAAACTATCATTATTTCTGACCGCAGAATCCCACACAATTATAATAAAATAGGGTTCTGATTTGAAAAACAGAAGTTATCGCCAATTTAAGATCACAATTTTCAACACAAAATTTGAAACACCCTGTGTTGATATATTTGCAATCAGAAAGATGCATGACCTTTTCACATCCTTCCTCAACGATGTTGTAAAACGGTTTACGCTCAGGATATTTAAAATAAGAATAATGAACATTTTACTGACTGAACATATTTGACTTTTTCCAGTTTTTTTTTAGATATTTTGAAAACTATTCGACTTAATACAATGGTTTTAACAGAAATGTATTCACTATTGAATACTCGATCATACCAGAAATGGAAAAGTAGAAAATAATTTTTTTGGTCGAATTTATTTTCAGTCCTTGTATAACCGGAAGTTTTTGGGCTTCGAAAATATTTTAGCTCTGTAGAGAATTTCGAACAATATCATAATCCCAATTCTTAGATTTCAAATATGTCTAGTTCTCCAGAAACGTCTAATAGGCACTCGAACTTGAGACACCCTGTATAGTCTAAGGGTTCTGTATTGGAAACCTATGCAGATTTCAAAACATGAGAAACTTCTTGAATATCATAACTTTGACATTTGTATTCTATGAATTATTAAATCATTGGAATTTACAGGTTCAAAATGATGGAAAAGTAAAAAAACAAGGCAATAGTGTTAACTTAATGGTCTGAAGATTTAAAAAGACTCATAGAATTTAGTAACCATAAGATGTGTTTTTTTGTGAAATATTAAATTCAATTAAGAATAAAGTCCTGGAGTTTTGATATTTTCACCAATACGCTGCTGGAAAATTACTTACCATGAAATTCAGTATGACTTTCAGCTGCAATAATGATTTGGATGGAAAGACATGTGACATTTTCCAAAGAGCAATAAAATTTTGTTTTTATTATAAATATAAGGTACACTTTGGAGCCTTGAAAAGCAACAGGGTACATCAACAAGTATGTATCTACAATTTTAAGGAATTTCATAATGTAGAAACATTTTGTGGTGCTGATGCTTCAACTCTTCGCACAGCATCACTAGCCTTAGTCTTTTCTGAAGATGAGTATTGTTGCTCTGTTTGGTTTAATAGCGCACATACACAAAAAATCCATTTACAATTGAATACATCGATAACAATAATTACTGGAACCATAAGATCTACACTGGTTCATTGGTTACCTGTTCTGTCTAACATTGCCCCTCACCATATTCGCTGACAGACTGCTCCTCTGAATTCTTGGAGCAAATATAATTGTTTTCCTAATTTATTTACAATTAGTTCATACATTCCATAAAATAAAATTCCCAGATTGAAGTCACGTAAACCATTCTGGTATAACTAGTGGAAAAGCCCGTGTCGCCACGGGCGCAAGTAAGGAAGCGCGCGGTCGTTATTAGCAAATGCCCCCCTATAAGCAGCCGTACATGTTATTTTGTGTCTAGCTTTCATCGAGTAAATATGAGTATCTTCCAATTCAGATACATGTTTCTTATCATATTCAGGGTAGATAGGTAAAATGAAATGAAGTTTTTATTGTTTTTGCAGATAGTAACTGAGTCACTTCGTGGTAAAATAATAATTATATTCTTCGGTACTGACTTCGCCTTCAACCGGAGCCCTTCTCGCTACAAATACTGATCGCATTGCGTAATTATTGTTATGAACTCGGCGTCGGTTTCTTTCAGTTCGGGTTGTCCGGGTAGCGATTCGTCTGGTCTGTCTCGTCGTCGTGTCTCCATTGTAAATTAAAATTTTAAAAATTTACACTGGACCTAACTCGAAATTGAGAAATCGGACGTGACCCGTTTTCAATTTTCACCCAAAAATGGAGAATAACCATCTAGATTTGGGTTTTCAATATCTTTTTCAATTATAATTTTCTAAATTAACTTACTCGGTAGGTTAGAGAAATTATAGATATTTATTATAATTATTAAAAGTTATTAAGTTTGACAAGTACTTTTAAAATGAAACTTTTTCAAAATCGCAGTTTCCATCTAATATGTTCAAGCATGTTATATAAAATATATATTGTTATAAAATTATTCAAATGCTTACTTTCTGACCAACTCAGGTAGTACTCTTGAACCTTTTTTAACTCGCCCTAACAGGTCAACGTCCACTTAAGGTAGTTTTATTCAAATAACAAAATTTGAAATTTTTTACTTTTTCAAATTCACAAATTATTTTATTCACACAAATTCACTTCACCCTTTTAAATTGAAAGCCTACATAAAACAACTGAAATAAAGTGTTTTTCCTCTTCTAGAAATGTTACCATATGATTTATAAGTCACATGTTATAATTTAAATACAAATGAAGTTAATCAAATTTACACCTCTTACTTTACTTGTTGTATCTGAGCCGGAAAAACATAAATGATATCATCATCTGTATGCTTGATTGAGAAGACCATAGTTACCAAACTACTGTCACAACAATTTGGTTTTTTAAATGTTTCTTGACTTTTTTTGGCACCTTCGTTTATTTCAGCAATATAATTTGACCAAAAAAATTGATTTGTAAGATTGTTTAATGGGTCTGAATTAACAAATAAAGTTAATCAAATTTACAAATGTTTTTAATGAGTTATATGTCAGTAATGGTGACTTGGAGTGCAAGAAGAAGAAATTGAAGCCCATAGCAGTAAAAATTTGTTGAGCGGTGGCGCCATCTACAGCGAAAACATGCCAAACCCCCTCAATTTTTAAGTTTTTTGTGTTTTTTATAGAAATTATAGATGTTTGGCACTTGTTATTATTTTTCTGCATCAGTTTAGATGCCTACCGTTAATTTAAAAAAAAATTTGATGCAAATCGGTTGATTGGTTTAGGCGCTAGACCTTACTATGCATCATATTATTATAATAGATACGTTCTTCAATATGAACATTAGCGATAAATTATTATGGAAGATTGAGTGGAACTATTATGAAATATCCAATAAAGATCTTACTTATGATCCTTCTGTAAAAATTTCGGTTTTTGATCTTCCAAGAAAAATTTAGACAGTTCTCAATCGTTTGAGAACAGGCCATGGTCGTACCAATAGTATGCTATTAAGAAGGAACACAGTTCGAAACGCAAGTTGTGAATGTGGATATTCAGAAGAAGCAAAACCTCATCTCATCAATAATTGTCCCATACATATGTTTCAAGATGGATTTAGCGCTGTTCATGATGTTTCCGATTCATTCTTGGAATGGGTTATAAATTTCAAACAAATTTGATACGTATATTTTGTATTCAGTTTTTCTTTCTGCTTTCGTATGACAGCTAATGAAATCGTATAATGTGAAAACTGAATATTTCGTGTAATCTTGAAAGGAATATAGTGGTAGCATTCTGAAGAAACAAAAAAGATTATTTAATTGCTCTAACAGGTCTTTAAATAACGTATGGTAGGTACTCTTCAAAAGTATTTCACACTTTTTACATATTTTTAATAGTGAGATCTCTACAACTTTGCACTAATATGCTACATTTTCATTATCTCCCGTCTTGAATATTTTGACATAACACACCAATTCTGACGAATAACAGTTCGTCTATAACCTCAGCCTTATTCAGCTGAAGCGTTTCAGACGAACCTTCACCCTAACCAAATCAGACCATTGCTGAAGATCTACATTCCATATTTATTTTTAACCTTGTCGAATCATTAACCTGAGTACTTCAATGCCCCAAGGGACTCAATAATCTCAAGAAAACGAAGCAAAAATATTTTCTGTCAGATTTCGGCTCATAAAATATCTACCACAGTACTTACTGGATTGTTGAATCTACCTCTTCTACTATTTATGGGCAGTAACATCTTGTACGCACTTTTAATGATAAGCTGTTCCTTCCAACAATTATTGATCCCCTCCAACCATATCAAGTCTAGTCTCCTCCCATAGACGCCAGGAGGTTCTTGAGCTTATGGTACTCCAAGAAGGAAGTGTTATCTTCGCTCAGAAAAAACCTAACAACACGTCATACCAAACTGGTACATTTAGATTTCAATCTCCCATTATGGCATAAACATAATTATTATTTATTCTCTCTCGCTTTTGTGATTGACCACGGTTAATTCGAACTGTTATGAACTGACGTATCTACATCGTTAAATTTGTTATTAATTGCGTTTTCGGTTGATGACATGATGTCATGTTATTTATGCACGACATTCGTTCATTTTCGCTCTGTTTTCTTTCGTTTTTTATTCCACGTTATTCGTAGGCCAGTTTCATGAATTGCACCACTCAATTTTGAGGTAATTAGAGAGCTGTTCGAATATTGTGATTATGTAATCAGCACAGGAATTGCTCAGTTTTTTCGAAATTGGTCACGTGGATCATGAGTAGGTATGTTCGGTTGTTTTCCTCAATTTGAATTCATTAACAGAAGATTCATCCAATAGTTGTATGTATGTATCTTGACAGATATAAGAAACTGTGTCCTGGGCATATTTCGATGTTTTAGCACTACAACTTTTACCAGATGAGATAGACAAAATCTGATACACCATACCCGTTCTCTTTTTGGAGAAATCAACCAAATTTTTAATTACCCAATTAATGACCCAAAGTTATGCTTTTTTAATAGAAACACTATATTTCTGTACCATTTTCTGGATGTTATATTTTTCTGATTTCAAAAATGTGCAACATCCTTTGGTTAGAATAAACGTAACTAATAGAAAATGACCAAAAAGCTATTTTCATCTGAGTCTCAATATTTTCTATGGTTTCAACTGACGATAAACACAGAAAAAAATCAGCATCGTATTATTACCACTGTCTCCTTCTAGTGGTCTTTTCATTTCTATGCTCCTTTTTCAATTTCTCAAGATCGAAGAATAATGGATTGCTGGCATAGAGATTCGAGATTTTGTCTGTCAAATCATTAGAAAGTTTTAATTGAAATCAGCGCTATGAGTATCAATGTTTCGGAACACGTTTATATATATTTTAAATATACAGGGTGAGTCTTTGACCAATGCGTTAATTTTAACCATAGGTTCTTGAGATCAAAAGAAACACTTTTGTCATTACGGTTTTTCTATATTCAGCTGCGTTGAAAAGTTATAAGTATTTTAAGTTTTCACATTGGACAAATACCCCTCTGTAGTCCAGTTTAGTTTGAATGAAAAATACCTTCCACAGCATCCACTTTTGAATCTGAATTGTTTAAAAACATTATTTTCCCTCTAAGTAATTATTCACTCACTCATGTTTCATCCGATGAGGTCCATATCCAGAAGGAAGATACAAAATACTAATTTTCTGGTAAAAAAAATTCAACACCATAAACATAGATTTTTGTTGTTCTACTATATTTTCTTTCTACTTCAAGATTATAAACCATGCCTTTCTAGTGGGAAATTCCAAAAAAACCTCAGAATTATTGGGTGTTATCATCATACATTTGTAATTTTCTTCTTAAAATTTTCAAATCATGAAAACCATCATTTCTATGAAAACTTCCAAGGCAAGAGGTCGTCACGGTGCTTTTTTTTCACTCAAAGCCAGAAAAAATCATCTATGATTTTCCAAACACTGATATTTCTGAAGTTTCTTCTCCTTGACAGAGACCAGTGAACAGGTCTATGAGGTCTCTTGATATACTGTTAAAAATATGAAAATCTTTTTCGAAATCTTCAACAACAATGAATGATGTCACTACGAATAATCATTTTTAAGTGATGTTACTTTGCTTGATGATTATTTTCTGTACTGGATCCCAATAACAATTTACCTGGATAGATTACAAGTTTTTCCAGATTTAGGTGTGCAATTATACTTTCTTGAAGAAATACCACAAATTTGATTTTGAAAAATCAACTAGGTGTTCTTTAATAAAAAATTTTTTGTTAAATCATTAATATAAATCTATTCTGTTTAGACTACAATTACTGATTACTGATTTTTTTATAATCAGAGTATCTGTTTTAATTACGTAAACAAGAACATAAATATTGAATAATGGTTATTCATAGATTATGTCAAATTTTAATACCTTACCATAGAATATTAATTTATTACCGAACCCCAGGAGCAAAAAAATTAATATTTGCAATAATTTTTCAAATGAAAGATGATATCTGTAACTATTATTGATTTTTAGTTATAATTTTCCTCAGAATAATTAGAGTGAATTATTATCAAATTAAAATATTATAACGTCTCTGTGGTGGGTAGTTCCAAATGAAAAAGTGTTCTGTGGTTCCTTGTTGTTTTGATTCTGTTTGAAACTGTTAACAGTTATTTGTAGCTTTCTTTCAGAAAAATGTGGAAAATATTGGAAGGATAATATCGATAGTTTTAAATTATTCAATTCAGTATGAGATGATTATGGTCAGAAAATGCATTCTATTCTAATCTTTCTTGTTTATAAAGCATATAACTTCCAGTTTCAATATTGATTGAATTTTAATTAACCATGCATCATAACAAAATTCAGAAATATTAAAACTAAGTCAAATTCTATTATCTCTTAAGTTTGTGAACAAGGTTGAATCGGTGTATGAAATAAAGATAATAAAGGTGGCACGACAAGGGCCTTTGAAAAGTAAAAGAAAACGCAAGAAAAAGTAATAATGAAATTCTGAAATAATATGAAAAATGACTCGAAAGAAAATGCGAATGCTGGAGTATCGACTTCTGCCTACCTGGTTTCACAGTACGGCTGAATGAACTTGTCCAGGCACTCACGGGCGAGAATAGTCTTTTTCACTAAAGTTCGAATTTGTAGATTTAACGAGAAAGTTATTTATTTCCAAGAAAAGTGTTTTGTACTTCACCGGATGAACGCCGCTACAGTACTCTTTGTTCGACATAGGTCATATGCTCCAACATATGTTACGCGTTAATCGGAAAATGAGATGAACATATACAGAGTGTACTACCATTGAACCGATCAAGCAACTTGGAAGAGAAATGAATGAAACTAACAAATTTAACTAATAATAAGTTGCAGTAACAAAAGGTATAAAACAAATCTAGGAGACTGGATTCGAAGTTTTTAAAACTCATATGAGCTCAATTTGCAGCATTCCTATGTTAGAATAGATATAATTCGATGAACCCTGAAAGTCTGAAGCTATAAAAACCAGCTCTTCATAAAGACAACTCTTCAATTTGATAGGTCCTGACAGAAAATACTTTACCTATTTTAACGGTCAAAATATACCGAAGTACCTATGTGAGTGAAAGAAAACTTTTTCTCTATTTATTATGAAATATTACTCTGGATTAAATATTAAACAAGGTGCTAGACATCATTACTAATGCATACAGCAATTGGCAATTTAGATTTTGTGGTGAATGTAAGACAAAAATTTTTCAGTGGTTAATTTCATCTATAGTGTTTGGTGGTGCAACCATAGACAGGAGAAATTTCCCAAACCTTTTGTAGAAATATTTAATCAAGACATAAAATATGGCAACATTGAACAAATCTGATTATTGAATCATTTCAGCACAGAGTTGGATTTGGGAAAATAAGAAAATTTTGACAAAATTATATCGATTCAATTCCTTTCAACTTCAAATATCTCAAGAATGGTTCAATTTAGGAGAAGATATGAGGAATGATTTCATCTGCAAAAAAGACTAATGATTCTAGGAAGTACAAGATACGGACCTTTAGTTCAAGTGATATTAGTTTTTCATGCGATTTAACCAATCTGTAGAGTAGTAGTGAGAAACCCACAAGAAGTGGAATAAATCTATTGATGCCAAAATATGCACTAGTGTTATCAACAACCTTCTACAAGAGATCATTTCAATTGATATTGTCGTTTGAATATTACAGGTCAAAGTGCAATTTTTTTATGAAATTTCAACACCCTATATCTTTTGAACGGGGGCCAAATTTGAAAATGTTATAGGAATAAAATGTTTCTTTTGACGTCAAGAATCTATGGTTAAAATTAAAGCAGTGGTCAAAGACTCACCCTGTATGTAGTCGAAATTAAAATTTCTGAATATTAGGCAGATGGTGGAGGAAGCCAACTTGATTTTCATTCACAAAATTAAAAATAATTTGATGCCTCAATTTATGTCAGGCTATTTGATGGGAAGATCGGATATGTTGGTTTATTTTATAGATAGGTTTAATACGAATACAAAAATCATTTTTTGTTGAAAGGCTAAGATTATATAATTCTCTACCACAGATGGTTGAGTCCTCACGAAACATAAAAGTGTTTCAAAGTAGGTTAAGAAAACTTTATTTTCAGTAGTAGTTATTATCTTGTATACATTTTGTTATGTTATGTCTTTATTTCTGCTGTAAAAATTGTAGCCATGGGCTGAAATAAAGCATTATTATTATTATAAAATGAATATTCCTTTACGACCCGTGCCATATCAACAACTGGCTGAGTTTCTTCTGGAAATTATATCTCCCATAAAAAATCATACAACATTCATGATTGAAAATACAAAAGATTTCGTCGAAATAATGAGAAACCTAGAGATCTGTGAAGAAGACATCAAGGTTAGCTTCGATGTTACGATCTTGTGCACCAATGTCCCAACAGATAAAGCACTTACAATCGTAGCCACCGATTAGTGCAAATTTTTATCTGGTTTTCGTAGTCCAGTAAAAGCTAATTTTATCTTGAAAACAACAGAAGATGTCTTTTGAAACGTTGATTGAAAGTACAATAATAGATTATGGTTATTGCCCAAATAATAATTCTATATGATATCATACAAAATGGGAAATTTTCAATGGTTGTTAAAAAAATGTTGATTGTTTTTTAATTTTTCAATTACATACTAAAGACAGCTGAAGATCGTCTAAATTTTGCAATAGCGTGAAAAAATAAAGCTAATGCTTTTCCCAGTAAAATATCAACAAAATGAGTCTAGCTTTCAGTCATCTATGTAACAGAATTACTTTGTTTAAACTTCCTTGAAAGATGCCCTCGTGAATATTTCCAGAGAGTTCAGCCTCAGTGTTGCCTACGTAAACGACAATTAACTCTTAGCTCGATTGAATTCCGATACCTCGATCGAAGTATTGGAATTCTTGGCAGGGCTGAAACAATGAACAGTCGGCCATATTGACTACTCAAGAAGCCATGTTGTGACCGGCGGCCTTACGAGTAGGACGCCCACGACATATTCTACGTTTATGATCTTGAGCAAAGGAAGCAACAAGAACAAATCGAGTACCTTTATTCACCTGGACAACCGGATCATCGGGTGCAGTACCGGATCGAGAAGAGAAAGAACTAGGTATATATTTGGGTAATTCACCTCGAACAGGATTTATATCGGTCCAGTATTACTGTTTCAATGGTCAACAGTGATTTTATTGCCCTTGATATGAAAGTGGCTTCTAACGCTTTTTTGACAAGAATTCAGGAAATTGTTTATAGTTTCAGCACATTGGTTCTATTTTTTTCCGAGCTCTTTTGCGCATTTCTTTATTCTAGTAGAACAGCGTGCTATTGTTCTACCCAAATGTCTCTAATTTTGAAATATTGAGCTGAAAATGGTCTCAATCCATTGGGTTTGACTTGACTAATGAAAAATACATGGACAATCTTGAGTATGCTGTCGGGCGGTATACTCTGCATCTTCCGAAAGATATATTTTCAGAATAGGTCAACTGCCCGAATTTCTCGTTATTGGACGTTATGAGCATCTGAAATATTGTTTCCTCGATAACTCTTTTCATCAGATCCAGTTGTAACTTGCAAAATATTTGAATTAGATCGAAATAAATAGGCTTAGAAAGTTTCGCTAAAATCCAAACGATGGAAAATTTTTTAGAAATTCCAAAAAAAATGTTTTTCATTACTATACAGGGTCTTTCACGAGGAACCTCACCCATATTTATACGGGAAACTACTGAACGTATTTTCATGAAATTCAGCACTTATAAGTATCTCACGACGCTGATGAAATCTAAAATATTTTCAAGGCAAGAGCACCTCCGGTTTTTCCGGAAATGACGTCAACTTCCGATTTTCAAATTACAACACAATTTTTTTATTGCAGAAATAGATTTCTTAGAAAATTTCAAGTTATTTTGATGTAACATTTCTCAGTTTTGGTTGGAAAATTCTCTCTGAGCGGGAAAATTCGAAAAAAACATCGAAAATAGAGCTCCGCTGAAACAAGAATAACTTCGAGGTTTTTGGATGGAAAATTTTTATTTTTGAGATTTTTCGAGATGTAACATTGATGTATTCACTTTTAAAATCGAAATCGTGATTAATGATACAGGGGGTGAAAAAATCGCTTTCAAAGTTAGGGATGACAATGCGTGAAAAATCGATTTTTTCAAATTAGAACCCCATTTTTTATGGCAGATTTTGAATCTACGTTAAGAAATAATGTGAGTGTATGCATCACACCCTTGCCCTAAAGTGGATTTTCTGAGTTATTCACAAAAACTGTTTTTCGTCTTGAATTTTCAGCTATTTCTTTTCCCTTCACGTCAAAAAGATGAAATTTTCAGGAACTGTTATTTGAACCATGCTGTAGATTTTTCACCCCTTCTTGAAACCAACTTCAAGTTACTGTTAGGAGAACCATGGCAAAGTCTCGCAGTTATAACTAGAGAAGATGCTCAAAGTTTTGACCGTTAATTTCTAGACATTTATTTATACGTCTCAGGAATGCTTCGTGCGTTGCTCTTCTTATTTCATCGGGAGGAAGAGATCTGCAAAAGTGTTTAAAAACCAAATTGAGTTTCAAAACTATGAATCTAAAAATCTAAACAAACCTGAACGCATTTCTGACTCGTTCTATGCAGTCCTCTTTATCAGTCAGGGAGTTGAGTAGACAATATTTTTTATCCTACCCCAAACATAATAGTCTAAAGGAGTTAAATCGGGAGAACGCCAAAATGTGGACCATTGTTCGCCAACCATCGATCTTCATATAGCCTGTATAGGATATTTGACACATCGAGTGAATTCTGTGGAGGCGCGCCATCTTGTTGATAACATAAGTCATTATGGTTCTGTACTAGCGGCTAAATTATTTGAGTCAATATGTCAGAATATCTATCTCCTGAGGGAGAACATTCTTTAAATAATGCAAACATATGTAGTGTTCTATCTTACCAGTTAAAGTCCCATCATAAATATGAACATCGAGAATTGCATTATTTTTGATGGCGCAAAAAACATTGAAACTCCAGGTCTCTTGAAGGTTCCATTGTCTTGTCTCTTCATCCCAATAATGACTGTTATGCCTATTGAAAGAACCATTCTTTGTGAATTTAGATTCATCTGTCCAAATTATACAGTCCAAAAAGTTTTCATTCTCTTGAAATCGAATCATCATAGCTTCGCAAAACTCTGTTCTCTTGACAAAATCAGTTTCCTTCAAATGCTGTACCCTATTGAATTTATATGGGTGCATTTTATGTTTTTTTAATATTCTCCAAACACTAGATTGAGATAATCCCAGAGCAATCTCGGCATCTTTGAAAGAATTTTGAGGATTCACACGAAAATATGCAAGAACTGTAATTTCGTTGTTCTCATCTTTTACTACACTTTTTTCTCTGTGTATAGTTTTCTTAACGAAAGATCCGACATTTCTCAACTTTGTCATGGTTCTGTTAATGGTATCTCTCGTTGGTCTGGGTCGGTCAGGAAACCTCTCAATCTATCATAAAAAAAAAAAAGAGTATAAAACATGGTAAGTTTTTGCATATGGTTCATAAGGAATTATTTATTTATCACTGGAGAGAAAACCGATGGCCGATTAGTTGAAATAAAGAGGTTTCCGATACAAATTCGAATCCAAATTCGCCATCTATTCAGGAACAACCTGTAACTTTTTTCTCTTGCATATTAGGGTAGTAAAATCTAAAACATGGTTTGAGTAACAATTCCTGAAAATTCCATCATTTTGGCGTGAAGGGAAAAGAAATAGCCGAAAATTCAAGACGAAAAACAGTTTTTTGTGAATATCTCAGAAAATATCCACTTAAGGGCACGGGTGTGATGCATACACTCACATTATTTTTTTAACGTAGATTCAATATCTGCCATAAAAAAAGAGGTTCTAATTTGAAAAAATTGATTTTTCACGATTTTGTCATCCCTAACTTTGAAAGCGATTTTTTCACCCCCTGTATCATAAATCGCGATTTCGATTTTTAAAATGGATACATCAATTTTACGTCTTGAAATATCCCAAAAATGAAAATTTTCCATCCAAAAACCTCGAAGTTATTCTTGTTTCAGCGGAGCTCTATTTTCGATTTTTTTTTCGAATTTTCCCGCTCAGAGAGAATTTTCCAACCAAAACTGAAAAATGTTTCATCAAAATTACTTGAAATCTTCTAAGAAATCTATTTCTGCAATAAAATAATAGTGTTCTAATTTGAAAAACGGAAGTTGGCGTAATTTCCGGAAAAACCGGAGGTACTCATGCCTTGAAAATATTTTAGATTTCATCAGCGTCGTGAAATACTAATAAGTGCTGAATTTCATGAAACTACGTTCAGTAGTTTCCCGTATAAATATGGGTGAGGTTCCTCGTGAAAGACCCTGTATACCTTATAATATATCGGAAGTATCAATACAAAAATTTGTGCACGTATCTGATATCATAAAAATTCTCAAATTTTACTGTCATAGTTTCCTACCACCTGAAGATATATTTATTTTTTCATTTTCTTAAGAGGAAACAGAAATGCCAAAAAGTCCGTTGGGAACTTCAATGCTCGATGCTTTCACAGATACGTATTCGATTTACATCGGGCAGACTTATTAATGCAGTTTCAGTTGGGGGAAATTGATTAATCGAAATGGTCATTTTTTGGTGAAATATTGCACGTTGTCGAAATTCAGAAAAGCAGTGAACTGGGATTTTAGGAGAAGGAACTTTAACTTAAGGCAAACTATGAATAGTTTCTTTTAAATTCGAAATATAGGTTTGTTCATTTATCCTGAAGGTTTTATTTGAATCACATTTTTCCAGAGTAATGGAAAATAACGGGTCATCCAAAAAACGCGCCTACATGTTTCTTCGAAATAAAAACTATTTGCAATTTTTTCAAGCTCTTTTTTTTTATTGAGAGTATGATCCATTACAATTATAAGTGGAATAGATTATCATCCAAATGTCCACCACGACTGCGTCACCTGGCATCAATTCGAACATCGGAATTTTCAATGATTTTCCGACATGTTGCTGGTGTTTTTCACGAATTGCAAATTGAATTCTGTACTTTAGATGATTAATTGTTTGTGGCTTGTTAGCATACACTCGACTTTTCAAAAAAACTCCACAAAAAAAATCTAATGGTGTTAAATCAAACGACCTTGGAGGCCAATTGAAATCTGCATTTCGTGATATTACACGTTGAGGAATTTTGATCGCAAAAACGTTATGTTTTCTGGAGTTGTGTGACATGTAGCACCGTCTTGCTGAAAAAAGACGTCAGACACACGAATATGACTCAACTGTGTCCATAAAAAGTCTGTCAACATTGATTGGTATCGCTCAGCATCCAGATTAACAGGATTTCCAGCATCGAAGAACAATGGCCCAATGATTCCATTTGCCCAAAATGTACACCAAACAGTAAGTTTTTGTGGGTGTAGAGATTTTTCATGAATAACACGAGGATTTTCATCACCCCAGATACGACAAATTTGCTTATCGAAGAATCCATCCATTGTGAAAAGAGCTCCGTCACTGATCAAAATTTTGCTTGAAAACAATGGATCTGTCGTTCGTTGTTCAATAAACTAACTAGCGAATTGTAAATGGCCTTTCATTCAATTTCTTGGTTAATTGAATTTTCAACACTTTCACTAACAGCAGTAATATTTTCATTTGTGTGTACAGTTTTTTGTCTTTCATTTATTGGTTTATCAGTAACACAACCAGTTTCTTCGAATTTCTTCACTAATCTTTGAATTGAAGATCGCTTTGGCCGATTATTTACACCAAAAAAATCACGAATTCTGCGATGGGTATTTTTCAATGAACGCCATTTCCATAATAACTTAGAATGATGTAAACGTGTTGTTGCACCTGTCCATGATTAAAACTGTATTACCTTCTAATAAAACAAATGCTTGTGTCATTTGAAAAGATGTCACGTGTAAAAATTATATAGTGCTGACATCTATCCGTCACATTTGGACGACTCTTTACTATAAAGCCCGCAAAAGCTCCTGGCTTCACGTCAGTGCTTTTGAAAAATGGGCTGAATTGGGCGAGTATATTCCCGAACATCATCAAATCGAAAATTCCTTTTCGATATCATTTCAATAGACACGAGAGTTCAAAGGAAGGAAAACATCATGTGATGTTTGAACATTGGTTCACGCATTTCGAAGCGAATCCACAGCATTGTGAATAACGATTCCTTGCTTGAACCAAAATCCCATAAGAAACAATGTAAATCACGTTTCGTGATCACGTGCGTCAAGATAACCAAACGGTTCTTCTGTTCTGTTCTTTCAGCTCAAATATAAACAGAAAGCGAATTTTTATCTCAATCCTCGAATAATTAATTCAAAAAAATTAATATATTCATATATATTTCATAGGCATAAGGAAACATAATAACATAGTTTTCTCATTAGAAATATAACTAAAATTATTACTAATTTGATTGAAGTAAGTTGAAAATATTCAATTCTTCGCACCTTCAGAATGAAATAGTATTCTATCAATTAAATCGAATTGTACAAGGAGGTAATTACAGCATTTTTGTTTTTAATTTTATGTGGTATCTATACAATTCTGACGATCTATTAAATTTGAAACTCCTATTTTTATGGACGATAGACTAGTATCATGTGCGAATGAATTTCGCATGAAAGTGACTAATTACTACCCTTTCACAATATTTACTTGAGCCTCGTTGAAATAAAGCAATATCCTGCAGTGTCTTAAGTATTTTGCTTATGATACTTGATCGTGTATCTAAAATCAGAATTGAATACAATGTATAAACTATTGCACTATTGATTTTATTACTTTTAGACAAGGATATAGACATATTGTTATGAATTTGTATTAATGATAGCCTTTAACATTTATCAATCAATATATTACTGATTGTATGACATGAAATAATTTTTTTATTTCCTCTATATTACTTTGGAAAGACTTCAGGTATTTTGAATAGATTTAAGGTGAACAAATCTGGCCCATTTTGGTAAAAAAATATTCAAAACTATCAAATAATTCTTATTATTTCCTACGAGTAAAAGTTTCCCCATAATAATGTGTTAATCCTTATAGACTTTTTTCACTGCAAGGATTGTTGAGGATATTCTGTATTGGCAAACCTTAAATACCCTCAATAGTCCAGTGATTACCATTTAAGTGATGACTGAATGATGAGCATATCCTTATATTATCAGTATGAAAATATTTAATTAGGTTGATTTTTCATGGAATTTTGAGAAAGCAATTGGTCAAAAACTACATCCAACTAATGCCAACGTTTCGTAGATCTATTTCTACTTCTTCAGGGCTACAAAGAGAAATTTTTTTTTTACAGAGATCGAATATGGTACAAGTACATCTGATATAAAAACCGAATAATGGATTAATACATAGTTCCAAAATAAACATATACAACAAACAGCAACAAAATCGTACAATTGAAACTATATATTAAAATTACATTTATTCGAATTTATTTGTTATTTTTCTTTTTCCATTTGGATTTGACAGAAACACATATTTAAAATCTAAAAAACCTTACAAAAGTCGAACTTATGTTTTACACACAAAGGATCTTAATATTAGTTTGTTGAGCAAATTGAAAAGGAACTTATGGGAAAACTTTGGAAAACTCCGTCTAGAATGTTTTTAGACAAATTGCAAAACATCACAATCACTTGTTACTGTCAATGAGTGTTCCGAAACTGAAATATTTATTTCTATCTTAACCTGTTCAACAACAGGTGGAGTCTAAATATGTTGTTAAAAAGTTGAATTCCTCAATTCACTGTTATGAATATTTGTTTTTGAAAAGATCTAAAATGTTATTATATATCAAGCTCAAATTTTGTGTGTCAGTTCGGCAATTGACGGTATCATTTAGTTTTATGTATATCATCTCACTGATGGTTCTTTTTGTATAATTTCTTTCTATGTCCAAAATAGAAACCGCTTGAAAATTAAATTTATGTTTATTATCAAAATGATGAGTTGCAAGGGCTGTTTTAGTATCTTTAGATCTATATTTTTTCTTGACAATCATATTTGTGCTGACTTATTCTATTTTTTAGATATTGTTTAGTTTGGCCAATGTAACTCTTCGAACAATCACTGCAAGGGATCTTATAAACCAATTCGCTCTGATCCAACATAGGGTGGACATCCTTCAATTTAGAAAATAATGCGCTACAATTTGAAATGTTGTATGAAACTACTTTTATGTTATGAGAAAACGATTTTATGAGCATATTTATTTTGTTAGTGAGTCCAGGGATGTATGGAAATTTTACATAATGTATATCTTGAGTGTTATTCTCATTTTCCGTGCTTACCACTATCGGTCTAATTTTGATATTGTTGTTCCCAATTATTTTATCAATAAATGATTTCGGGTAGGCATTTAGTTTTAAAATATCTCTGATTATTACCAAATTATCTTTGTGAAAAAGAGCTGTCGCTAAGATTTTTGATCTGTACATAAGATTTTTAATTGCTGCTACTTTGTATGAAAAATTGCAGTGTGAATTGTAATTTAAAATTCGTCCAGAACTAGTAGATTTTCTATACCAGTTTGTGATCAGAGAACCATCATTTTTTTTTTTTGAACTGTGACGTCTAAAAATGGTAAAGAATTGTCCCTTTCCATCTCCAAAGTAAATTGGAGGTGATGATGGAATTGGTTGAAAACAGTTAAAAGTTCTTCACATTTGTTGGTCGGAATTATCAAAACATGTCATCCACGTACAATTTAAGAAACAAGATATTAAAGGCAATTTTTTTACACTCATGAATGAGTTCTGTCATTATTAAATTTGCTAATGAAGGGCTGGCTGGGTTGCCCATTGCCATTCCAGATGTTTGTTTGTAATATTCATTATTGAACTTAAAATAACTGGATGAAAAAATGAATTCAATCATTCTTATGAAAAGTGTTTTTGAAATGTTTGTAAAGGCCGAAATGTACTTCCACCATTTTTTTACTGTTTCCACTACTACACTCTGTATAATTTTGGTGTATAGTGAGACCACATCTAGGGAAATTAGAGAATAACCCTCCGGGACCAAGACTGATTCGATGGAGGACACGAATTCAAATGAATTTTTACATTATATGGAGAGGTTGACGTGACTTGACTCATTATTTTATGTACGTAACATGATATGTTATAAGAAGGCGATGTTATGCAGCTTACTATAGGTCTTAAATTTAAAGAGGGCTTATGGACTTTTCTGAGACCATATAGTTTAGGTGGGGTTGAGTTGTATTTTTTCATTTTCAACGATTATTAGTAATATCTTTATATATTTTTTTATATGTGGTTTCATCAGATAACATGTTGGTCATATACTGTGAGTACTCGTTCTTAAACATAATTACTGTAGAATTGCCCTTATCTGCTCTCATAATAATAATTTCAGGATGATTTTTGATGAACGTTATATTCCAATTCCGACTATCATTAAAGATTTTGAAGTCGCCATTCAAAATGTTCATTCAAGCGAAGATAGAAAAAAAAATTTTATTACGTAGTAGAGGCACAAACATTATAACAAATTTTTGGCATAAATCCCAACATCAAAAAAGCAAACATCCACTGCTAAAATAATTTATTAGTACAAAAACGTTCATCAAAAATCATCCTGAAATTATTATTATGAGAGCAGATAAGGGCAATTCTACAGTAATTATGTTTAAGAACGAGTACTCACAGTATATGACCAACATGTTATCTGATGAAACCACATATAAAAAAAAATATATAAAGATATTACTAATAATCGTTGAAAATAAAAAAACACAACTCAACCCCACCTAAACTATATGGTCTCAGAAAAGTCCATAAGCCCTCTTTAAATTTAAGACCGATAGTAAGCTGCATAAACTCGCCTTCTTATAACATATCATGTTACGTACATAAAATAATGAGTCAAGTCACGTCAACCTCTCCATATAATGTAAAAAATTCATTTGAATTCGTGTCCTCCATCGAATCAGTCTTGGTCCCGGAGGGTTATTCTCTAATTTCCCTAGATTTGGTCTCACTATACATCAACATTATACAGAGTGTAGTAGTGGAAACAGTAAAAAAATGGTGGAAGTACATTTCGGCCTTTACAAACATTTCAAAAACACTTTTCATAAGAATGATTGAATTCATTTTTTCATCCAGTTATTTTAAGTTCAATAATGAATATTACAAACAAACATCTGGCAATGGGCAACCCAGCCAGCCCTTCATTAGCAAATTTAATAATGACAGAACTCATTCATGAGTGTAAAAAAAATTGCCTTTTAATATATTGTTTCTTAAATTGTACGTGGATGACATGTTTTTGATAATTCCGACCAACAAATGTGAAGAACTTTTAACTGTTTTCATCCAATTCCATCATCACCTGCAATTTACTTTGGAGATGGAAAGGGACAATTCTTTACCATTTTTAGACGTCATAGTTCACAAAAAAGATGGTTCTCTGATCACAAACTGGTATAGAAAATCTACTAGTTCTGGACGAATTTTAAATTACAATTCACACTGCAATTTTTCATACAAAGTAGCAGCAATTAAAAATCTTATGTACAGATCAAAAAATCTTAGCGACAGCTCTTTTCACAAAGATAATTTGGTAATAATCAGAGATATTTTAAAACTAAATGCCTACCCGAAATCATTTATTGATAAAATAATTGGGAACAACAATATCAAAATTAGACCGATAGTGGTAAGCACGGAAAATGAGAATAACACTCAAGATATACATTATGTAAAATTTCCATACATCCCTGGACTCACTAACAAAATAAATATGCTCATAAAATCGTTTTCTCATAACATAAAAGTAGTTTCATACAACATTTCAACTTGTAGCGCATTATTTTCTAAATTGAAGGATGTCGACCCTATGTTGGATCAGAGCGAATTGGTTTATAAGATCCCTTGCAGTGATTGTTCGAAGAGTTACATTGGCCAAACTAAACAATATCTAAAAAATATAGATCTAAAGATACTAAAACAGCCCTTGCAACTCATCATTTTGATAATAAACATAAATTTAATTTTCAAGCGGTTTCTATTTTGGACATAGAAAGAAATTATACAAAAAGAACCATCAGTGAGATGATATACATAAAACTAAATGATACCGTCAATTGCCGAACTGACACACAAAATTTGAGCTTGATATATAATAACATATTAGATCTTTTCAAAAACAAATATTCATAACAGTGAATTGAGGAATTCAACTTTTTAACAACATATTTAGACTCCACCTGTTGTTGAACAGGTTAAGATAGAAATAAATATTTCAGTTTCGGAACACTCATTGACCGTAACAAGTGATTGTGATGTTTTGCAATTTGTCTAAAAATCATTCTAGACGGAGTTTTCCAAAGTTTTCCCATAAGTTCCTTTTCAATTTGCTCAACAAACTAATATTAAGATCCTTTGTGTGTAAAACATAAGTTCGTCTTTGGCAAGGTTTTTAGATATCAAATATGTGTTTCTGTCAAATCCAAATAGAAAAAGAAAAAAATAACAAATAAATTCGGATAAATGTAATTTTAATATATAGTTTCAATTGTACGATTTTGTTGCCGTTTGTTGTATATGTTTATTTTGGAACTATGTATTAATCCATTATTCGGTTTTTATATCAGATGTACTTGTACCATATTCGATCTCTGTAAAAAAATTTCTCTTTTGTAGCTCTGAAGAAGTAGAAATATATCTACGAAACGTTGGCATTAGTTGGATGTAGTTTTTGACCAATTGCTTTCCTCAAAATTCCATGAAAAATCAACCTAATATGTATCTACAAGGAAATGATCTATAAGAACAAAATATTTAATTTACTATTGCATAAAATAACGAATCTGGGATTCAAGTTTTTGGCGGTTTCAATTCGAATCTCTAGAAAAGAGAAAGATATATCCTTCTTTCACTATCCCCGAACACTTTTCCATTGACAAAATTTCCAAGGCTCTTTGACGGTGAAAATCGAGAATTGTAATTGAATCTTTGGTTAAAGTGGATATCATAAAATGTATCCCCATTGAAAATTAATACCAAATTCTAGTAGGATGAAAAGAATGAAACCGTATACCGTTATTAGGAACAATATTTCCATCTTTAATGAATTTTACAATGAAATGCAAATACATATTGAATTGAATTCACTAAGATGACGCTGTATAGTTTCAAGTGGAACAGAATTGTGGCTGAAACTGGAGGAAAAGTGTGAATTCAGTTATTTTCAATTCAAAATATTCCGTCATAGATTATTTTAAATATAGTTAACCAGCAAGATCTCCAGATTTAAAACTGCTGGGTTGTTTTCTTTCGAGGTGTTTGAAAGGTTAGATACTAGATTCTTCCTATGGTTTGAAAGATGTTAAAAACAAAATAAAGAATGAATATGGTGTTGAGGAGTTGAGAAGTGTCACGTAATCTTATCTACTCCGCGAAGCTCAATAATGTGTAGCAGTTGATCAACAGTTTGAACATACGCTGAGTTTGATACTTCATTAGTCATTGGGGGAATAAAATTTTAGGTAGGTACTCAGAGCGGTAAAACCATTGAAAAGATTTTGCTAGAGCATAGAAAAACCAACCCAAATCTGTCAGTTTGGACTGTACCGGTACCTAAATGCCGCTATTGGTTGTCTCGTAGGTTATGATAGAAGGAAAATAATGACATTATCCGTCAGTCTGTCAAATTACACATAGCTTTTCATGTTGTAATATTTATTTTCAAGAGCTCAAACAAAATTCCAGTGTTGAATATTCAGAATGTCTTTCAAACAATATGTCAATTGGTGGATCAGGAATAAAGCAGAACTAGAGTTACTCAAAAAGAAAGATGATTCTTTCCGAGCTAAACCCGGAGATGTTAAAGAACGAAGTATTGCTAACAAACTTGTTGGAGGAATGTATGCTAGGTATTGTATGTTAGTACAAGAGCTGGATCTCTGCTTGGATCAACTGGCTCAGGTAATAGCAAAAGTACATACACTTTCATGAACGAGAAGTGATAAAAAATGTTATAGCCTCAAAAAACCGTTGCAATTAGAAAACTGGTCGAATCAGCTGTGTTACGCCTCAAGGAGCTTTTCAATGAACTTAAATGGATTGACTTCTCGGAATATCACTATATTGATGATTCACTCGTCGAATTGAAACTCATTCCACAGGATATTGAAATTTTGCATCCGTACCTTTGTTATCCTAGACCTTATGACATTGAAAAAATGTATGAAAGAATTAAGGTAATTTAATTAATTATTCAGAAACAATTCAATGAAATGTTTCATTTTAGAACGGAGAGAGAATATACACAAAACCTCCAACTCCTATAGACATCGAAAAAGGTTTATTATGATAGTTCTCCTATTCTCAATTTGCAGATTATAATCTGCACTTTTAGTTCATTGAAATTTCACATCTTCCCAGATTTCTCTGAGGATAACATTCCTTTTATTGAGTATTAAAGAAGGGGTAAGTGAGAAGTGAAATCCAAGTTTGTTGAATTGTATTATTTGTAGGAACACTAGTAAGCACCCAGTTCCATATTCTTCGTTGTTTTTGGTCGATTCACCTCTGTGTATCATTTTGCAGCAGAACTAAGAACAATCGAAAAAAGCTATAAGTGGAGATTTAAATATTACATATTTCTACCAGGGTATGTGGATGTAGAAAAATTGTCAACCATATTTTCAGTTCGCCAAGAGAATCATGCTCAACGCATAGAGGGGTTAGTGTCGCAGTTATTGAGTTGAAATTGGTTATGATCCAGTAGTTATATAACAAAATTTTGAAGCAATATCTTAATAATTCAATATAATATAATGATTTGCATTAAATAACTTAATAAGCTATAGAATACTTCCAGATAAATTAAAAATTGCATTGGTAAAGCCTGTGCATATAAGTGGAAGTTCCACTTACTATATAAACTAAACTCCTTTTATTTTTTCAAAATTTTTTTACCAAATTTTCTGTTCCAAAATGAATCATGCTCGATGACTGGAGGGGTTAGTGTTGCAATTATTAAATTGTAATTGGATATGTAGATATTTAGTTCATAACCAAAGTTTGAAGCAATATTTTGACAATTCAATATGATTCAATAATTTCAACAATATCAATAACTTAGAAAGAAATAGAATTCTTCCAGATAAATTAAAAATTGCATTGGTAAACCCTGTGCGTAACAATGGAAGTTCCGCTGACTATATCAACTAAACTTTCTTAATTTTTCGGGATTTTGAGAAAGTATAATGTAATTAAATAATGGAATACTCTAAATAGAGATTTAAATTATTACAGACAATCATGGGTACCTAAATAAAGCTAAGATCTATCAAAACAGCCATTTTTTGGTGCATTGATAGTATTTTGCAAGCTTTTGAGAACGATGAGTTCGCGATAAAGCTTTTCTGGAGCTTTCCAAAGCAAATTATTTCTTATATCCAAATAAATTATTCGAGAACCTAGAGAGTTATGGCAAAGAAGGCCTCTAGATTGGATCACGGCCGTCTTAACACTTGTAACACGTGTTAAGACGGCCGTGATTGGATCAACTCTTATTTTTATGGACGAAAGCAACTAATGAAAATAGTTTTAGTTGGAAAAGAATAGGATTACAATATAAAATTGAGGATTCTACATGGTAGTGACGCCGACATGCGCTTTTTCGCTATATACTTGAATAACATTGTTGTATACAATTCCAAGAAAGTAAAACAACCGTATATTCTGCAGTTATAGGTGTAATATGGACAAAATTGAAACAAATTGGCAAATGGGCTTGAATACACAGAAAAATGGGTCACAGATAATAACTTGATTTTAAATAAGAATAAAACAAATTTAAGAATGTTTTATCCAATAAACTCTGGAATAAAAACTCCTTCTGTCACATTGATAAAGAATACTAAATATGAAATATCTGGAAAGTGTTTGCCAATAGAAGAGCATATGAATAAAAGTACAAGTCGAAGTACAGCATAAAAAATCCACATTATAAATACCCCTAGTGTCGTTTATTCAATACAAAGAACCAAGTGAACTATGGATGTATAAAGTTTTTAAATACTTTGCTAGTTACAATACAGAGGGATGAGAACTCAAAGAGAAAAATCAACTTCATTGGAGCATCCTTTATTAAGATACAGCCCCTCGAAGGTAGTACATAAAATTTGTATAACAATTTTATTTACGAGCACCAAAGAAGTTACAATATTGAGATTAACCTAACGTTTCCTACTAGCAAAAAGACACTTATCCAGTTATTTATTCTGTTTACCCCATAGTTGTAAGGGTGGAAAACAAAACCCCAAATAGAGAAATCGAGAGGATTGAGATCCGGGGATCGAGCGGGCCAGTTCTGTGGTCCTCCTCGACCTATCCAGTGATTCGGATATGTTTCAGTTAGATGCTGACGTGCTACTTTACTAAAATGCATATTATGCCCATTATGCATAAAAAACATATTCTTCTGACGCCCAAAGGAACTTCCTCCAGCAATACTGGGTGCACTTCTTTTAAAAATTGAACGTATGCCTCGCCATTAAATCGGAGAGGTAGAAATTGAGGCCCAATTGAAAATTCCCCAAAAACTCCGAGCCATACGTTGAGAGAAAACTGTTCTTGATGGTTGGTTTCGACAATAGCGTGAGGGTTTTCATCAGCCCATATGTGGTAATTATAAAAATTAATAATTTTGTCCCGAAAAAAGCAACATTCGTCTGTGAATTTTATCGTCTTCAGAAAGTCACGATTTCTCCTAATCATTTCCAGCATCCAATTGCAAAATTCAAGACGGTTCGAGAGGTCTCGCGGTAACAGTGCCTGTACTCGTTGTAAATGGTAAGGGTATAAGAGTTCCTTTAAAATTCGAAATACCGTCATACGATCCTTATTTAGCTGGAAAGCAATCTTTCTAGTGCTAGTAGTCGGTCGTTCTTCAATTAAATTAAGTACTGCTTCCTCAAGCTGTGGTGTTCGTACTTCTCGATGGCGACCACAATCCTGCGTTCTTTCGTCGAGCAAATATTTTATGTGAAGGATGCTGCCGTTGAGGAAACATTTCAGCATATCTTCTAGAAGCTTCTAACCCTTTCCCCTGCGACAGACCGTAAACGTAATGCATATCAGCCATTTCTTCATTTGTGTATGTCATTTTAATAACAAAAGAATTAAAGAACAGAACAACAACACAAAATAAGTATTAAGTCTATTTCAGAAATTTATAAACCGAAAGCGTTATACCAATTCAATTGTCACTATCGTCTAGACGCATGCTTGATGACTGAAGGTAGACATATGTATTGAACATTTAATATGATTTCTACGTGTTGTGTGTTTTGTTATTAATAAATTCGTTTTGTTTTTTACCATTTAGTCGTTCAATTCAGGTACTAACTACAGAATAATAATAAATCCAGTTCGCATTTATGACGATTTACCTATCTCTGTAGTTGTTCGTAAAATAATTTTTTCTACAAGCGTGCACTTTCATTCTCTTTCCCGCACGTATTTCAATTCGTAAAGAGTCACATTGCCATACAGTGTGGGAAAAACCGCACGCAAATGCGTGTGGTAATGGATTAGCAAGGGTTTTTCAGGCACGCTTTTTCTAAAGAATAAACTGAATAATGATATATCTCTATGCCACCGACGACGTTACTATGGAAACGGCAAGTGAATAATAATTAATACATTGTCATTATATTATGAAATTGTGTTTAAATATAAATAATATCGTGTTGAATGATTGTTTGGGCTATTACCATCATCTATTGTGGATGTAATGTTTTCCGACGTTTCGATAGACATCTTCTATCTTTATCAAGGAGGAAAAGTAAAAAACCTTTTGAAAATTATCAATTTTCGAAAAAGTCAATATTGACAGAAGTCATGAAAGAAAATGAACCATGTTATATACTCATTTGTGATATGATGATCAAAAAATGGAATCCAAAAAACCACTGTGTATAAGAAGCCAACGAACACAGGACAATATCTACATTTTGATTCAAACCACCATCCACAATAGATGATGGTAATAGCCCAAACAATCATTCAACACGAGCTCCATCATCAACAATATCTCGTCGTCAAATAAATAATATCAACTCGAATTCAATCAGTACGCTCCGGTAAAATGGATACTTCAGGATCTGATGATGGCCTGCCCGAAGAAATATTAGCAGCTTCTTATGAAGCGAGTTCAAATTTATTACCAGCCAAGTCGAAGATAAAATATGAGAAGCAATATTCAGAATTCATTGATTGGTGTAATTCCAAAAAGTTCAACCGAGGAAGGAGGAAGTGTTTTCAGCATTATGGTCCCGATATTCAATGATAAAGAGTGTATGTAAACTGAAATAGGATTTGGATATTGGAAAATTCCATAAATTAACTGCCTTCATTAAACGACAGAATATAGGATTTCGTCCAGAAAAGGCCAAAACTTTTTATGAAGAGGAAATAACAAAATTAATGAGTGAGGCATCTGATGGAATTTACTTGATGATGAAGTTGGTAACAATTTTTGGATTAGCTGGCGCCTGCAGACGAGAGGAACTTACAAAACTCACCATCGCCGATATAGATGATAAAGGACACTTGATCATCGTCAATATTAAGGACTCCAAAAATCATTCACCAAGATCGTTTGTTATATCCCAAGACACCAATAATGGATATTTTCTGAACATTTACAGAAAATATATGAATTTACGTCCAAAGGAAATACCTCATCGCCGAATTTTCATAAAGTATAATCGGGGAAAATGTAATTCAACCTGTCGGAATCAATACAATAGGAAAAATACCGTCCGAAATTGCAGCTTTCTTACATCTACAAAATCCGGAATTATACACAGAACACAGTTTTAGGTGCTCCTCGGTTACTTTCCTAGCCAATTGTGGAGAAGGTATCACAAATATCAAACGTTTAGGAGGATGGAAGTGAACTGCTGTTGCTGAGGGATACTTAGAAGAATCTATTAACCAGAAAAAAGAATGACCACTAAAATTCTTAATTTGAATGGATCTTCCTCTTCAAACTGTAATACAGAAGCATTACCTTCCAAAGAGCCTTCGAACAATAAGATGGCAAATATTCAACGTTTTGCTTCTTCCTCTTCAAACTGTAATACAGTATCATTATCTTCCAAGGAGCAGCTGACTTCGACCAATATGATGGCTTCTGCTATAAATTTGCATAACGCGACCAACTGCACGTTTACGATAAATATAACTAATAACTGAATATTTCTAATGAATATATTGATAATAATGGGAAGAAACAGAATGTACATAGATTCCTTATCAAAATTCATTTTAATGTGCTGTTAGTCTAGTTTTCTTTTCAATTAATAAAGAATGAATATTATTACAGTTTAAATTTATTTCATAGGCTTGTAGTCTCTATGGACCGAACGTCAACGATGAGAGTACAATGGTAACGACTTGTCAGAGACTTTTGTCATTCATGTGTATTTAGAATGATCAATTAACATTTGATCTGTGTATTGAAATCGATCTGGTATAAGCGCTTGTAGAAAAAATATTGTTCCTAACTCGTGCGGAAAGTGTTTTTCCCGCACTCAAATGCTTACCCGAACTGCAACGGCAGTTTTGTGCGGAAAAATATCACTTTCCGCACTTGTTAGGAAAATAATTATTTTGCTGCGAACTGGTTTATATTGGGTAAACAACTTAGGAGACAGTTTTTGTTTAGAATGAAACAGGCTATCGGAAATAAATATTTAAATGGTAAACAAATAATAAGACAAAAAGTTACATTGGAAATAACCTTTAGGGGTTGCGTTTCCCACCCTTACAACCATGGGTAAACCAAATAAATAACTGGATAAGTGTCTTTTTGCTAATAGAAAACGTTAGGTTAATTTCAATATTGTAACTGTTTTGGTGCTTGTGAAAAATATTGTTATACAAATTTTATGTACTCCCTTTGAGGGGCTGTATCTTAACAAGGGATGCTCCAATGAAGTTTCTTTATATGAAAGAACCTATCTTTTTTTAGATGAGGAATCACCTCCCTAAATATTTCACACTTATTTAGTTACACCCTGTATATAGTTGATTTTGAACGAAAAGCTATCGACCAATATATACTAAAATCAATCTTATGAAAGAAATATGTAGATGATATTTTCCTCATTTGGCAACAAATAGAGTACATATATGAAATTCACAATGGAAATCGAGAAAGATAGACAACTATTATTTTTGAAAGTATTCCTAATTGAACACATCGTAAACCATGAAACAATAATGAAATAGTATCTGATGAACATTCATCTCGACATTTGAAAATCACGATAATTTGAGAAAAAAGATAGATTTTTTCATAGGGATCCATGAACCAAAGAATTAACGAAAACGTTCAGAAGTATTATTCAATTTTCTGAGTGATATCATAAATCAACACCGACGAAAATATGATTTCTGAGGACACACTGTTCTATCTCACAACGATTGCAAACATACAATCTTGGATCCATTTCAACGTTACCCCTTCTTTTCTTAAAATAGATACAATTCCGAATATAACTTTTCGATGGACTATTTCAGAAAATTCACAGACGGAGAATGATACGGTTACTATTATGACTGAAGAAACAGAAAACACTAAAAAGGGAAAAAAACGAAAAAGGTATAAGCATAGTATTCACGTGGCTCGCTATATTCATATGTTATTTAAGAGGGAGAGTTCAATCTACAATTGTCATGGGTGCAAAAGATGAGCTGACCCCAGAACAAATTGAACACCAAAGAAAAGAAGCGGAAATACACACTGCCGTTGAATTGATACAGCGACACGAGAGGGCGAGACAAGCGAGATTATATCATAGAGAGGTTTATGCAATTTTTCTTAAGCACAAAGAAGATGCTAGCCCAGGAAAGAAACAAGTGAAGGAAATCAATATTGAGGAGAGAGAAAATGCAGCTAGATTATTACAGAGGGTTTATCGAGGGCATTACTGGAGGAAGTACTTGAAGAAGAGAGAAAAAGAAAGGAAATTATTGATTGGCAAGTATTCTTAGGAAATTTGATTACCTACAGTTCTTTCCCTAAATCTCAAAATTAATTTATTTTTCGCTTGTACATTATATGTTTATTTTGCCTTAGAAAGGGTTGCTATAAAACACTCATTATGCCCGTGGGCATTTTAGCGGGCATTATGGATCATAACGCCCGCTCGTTGTGCGAGAAGCAAAATAAGCTAGAAAGAAATTATTTATTTCGCAGAATTTTAATACTAAAACAACGACAACTCAACAAACGAAAACAAAGTCTTTCTTAATTAAAATTAAAAGTGCAGTTTTCGACTTTCTCGGAAAAATTCTTCAATCGTGAATCTTGGGATGTTTTCTAAACCTGAGAAGCGAAAACTTGACCACAAGTACTTGGAAGTTCGTTCACAAGAGAACCACTAGAGAATTCATGAGAATCTGTTACCGAATTCACAATTATCGTCGATATTTTGTTTTTGGAAAGAATGCTCTGCTCTATGTAACCTTCCGCCACAGATGTACTCTGCCATCTTCCGTGTATTTTTAACGTTTCATATGATGCACCAGCGTCAGTTAAAAGAGTTGCTGTCCGTCTCAAACAATGTCCTATATATTCATTTGCATTATCCAATTTTAAGTATTTGGCAATCATCGAAGGTACACTTCCTATGGTATTTTTGCCAACAGGTTAGATGGTGCACCGACCATTTCGGAACGTGAGGAAAAATTTAGGATTCTTCACTCCACTGGGTCTCAAGGATATATATTCTCTGACCAGCCCCAAAGCTCCTATTTTTTCTTCCTCTACAATGCTAAATCCTTTTGACATACCGGTTTTAGTTTCGGGTATTTTAACAAGTAAACAGCTACCCTTATCTTCTATATCTTTGATAGACATTTTCACTAATTCATCTTTCCTTAGTCCTCCAAAAACACCCATTATTAGAACTACTTTATGAAGAAGATGAATTTCATCAGGAGCTTCATTGATGAATGTATGAACTTGTTCTGATGTCAAAACTTTGGATTTCTTCGGAATATACCCTTTAGATTTCATTTTTAAAAACCCTACTAGCCGGGAGAATTGTGAAATATTGATATTTTCATTGACAATCAGTGTAGATTTCAAAATAGAATATTTCGTCCACAATGACTCAGGACAAAATTTTTCAGACTGAAATAAAAAAAATTACCCACACATGAACAAAATGAAAAATAAAATAGCATACCAATTCTTGAAAGTACGCCAATAACACTGTTTCATCTATAGCAATTATTTCATTTTTCAACTTCCATTGATGGAATGTTTCATAATCCTTGTCGTAGACGAGTCTGCATTTTTCTGGTAATAAATTATTTGCAGCTTTGGCTGCATTTTCAATTATATTATTTGGCATATTGCTATTCATTTCTGTTATTTCTTTAAATCTTCACAACGAAAACAGTAATGACATTCACTTAATAAAATGATGACAGCAATAACGAACTTCAAAATATTAACAAATGCCATGGTTACTACTGAAAGTTAAATGGAAAAAAATCATAGGAGCAATCGAATTTTATTGTGATTAAATGAAATATTCGTGAAAAATAAAATCTTGTATGCACCACGAGCGTTATTAGATCCTAACGCCCATCGGGCAACATTCATCCCTCGGGCCAAAGGCCCTCGGGCCGAATGTTTCCCTCCGGGCGTTAGGATCCATATAACGCACTAGGTACATAAATAACTATTATAACCTTTCCAAATTTTAGGGTTCAGTAACCGATGTTTGGCTCTTTTTTGTAGAATAAAAAAATACAATTGATTTATTTGCCACTTGGTCATCGTATGAGTACAGTACAAGACCACGAAATGTCGTTTCCATGAGTATCATCCACGCCCGGATATAATCTTAGCAAAATTTTCCGAACATTCCCAAATCTTTTTGGTTGTTATCACATATCGACCTCTCCGAAATCTCCCATACGAGTCCAACATTCATATTATCCCAGATAGACTCAGAAGACAACTATAGGGTACGAACGTCACCGGTAACACTCAACCTTCTCGGCAACTGAAAAGATGCCAATTCACACTAACCAGCTATGATGCAGTTTTAAAGGCTAACGACTAGGTATACGAAAATAGGTTCAATAAAACTGATTCTATAGCAGAAAGACCAAGAATAAGTGGACCAAGCAGAACAAACAAAATTACTAGTTCCTCAAGAAGAAATCCTCGTGTTATATGTAGAATGCTGTAAAAAAAAAGCTTTATAACGCAATTGATGTTAGCCTCACCATATAAACTATTCAACGACGATTGGGAGTAATCAATCTCAGATCTAGACAACTCCTAGGAGCAATATTCTCCCGAGCATAAGCGGCAAACAGGGTAATATGCTAGACTTTATGCTATAAGGAATGAAGAATGGCATTTTGTACTTTTCAGGGACAAGTTCCGATACACCAAATTTTCTAATAGTTGGAGATTTCGAGTATGGACCGTGCCGGAAACACCCAGGAATCGACGTTATATTCAAGGCATTTATCTTTTTCGACGTGGTTCTATTATGATGTGAGCAGGAAAATGTTTCATTGGTTGCACAGACCTCCACATCTGGCCTAGTAATATAAATGCGTCACATTATAGGCTGTACGTCATTGATAATGTGGTACCATATTTTCATGCTATTGGTGAAAATTTTCATTTTTCGAATGATAATATCAGACCACACCTTGGTCGTAAAAGTCCGGGAGGAGCAAGTAATTCTGCATTTATCACTACCTCCGCAATCATTTGTTTTGAACTGCATTGAACATGCTCTAAAGAAGGTTAAATGAGCTTCAACTACCACTTGAATCATTAAATGACCTCACAAAACTTTTTCCACGATTATCGGCTGAATAATAATAACATAACATAATAATAATAATACCATAATAAATATTTAATACTCTTATAGACAGCATACAACGAAGATGTTAAGTTGTTACACGCAGTGCTAAAACATTGTACTAGTGTTCTTATTTGATTTGATGTGTTGCAATACAATTTGTAAATTTCGTATTCTCTTGATATTGATCCACCCTGTGAACTCTTGAGTGTTTCAGAATTGTGTTGTTTCATATTTTTTTATGACTGATGATGTCAATTCATGGGGCCGGCCTTTTATCCTTTTTCAACCCCAA
Organism: Micraspis discolor; assembly: GCA_030674115.1. Classification (NCBI taxonomy): domain Eukaryota; kingdom Metazoa; phylum Arthropoda; class Insecta; order Coleoptera; family Coccinellidae; genus Micraspis; species Micraspis discolor. Next base: position 244,881 of record JARTUT010000010.1, on the reverse strand, counting down.
TTTAATACCGCCAATAGGAACGATGCATATTGAATATGTTTCTAGAACTTTATTATTGTGAGTTTTCTGCTATGTCTGCATGTTAGTAGCCAGGAAATCCATGTTTTGGTCTGGCTGCCGAGTCGCTCTAGCTCATTTAGCGTTACCCAGGGTGCACGTGAACTGTTCTAGTACGGACGCGAGCTAGTCTGCTACGCTGATGACATCGCTCTTCTCTACAGAACAAAAGACCTTGATCGTGGGGAGACGATTCCCACAGAAGACCTAGCCGCCCTGAGCTCATACTTCAGAAAATGGCGACTTAAACCCAGTGAAAGCAAAACTGAGGTATGTACATTCCATCTAAACAATAAACAGGCCAATAGGGAGCTCAACGTGCAATTTAACGGAAACACTCTTCGTCACAATAAGCACCCGAAATTCCTTGGCGTCACCCTTGATCGTACTCTCTCTTATGAAAAACACCTCGAGAACACAGCCGCAAAGATAAAAGCACGCAATAACATCATCTAGAAGTTGTGTGGAACAACATGGGAGGCCTCAGAGGAAACCCTACGTACATCTTCCCTTGCCCTGGTCTTCTCGACGGCCGAGTACTGTGCCCCAGTGTGGCTAAACAGTTGTCACACTAATCTGATCGATGTTCAGGCGAATCACACTTTGCGACTGATAACAGGAACAATCCGGCCAACACCCACTTATTGGCTCCCCTTGCTGAGCAACATCTACCCACCTGCTATCCGTAGAACTCAGGCCCTGCTTAGAGAACACCACAAAATACAGGGCAACGTGGAACTACCTGTAAAGGAAGATATACCCACTCTACGACGAAATAGGCTCCGCTCCCGAAAACCCCCGCTGTGGCAAGTGGAACAATTAGCAGCCAATAATGTCGAAATGAGAGACCTCTGGGCCCAAAATTGTCGAACTATTACTAACCCCGAAGAGCAAGAGTGGTTTGAAAGATACAGCCTCGACACTGCAGGCATGGAACTCGATAGGAAGCTGTGGGTCACACTGAACAGGGTCCGCACGGGACATGGCCCGTGCGAGGAGTCGCCTCACAAATGGGGTACTGCTGATTACCCAACGTGCGACTGCGGAGCCCCAAGACAGACGATCAGACACATTACTGGGGGGTGTCCCCTACGAGTCTTTCAAGGGACATGGAGCGATCTCTTGAAGGCTGATGATTCAGCGCTGGCATGGATTAGAAGCTTAGATATTGACATTTAGTTATAGTATATGTAGTTTGTCCTGATGTACCTAAGTTTTATACCTCTTATACTGTGTATGTGTATGTATTGACTGACATATGTCTCTGCTCTTTCATTGTAATTCATGTACGCCATACGAATAAATAAATACATTCTAGAACTTTATTTTCGGTTGTATCGTCAGAAATCATCGAATTCCCCCATATTATTTCCATTAATTCTTTCAATATTATTTTGTGAAAATTATTTCAATTCCTTCAGGTTAATTGATGCATTCTCTAAACTTCATTAGTTTCCTCTAAGAGTGCACTTAATCTATGGTAGTTTTCAGTAGAGTGGTGTATGAAACATGAATAAAATTTTAGTAATTTTTTTTAAACTTCAGTAAGAATTTCAGGTGCCACAGTAATAGTATTAATAGTTATACTGATATGAGATTATTTGTTAATTTGTTTATTCTCTTTTTCATGGGAAATGGATTGTCAGAGGTTGCTTTAGATCTTATGATTTTGCAATTAACGTATTATTATAATATTATAATTTGATATTGAAGGTATGACAGAAACCAGCTACAGATCGCGGAAAGAGTTTGAAATAGAGGAGCATGCCATAGAAGAGCGCCGAAAATTGAGAGAACTTCGCATAAAGCAATACATAGATGCGAACTTGGCTGAGAAAGATCGTATCCTGAGGGTGGTTGGACCAGGTCTTATGGAAGACATAGGCGATGAAATTAGAGAATGGTTCTTTCAATGGTATATCAGAGCTAAGAACTTCGACAAGTTTCCTCCTGAAGAGAAAGGAGGCACAATACTTGTCGTTAGAGGTGAGACAATGACACCTGAAGAATGGATAGACGAAGTGGAAAGGAGACGAAGAGAAAAAACGAAGGCGGGTGATAGAAAAGAAGCCAGACAGAAAATGAAAGCTGAGAAAGCGAAACAAAAGGCTGCCGAGAAAGCCGCTCAGAAGGTCAAGATGGAAGCGTTGAAAAAGGCAGCAAAAGAGAAGAAGAGGAGGAGAAACGACGTGAAAACCTATCAAATGGAGTTTGATGAACCGGAAGGTAAAAATCTTTATGCAGAAGGTCAAGAAGAACACAAAAAAATTTGGAACGAGAGAGATGAAATGTTGAACCCCGAGGAAACTCATTATATGGACTTGATAACTGACCAGAGGTGCTATGAGGTGCAATTGGAATTGAGGAAGATAGTGGATGAAATGATGAGGCAAGTGAAAATTGATCTCCTATGATCTCCTGAGGGGTTTGTTTTAATTCACATTAATTTTTCTGATTTGATTTTCTTAGTTTATTTTAATCAATCTGTTTTGATTCAAACAGGCTCTTGCAGATTCAGCCTTTCCGATTAGAAAAATTCATGTGACTTAAGATTCTTCATGAGATCTCTAAATGATGATCTGAGTTACAGAAGCATTTTCCTATTGATTTTATTACAATTTTGTATTGGTATTTGAATTATTATTTGGTCAAAATCCATCATCTCTAATTGTTCTTGCTACCAACGTTGCAATAGATATATTTTAATTATTTTGTTTCTTTTGCTTATATAATGAGGAGGTGATCGATTGAGTTTAGTAGCTTGGGCTATATTTTCGATGTCCTCTTTTATAATTAACGAAAATAGAAGTGATATTTTTGTTGGTGTGCCTCAAGGTAGCGTTCTTAGTCCGCTGTATCTTATGTTGAGAGATTAAACAGTGCAGATTGTACTAATAACTCATCTATTTTGTGAAAATCCATCTTAAATATTGAAAGAAACAGTAAATTTGTCTAATTTTCATTTTATTGATCTTATGACCGGTTTCGGTTATAAAATCATCGTCATCTTCGATGCTAGATACAAACTGAAATATTTTTCTGTTTTTAAACTTATGGGATGTTCTGCAAATTGAGCTAAGCCTTTCACCATTTTTGAAACCCATTAATTTAAGAATGAAAAAATTATTTCAGTCTGTATTGAGCATCCAAGGTGACGATGGTTTGATAATCGAGACCTGTCGTGTGGTAAGATCAATAAAGTAAAAATTAGGCAAAGTACTTGTGTCTTTCAATATTTATTGTAAACATTGTCGTAGATGATATTTTTCCAGCCAATCTAAATGCATCTATCTATTTTTGGGCGTAACATTTGATTCAGATTTCTCTTTAATGAATGGAGATTCCTCAGGAACTATTTGAGGATAAAGTATTTATAATACAACTACATTTCATATCTTGTGGTGTATCACACAACTACTAAAAATTTTTTGTCGATGTGAGTAGATATCTGGCCTATCGTAGACATGATTAATTCCTGCCTAGACTGAATAAGCTTCTGTTTTTGTCTCGGCAATCACATTTATTGCTCTCCAGAAATTGACTTACAATCTTCACTTCATCACTTTGGTGGTTGTTTCTCCTTTCATAGGCCTTACCATATCACCGACCTCGCATTTTCTCTGCTAAGGGTATTTGTCTGCCTGTCATATCATTTTAAATCATTGCAGTTATTCCCTTCAGCTTCCATACTACTTTCTTCCAATTCGGCTCCGTTCAAATGATGAAAAGTGTTGAAATTCCATTAAAAAAAATATTTTTACGCGCCTATTGTAATTCAAATTTTGTCGAAAGGTTCAAACAAATGAGACACACTATTCAAATTGAACACAGCTGCTCTAACATGTAAGGTATTCGAGTTATTGCATCAATACCTTGTAAAAACATCAAAACTTTCTATAATATTTGCAATTATTGAACTCAATTCAACATTTTCTTTATGGATGAACATTTCATAATGATATATTGTTCTACATCTATCTTCCTTGAATGCATCAATTATTCAATGTTGGATGATTTGAAATTAAATTCAGGAAATGCTCTTTTTTCTGAATCTGACCCTGACCAGAAAAAATCACTGGCCCAAAATAATTCCACGTTACCGAAGCTTTTTTTTTAAATAATAAAAATGATAATGAATTCATTTCGAGATTAAACATCATCATTATCATCATTGGAAATTTTGCAATTGAATTTCATATTTTCTATAGATGGATGAGAATTAAGAAGATATACTGCAAAGGTTTCTTCTTAATCTCGAATTGAACTCAAATATTTTTTCTGTTTTTAATCCGATTGGATAGAATAGAACAGAATAGTTTTTATTAATCCATTCAGACACAATACAGTGTATAGGACAGGTCAAAATATACATAACAAAGAGAGGACTTGAAATTAAAAATCATTGAATGCATTCATCATTAAGATATTCATTAATACTATAATAACATTTACTTAAAAGTAGAGATTTTATTTTCTTACCAAAAGCAGACAACTTCAGTGATTTAATTGGATCGGGAAGATGATTATACAAAATAATACTCTTATATTTAGCTGATGTCTCATATTTCATTGTTCTATGTTTAGGTAAAATGAAAGTTCTAGTATTCCTTCTATCATAGTTGTGAGCGCTGGAAAGCTTAGGAGTATACGCTTCATTCTTTTTAATGAATAAGAGACATTTGTATAAATATATACAAGGAGCTGTTAAAATCTCATGTTTTACAAATACATTCTTACATGATGTTAGTGGACTGAGACGGAATATCATTCGAATGATGCGTTTCTGTGCTAAAAATACCCTCATAAGATCCCCAGAGCAACCCCAGATCAGAACATTATATGCCATGTGGCCTAAAACCAAGCTGTAGTAAACATTCAGGACAGCAGCGAGAGGAAGAGAATCCCTAATACGACGAATTGCATAATATGAAGAACTAAGCTTCCTGCTGACATGTGATATCTGCTCGGACCATCTCAGACACTCATCAATATAAATACCCAGAAACTTTGTAGACTCTTCAGAAATCAAGTTATAATGACCATATTTCAGCACTAAATAATTTCCTTTCTTTAAACCAAATTTTACTACCTTTGTCTTATCTAAATTCAGAACAAGTGCATTCAGCTTACACCAATTGGCGAAAGACACCAAAAGTGTTTGACATAATTCTGTGAGTTCATCCAGATTCTCAGCTGTTACAATAATCGAGGTGTCATTTACAAATATAATAATTTTAGTTTTTATATGGTGTGGAAGGTCATTTATAAAGAGAATGAATAGAAGAGAACCTAAAACTGATCCCTGAGGAACACCGAGATCCACAACACATTCGTCACAGAAAATTCCCATAACTCTCACATGCAATCGTCTGTCTGACACATAATATTTAATCCAATCCAAGAACACTCCCCGAAATCCAAGATTGTACCATTTGCTCACTAAAATTGAGGTGAAATGGTATCGAATGCACGTGTAAGATCAAAAAATAATCCCGCAACATTCAATCCCCTATCCAACGAAAACTGAATCGTGTGTACAAAATCCAGAACAGCAGACTCAGTTGATCGTCCTGCTCTAAAACCGTTTTGACTGTCAGTAATTAAGTTGAAAGTGTTTAGAAATTTCATCATCCTATCCAAAACTATTCTCTCGAAAATTTTAGAGAATACGATCAACAACGAAATAGGTCGATAGTTGGAAACATCCGTAGGATCATTCTTCTTGAGAACAGGCAAAACAGTGGCATTCTTAAGTACATTCGGAAAAATACCATAACAGACTGAATCATTTATAAGATGGGCAAAATGATCTACTATATGCTCAGAAATTAATTTCAATATTTTGGCAGATATAAAGTATACACCAGTACATTTCTTATTCTTTAAGGCATTGATCGCACCTTTAACTTCACTACCATCTACTGGGTGGTAAAAAAAAAGTTTTATAATGTAAAGGGCCGGCTGTACACATACCAACTTCATTATTACCATATGCTTGATCTAGTGTTCTTTTAGCAACAGATGAAAAGTAACGAGCAAATAATATTCACTTTGTGTATATGAACCATATTTTGAAATTTTTTATTTTTTGAAAATCATAATAGAATAGGAGATTTATTAACAAAGATACGAACTTACGAATTTAAAAACGAAGTTTCACAATCAATGCTCAAAATGAATTAATACCTAGTATATTCTGATTGATTTATTCCTTGTGAAGACATGTTGAAATCTATTTTCCCAGAAGTTTGGCAAAGTAGGCCATCAAAAAACTACATCCAGCTAATGCCAACGTTTCGTAGATATATTTCCATTTCTTTCAAAAGTTTAATATTTTCACCAATACTCCGCTGGAAAATCTTTAACCAAGGAATTCAGTATGATTTGCAGCTAAAATAATGTTCTGGAGGGAAAATTATGTAATATTATCCGAAGATCATATCTGTATTTAACATTAATATAACACAATGGAGCCTTAAACAGGAAAAGGATGCATGAACAAGTTGCTCTATAATTTCATCGGCAATTATATAGCAGAAGCTGAATTTCTTGTGTAATCCAATAGTGGCTTAGGCCAATATGAAACCTTAGATCGATTTTAACTTTGGTACTTTACAGAATTGAAAAATGTTTTATTTCATTTTCAAAAATCTATAGTTATGAATAACTGAGTGGTGAAAGACTCTCCCGATATATTCTACTCTTACATCCCATGATCATATCTTTGTTCTTTCAAATGACGCGATTGAGGTGCCCTGATATAATGCCGCCTTTCTTAACTTGAAATCTCCTTTCCTCTTCGATATTACCGTCGTTGTATATTTTGACTCTGGAAGCACATTATTTTGTCAATAATGGCGATTTCGTCTTTTGCCAGGTTGCTGTGTAACCACTTTTTATTCACAGGCATAGGTTGCCCCCCTAGAGGATAACTGTTTCCATCTTTATTGTTGATGTTAGCTCCTTATCGACTCTCATTTTGATGGTGTTGTCGTTGTCGAGCTTTTCAATAAATAACATTCTCTAGGTACCTTCTGTTCCTTGTGGTTGCAAGATGTGATGCAAGATAAACGCGATCGAACGCCTTTGTTAGGTTCACGAAACAAAGAAATTAAGGTTTGTTATGCTCTGTGGCCTTCTTTACCATCTGTTGAACGAGTTTAATGTGCGCTAAATGTAGATCTGTTAACTCTCCCTATTCGATAGCAATCTTCTTTTACATTCTATAGGTTAGAACTGGACCTCTTGAACGAAGCATTAGCTCGTGACAGGCGTAAAAAAGTCAAGAAGCCTAAGAAGCCAAAGAAAAAGAAAAAGAAAAAAGGAAAGAAACCACCTAAAGACATAACAAGTGACAGGACCACAGAAGATTTGTTCCAAGAACTCGTCGACAACGGCATTATTCGACTATATCCGAAGACAAGGTTGGAGGAATTTATCGGAGACTTCAGCTACAAGAACTTTGAACTCAGAAGGGATGAATTAATGGAACCACCACCCTGTCTTGGTGATATTAGACAGATCGTTACAGTAAATCTTATTTTGCCAATGGGTATAAATGTGTGCAAAGGAAGGGTGCGTTCAGCCATAGTATGCGGTCCACCGCAGTGTGGTAAGAAGATTTTGGCAAACGCAATTTTTACTGCCACCAGGTGTGTTTTGTTTGATCTGTCTCCTGAAGTGTTAGCAGGCAAATATCCTGGAAAACCGGTGAGTATTTCTTGAACATATAAGAATGAAGACCAATGGATGACAAGACATAAATAAGAAATTCTGGTTTTCGTTTGAGGTATTTGTTTGAAACGGTATTAATTTCAAATGTCTTGTATTTTGTATCTAGCATTCTTGTTGCTGAAATCCCGGTTAGAATGATGATTCATAATTTTTGTAGGGATTGAATATGCTAATACATCTCATCATGAAAATGTCCAGAATCCTGCAACCCTCAATATTGTATTTCAACGCTGCTGAGAAGGCCTTTTACAAGAAAGTACCCCCAGATGAGAGAGACTTGGAACCCAAACGATTTGGACCAGTTCTTTTCAAGAAAATCGTTAAAGCCATCAAACCTGAAGATCGGGTGATGGTTTTAGGTCTTTGCAAACAGCCTTGGGCGGCTGCCAAGAAAATGAAAAAAGCTTATCAAATGGTAAATCAAACACATATCTCAAAGATGGGTAAATAGCGCGTTCGATCATAATCGATCCAATTTTTCATAGAATTATCCGTCGTAATAAAGGATAACAGGAGTAAGACGATTGTGAAATAGTTCAGTTTCATTTGACAATTTTTTTCTATTGAACTCATTGAGATTCACGATCAACTTACAAAAGTAAAAAGTAAATGCGTTGTACGTACAGATTGAGAGAAAGAATTAATCATTGATGCATTCACAGTTATGATTAGCCATTTAGGTCGTTTGGCCAGGTCTTTTTCAACCTTGTTGAGTTGAAAGGATCTTCTGTCAATTGGTGAATCAGTTGATTGGCATGTTCTTGTAGCTTCTGATAATATTATCTCGAGTGATTTTTTGTTTCTGTGGTGACTTATGGGACTCTTAAATCCTCATGGATCGTGAGCTTGGAGAATATCAGTGTCATCATATTAACCAATGAAGGTACTATTTTACATATTTAATTCTTTAGCGCGACCCCAGAATTGGATGCCGTACGTCCATAGTGGTTTAATGATACCCTTGTGAATGAGTAATTTATAATTAGTTTCAATTTGGACTTCCTATAAGCCATATAAATATTCCGAAATTTCAGATAAATTTCTTCTTAGCATTGATATGTTTTCTCCAGTTGAGGCGCTTGTCTAAGTGTATGCCGAGATAGTTGGCTTTGGTGTCGAGTAATATTTACTTTTCGAATATTTTGACAGGGGACTTTTATTTCTTCTTGTAGTGAATGTTACTTGAACTGATTTAGCTTCATTGATGCTGAGTTGCCATTTTCGATGTCACTGCTCAAGGTCATACAGGTTTTGTTGTAGTTGTTCAAGCGTTTTCATCAGATGCAAGCAAGTCTAAATCGTCTGCAAAAGATGCTATGCTGGTGTTTCCATTTTCCGGTATGTCTGAAGCATAGATCATATATAAAAGTGACCCTAAATTACTTTCCTGTTTGACTCCGGATTTGATTTCGGATGGAGAGGTAATTGTTTCCCCATATTTCACAAAAAATAACGGTCTGCTAGATAATACCTCAGAACCATATAATATGGTTGTGGGATATTTGTTTGAGTTTGGTAAAGCAGTTCGATGTGTCAAACCTTGTCGAATGCTCGCAACGAGTCCAGAAATACTGCTGAGCACAATTTTTCTGCTTCAAAGCTTGTCGGGATGTTGTTCACGATGCGGTGGACCTGATTAGTTGAAAGTGGTTTTCTCCATAAGCTAGTTGTGCTTATTATTTGGGCAATAAATATCTCTTCTTGAATTTGGCACCAATGTATAGACAGACATCTCCTGTCGTCTTCAAGGCAAAAAATTGTCTTTCAAGAAAACTGTCAATTTCAGAAGATTTTTCGATTTTTACTCATAAGTGTCAAATTGGCAACACCGAAAAAAAAATACACTAGTACTTCTAGTGTATACAAGAAACACTAGTGTATTCTTGGTAGTTCTGAAAGGTAAATTAAATGGTATTCTATTCAGTAATTCCGGGCACGATATAATACCATTCACCAACATAAATCTTTAACAAGCCTTCTTTTTTCCAAAGTCTCAAGACCAAATAAATTACCCAAATTGGTCGGGATCGCCAAGTGTGACCGAAAACATAGAAATCGCATGAATTTTCTCTGCACTTTTTTAATTACATCAATATTACACCTATAATAGGGTGACCATATGCAGGATGCGTATACTCGAGATTAGGTCAGAGAGCAGTATAATAATCTTACTGTCTGAGGCGAGAAACCCCTTGTATTACGCATGATGAAACCAAACATTTTAAATGCTTTGGAAGATATACGAGTATATACTAGATGTTCCGTTCAGTTGCTTATCAAGAATAATGTCCAGATCCCTAATGCTGTCCATCCGCTTGAGAACTGAAGAGCAATATGGGAATGGTTATCATCAATAACAGAGTAAATCTTCATATCATCAGCATAGATCAGAAATTCAACACGAAAAATACTCTTTATATGTCATTAAATTAAAATTCGTGATCCAAAATTGTATTTTTGAAGGTTTAAATGGTGGTAGCACGATCAAAAAACGGGAAAATGATACTATTTCAGTACGCCGACGTTTCGGAAATATATTTTTCCATCTTCAGGGCTCTACAAAAGAATATGGAGCATATAATGTGAAATTCCAAAAAACAAACATGTATGTGCATATATAAAACAGCAGGAATGACAAACCAAAACAACACCTCATAATAACAGTCTAAAATGTGTAACATCAAACAATTAAACATGGATACAGCTCAAAAAGTGAAAACAACATAAACAATCAGCAATAATGTTGAAGATTTTCGTGAAAAAAAAATTAAGATGTACTTACAGACTAATCAATTGTATCCTCCCATTATCTTCTATATAAATAATACAGTTTACAAATCTCAGGTATGTATTTTTCATGGAAAGAAATCATCAGACCGCAATGAAAAATAAACAAAATAGTAATTTTGAGACAACCGTCGACACACGGAGATGGAACCAATATAAGAGCTCTCGATTTCTCAGATGGAAATACCCGAACACGCGTTCATATGTTAACGGGAGGCGATGAAAACTTTACAGGGTGTTTATTCATTCTTAATAAGGGAAAATATATTCGGCTTAGATGTTGGATATCCGATCTTGAATTAACTGAGTAATTAACTGCTATCTGTAACATCTCATACATTAGTCGATTCCCTAAGTATGGTTCCCTATTTAGAATTTTAACGTTTTCAAAGTCGAAACTATATCCCGTGCTAACGCAATGTTCAGCTAAGGCTGTTTTTGGGTTGGAGATGGGCAAGCAGACAGATCTCATGTGTTCCTGGACTCTCGATTTCAAATATCGCCCAGTTTGTCCTACATAGACACTAGAACAATCTGAACATCCTATCATGTGCACTATATCAGAAAACATAGTAATGGGTGTTGGATTCTTGATGGCACTGAAAAATTGTTTTTCAATTGTATTGGAGCTCCTAAATGACACTTAAAGATTTTATTTCTTAATGATTTTGGAGAGTTTCTCTGAAAGTCCTCTGACATACTCCTTATATGATTAAAAAAGAAATCGAACAACACTGGCCTTAAATGTGATCCTTGAGGCACCCCCGATGACACATTGATTATCTTTGAGTAAAAATTTTTAAATCTGACGGACTAGGTTATACCGCTCAAAAAACTCCTAAACCACCCCAATAATACTCCGATCGCCTCTAATTTAGCCATCAATATATTATGGTTAACTTTATCAAAGGCTTTGGAGAAATCAGTATAGATAACATCAATCTGATGTTCCAAATAATGTACTAAATCATCCATAAACAACTCCAATTTAGTCAATGTTGAACCATTTCTCCGGTAGACGTGCTGCTCTCCGATCAAAATGTGGGCAAGTTTCCAAGATGGTTTGGTTGCAGACCAAACAATCGAGCATCTTTGGGATAGCAGATTGGATAGATATTCCCCTGTAGTTGTGAACCACACCTCTATCAGCCAATTTGAATGTGGGAACAACAAAACTTTGTTTTCAAAATGAAGAGAAAACCCCATTGCCAAGAGAAAGATGAAACAGTTTCGTAATTGGATGCGACAATACAGCAGTACATCTTTTTAACACTACGAGTATGTTAGGTATATTCTTTTATTTTTATTTTCAAAGGGCGTTTTCTTACTCTGATAAATGATCTTCCGCATTCGCATGAGATTTCATATATGCCGTTCTTCGTTCATCGATTTTTATTATCAGGTTTAACTTTTGTTGGAATAGCCCTGATGATATCATATGTCTTGAAGGTGATTGTTATGTCTTATGCTTTTCCAATGCTCCTAATTTTTTCTGATAACCCGTTCACATAAGAAATTACACATTTTTGGTTTGTTCCATGCATACTTGTGTTGTGTCATTATGTCGTTCGTTGACAATATGTCGTCGAAGCAGGTCGATGCGAATATCTCTCTACAAACTAATGTTTCCCAATGCGGATATTGTAAAAGGTCAATAGTTAAAGACAGTGCTAAATGTCTAAGTTGCCCTAAGTGTTTTCACCCAGGGTGTTTGAAAATGGAAACATTGGGAAAAAATTCACCCCATTAAAAGGTTTAAAAAATTTTCCTCCAGTTTCTTTAAAAAAAAAATTTTAAAGAAAAAATTTTTTTAATTTTTAAATTTGGGAAATTTTGTTTTTTTTTAACCCCTTTTTGCCCATAAAACCAATTCGTTTTGGGAAAAATTATTACAAATTTTTCGGAAAAATTTGGGATTGGGTTTATTTTTAAATTTATTTTAAATTTTACTATGGAAATTTAATTTTCAGAAAAAATTTTTTTTGGAAAGATTTTTTTAATTTTTAAAACATTTTTTTGGAGAAAATAATTTTGGTTTTTGGGTTTTTTTTCATTTTGGGTTTTAAAATTTTAAGTAAAATCGAAAAAAAAGAAAAAAAATTGGGTTTGAAACCCAAAGAAAAGGGTTTTTGATGGGGGGGGAAAAAAAATTTTTCAGAAATTTGGGAAAATTTAAAATTTTTCCCATTAAAGGGTAAAAATCTTGGGAAAAATTTTTTAATTTTTTAAAAGATTAATTTTTTATGGCGATTTAAATTCCGTTTAAAAAAATTAAAAAATTTTAAAATTTGGTTGTTTTTTTAAAAATCCCAAAATTCAAAACAAAATTTTTCCCTTTTCCCCAAAATAAATTTGAATGTATTTAAAAAAAAAATTAAAAGATTGGGAAAAATGGAAACTTTTGGTTATAAAAAGAAAATTTTTGAAAAAGGAAAAAAAGAAATTTTTTTTATCCAAAAAGTTTTTTTTTATTTTTGGGGAAGGGAAATTTTTGGGAAAAAAAAATTTGGTTAATTTTTTAAATTAAAAAACTTTCATTTTGAAATTTTTCTTAAAAAGGGGTCCCTTTTAAACAAAGAAAGGGAAATGAATAAAAACAAAAAATTCCCCAAAATTTTTTAAAAGGGTTTTTAAAAAATTTTAAAAAAAAGGCAAACCGAAATTTCCCAAAACCTTAAAATTTCCCCGGGGTTAATTTTTGAGTTTTTAAATTAAAACGGTTTGGGGGTTTTTTAGATTTCAATAAAAGAAATAAATTTTCCCTGGGAATTATTTAAAAATTTGAAAATTTGGTTTTTCCCCAAAATTTAAGGGTTTAAATTTTTTTAAATTTTTCCCATGGGGTTCTTTAAAGTTTGGGGCAACTTTGGGTTTCTGAGTTCCAAATTTGAAAGGGTTTTTTTTTTCCTCCCAAAAAGGGAAATTAAAAGAATTTCTTTAAAATAAAGAAATTTTTGTTTAAAAACTTAAATCAATAAAAATTTAAAATTTTTGGTTTTGACAAATTTGTTTCCTTAAAAAACAAAAATTCCCCTTTAATATTTTAAAAGGCATTATTTTTTTTCTAAAAATTTAAATTTTGGAAAAAATTTTGGCAACCCGGGGGAAAAGTTTTTAAAAATTTAAACCCGAAATTCTTTTTTCCCCCAAAAAAATTTTTTGGAAAACATCCGAATTTTTCAAATTGTTTATTGTTTAATGCTTCTTTCGGGTTGTTTTTTTCTTCATTTGAACCTTTTTAAATTTATTTTTGGTAAAAGGTTTAAAAATTTTTTTAAAATTGGCATTTTTATAAAAATTTCTAAAGGGTTTTTAAAAAAAATTATTTAGTAAAAATGGCCTTAAAAGGAATTTTTTATTTTTTTATTGGAAAAATTTTTTTAATTTTCTTTTTTTTTTCGAAGAAACCATGGGTTTTGGAAAATTTGACCGAAAAAGAAAAAATCGTTTTTAAACCCTAAAAACCTTTTTTAAATTTAAAAACTGAAATTTGGTTTTTTAAAATAAAAAATTCCACTTTTTTGGGGAAAAAATAAATAAAAAAAATTTTTTTTAAAAATTTAAAATATTTTGGCAAATTTTTCCCCTTATTTGGAATTAAAGGGAAAAAAGGGTTCAAAAATTTTTTTAATTTTTTATTTAAAGCTTTTTTAAAATTTGCCCTTTTTTAATTTTTACCAAAATTTAAACCCCTAAAAACAAAAAGTTTTAAAAGGGAAAAATTTTTTTGAAATTTTTCAAAGTTTAAAACCCAAAAGAGGGGGAATTTAAAAAAGAAAAAAAAACCTAAAAAATAATTTTTAAAATTTAAAACGAATTGATCCCAAATAATTTAAAAAATTTTTTAAAATTTTCCTATCCCTTTAAATCCTTTAATTTAGAAGTTTGATGGGTGAGGTTCCTTGGAAAAGGGGTTTTATTTGAGTTTGCTGTTGGGACCAATTTTTTTTTTTTTTATTTTTCTTTAATTTAAACTTGTCCTTAAATTTTTGTTCCAAAATTTTTAAAAAAAATTAAAGAAATTCAAAATTTTGGTTTTTTTCGTTTAAAATCCTTGAAAGGTTAATTTTAAGGTTTTAAATTGAAAATTATTTTTGGAATAAAATCTTTTGTTTACTCAAAAATTTAACCCATCTTTTTCCAAGAAATTCTTTAAAATAAAAATTTTTGAAAATTTTAAAAATTTTATTTTTTAAAACTTATTTTTTTAAAAAACTTTTTCCCAAATTGTGAAAGAAATAAATTGGTTTTGAAATTCATTTCTTAAAATTTTATTAAAAATTTTGGGTTTTTTTTATTTATATTTGATTGATTTAATTTAAAAATTGGGTTTTTTTTAAATTTTTCAAAGGTTTAAATTTGGGGGCCCTTTTTTTTTTAAATTTAAAATTTTCATGGATTCGGAAAAAATTTTATTTTAAAAATTCAAATTATTTTTTTTACAATAAAGGGGTTATAAAAATTTTAACCCAAGCTTTGGAATTTTAATTAAACTCCAAAATGGTTTTTTTGAATTTTACAAAAAAAACCTTTAAAATAAATTTGGAAACCCAAATTGGATTCGTTTAAATTTTAAAAAATTTTGTTTTATAAAAACTTTTTAAAAATTTTTTGGGAAAAAGGTTTGAAAAAAAAAAAAAAAAAATTTAAAATTTTTTTATAAAAGAAAAATTTTCAAAGAAAAAATTAAATAAAAATTAAAACCTGTAAAAATTTTGGATTCGTTTAAAATTCCTAATCAACATATTCCGTGCACTTGAGATATTGCGATTTTTTCAATAAATCAGAAACGTTTTTCATTCCTATGACGATAACTTTACATAATAAAAGCAGACTTGAAGTTTTGTAACTCTTTACATTATATATTATATTATTATATCTTGTTGTTATTTTGCCAGGGACAACTGCTTCTATTTATAGAAGTTTCTTTACGTTGAAAAGAATAATAAATTATATTAGGAAAAAACTACACAGGCGCTATTAGGTGATATGACAAAAATTTCAATTGAAAAAGAATTTATTGAATCACAGGATGAAGATCTTTTCATTGAAGAGGTAATATATCATATAGTTGAACAGAAAATTGGCAGAATTTCATTATTCAAAATAACATTCTATTATTACGAATTCAATTTATAATTATTTTTTCATAATCCTGTTTAATCCTTTTATTCGCTGTTTTACCTTTAATTCAAAGTTCATTTCGTTATAAGTATAATGTTATCTTGAAAATTTTCATTTATTCGCTTTCCTTTATTTCCTTCATCACCATCCCATATCTTAAAAGAATGCACTTCACCTCCATGTTGACTGACAGATGGACAGATGCATAATTATGATTTTTTCAAAACAATTTTTAAGATTTTTAAGAAAAAATGCTCATCATATATTGGGACTTCATCAATTGCGTTTTATGCTTAAAGTATCTACAAAGTTGCAATATAGTTATAGTATGATGAGGATTTATCAAAAATTTCAATTAATTGTGCAAAAATATTTTTCATTTACTTATTGTGTGTAACTTACAAAGGAGAGTTCATTATATTATCTCTAACTGCCACGTGAACCTCAAATATGTATGTAAAATATATATTATCACAATATTATTTTTTGCTGATGTACCTCGCCATACTATGCTGTCACGAGCCGTCACTGCTGTTAAGCTACTTTCGTATATATTTAAACTTTCAAGTCACATCTCCGTTATAAACAGGGTGTCAAGGAAAAATTACCAAGCTTAGTGCCACGCGATAGAGGATCATAAAAGATAAATAAAAACAACTTTTTGTTCTAGGTTAAATTTCCTTCTGCTAAAAACTAACGTTGATGCTTTCTAAATTTTAACAACGTACAATATTTCATCGTAAATGAATAATTTCGATTGATTCTCCCCCAATGCAGCAAATATGTATCTAAGAAAGAACATTGAAATTTCTGAGGGACTTTTAGACATTTCTCTTTTCTCTTAAGTAACTGAAAAAATAATCATATCTTCAGGTGAAAGGATGCTACGACAATGAAATTTGAGAATATGTGAGATATCAATAACGTCTATACGTGCACATATTTTTGTTTGAATTCGTCTGATATATTATGAGGATAGAATATGGAAAAATATATTTTTTTTTAATTTTCGTGAAAGTTCTAAAGAGCCGATTACAGCGATATTTTGCAAAACTATTTGTTCCAGCCTAATTTCAATATCCTCCGAGTTACAACTTGATCCGATAGATATTCTAGGAGTTTTAGAGGAAAGCAAATTTCTGATGCTCATAACTTCTGAGCTATTGGGCAGATTTTGCCCTGTAACTATTTTGACCGAGATATTTGTACAGTAAACGTGTTCTGAAAATACGAAAACTATAGCTAATCTCGTTTAGATGAAAGAGTATACGGCGAAAGGCTATAATCCAGTTTGACCCTGTATTTTTCATTACGAAGTCAAACTAGACCATTTTGACATTTTCGGCATTGTCGGCTCGATATCCGAGAATTTGAGGCATTTGGACAAAACGATAGCAGGCTGTTCTACTAGAAGAAGCAAAAAGCAAGTTCTTATTTCAATACACTATTTTTGGCGCTCTTGTTCACCCGAACAGAGTGCCTATCATTTTGCCCGAATGTCTGTAATTTTGGAATATCGAGCCGAAAATGGTCTCAATCGATTGGGTTCGACTCCCTGATGTAGAATTCATGGCGAAAGTTGAGTCTGTCCGGCCGGCCGTATCCTCTCTAGCATCCAAAAGGAATCAGCTAGAGTTTTCATATTTTCAGAATAGGTTAATTGTCCAAATATCTCGGTCAAGTTCGTTATTGGGCCAAATCCGTCGGATGGTTCAGTGGTTATGAGCATCTTAAATTTTGTTTCCTCAATAACTACTAGAATATCCATCCGATCAAGTTGATACTTGGAACGTTATTGAGGGAGGCTGAAACGAAACGGCTTGCAAAATTTCGCAGAAATCGTCACGCTAGAAAATTTTTAAAAAATTCCCAAAAAAAAATTTTCAATACTCGCTATCTCCTGAGACTTCGTTTAGATTTAAATAAAAATCCGTATATTTATTGAGGTTACCGATATCTTACTCATGCTCAAATTTCATTGTCGTAGCTTCCCCCCTTCTGAAGATATGATCATTTTTTTCATTTACTCCAGAGAAAAATAGAAATGTCATGAAGTCCGAGCTTTGTCATTGAAAGATTTGCCATCACAGATCGATATTCGTTTGACAACTTTCGGACGTAGATATCAGTGTCAGTTGGCGTAATATCAATCAAAATTTTCATAGAATTCATAGAGGTAGAATTCGATGTCGATGACGTTGTCAAAATTCAGAAAAGCACAGACGTAATATTAATCAAAAAATTTTTTATCAT
Organism: Micraspis discolor; assembly: GCA_030674115.1. Classification (NCBI taxonomy): domain Eukaryota; kingdom Metazoa; phylum Arthropoda; class Insecta; order Coleoptera; family Coccinellidae; genus Micraspis; species Micraspis discolor. The sequence goes on along the minus strand of JARTUT010000010.1, from coordinate 226,926 downwards.
AGAGAAAGAATTTGATGGCGTTGTCAAAACTCAGAAAAGCAATGACGTAAGTTTTTAGGAGAAGCATAGAACAAAATTTGGTGAAAACTATGAGTAGTTATTTTCAAATTGAGATAAAGGTTTGTTTATTCATTAGGCTTTCATATTTGCATCACATTGTCCCATAGTACGGAAAAAGACTATTGTTCACCCGATCAGAGAGCTTATAGATTTGTTAAGGTTTGAGTATTTACTCGCAAGTAGCTCAACAAGAGCGCCAAAGCAATCTGACCTCACGTCAGTGCTTTCTAAATTATTTTAAATTATTCTTTAATGAAATTGCAGTTTCGCTACTAGTCGGCCGGGGCTATACCAGTTGTGGGTGTCTCAAATGGAGACAAATTTCTACCAGGTTATACACAAAAATGTCACTTAAAGCACCTTTTTCTTAGAATGCGATCGAATTTATTGAGTAACACTTTCTCTTTATGTCTTTAGAGCAGCACTAAATAGCTTAGTGGGATATTGAGTAAGGATTGGTAAGGAACATAGACATATAAAGAGATAGACCTAGCATTTCATTCATAAAACTGTTGAAATTAATAGCCAACATTGAATTATTTCACCATGTGTCAGAAAAAGATAGGAATATATGCTTTCTAGCACTTTGGCAACGCTGCATAATGAAGTCGTCAAATACTCAGTGGCGTACTGATTTAATGGTTTCGTTTAATTTTTGAGGAACTTTCAAAATCAGAAATATTAGAGATTATGATAGAAAGCCTGTAGAGTTACGAACTGTAAATCTAGTATAATGGATTTAACTTAAATGATGCAAGACAAATTGCGTCACTATGATATTAAAATAGATTCATACGATAAAAGAGCGTATTTCTTTCTATATTTCAAAAGATTTAATGAAAAGTGTAGATATTATAATATTGAACTATAATCCCTGCAAGTACGATTATAATCGATATATTTTGTAGGTAGTCACAGGAGTGAAACTGCTAAGTCTTTTAAATTTTACCGAGTAGCAGTTTTATCTGCGGTAATAGGACATTAATAGAATGCCATGAAAAAAATAACCCTAGTTTTAACCAAAGCATAAAATTGTGTGAAACATGTTTCATCGAATTTGGGTAAAAGTTGGGTTAATGAATCAAACTTTCAATGTTTGAATTTATTGATATATTGATACAAATTCATGAAAAAACCACTCAAAATGATATTTATGCATCTAAAACATAGCCTCAACATTGATCACTCATTCTAAAACAAAATTTTTTTAGTGTATATCGACCTAGTCCTAAATTTCTTCGAAATATCTACTAATTTTCTGGTTTCATGATTGAGCCGTATATGTAAATAACCCACTGAGACATTCGACATAGAAAATCGTACCAAGGAAAACCAATTTTTTTTGTTCGGTATTGCTCGGAAACCTGCAATAAAAATTATTGATGAAGTCGTACGTGGATGAATGATACAAATAGAGTTTGATATTGATTCAGGTATTTCATTTTGGTCAAATGTATAACTTTAAAAGCTATTCAATTAATACAAGCAACCTTTGCATGCACTTCATTCATAGAAACTTGCCGGTGGAACGAAAGATTTAGTTTCAAATAATCATATTTTTTGCAAATATAACATTGTCGAACCATGTTTTACAGTTGAAACACTCTTTCGGAGTCTTCAAAATCACAATAACCCCTTGATTTTACTTAATTTTTACTTGGAAACAAATACAAGTTAACTTTCTAGCGCTTGGCATCGTCACGTATAATATAAGGGGGAAATACGGGAAATAGACAAAACTGAAAACCAATGAACCAATGATGCCAGTATATATATATTGTTTTGAAATTTTGGCTTACAATATTTAGGTAGCAAATAATAAAGCATATAGATCAGGGGTAAGTGACGGGGTGTCATACAAATCAGCGTATGACATAAAAGCCTAGGGAAAAAACCCCAGTAAAAAAACCTTAGCTCCCCGCCTAAGTGTGAAAGAACAAAAATAAGCTGAAATATATTTTAGGGACTTCTTTCTTCAAGGGTAATCTTCTATTGATGGAAATAGAGACTTCTTCAAGTTGCCCACATCAAATCTGGAAATAAAAAGACAAAAGCAGAAAAAAAACTGAATAACAAAAATACAAAATTTGAGAGAGATAAAGAAAACACCCTCAAATTCGCTCTTTCGGATTAACTCGATATTGTGAATCAAGAATTTTTTAACATAACAAGCTAAACCTTAAATTTTACTAAGGAGATAATCAATGAATACATAACCTTTTATGGTTCCTCTTTCACGGTTATAATTGAGAGATGAATCTAATTTAACTCCCAAGTACTTAGAATAGAAATTATGTTCGTTAAGAGAATCCTTGAAAGCTACAGCTGATTTCCGGTATTTCTCATGATTATTCAGATGGAAACAAGATATCGCTGTTTTGTTGGTGTTAGGACATAATCGCCACTTAGCAAAATAATTCTTTAAAATCTCCAAATCAAATTATGGTATGTTCTCCAGAGTATGGAAATCCGAATGGTAATAAGCAATAAACATGTTATCAGCATGAACAAATTTCTGAGATGATATCGGGGGCAAATCACTGAGATATAAATTGAAAAGTTAAGGGGCTAAAACTGGTCCTTGTGAAAGACCGTTTTTTAATGTTTCTAAATTGCTACTCTCATTGTCAACAAAAACATGAAACCTTCTATCAGATAACATATTTTCTAATAATCTTATCATTTTCCCACACTTCACGTGGATATAGAGTTAGAAAATTAATCCATCTTTCCACACAGTGTCATATGCCGAAGGTAAATCAATGAAAGCAGCACATGTTTTCAACCTATTATTGAAGCCTGATTCTATGAAAGTTGTGGTACTGAGAACCTGATCTGAACAATTTCTAATTTTCCTGAAGCCTCCCTGTAAATTTTGTAGAGCATTTTCTATAGAAAATTCAATTCCAAATGGAATTAATTTTTCTAATATCTTGAAAGAAAGACTCAATAAACTGATTGGTGGATAATTATTAGGAACACAAGGATTCTTTCGTCGTTTCAAAATACCTATTACTTTATCTTTACGGAAGTCAGAAGTTTCCTGAATCCATAATATTGTTATAGAAAGACAATAACCTAGTTGTGATTCTGCGGAATAGAATATTGTGGAGCCGCCATGTGACACTATATGGTTATGAATCATGAGTCTCCAAAGGCGTATATTCTTCGAAAATTAAATTCCGTGATTGAATATTGTTATTGTTTGGATGACATTATGGCATAGAAAATTACAGAATCTACAGAATTTCTGATCCTAAACCCACTTATCTGCTTCAGAACTGCTCTTTTGCATGAAATGAAGTTATGATAAATTTTATATCAATTGAATTCCACGAGATTAATCAATCGAAAAAAATCTTTTTAGGTTATTTGTCTATATAAAAAATGTACAAATTTTTTCGCATATCCTACCTTCAATGCTTCAGAATCGAACAAAACGTTTCTCGCACAGTCGATGTTTACCTTCGGACCTAAAAAAATCGGATCCCACGGATCGCTCCTTCTGACATGGGAAATCAATCAGGAGCCCTGCGAAAGAGCGTATCGCTGTCATGACACATGTGATGCGAATCGACGGCTGCAGAGCCCGGTCTGCAAACAGGCCCGCGGGCCTTATAACGTTTCGTCGCCATATTGCACCCTTCCGCCCTATTGTGGATGTGTCTTCAACGTTTCTTCGAGTATAATTCGGGAGCTGATGACGAGTGATTACAAACTTGAAAGGTGATTTGGTGTCTTTGTGTTGAATATATTTCATGTGTGGAGTTTCTTCTTTTACGTCTTTGTTGTAAAAAAATATACATTGAGCCATTGCTGTCATCTGATACTATTGATATGCAAAGTGAATTTTGCAAGAAACATTTATTAGAAATATATCAATTTTCATAAAAAGTCAAAACTGATAGAATCCATGAAATTGAATGTGTTCATCTATATCATCAAGATTTTTTCTAGCTAAATCGAATAATTGGCACCAAACTTCCAGAAACTCTATACAGAAAGTACTTATGTGATAAGATGTAATCGTTATGAATGCTACTTTCTTGATTTTTGCAATCTTGTTCTAGTAGAACAACGAGATATCGTTTTGCCCATATGTCTAATTTACAAAAAGCCAAAAAGTGTTTCAATCGATTGAGTTTGTCTTCCTGATGAAGAATGCAGGGTCAAATTTAAGTATGTGCGTTCGGCTTGCTGGCAGTATACTGTCCATCTTCCGAAAGAAATGAGGTAGACTTTTTATATTTCTGGAATATCTTATGTCCAAATATCTCGGTTTTCTACGTTATTTTAGCAAATCCGTCGAATGTTTTGGGAGTTATGAGTATCTGAAATTTGGTTTCCTCTATAACTCCTAGAAAATCCATCGGATCAAGTTATATCTTGAGAAATATTTGAATTACGTTGAAACCGATAGGGTCACAAAATTAAGCAAAAATCGACAGGCAAGAAAATTTCAATATAATTCTCAATGCTGTTCCAGGTACGTATACAACGTGTTTTCCAGTCCGAAATTCTGGACAGACGATCAAAGACAACCATGTTCACCCATAAATAAATTTTTCTGATTATATAACTTCAAGTAATTCAAGTGGTCATATTCAGGAGTAGGTAGTACAGTTTTGAGTGCATTAGGATTAAGGCCAAAATGAAACAGAAGGAAAACTGTTATTTTGATTAACTTAATCGTTAATGAAAATTACCTTTCACAGTATCCACTATTGAATCTGAATTGTTTAAAAACATTATTCTCTCTCTAAGAAATGATTCACTCACTCATGTTTCATCAGATGATTATGTCGATTTAATTCCTTTCAACTTGAAATATCCCGAAAATGGTGCAATTAAGGAGAAAAGATGATGTACAAAATACGGACCTTTAGTTCAAGTGATATTTGTTTTTCACGCAATTTAACCAATCTGTACAGTAGTAGTGAGTAACCCACAAGAAATAGAATAAATCTATTGATGCCAAAATATGCATGACTGTTATCAATAACCTTCTACAAGAGATCATTTCAATTGATAACATATAACAGGTGGTAATGCAATTATCTCATGAAATTTCAACACCTTATATCTTTTGAACGAGGCCAATTTGGAAAAATATTTTAGGAAGAAAATTTTTCTTTTGGCGTCAAGAATCTACAGTTAATATTAACGCAGTGGCCAAAGACTCACCCTGTATATGGTATTTCGAAAGATAAGTATTGATATGACTACTTCTGATTGTTTTTTAGGAGCAGGGAAATTGAGCTTCGAAAAGGAAAACTGTGAGTAGTTATTTTTAATTCAAGATATGGTTTTATTCATTCATCTTCGGTGCTGGTCCTGGCCAGAATGAAAATATTGAATACAATATAATATCAGCATGATGTTATATTGTATTCAATATTTTCATTCTTTTCATTTTCTCGGAAAAATTGTTCATATACTGATAAAGTTAGATCTGTTATTTCGAATATCGAGCCGAAAATGGTCATAATCGATTGGTTTCTTCTAACTTATGAAGAATACAGCTTGAGTATGTCTGTTAAGCCGTATACTCTCAATCTTCCGAAAGAGATGTGCTAGAGTTTTAATATTTTCAGAATGTGTCAACTATCCATATAACCCGGTCAAGTTCGTTATTGGGCCAAATCCGTCCAATGGTTCAGGAGTTATGAGCATCTGGGATTTTGTTTACTTCAAAAAAATCCACCCCATCAAATTGTACCTCGTAAGAAGTTAGAATATGGTTGAACTTTGAAAAATTTGTGCATTAATGAAAGTGATAGATATCTTGCATATTCTGAATTTTCGTCACGGTAGCGTTCTTATACGAGGAGAAGTGGTTTTTTTTTCATTTATTTGAGGAGGTCTCAGAAGTTCCATGAAATAAATTGGAGAAGGGATATTTTTTTACATCTTCAAATGATAATGGTATGTATACATTGTGTTATCGTTTTGCCAAAATTTTTGTTGTTATCTATATCGAGTCAAAAAGGTCTCTATTGATTGGGATTATTCTGAACACTGATATAAAATCGAAAACATATACAGGATTAGATTTTATCCACCATAAAGACATTATAATATAATTCAAATGTTCCATATGGAATGGTAATAATTCACTCAAGTTATTTGGACAACAATTATAATTGAATACCAATAATGATTACAGATATTCACTTTCATATAAAATATTTGGCAATCATTAATTTTTCCTCTCCTGGAGTTCGATAATAAATACAATATTCTATGGTATGGTATCAAAATTTGACTTTTTCTATAAATTAACCTTTCTTCTGTAATTACGTTTTTGTTTTCTGAATTAACCAAAACAAAACAGATACATCATGACAAAAATTCTTTCATTAAAAAGTACCAACTACGTTTTCCAGAAGCAACATGATTATATTCAGATCTCCCAAAGCACTGTACACCTCAATCTCCGAATGCTTTATAATCGTTCAAATTAAATTGTTATTGTAATTCAGAACAGAAGATAATCATAAAGCAAAGGAAGAAATCTTGCATGGATTACATGCATTTGTACACTGACATCATTGAATGTTTTTGAAGATTTCATATTGATATTATATTAAATTAATATCAAAAGGTCTCATCGACCTGTTTATACGTCAATACTCAAAAAAGTATGACAAAGAGAAGAAACTTTAGGTGTTTGGAAAAGCATATCTAATTTTTTTTATTTTTTTGTTTGAATGACAAAAAAATAATTGAACAACTTCACGCTTTAGAAAGGTTCAAGAAAGTGATGGCATTTATGATTCCATTGATTCTAAGATTTCAAAAAAATCCTTACTACAAGGGGATGGCCTAAAGTCTTGTAGTAGAGAGATATTATGATAGAACATAAAAAATCTGTACTTATAATGAAAATAATGTTTTCAACCAATTCAGATTAATTTTCATTCAATCTAAACTGAACTACAGATCTGCCCAAGTTGAAACCTTAAAATGCTTATAACTTCTCGACGTAGCTGAATCAAGAAAAAAAGGATAAGAAAAAACTCTCTGTTTCGATATCATAAACGTGGTGGTTAATGGTTGAAATTAACGTAGTGGTCGAAGACTCAACCTGTATACTGGGTTTTAAAAACGTTGATCGCTTGATAAATTCTTCGATAGGGTAATACTATGCCCAAAATAACGTTAATACAACATTTTTTGGTCACTTTGACAAATCGTAGAAGGATTCTGTGAATGATTCAATCAACGAAGCCCGCTAATAAGTACTAATGGATGATGTCAAAGGTAATCGTAATCTTCTCTGTGAAATTAAAATTTTTAATCATTAAAGGTATTCATACATTGAAAACACTCTTTAGTTCTTTAAATTAAGAGAATGCAATTTTGAAAATCAAAGATATTCTAAATATTAATTTTGAATATTTATTCAAAATTATGTTTGGCTAATGAATATTTCATGAGATAAAGAGATCAAGTATTTAGAAAATAAATTTGAGGAAATTTTCATTTATTCTCTAGAGTGACGATTTCCTCGAAATTTCGCCAACTTATTTGCTTCAATATCATTCAAATATCCTCCAAGTTAAAAAATTGATCGGATGGGATATTCTAGGATTCATGGAGTAAATCAAATTCAGAAGCTCAAAACTGCTTTACTAGTCGATAGATTTGGCCAACCAATGAGCTTGAACGGAAAATTAGTACAGTTGACCTATCCTGAGGAAATGAAAACTCTAGCTTATCTCCTTCGGGAAATAGAGAGTATATATATAGGTATTCTTTTGATCTTTTGGATGACAATATTTAGTTAGCAAACAATAAAGCATACAGATCAGGGGTTAATGACGGGGTGTCATAAAATTCGGCGTATCACATAAAAGCCTAAGAAAAAAAACTCCAGTAAAAAAACCCGGGCTCCTCGTCTAAGTGTGAAAATACAAAAATTAGCTGAAATATATTTTAGGGACTTCTTTCTTCAAGAGTGGTCTTCTATTGATGGAGACAGAGACTTCGTCAAGGTGCTCACATTGAATCTGGTAATAAAAAGACAAAAGCAGAAAAAACAACTGAATAACAAAAATACGTATCATATTCGCTTAAAATTTATAACCCATTCCGAGAAAGAGTTGGAAACATCATGAATAGCCCTAAAACCATCTTGAAATTTATATATGGGACAACTATTGATGAGATGAGGTATTGTTTCTTCTGCTTCTCCACATTCACAACTTGTGCTAGGAGCTGAGCTCCATCTAGTTATCTTTCTGATCGCACTATTAGTCCAGTCATTTTAGCTATTTTAAACCCCAATCTGCGGAAAAATTCCTAGTGAGCTGAATTTTTGTATACACCTTTATTGCGGCATTGTAATGAAGATGTAAAAAATCGACATTGATATCGTGCCGGCTAAAAAAGTTGTAAAGGTCAAAAGGTCACGAAAATCAGTTTTTCGCAAATATCTCGCGATCTATTGCTCAGAGGTCAATAAAGGTCATTATAAAAATTGTTTGTCGTGAAATTGTCCACAAAAAATGTCTCATGCATTTTTCTGTAGAATTAACCGTTTTCGGAGTAGAGACTAGAATGCACTCACATACAGTATTGTATACGAAGGCGTACACCCTATTGCTTTTTATTTATGTTTGTAAGTGTGTATCAGTCAAGAAAAATTCTTATCTAATCGATTTAACAAAAGAAAATTAATTGAAATGCTTATTAAGACGTTCGAAGAAGTTGGTATTGCTACAAGACAATCACGTGATGATGCTGACGTTTTAATAGTTCAAACAGCGATTGAAAAATCAATAAATAATACTACAATTATTGTTGGAGAAGACATAGATCTGTTGGTACTTCTCATAGCACGCACACAAATACTTGATCAACCTACATCAATTTTTTTTAAAAAACCAAGAAAAAATAATGTTGAAACAAAAATATACTCGACTGATAGCCTTAACAAATATCCACATTGCAAGAAAAATATTCTGTTTCTACATGCCATGACCGGATGTGATACAACTTCAGCACTTTTTGGAAAAGGAAAATTGAAAATCATGAAGATGTTTGAAAAAAGACCCGATTTAACCAATTCTGCAGAAATATTTCAACAAGAAAATTGCTCTCGAGATGTCATTGTCAATGCTGGGACACATTTTTTACTAGCAATGTACGGCGCTCCAAAATCAGAACTTTCGATAGATAGTTACAGATACTGTAGCTTTGCTAAACTAACAAGGCAAAGTACAGCTGTAAAATTTTCATTATTACCACCTACTTCTTCAGCAGCTCAACAGCATATTTACCGAGTGTATTATCAAATACAAACCTGGCTAGGAAGAGAAATTGATCCAGAACAGTGGGGTTGGGAGTTAAAAAATAATATACTGCAGCCAATAACAACTTTATTACCACCAGCACCCGATAATCTACTTAACACAATCTTCTGTAATTGTACAAAAGGTTGCAGCGGCAAATGTGGATGCAGAAAAATTGGATTAAGATGTTCAAAAGTTTGTGGACATTGCCGTGGCCAGTCATGTTTAAACGCCGAGTCAACCAATGATGAAAACGATGAAGATGTTGATTCAAATATAGGAATAAGTCCGCTCGACGTTTTGTCAGCAACTGTTGATGACACAGAAACTGAAGATGTCGACAATGAATGTTAAAAAAAAATTATATACTAAAATTAGATTTTCTGTATTTTTCTGTATACAAATAAAAAATTATCCACTCGTAAATAAAAAAAACTCTTATTACATATTATAGATTATGCCGACGGGGAACCATTTAAAAAAACGCGCCCTGCATTCTACCCTCGAAGGTGGTGAGGAAACGAGTGCATGGTTATAATATAGTCGCTTTCTCGGCGCCCTACTCCGAAAACGGTTAATTCTACAGAAAAATGCATGAGACATTTTTTTGTAGACAATTTCACGACAAACAATTTTTATAATGACCTTTATTGACCTCTGAGCAATAGATCGCGAGATATTTGCGAAAAACTGATTTTCGTGACCTTTTGACCTTTACAACTTTTTCCAAATTTTTTAATTAGGAACTTTTTTTGATCCCAAAACCAATTACCATTTGGGTTTTTTTTCCTTAAATTAAAAGGAAAAATTTTTTCAAATTTATGGGGGTAAACTTTTAAAAGTTACCCATTTACGCCAATTCATTTATTTGGTTTTTTTTTTTTAGTTTTTTTAGGTCCCAATTTTAAAATTGAAGCCTTTTTCTTTAAAAAATTTTGGGTCCATAAAAATTTGAAGGACCATAACGTTTGTTTTCCATTATGGAAAACAATTTATTTTCAAAAAAAAAAAAAAAAGAATTTAAAAATTTTTTGTTAAACGCCAACCTGAACCAAAATGGTGTTTACCAGGATGATTAATTTCAAAATTTTTTTGTTTTTACCCCCAAATTTCAAAGGGTTTTTCGGGGAAATTTCTGTTTGGAAATAAGCCCAATTTATAAATTTAAAAATAAAAAAACCATTTTTATTTTGTTTTTTTTTATTAAGAAGCTTTTTTAATTTTGCCCCTTGAAAAAAACTGGCCAAAATTCCCAAATTCCGGGTTTTTGGGAATTTTCAAAAGCAAATAAATTTTGGAATATGTCAAGGTCAAAAAAAATAATTATATAATTAAAATAAAATTTTAAATATAAAATTTGTTAAGGGAGTTTTTTTGTGCCCTTTTCCCTTTTGATTTAATTTTGAAATTTTTTTGTTTTTTGTTTGGTTTTATTAATAAAATATATAATAAATAATTTATTTCCCAAGGTTTTTTTGGGCCCCTATTATAAGCAAAACAAAATTCCCATTTTTAGTTTTACCTTTTTGGTTATCTGCAATAATGTTGAAAAATTTGGCCCAGGGGCGGAATGCCCCATATTTTTTTACAATTTGGTTTCCAAGTATTTTGAAAAAATTTGTTTTCCAAAATTGAAAAAACGAAGGGGGTTTTTTAACAAAAAATTGGCCTTTTTTACATTTTTCCTTTTTTTTCAAAAAATGGGGTTTTTTTTTTTCAATTTTTTTCACTAGCTAAAATAATTAATTATGAGGTAGTTAGTTCATTCCATGTTTTGGGTGCTTGTTTCTAGTAGAATATGTTATCGTATTGCTTATTTTGCCCAAATGTCTGTAATTCTTCATATCGTGCTCAATCGATTAGGTTTGATTTCTTGATAAAGAATCGGGGCAACATGCGGTACACGTATTGTGGAGGGTTATCGGAATCACACTGTTACAGTATACAAAATTTCGAACAAACGCGAAAAGCTCCTGACCTCCTAGAACTTTTCCAATTTTATCTAGTCCTCCTGGATTAAATGAGTGGTTTTTGTCCGACATTAGAATTGGGATATTTTTAGAAATTGGCCATTAATTGATATGACTTTTGATGTTATCTTATTTCTGATCAAAAAATCGATTTCTTCTCGTAATTCTTTTTGGTTGTTATTAATAGCTCTTTGAACCCATTTTGAGGAAAAATTTTTTGTTCGAAATTAAAACCCTACCCTTTAACAAAAGATTTCGCCAAAAAACCCCAAATTTATCTAAAATTTAAATTAAATCAAACGGAAACAAAATATTTTTTCAGATATTGTTAAACGGGTCCTTTGTCGAAACGCTTCGGAAAATTTTTTGAACCAAGGCGATTTTTTTGGGGGAAATTGGATGATTAAATTTTTCTCCAAATCTTTTTAATGGAAAAGGGGGGCCTAATTCAAAGGATTTTATTGGCCAGGTTTTTCATTTTAGTTTTAAAAAAGGATTTTTTCCAAAGAATAATAAAAAATTTTGAAAATTTTACCCTTCATAATTTTTTAAAAACTTTTATTTGTCCCCAAAAATTTTATTGCCCAAAAAACTAAATTTTTCCACTTTTTTATGCACCTTGCCCAAAAAAGTTTTTTCACAATTTTGCGGGTTTAAATTCCTCCCAAAATTTTAGGAAATTTGAAAAATTTTTCCCAAAAGAAAAAATTTGGTCCGATTTTTTCCCTCCCCAAATTTAAACCCCCAATTCAAAAATCATTTTAATATATTATTTCTTTTTCCCGTTTCAAATTAATTTCAAAACCAATTTTAATAGTTTTTGAAATTTAAAAAATTTAATTTAATTTTAAAATTTAAATTCAAACACTTAATTTCTTTTTGACCAAAAAATTTGGCCTTCAAAAAATTCGTTTGGGTTTAAATCCTTCCAATTTATAAAAAAAAAAAAAACCCTTGGGGTTTCCCCTTTAAAAAAGAATTTCAATGTTTAAATTTTCTTTTTAAATTTCAAACAAAAAACAAAAAATCTTTTTTCATTTAGTTTTAACCCTTAAATTTTCCTAATAAAAACTCCCTAAAAAACAAAATTTCAGAAAAATTTTTGATTTAAATTTGGGGAGGAAAATTTTAAATTTTTCCCCTTTTTTCCACAAACAGTTTATATTCCAAATTTGAAATAAAATTTTCAAAAAAAGCAAAATTTTTTAAATTTATTATTGAACCTAAATTTTCAAAGGGGAAAAAATTAAAAAGTTTGAAAACTGTTCTGAAAACAAAAATTTTTCTTTTATTTTTCCCTAAAAAAAAATCCGAAAATTTTGAAGAACAAATTTTTTTTAAATAAAAGGAAAATTCCCAAAATTTTTAAAAGAATTAACCCCTTTTTTAATAAATTTTTAAAGAAACCCAATTTAATTTCTGGGTGAAATTTGGACAAAATTTTATTCTCTTTAAATCCTTTCTTTGTTATGGGTTAGAAAATTTTCCTTTAAAAGGGCAAAAAAGAAATTTTTCCTAAAGTTTGTTGAATTCCCTTTTCAACCCTTCCGGATTTGGGAAACATGTTTCTAAGTAAGGGCCGGTGGAAACTCTAAAGTCAAAAAAAAATTTTTTTTTTCATAAAAAAAATTAATCATAATTTTTGTATAGAAAGGGATTTTCCTTATTTTTTAATATATTGAACTTTATGAATGTTAAATTCATTTTTCTAACAATCCATTTTCGGTTTGGAATCCTAATATTTTACATTTATCAAGGTGGGATTTTGGGTATCCTCTTGAATTATTTTTTTGCCAACCTAATTATTTAACTTCTTTTGCTCCTTTTCCAACAATGTTCGTGATAGTTCCGGGAGTGGGAATTTATATTACCTTTCTTAATCCAATTTCTTTTTGAAATCCCATTATTTTTAAACATTCACTAATTGTTGTTCTTTCCAATCCTTGTGGTAAAGGAAAAATTAAAATTTTAATTTTATAAAACCTTCAAGTCTGACACGACCTAAAGCGATTATACCCTATTCGTTAAGGTGAAAAGAAGGTCACTTTTCTTTGAAATAAATGAATTTACTTTTCCATTTGGGAAAGTATATATTTTCTTAACCCCCAATGGGAGAATTGAAATACCGTAAATTAAATGAGGGTTTTAAAAAAATTTTGGCCAAAATATTTATTCAGAATATTAAAAATTTAAAAAAAAGAAAACCCCTCAAAACGCCTTTCGGATTTTTAACCCGAATTTGAATAAAATTTTCCTCGCCTTAAATTTTACGAGGAGGTAGTCAATGCAAAATTTTTAAGTTTCTTTTGAAAAAATTTTTTCAAGAATAGCTTTTGGGATAACCTCCTATTTGAAAATTTATCGTCCAAAATATTTTTTTCAATTTGCCAAAATTTGTCCCCTTGGGGAAATTCGCAACCTTGCAAAAGGACAACTATGTTTTAATTTGTACAATTGGGGTTTTATCCTGAAATATAAAAGCAAGTAAAGACTAAACACCGTGAAAAACCGTTAATTTTTAAAACTTAGTCAAAAAAAAAATTCATTAGATTTAACAAATTCAAATAGCCCAAAATCACCAAGTCCACATTTTAATTAATTATTTGAAAAAAAAATTCCATTTCAATTAAAACAAAGAAAATAATGAACATCCGTTTTCCTTTTTATTGAGAACTAATTTTTTAAAGCCATTTTCTTTAAATTCCTCCAAAAAATAACCTCCCTAATAAAATTGAAAAGAACACTAATTTTACTGTTTCGATACTATAAGACAGATTTTATCCTCTTTCCAATTATATTTTTAATTATGAAATTTTAGAAGATTTTCTGTTTTCAAATTTTATCGTATGGGGAATACCCCAGGAAGGCTTTTTTTTCCTTAATTTTGGTTTTAATTGATAATTGGAAAATTTTTTTTTCGAATTGTTGATTAATTGGAAGTTTATCATTTTTGTTAGATTTTTTGGCAATTTAAAAAAATATTGTGAAATTTTATTTTTCCAAATTTTTATTAAGGAATTGGGGTTTTAAATTATTCGACACGAAGAAAAGCGAAAATTTTAAATCCAATTTTTGATTTGAAAGATTATAAAAAATAGCTTAATTTCAATAATTCCCAATTAATTTACTTTTCAATGTTGAAATTCAATTTTTGAATAACTTTAAAATTTTTGTTATTAAATCCAAATTCCATTTACAATTTATTCCCAAACGGAAAATTGTTGATTGGTAAGCCCAATAATGGAATTATCGGTTTTTTGAAAACTGGAATATTAATTTTCACCTTCTGGAACTAAATTATTTTCTTGGCTCCTCACCACCTGACTTAAATAGTTCCGAGGTATCTAATCTACCCTTTCCCCTTTTCAAATTTATCAATTTCTTTCCTTAACCACAAATTTTAAACCCCAAATTCACTTATATTATTAGGGGCTTCCTAATCAAATTATTGTATTATGGTAAAAAGGAAAAATCTAAAATTAATTTTTAATAAGAAGGGGTTTTTTGAATACTGGACGATTAGAGGTTCAAGGTTTTATAGCTTTATTCCGGTCTAAAATTGAAAAAGGGTTACTTTTTAACAATTTTGAAATTTTTAGGAATTTAAATCGGGTTTTCATAACCAAAAATTTTTAAGCTATTATAATTTTAACTAAACAAAGTTTATTAATTGGGAAAATTTGAAAAATACCAATAATTTTAAAATGAAAAGTTTTATATCAAAATTGGCCAAAAATATAAATTTGGGGGGGTTTTCATGTTTATAAAAATTTAAAAAGGGAAGGAAAAACTAAACCCCTTTCGATTTTTTAAAAACCGGATTATTTTGAAACTAAATTTTTTTCAAAATTAAAAAGCAAACGTAAAAATTTTTTACTGAGAGAGTATGAATCAATTTTGTCCTTTTGAAAAATTTTTTTTTTAGTATCCGTATGGTTTTTAAGGAAAATAAAAATTTTTCCCTATTTTAAATTTTTAATTTCAACTTTTGTTCCAAAATAAATTTTTATAAAAGAAAATTTTTCCCGCCCAATTTTCTTTTTAATTTAATTTTCCATCAAAACCCGATTCAGATCCATTAAAATTTGCTAAAATCAAATAAATTCTAATCCAAAAAATAAATAAAAACAACCCCTGTACACTTTTACCTATAAAAACGCATAAAAGAAATTTAAAAAATTAATTTCGTTTTACTAGTATCAAAAGTTTTTAACCTTTCAATAATTTCTACAAAATTCGAAATGGAAAATTTTAATAGTCATTGGCTTATTAACAAAACTTCTTTGCTTTTCATTTAAATTATTATAAAAACTAATAATTTTTAAAATATTTTAAAAAACCCTATTTACAGGCAAATAAAAATTTGTTAGCATCCTTTTCTTTTCATTGTGGAAGAAATTTTTTTTATTTTGGACTATTTCGTTAAATTTATGAAAATACCTATGGAATTTTAAAATTGAAAAATAGGTATAAAAATTATAAAACTTTTCTTCTTTTCGTCTATCAACAGTTGTAACCTAAAAAGGGACTAAAAAATTTTTAATTTTTATATTATATTTATAAAAATAATACTTTCCTTTTTGAAAAAAAATTTTATCTTTAAAAACCAGAAATTTGTTTTTGAAAACGCCAATAAGGGAAAAAAGCCCCGGGAAAAATTTTTTTTTAAAATTTTTTTTGTTTGGGAAATTTTTTAATATTTTTTGGATTTAAAAAAAAATGAAAAATTTTATTTTTAATTTTTTGAAAGTTTTTTTTCCCGGGAAATCGAAAATAAAATTTCCAACCCCGATTTGGTTTCCAAATAATAAACCCTTTCACCAAAAATTTTAAATTTTCCACAGCCCTTTTGGTCAATTATTTCCGAATGAAATTTAAAAAAAAAGTTTTCAATTAAAAATTCCCTTTCCTTTGGCAAAAAAGACAAATTTTTTGGTCCCCTTTTCCCGGCAAATCGTTGAAAAACACAAAAATTGATTTACTTTGTTTGGAATCATGGCGAAATAACCTTAATAATATTTTACCATCTGGAACAGAAATAATTAATTCGGCATTACCAGCCTTAATATTAAATGTGGAAAACCAATCAACTATTTCCTTTTCAATTATTACAAATCCATCTTTCCACTTAACCAACAAACTTAAAATGGACCAACCCAGAATAAATTTTGGATTTTTCTTGGAATTTCAAAATTTATTGTTTATTATTGAAAAGGGTTTAAAAGGAAATCCTCATTAAAGGTGGAATTTTTGGAAAAAATATTAAATTGGTGGTTTTTATTAACGTTAAAGTTGAATTTTTAAGGTTTAAAATTTCTTTACGTATAATCGTTCCGAAGGTTGCTTTAAAATTAAAAGTTTGTTATTTTTAAAAGTTGAACAAATTTTCAACCATTAAATTTTTAAAAATTTGGAAATCGGGTTTTTTAAAATTTTCCAGAATTTAAAAAATTTTTTTAATCTTTTATTTTATAAGGAAATTTAAATTTACTTAAAAGTTCCAATTTTTTATTATTTTTGGAAAAATTTTCTTATTGAAAATTTCACATTTAATTTTCCCCATTTAATAAAATCTTTTAAAACCGCAAATGGGAATTTTAATTTTTCAATTTAAATTAATTAAATTTGGTTTTATGAAAACAGGGTGCATTTGAAACGTTTAAGTTTAAAAAACCCAAAAAACCAACTGGCAAATCTAAAACCCCAATTCTTTTTTTAGAAAAATTTTTTTAAAATAATTCTTTTAGAAATTTAATTTTTTGGTTTTTTAAAGGGAAAATTTTTGGGGAAAAATTGAAAAATTTCAAAAAAACTCCCTAACGATATTTGAGTTTTGAATAGAAAATTTCTTTTGGGATTTTTTAAAAGTTAATTTTTCATTTAAAAATATGCACAGAAATTTTGTTCAAGTAATTAAAAAAATTTTTTTACCCATTTTTTTTAAATTTTTAAAGTTAAAAATTTTTGTTGACCAAAAATGGATTTTTATTAACAAAAAAAGTTTTTCGTCAATTTTCCCTTTATTTCTTTTTTACCCATAAAAGGGAACAAAACCCGATTTTCCCCCTTTCTTAAAACCCTTCAAAATTTAACCCAAAATTATTTTATAAAAAAATCAAAATTAAATTTTTCATTTATTTTCAGTGCTTCTTTTTTTCTATTTTAGAAAGGGGATTGAAAAGTGGAACCTTAATTTAAAATATAATTAAATTTTAAAACTCCTTTGGATGGAAGTTTTTAAGTTTCTATTTTTTCTTTACAGTGTACTGTTTTTATGGTTGATGTATTTCAGTTGTATAGGTATGTTTTTTTCGAAAGAACTGTTAATATTATTCTCATATAAATAGATTTACTGAGCATCGGTATTTTTAAGGAAAAATAGAATTTGTTCAGGTGGAGTTCTTAGTCTTACAAATTTCGTAGAATCCTGCTTGAAAATAGGAGCTGCATTCATCGAATTATCTTCGGCATATGACACTGTGTGGAAAGACGGATTAATTTCCAAACTTTATATCCATCAAAAGTGTGGGAAAATGGTAAGATTATTAGAAAATATGTTATCTGATAAAGCTTTCCTGTTTTTGTTAACAATAACATAAGCAGTTTTAAAACAGAGATCACTTCTAGCGCCTTTAATCTTCAATTTATATCTCAGAGATTTACCCACGACATCAGAAATTTGTTTATGCTGATGACATTGCTATTGCTTACCACCATGCGGATTTCCATATACATATGTAAAGTATTTATAAATTGGGCGTCTAGGTTCTCGAAACACTAATAAATAATTTATTTTGTATAGACATCATTCCCATACCGTTTTTCCATTTTCAGCTACGTTAATAAGTTATAAGCATTTTAAGTTTTCACATTAGGCAAATACTTCTCTATAGTCCAGCTTCGTTCGAATAAAAATTACCTTCCACAGCATCCATTATTCAATCTGAATTGTCTAAAAACAATATATTTCCTCTAAGAAATCATTCACTCACCCATGTTTCATCAGATGATTATATCGATTTAATTCCTTTCTAATTCAAATATCTCAAAAAATGGTGCAATATAGGAAAGAAGATGATGAATGATTTTATCTGCAAAAAGACTAATGATTCTAGGAAGTACAAGATACGGACCTTTAGTTCAAGTGATATTTTTTTTCACGCAATTTAACCAATCTGTACAGTAGTGAGAAAATCACAAGAAATGTAATAAATCTATTGATGCCAAAATATGCATGACTGTTATCAAAAATCTTCTACAAGAGATCATTTCAATTGATATAGTCGTTTGAATATAACAGGTAAAAATGCAACTTGTTTAATGAATTTTCAACACTTTATTTTTCATATCTTTCAAACGGGGCCAAATTTGGAAAAGTGTTATAGGAAAAAATATTTCTTTTGACGTCAAGAATATATGATCAAAATTAACGCAGTCTCGCCCTGTATATCTAGGCATATTTGAGAATCCTGTTTCCAATGAACTATCAACGTTACCATTTCATACAAGGAAGATTTTTCAAGTTAATCCTACTGAGTCATTTTTGTCGTTGATACCCCTTTAGGTATATATATTTAACAGGGTAGGGTACAAAAAGCATTCAATAACATTAAGGCAATGCCACTTATTTATTCCAAGATTCAATATTCTAGACATATACTCGTATTTTTAAAATATGTATTGGGGTTTGTTGATTGTTTCAGTGCTGAAGAAAGAATAAAAGCTAGCAACCAATTTACAGATCGCAGACGCAACCAAGAATATTTTAAAATTTATGATGAAAAGGACCATAAAAGGAAGTATAGAATTAATATTAAAACTGTAAAATAAATAATTTTTTTAATTTTATATTTTGTTCGTTGTTTTTTTGTAGTAGAAATGTTACATTAATAGAAAGAATTGAGGAATTTATGTTTAATAGCCAGCCTTTTCAAATGAAGAAATTATTATTTATTTGGAGATTTCTGAAAAAACTCATAAATTAAGAATAACGATTAATGACGCCAAAAACGAGAATTACATTCTCTTTGCCCGAACGTTGTATATCTGACAGAAAATACGTTTTCATGGAGCAGTGTTCTCCTGTAGCATCATTTCGAATTTTAGATTAGTAATTTTTTGTATGATTCAAAAGATTATTAAAGAAAAAATAAAAAGAATGATTCTAGTTGTTTGAGTTCCGAGGATATTACAACCTGTATATGATGAAAAATAAGCTATTATGAAAAATAACTAGTTTCCTCTGCTAAGACCACTACATATTAAAATTCGAATAAAAGCTATTCAGAAATATTTTTTCTAATCATAGTTAACTCAATATATAAAATCAACGTTATCTTCACACTTGAAATGGACGTTATATTTAGGTATGTGGCTTTTTAGTATGAAAATTAACGTTAAGACTTCATATGTCTGAAACGAAAATTCAATGTTACGTTATCCTATTATTAACGTTATATCCACGGTACCATACATGACAATGAGGAGGTTCGCAACGTTTCATCAACCATGAATCAACCTGAAGTTAATATGAAACGCGAAGGAAACGTTAAATGCTCATAACTCCTTAAAACTCCAATGGGGTTGAATTTATTCTCCAAGCTTGAAATTTTTTCGGTCTATCTAGCCAACAGTGAAGAATTCCACACACTTAATTAGTAGATGCTTGGTACTTTATCGCACTACCCATCAGGGATCAAATACAGTATATCCCCTTATATACTCTTAAACCGATACAGCTCACTCTTTTCATTTAAGACCACACCCTTTCTACCACACCACATACAGTACCCGATGTCGGTACCACCAACATTCCACGAACCAGTGGAATGCCGTTCCCCAGTACTACCAACAAAACAACGATTCAATGACAGCAGCTCGTCGGGGATCGAGAACAAAAACATCCAGGCGGCCCTGATTTGCATAAGATTGTTGAATAACTGAGACATAGTCGGTAATCTAGTGATCTGCGTCGTGAGGTATGGGCGTTTCACCTGCGTCCGCCTCTCGGAGACGCCCCCGCTAGTACGGCACTTCGGACAGATAAATCGGGACACCCTGTGATTAGCCTAATAAATAGACACTTAGCGGTCCGGCGCCAGATGTCTAATGACAGGTTGGTTTTGGTGAGGGTGGGTACCGCATTATTTTTTGGGGATCAAGGGTAGAAAGTAAAACGACGATGGTTATTGAGATTGTCCCCGTTCTATCATAGACATTTTGTGCTATTCGATTTTGCTCGATTTTTATGGATATTTTGGAATAATGATAATCTTGAATAGTAAGTTAATTTTTACTTAAAGAACGTTGCAAGACGCTCTATATGTTATAAAGGGAAATCCCCAGCTCATTAAAAAGAAGTTCAAATCAAGGTGTAATTTTATAAATAGGTATAAGCCTATTCGAAATGCTATGTACCTAAGTTTGGAAATTTTAAGTCAGATGTGTATAAACTGGTGGATTCTAAGTTAATTTCCATCCCTTTTCATTTATCGGGGCAAGCTATGTTTCAATGATTTGTAAGTAACAAAATGTTGACAAAATATTGAAGGATTTATTTCCTCAAGAGTGATTTTTCTATAAAAAAAGGTTGCTCCAAGTGTTCCATATCTTGCCTAAAAATAAAGCAGAATGAAACTGAATAAAAAGTACGAATCAAATTCGCGTCACAATAACAAACCATTTCTCAAGAAAATGCAAAAAAACCATAGAATGGGATTATAATAGATCAGGGATGTTTAAAAAAAATGAAAAGTATTCAGATAAGGCTCTTAGCCTCACAACTTCCACAGAATTAGGCTGCTTTCGTAGATTTATCTTCAGCATATGACACTGTGTGGAAAGATGGGTTGATTTTAAAAATCTTTACCCATCCGAAGTGTGAAAATATGTGGAAAAGATTACTAGAAAATATGTTGTCTGATAGAAGCTTTCGTGTTTTTGTTAACATATGTTCTGAAACACTGAAAAACGTTCCTCTTCAAGGATACTCTGTAGGTTGTAGGCCATGTTTCCTTCAATTCGTATATCAATGATTTACCTACAACATCATCTCAGTCAATGGATCCATAGGATCTACAATTGAGGCGATTATTCAGTAATTTGGCTATAATGACTAAAACTGAGGTTAGGATATCATTCATTATACTCTTGAGAACAGAAATATTCTCGAAACCCGGGCAAAATGATTTTATCAAAATGAATTTTTGAAGCTCTTATGCACCAGAACAGAGTGCTTTCAAATTTGGCCGAATATTTGAAATTTTTGAATATTTGACTAAAATTGTATCAATAGTATTAGGTAAAACCGATTTTGTCCTTCTTCATTTATCTTCCTTAAATGTTCCGTTTCCATGATACCTAATCAATGTTGAATAATTTGAAATTTGGAAAAAATTGATGATATGCTCTTTCCCCTTTTCAGATTAGAAAAAATTCTCTGAGCCGAAATGATTCCACGTTGTCACAATTTTCGTTTTTGTTAGTCATAATAATCCAAAAATTTTGTTATTGAAGATGTAAAAATTTCAACTTTTCGGTGGATCCAGGGAAATATGACATACTCAAGAAGTTTCTGGTTGATGGTGAATTAAACGTAAATATTTCTTCCGTTTTTGAGTCGATAGCACAACACTTACTTTGTAAATTTCAACATGTTATATAAAACATACATTCTTGCAAATTCGAATAAACGTGGCGCAGGTTGGGTAAGGTTTTCGTTTCATAATATAACAAGAACATTACAACTAGAATGCGAATTTTAATCTACCGAATTCAAAAATGAAGTTGCAGAATCAATTCTCAAAATTTATTAATACGTACTACTTATTTGGTAAGTTATTTAATCAGTAATAATTCTTCAATAAAGAATAACTGAATATTCCATCTCTAATTATTATAAATATTTAAGTTAGTAACAACTATGACATAAAACCTAACTTTCAATTAAAAACCTGTTTGTTTTAAACAAATAGAAAAATAGACATCGTAATTGAATTTTTTCTGCAGCTTTTGCCTGAATTCAATAAGTACAAATAAATCACATTCAATATATGATAATATTAAGGTGAATTACAAGGACAACATTTGATCCATGATGTTTTGAAGAAATATTTTCATTATCAAAATTAACCTTATGAAATTAGTTTTCAAAGGGAATTTATAGCTTACCTTATTATCCTTATCTTATGTACTGGTGAAACGAATAAACAACATACATATTGAAGTTTCTTCGAGTTTTTAGGGCGCTTATACAGTTTTGAGAATAATTATTCTTGTAGACAAAATGATAATCAGACATTTTCTGGATGTTATAATCTATCCCCTGTAGTGTTGAAGTTGATTCAAAAATTTTTCCGAATAGGATGTGGCAAAACTGCACTTCATCGAACGGGTTTTTTGTTGGGATCCTGTTTAGACTTTGATATTTGCATTCTATGAATTATTAAAACATTGGAATTTTCAAGTTCAAAATAGGACATAGAAGATAACACAGATAGAAATGTTTGATAGTTATGAAACATTTTCTTCCTATAACATTTATCCAAATTGTTCAAAAGATATAGGGTGTTGAAATTTCATAAAAAAATTACATTTTCACCTGTAATATTCAAACAACAATATCAATTGAAATGATCTCTTGTAGAAGGTTTTTGATAACATGCATATTTTGGCATCAATAGATTTATTTCACTTCTTGTGGGTTTCTCACTACTACTCTACAGATTGGTTGAATTGCATGAAAAACAAATATCGAACTTAAGGTCCGTATCTCGTACTTCCTGGATCATTAGTCTTTTTGCATATAAAATCATTCCCCATCTTATCTCCTAAATTGCATCAACCTTAAGATATTTGAAGTTGAAAGGAATTAAATCGATATAATTTTGTCCAAATTTTCTGATTTTCCCAAATCCAACTCTGTGCTGAAATGATTCAATAATCAGATTTGTTCAATATTGCCATATTTTATGTCTTTATTGAATATTTCTACAAAAATTGGGGAAATCTCTCCAGTCTATGATTCCACCACTAAACACTATATATGAAATTAACCACTGAACAATTTTTGTCTTACATTCACCACAAAATCTAAATTGCCATTTGCTGTATTCATTGTTAATGATGTCTAGCACCTTGTTTAATATTTAATCCAGAATAATATTCCATAATAAATAGAGAAAAAGTTTTCCATCACTCTTCGGTACATCGGTATATTTTGACCGTTGAAATAGGTAAAGTATTTTGTGTCAGGACCTGTTAAATTGAAGACTTGTCTTTATGAAGAGCTGGTTTTTTATAGCTTCAGACTTTCAGGGTTCATCAAATTATAACAGCATTAACATAGGAATGCTGCAAATTGAGCTCATATGAGTTTTAAAAACTTCGAACCCAGTCTCCTAGATTTGTTTTATACCTTTATTATCTTTATTTCATACACCGATTCAACCTTGTTCACAAACTTAGGAGATAATAGAGTTTGACTTAGTTTTAATATTACTGAACGTTTGTTATGATGCATGGTTAATTAAAATTCAATCAATATTGAAACTGGAAGCTTTAAGCTCATAAACAAGAAAGAATAGAATAGAATTCATTTTCTGACCATAATCATTTCATACTGAATTGAATAATTTCAAACTATCGATATTATCCTTCCAATATTTTCCACATATTTTTGAAAGAAAGCTGCAAATAACTGTTGACAGTTTCAAACAGAATCAAATCAACAAGAAACCACAGAACACTTTTTTATTGGGAACTACCCACCACAGAAACGTTATAATATTTTAATGTGATAATAATTAACTCTAATTATTCTGAGGAAAATTATAACTAAAGATCAATAATAGTTACAGATATTATCTTTCATTTAAAAAAACATTGCAAATATTAATAAATTTTATCTCTCCTGGGGTTCGGTAATAAATTAATATTCTATGGTAAGGTATTAAAATTTGACATAATCTATGAATAACCATTATTCAATATTTATGTTCTTGTTTAAGTATTTAAAACAGATACTCTGATTATAAAAATCAGTAATTATAGTCTAAACAGAATAGATTCATATTAATGATTTGACAAAAAATTTTTTATTAAAGAACACCTAGTTAATTTTTCAAAATCAAATTGAGGTATTTGTTCAAGAAAGTATAATCACACACAATAATCTGGAAATACTTGTAATCTATCCAGGTAAATTGTTATCGGGATTCATTGTTGTTGAAGATTTCGAAAAAGATTTTTGAATTTTTAACAGTATGATATCAAGAGACCTCATAGACCTGTTCAATGGTCTGTGCCAAGGAGAAGAAAAAAAGGAAAATCATAGATGATTTTTTCTGGTTTTGAGTGAAAAAAAGCACAGTGACAACCTCTTGCCTTGGAAGTTTTCATAGAAATGATGGTTTTCATGATTTGGAAATTTTAAGAAGAAAATTACAAATGTATGATGATAACACCCAATAATTCTGAGGTTTTCTTGGAGTTTCTCACTAGAAAGGCATGGTTTATAATCTTGAAGTAGAAAGAAAATATAGGAAAACAACAAATATCTATGTTTATGGTGTTGAATTTTTTTACCAGAAAATTAGTATTTTGTATCTTCTTTCTGGATATTGACCTCATCGGATGAAACATGAGTGAGTGAATCATTTCTTAGAGGGAAAATAATGTTTTTAAACAATTCAGATTCAGTAGTGGATGCTTTGGAAGGTATTTTTCATTCAAACTAAACTGGACTACAGAGGGTATTTGCCCAATGTGAAAACTTAAAATGCTTATAACTTTTCAACGCAGCTGAATATAGAAAAACCGTGATGGAAAAAAGGGTTTCTTTTGATCTCAAGAACCTATGGTTAAAATTAACGCAGTGGTCAAAGACTGTATATAAACAATAAGACTTTCACGAAAAAATTTAAAGAGAAATATAGTAATGTCTTTATCATCGAACAACATTGTGGGAACCGGTTTTCTTTACAAATCTCCCAATATAATGGAGTTTAGTAAAGATTGTCTTTTAATCCCGATTCTCTCAGTAATTATCAGAAAAATTTAATTTTACGGATAGCTGGTCAAATCGTTGTAGATGATATAAAAAAAAACAAGATCATAATTATCAAATTTATCTCAAGTAAATTCTTGGATAGCACTATATCTGAAATTCCGGAAAGTTTGAAAAAGATGTGAAACGTGATACAATAGCACATTCCATAATTTCCATTGTTCGTCCAAGAATATTCATTTCCAAATTTCAGTTAGCTGTAGGAACTTATGTCTACAGAAAAACAGGTTCTCGTTTGATAATTGACATGATGAGTAAATTAAGAGTATCGACTTCGTACCTCAATATTCAATTATATGAGGCTTTCGTTATTTTGCAACCAGCAAAATTAACGCATCCAAACTCTTTCATTCAATTAGTTTTTGATATTACAGATCACAATGTAAGTACATGAAACATGAAACTGTTTGGGGGTATTACAGTCAATACACCAGAATATGATGTTGAATATGAAGGAGGTTCCAAATGGCTGATGGAAATGCCACCTGCTTCTATTTTAGCTTCACAAAAGCAGATATAATTGATACCGTCAGTTACATGAATTCTGATGGGTTGAAGAGTGTAGAGTTCGTTGATAAATAAAAACTTCATATAAAAGTACAACCTGAAGTTCCGAAATCATATGTTGCGTATTTATGAGCATCGATATCGAATTAAAAAAATGAAAAAAACAATTACTGTGCTGAAATCAGTATAAAAATACCTTTGAATTGAGGTATCACTCACCCCATCTTCCCTATTCAAAAATTGGGGGTGGGGGTTGTAGCAGCAAGGGTTGAAGTGCTTTGCGTCCATAACCTACATCTTAAGTTGTCCCCCTCGAAACAGAAATTGACCTCTCCGAGCATTTCTATCGAAAAAACTTATTTCGTCTGTAATCTCGTCTGTTTCGTTTTCAAATGGACATCCTGTATATTGCAAAACAATATTCTGTCAAGTTCAGTGGAAGAACACAGGAGCCTTTTTCGCGAACTTTTGAAAATATCAGATAACACTCATACTAATATTTAAAATGCGAATGTGAGTTTGTTTGTTACGCTATCACGCAAAAACTACTTCCCGATCATCATCCAACTTTGTACAAATACTTTTGAAGGTATTAGAAGTAACATAGGATACGTTTTATTAAAAAAATTGTACGAAAGACAAGAAAATTGTTTGTCAAAAACTTGGCAGTTTTAGCTACCTCAACGAATTACATTACAGTAATGAAGTTTCAACTCTGAATACTGTAATACCGTCCCACTGTATTACCGATGGTGACGACAATATCTAATTTATACTCATACTTATTTAATGGCTCCACTGCGGGCGAAGCGCGGGTAAAAAGCTAGTACTACCTACATTTTTTGGCAAATCTAATCAATCTTCTGGCTTCTACATAATCCCTTTGAAGTATTTACGTCACGCCTGATTTCTTGATCAGACCATAAAATCAAAAACATAGAGTGAGCTTTGACTACATCAATTTGAACCGTAGATTCTTTAGATCGAAGAAACACTTTTTTACAAGTTTGTTCTAGTAGAATAGCGTGCTATCAATTTCATATATGGAGCCGAAAATGGTCTCATTCGATTGGGTTTCGCTTCCAGATGAAGAATCCATTCTTGAACTGGAGTATGTCTGGCCTTATACTCTCTATCTTCCGAGAGGAATAAGTAACACTTTTTTAATTTCAGCATAGGTCAACTATCCAAATAACTCGGTCATGTTCGTTATTGGGCCAAATCCGTCGAATGGTTCAGCTGTTATGTGCATATAATAGTTTGGGTCCTCTTTAGCTCCTAGAATATCCATCGGATTAAGTTGAAAGATATTTGAATGAAGTTGATACAAACTAGCCTGCAAAATTTCGAATGAATCGATTATCTACAAAATCATTGAAAACTTCCACAAAACAGTTCTTTACTTCTTTGTATCTCATAAAATATCCGTCGTATTCAAAACATAATTTGTGCATGTATGTATCTTGCATATTCTCAAATTTCATTATCACTGCTTTCTTTCACCCGAAGATAGGTATAATTTTTTTTTCAATCAATTAAGGGCACACACTAGTTGAAGAAAATGGGTGGTTCTCAAAATTGACTTGCCAAATTTGTGTTCTCAAAAGTTTCATGTAATGCTCTTAAAAGTCATTTAGAGGTTTTGATGCTGAAAAATCATCACTTCTGTTTAGTTTGGATATGAATGTATGGGGTGTCTCAAAGTTAACGCAAGATTTGGATTTGCCGCCATTTATGCAGTACAGTGTTGACAACCTTTGAAATAGAAAAAATCGACAGTTAACAATTTGGGGTTAGTTAAAATGGAGCGTTATGCAATAGAACAACGTGTCTTCATTGTTGAACAATATTTCAAAAACAATGAATGCTTGACGGCCGCAGTTCGAAAATTTCAAACAAAATATGGTCGGAATACTGTTTCAACTTCGTAAACTGTGAATAAATCAATTGAAAAATTCCGAGAGACAGGATCCGTGAGAGACGCCAAACTTAAAGGTAGTCCAAAACCAAGCTGTTCAAATTTCAGTATAGAGGCAGTGCGTGCGAGTTTCGGTGACAATCCAGAAACCTCAATTCGGCGTCGTGGACAAGATCAGAATTGGTCCTCTAGATCGTGTGATTTATCACCATTAAATCTCTTTTTATGAGGTTATTTAAAATCGAAAGTCTACGTCAATGAACTCACAACCACGCGTGCATTAAAGGAGGAGATTCAACGTTGCATCAACGAAATTTAGCCACATATTACAGAAGAGTCATGAAATTTTCGACACATGAATGCGGATGTCTATGCAAAGCAGCGGAGGCTATTTGCCATAAATAACCCATTCCTATGTGCTCTATGAATCAATAACAAAATTACAATCAGAAGACTAAAAACTGCGTGCTTTATTAAATTCAAATCTTGCATTCAAAGGGCAAGTGTTTGCCAGTTCGAAATTCTGGTATCTTAATTGGAGAAGACTTCGTTAACCGATTGATAAATCAATTTTCCTGGTTATGTTGCCATATGCATCCAAGTGATCCAAGTGATTATTTTTTAAGTTATACCTAAGTGAAACACGAATGCGACTGAAATGAAACTGAAGGAAGCCTTTTAATTTGGTTATTTTCAATTCCATACATTCGTAATTTATACTTTATTTTCACCTTGAGATACAGGTTTTTTCATTAATTGTGGATATTGAATTATTAATACTCTATTTCAGAGTTCGGAAAAACGTTGGAACATGCGCCCAAAAGCACCTGACCACACTTGAGTGCTTTTCTATATTTTTTGTAGAAGATGACAAAGCAAATTGTCGTCAATAAATATGCTTGAATATTCTATAAATACCTGCAACAATATTATCTCCTGCAAGCATATATAGTGTGCGGCAAAAGTCAGTTCACATTGTCTGGTATTCACGCAAGCGTGTATTATAGGCCAGTATCGTCCCTAGAGCGGAAGGAGGCTGCTGAAACGTAGCGAGTTGAGTTGTCCACGTGTAGTAGTGTTGTTGTGTACGTTTACATTGCTATCGTTGCCATGGTTGCGTGTGTAAAATACACACAAGTGTTTGCTCACTTCTTCCCTAAAACTTGAGGGAGCTTATGCTGAAATTTACGAAGAAATTCGCCAGCACTTTCCAAATAATTGAGTTCCCACCAGATAAATGGTGCATAAACTCTATCGTAAATTCGTAATTTCTGGCTCCGTAGTCGACGGGCCGCGTTCAGGTCGCCCTGCTAATTAATTCGTAATTTTTTTACCGTGACTAAACGATGCCGCATGTGTGTTGAAGGGGTGGGGATACAATTCGAACATAAAATGTGAGGCCAAAAGTAATTATTGATGTTATATTTTTCTCGGAAATAAATTTATTTGTAATTATTTTTCTTTTTTTTCCCTCATGTGCAAAACGGTAAACTGACTGTTGTCCCTGTATATAGGATTTATTGTAATAATTCTATCCAATGTTATGACCCAATGGATGTAAAAGTATTTCTTCAAACATTTTGAGAAATAAGTTGTGAACTTGGAATACAATGTGTGTACTTTCAACGTTTAGTCCCAAATAATTTTGTGGGCAAAAAATATTCAAACAATATGATGCATGAATTAAGTTATCTAATGACTCTCGAATACTATTTCCCAAGTGTACTTTTCTCAAATTTGGTCCTACTAGTAATGAAAGAGTTATTCATGATATGAGTGTTAAAAATGAAGTTTTATTTTGCGAGGAAGAAATTCGGGAAATGAGCGCAGCAAATTGAACAATTTCACGAACAAAATAAAAACACTTTTAACACGAATTCCATACAATGTTTTTGGCGCTCTTGTTCACCCGAACAGAGTACCTATCATTTTGCCCGAATGTCTGTAATTTTGGAATATCGAGCAGAAAATGGTCTCAATCTATTGGGTTTGACTCCTGATGAAGAATTCGTGGCGAAAGTTGAGTCTGTCCGGCCGGCCGGCCGTATCCTCTCTAGCATCCAAAAGGAATCAGCTAGAGTTTTCATATTTTCAGAATAGGTTAATTGTCCAAGTATCTCGGTCAAGTTCGTTATTGGGATAAATCCGTCGGATGGTTCAGTAGTTATGAGCATTTGAAATTTTGTTTCCTCTATAACTACGAGAATATCCATCCGATCAAGTCAATACTTAAAAGATTGTTGAGGAAGGCTGCAACAAAACAGCTCGCAAAATTTCGTAGAAATCGTCAAGCTAGAAAGTTTTTAAAAATTCCCAAAAAAATTTTCAATCCTCACTATCTCATAAGATATTTTTCGGATTTCAATGAAAATTCGTGAATATATTGAGTTAATGAATATCTTACTTATCCTCGAATTCCATTGTGGTATCACTTTTTATCTAAAGATATGATCATTTTTTCATTTACTCAAGAGAGAGGAGAAATTACATACGTCCCGATGATTTTCTTTGAACGATGGCCATCACAGATCGATATTCAAATGGCAAATGCCTAGATCATCAATCAGTGTCAGTTGGAGTAATATTAATCAAAAATTTTCATAACGGGAAATCATAGAGATAGAATTCAATATCGGTGGCTGAAATAATATAGGTTGTCAAAATTCAGAAAAGCAATGACGTAAGTTTTTAGGAAAAGGGAATTATAGCTTCGAACAAAATTTGGGGAAAATTATGAGTAGTTATTTTTAATTTGAGATATAGGTTTGTACATTCATTAGGCGTTCATATTTGCATCACATTGTCCCATAGTAAGGGAAAAGACTATTGTTCACGTGATCAGAGTGCTGATAGATTTGTTATGGTTTGAATATTTACTCGCAAGTAGCTCAACAAGAGCGCCAAAGCAATCTGACCTCACGTCAGTGCTTTCTAAATTTTTAATTTACTCAAGAGAGAAGAGGAATGACATAAGTCCCGATGATTTTCTTTGAACGATGGCCATCACAGATCGATATTCGATTGACAAATGCCGGGCTCATTAATCAGTGTCAGTTGGCGTAATATTAATCAAGATTTTTCATAACTGGAAATCATAGAGATAGAATCCAACCTCGGTGGCTGAAATAATATACAATGTCAAAATTCAGAAAAGCACTGACATAAGTTTTTAGGAAAAGGAAATTATAGCTTCGAACATAACTTTGGGAAAATTATGAGTAGTTATCTTTAATTTGAGAAATAGGTTTGTTCATACATTAGGTGTTCATATTTGCATCACATTGTCCCATAGTACGGGAAAAGACTATTGTTCACGTGATCAGAGTGCTTATAGATTTGTTATGGTTTGAATATTCACTCTCGAGTAGCTCAACAAGTGAGCCAAAGCAATCTGACCTCACCTCAGAGCTTTCTAAATTTTTTGAATATCGCTCCTCTTTGGATGATAAAATAGGCGAAATTGGAATGACACTGAACTTCAAAATGCATTTTAATCTTAGTCATTATTCAGAGATTTAAATATTCAAATAATCACAGGGTTGTTGTGAATTGCGTTTCCAATGCTGAGGTTACCGACTAATAAATGCTTCTTTACTAATTAAGACACCGTATGTAATTCTTGCATTCTCATCCAATTTTTGTCTGGTGATTGAGTGCTGAATATGTTTGTCGATAGTGAAATAATAAATAAAAGTGTTGATTCGGTTTCTCCTATGGAAATTGAAAAGTCTGCAAAAAGAGCAACTTTGGAACTCCAACCTTAAAAATCATTTCAGCAAGTAAGATATTGCATATACCAATTTCCTGGTCTGCTGTAATTTGAAAAACGTAGAAGGGAGTTTCAGTCAATTCCAAATAAAAATTTGGAGTAAATTTTCAATGATCAGATCATGCGCCCTTGTTAAAAATGGAGTTGACGTTAGTAAATATCTCAAGGTAAAGGTATATCTAAAACGGAAAAGTGAAGGGTATCGTTCAAAGATTCTCAAACGTGAACCAGTGGACAAGTTTATAGACTAGGCACCAGATAAGAAATACTTGATGGTTAGGATTACTACTATTTTCGGATTATTTAGGCCTGTCGGCGTGAAGAATTGGGCAATTTATTAGTTTAGAAGTTATTGAAACAAAAAAAAAAATCATTGATCATACAACTTCCAGATACAGAAACGATAATAAGTCGTTCTTTGTAATATTGGGAAGTTATGTGGACTATTGCCCCAAGTACATTGCACTGAGGCCTTCTGTTATTAAATATCGTCGTTTTTTTTTTTCAGAAATACATAAATATTAAATACATTGCGAATCCAGATTGTATAAATAAATTTGAGAAAATGCTCTCTATTTTTGCCGAATTTCTCAAACTGCCAGAACCGAAGCAATATACAGGCCACTCTTTTCGGAGATCTTCCGCGTCATTGCTAGCAGTATCAGGAGCAAATATTATGGAGATGAAAGTCTATGACGGTACCCGAGGGTTATGTTGATAATTTTATTGCTGATAAAAATGCTTAAGCGAAAAAATTTTCCCAACCTCTAAGAACTCAGCAGATTTCAGAACGTCATCATCTGATTTTGTATCGGTTTCTAGAAGTAATAATGGTACTGGAGATATTAGTAATGAGTTGCGAAGCTCCCTAACGTCGCAAGGCATTCATGTTAAGAATTGTTCTAAATGTACGGTTAACAATAATGTTTATTAGTAATGATTGTTAGATATTGAAAGCAAATAGCGAAATATTTAGATTTAATAGACTCAGAGTTATACGCCGGCCACTCTTTTCGCAGAACTGGAGCCACTATGGTTGCGGATTCGGGTGGAGATATTTTAGCACTAAAGCATGGAGGAGGGTGGAAGAACACCGAAATTGCGATGGGTTATGTCGATGATTCGGTCAACAAAAAAATCGAAATGTTTAGCAAATTATTTGGTAGTAAGGAGAGTACAAATGTTCTGCAGTCCTCGAGTTCAGCAGTTTCTGAGTCAACAGATGGTTCATCATCATCAGTATCAACTCTTTCATAATCAAAATATGTGTTACTGGAAATAACAACTGTAGGTACCATGATTTTCAACTAATATGACGATAAAACAAAATTTTCTAAGGTAAATAATACTACTAACTTGTGAAAAATTTGCAAGTTGAATGTCAGTTTCACAAGTTAGTGACTTGATAAAATAAACTTTCTTGATCAATATTGTGGTTTTGGAAACTGACGTTTAGAAATGAGAAACAAATAAAATATTTTTTACATACTTAATTCGAACGAGCTTCGACAAAATTTGAGACAGGTACAAATAATATCCGAGAGGTTTTGGAGAATTCAATTAAGGCATCACATTCTTTGAACATCTTCCATTGCTCACTGAAATATTTGTTTTTCAATGTAAGAAGTACACACTTTATATTCTTAGCCCAAAACTTATTTCTCAAAATGTTTTAAGCAATATTTCTCTACATTACTGTTAATAGGGAGACATAACCCGATTTGACATCTTGAAACGCTGACAACTATTTCACCCAACCGGAAAGAGAAACTGGCAAAGAAAGTGTTTCTTCAGACCCCGAACATATACGGTTAGACATAACGCAGTGGTCAAAACTCACCCTGAATACTAATATCCATTATCGTTTTTCACACGCAACTCAACACACCCACAAAAAATATGAAATTTCAGTTATCATCGTAAAAACCTGCCGAAATTACACTTTTGCCAAAATGGAATCTCCATGGGTCCCTCAAAACTTCAAGGACTCCAGGGTATGAATCTACTCCCACTGAAATTCCAGAAAATGCTGAAACAATTTGCACCTAAGTATTAATATTTTCGAAGTAAGTCTAATAATAACACGTTGGAGACTTGAAACAAGCACCGTGTGTTTAACCATTTCGGACGGTTTTGAAGGATTGGGGTGGAAGGAGAGACAGAAAGACGAGGCGGAGATTTGGAAGGAGCCCAACTGGGCAAATCAACTATGAGAGTTGTGGTTCATCTTTAATAAAATAGTTTAAATATATCGTGCTGCCTAAGTTTCTTCTCAAATATTGAAGAAAACATTTCAAATATACAGGATGCTTTTTTGACTTCCACATTAATTAGAACAATAGATTTTTCATGTTAAAAGTAACGCATTTATTGCAACAATTTTCCCATTTCGTTCCGTTGATCAGTTAAGCATTTTGATTTTCAAATTTGGCTAGTTTTGAGTCAGAGTGGCATCTTCGCCCATTTAATTTGATCAAAGAAGAGGGTGGTAACATTGATAACTCTCTTAACCTTAGACCACTTCGAAACCGGAAAGTATTCAGGAAAATCTAGAAAATTATCATAATCATCAATTGGACGTATTCTGCCTTATGAAAAACTAAACCAAGATAGTCGTCCATTTAACCTACTATGAAAATATTCATATTCATAAAGTGAATATATATGTGAATATATGTTTTATATACCGGGTGAATCTTTGACCACTGTGTTAATTTTAACCATAGATTCGTGAAGGCAAAGAAACATTTTCTTCCTATATCATTTTCCCAAATTTTACCCCATTCAAAAGATATAGGATGTTTAAATATTTAAAAAAATTTTATTATCCCTTGTACTGTTCAAACGAAAATATCAATATCAATTGATATGATCTTCAGTAGAAGATTCTCGATGACATTCGAGCAAATTTTGGCATCAACGGATTTATTTTATTTCCTCTGGTTTTCTCACTATTACTCTACAGGTTGGCTGAATCACATAAAAACAAATATCACTCGAACTAAAGGTTAATATCTTGTACTGCCTAGAATTATTAGTCATTTTAGTAGATAAAATCATTCCTTATCATTTTCCTACATCGAACCAATTTTGAGATATTCAAACTTGATAGCAATTAAATTGAATAAATTTTGTCAAAATTGATTTATTTCTCCCAATCCAACTCAATTTTTGGCATATATTCACCACCAAATCTAAATTATCAATTATTGAATTCAATATTGATATGTCTAGCACCTTGTTTTATATCCAACCTATTAATATTATATATATTTATATAAAAGAGTGACAATGGTATCCCATTCCTTGACACAAAAGTAGTCAGATCTGTAGATAACTAGATTGAATAAGACTGGTATCAAAAACCAACTTCATCAGCACATTATATTAACAACAAATCCAATCATTCTTGGAATATAAAAACAAATCTTATGAAAGGAATGTTTCGAAGAATCAAAAATATTTGCCATCCTGAATTTTTAAACAATGCTGAAAAAAATTATTCAATATATTCAAAGATAATGGTTATCCGAAATCTTTTTATTTATTTATTTTTATTCAAAAATGTTTCCATTCTATTATAAAAGATTTCAATAATGAAGAACTTAGTTTAAATACCATTGTCTCAAATAATATCATTCCAACTGAACCCATAGAAGCAAAGAAATATGTTAGCTCACTCTTCCTTCCACACCTGACTCCAAAAATAACAAATATTTTCAAAGACATCAACAACATAAAAATTGCCAAATACAATCCATTAATGGTAGGAAGCATATTTAATAAAATGAAAGATAATATAAACTTTCCAAATCAGACCTTATTTATCAAATTTCATGTAGAAATTGCAATGCGGTATATATTGGACAAACGTCACAAATTTTAAAAAAACGCATTGCCTTACACAAAAGTGACACCATTGTGTGAGTTGGCAAACCACTAATCAAAACTCGATTATTCTTTCGATTTTAACGGTATGAAAATTTTATGTAACAAAAATGACTATAATAAAAGACTATTTCTAGAAATGTGTTATATAAATGAAAATAAGAATAAGATCAACAAAAAACAGATATTAAAAATTTAAATATTATCCATGAATACCTACTTTCTTTAGACGTCACTTAATTTAGTTCATCTATGATGATAACTTGTCAAATTTGATATTTCAAGTTCTTGTCAATTATTCGAATAATCTTTTGTATGTAAGTAAGTTTTTCGTAATATTGTGCTCAATTTTAATTATTTCTTATTTCCTCCATAGCATTCTGAAGAAGAACTGCAAAAATATAGATGTTTTACAATTTTGATTATTGATCATTACCGCATTGCCGAATACCCAAATAAAATTCATCACTATATATATATATTAAATAGAGAGAAAAAATTCCGTTACTCACATAGTTCTTAGGTATATTTTCGTGATGAGCGTTGAAATTGGTAATCAATTTTCTGTCAGGACCTGTTGAAATTAAGACTAGTCTTTATGAAGAGCTGATTCGCTATAGCTTTAGACTTTCAGGGTTCATCAATTTATATCTATTCTAACATAGGAATGCTCAAAATTGAGTTCATAAGATTTTCAATAACTTTGAAACCTTGATATGTTCTGTAAGT
This sequence comes from Micraspis discolor, assembly GCA_030674115.1. Classification (NCBI taxonomy): domain Eukaryota; kingdom Metazoa; phylum Arthropoda; class Insecta; order Coleoptera; family Coccinellidae; genus Micraspis; species Micraspis discolor. The sequence goes on along the minus strand of JARTUT010000010.1, from coordinate 190,724 downwards.
TTATAGGAGTTTTTTCACATCTTTATTTCATACACCAATACAACCTGGTTAAGAAAACTAAGTAGATTTTAAAATTAGACATCGTAATAATATTTCTATCAGTTCAGCACCTGAATGATGCAGATATACCAATTAAAATTCCATCAACATTGATTTTGGAAACAAGAAAGATCAGAATGCATTTTCTGACCATTCATATTTCATATTAAATTCAATTATTTCAAATTACTGGTACTATCCTTGAAATATTTTGCAAATATTTTTCACAAAGCGTTACAAATAAAAATGTGTTAAACAAAATCAAAACAAGAAAGAACAACAGAACACTATTTTTTTAGGAACTACCCACCATAAAGACGTTATAATAAAATTTAATGTTCCTTTAATGTTCCATATAAAATGACCATAACTCACACTAATAATTCTGACAACAATTATAATTTAAAAACAATATTGGTTACAGATACTTTCTTTCATATAAAAAAATTGACAATTCCAAATGTTTTCTCTCGGGGGTTGAGTAACAAATTTCATGTTCTATGGTGAGGAATTAAATTTGACTCAATTTATAAATTAACATTTTTTTATAATGACGTTTTAGTTTAATCAATTTATAATTACAATCATAACAAAACAGATTCATCATATCATAAATTTCATTAAAACGTAACTACTGGGTTCTCCAGAAGCAAGGATGCAAATTTAAGTGAAATTCTCAGATTTCTCGAAGCAAGTGGAATTGAATACTTGAATCTATGAAAGCTTACAATTTTTCAAAAGGAATTGTTTTTGGAATTTGGACACAATAAAATCAACAGGTAACGAAGAATCAAAAATAGTATGCATAAAAGAACTTTGAATTTGAAATTGAGAAATAATGGAAGAAAGGAGGTACTTCAGTGTGATAAAAATGATTAATAATAAAATAAAAATGAATTCTCAGCATCTATATGTATTTTAATTTTTGACATTGTTTTGGTGCCTTCGGCATTCTTCAAAGAAATGCTTCAGATAACTATTCTCGTCAATAATATGTTTAAATACTTTGAAATACAAATAATATAGAAAATTTCATGACGTCCCAATAAAAATAATTGAAGACGTATTGCCAGATTAAAATCATCATATTCATAAAGTGAATATGAATGTGAATAAGAATATTTTTATAGTATATCTGGTCGAATACTTCGGTTAGGTTCATCAGTAGGCCGAATAGCTTTCTTCTAAAATATCAATTTAATCGATTTGTTACCCGTAAAACGTTGGAAACAATGAGTTTGCCAAATCTTCATGGTAAAAGTTCTTAAAAATTTTACGTAACTATACTTCAAATACTCGATTTCTCATCAATTCTTTGAGCGAAATCGCTTCATATTCTGCTGTAGATATAATAGTTTCGTTGCAATTTCTGAGGGTAATTGTCCAGGTAATCCCGAGCAATATTACATTTGGACAAGTTGACCAACACCGTTGTTCTCCGAACGTCTGCAGAACGAAAACCATAATCAATAAAGTATCAGACGTTCAGGTGAAGCTATTAATTTTTATATTAGTCAAAACATATATTGATAATTAAGTGGGTGGGTGTATTTGTAGCTAACCGCTCCGATTCTGGCCAAACGATTCGAATGCAGAATAGGTATCGTTGCACTTCATTATAGATATTGAGAATAACCTTTTATGGTTGGGAAGCATGAAATCACATTTGATCATTGCTCAGTTCCCACTGAATCTATATGAGATTATGGGTAATCACAAGGTATTGGACAGAGAATTTTCTGTCGCCTTGAGTCCGATGACTCTTTACCGTGGCATAAATTGTGCCAAATTCTATGGTCAAGAAATTTCATTCAACAATGACCCATATTATGATAGTAAACCGTGCAATAACCAAATTAGAGCTGATCTCTTTTTCTTTTGACATATAGGAAGTTAAAAAATTCATTGAAACTTTATTATTACTCAAAAGAATTCATTTCTCAGGTATATGGAAAATTGAATACTGAAAGCAAATCGTTACGGTTTTCTTTCTATAAAAAATTATAATTCAGATTTTGAGATCATCGTAGTTGAATACGAAAATCTGGAAATATTTGACTCAAATCCAGACACCAAAAGCGGCAAATAAATTTTTTTACCTTAGAGTAGCCGTGCCAAGTCTTTTCTTCTATGCAGCTTCTACATTGTGTTTCCTGAATATTATTGGTGTTGAAATGGCATTCATAATCAGACCCAGTATGTATAGGAACGAAGTTGATTCTCAACTGAGATCTTCAGAAATACATGTAACGCATTGATTGAAAAATTAAGGAAAGCATTGACGGACGGTCGGCACATTTTGCTCGCTTGTTCTAGTGTCTTTTTCCGTTTTCTGGAACAATGTGATACTAACCGCCACGATGCTGAACAAACCCATATCTCACATTAAAACTAACTACCTACTGACTGTTTTTCTTAAGTTTTTTTCGAAACTTAAATTCCCTTCTCAAACCACCAATCAATTGTAGGCATATCAACTTCTTCGAAAACTATTTGGAATACTTTTCTTTCACTTAGGCCTTGTCCTATGAAATAACTCATATTCAAAAAACTATACTACTTCAAACTATAATCACTTCAAAATTTATTCAACGGTAAACAATGTCATTTTACATCATCATACCAGAATTCCGGACAGACCAACACTTGTCATTTGAACAACCTTTTATATTCAAATCCAAATTACATAAAAGCGATGATTTTTTGAAATCTGTTATTCTTTAACATCAAAAAGACTTTTACAAGTATTACATTCAAAGTTTTCAGAAGATGAATTGGCAACATACATTAATTCGCCGTAAATCGTCAATTCCGATTAATTTTCCATCAAGTGAAATTGAATCGATAAGTCTAATCGATGTCAATCGAATACGTATCTGTTAAAGCAACGAGAATTGAAGTTTCTGACAGGTTTTTTTGATATTTTTCAATTCCGATTATAATAAAAATTAGTTTTATCAATGAATAACTGGAGGCTTTTTCCATAAGTTTTACGGGAAAGCGGAGTACCAGGAGACGGGAAATTTTCTGTATTTTAGTTTTCTACGCCCCCAATGCTTCAATAAGGCAAGAGTCGACACGAAACTTAAATGTAAGCGTGAATAAAACATATACTTAAACTTTTGTGATTTCTTGTCCAGGTAAATGAAAAAATTATTACTTATTTTGGTTAAACAAAGCTACTACAATGAAAATGAGAATATGTGAGATTTCTGCTACATTTTTCCAGCTCATTTGCTTATTCTGATATGTTTCAAGTTACAACTTGATCCGATAGTCATTCTTGGAGTTATAAAGGAAACCATTTTCAGAAGCCTGAACTACAGGACGGTTTTGACCCAATAACGAACTTGATCGTGAGTTAACCTATTCTGAAAATATGAGAACACTAGCTCATCTATTTCGGAATACAGAGAGTATACGGCCAGACGACTGGACTGACTAACTCAAGTTGGACCTCGTATTCTTTATCGGGAGATTGATTCCAATCGGTCGATACCATTTTCGGCTCGATATTCGAAAATTGCAGACATTTGGAAGTAGCTTATTCTACGTGTGTGGTAAATGAGTTTCTCTGAACTTTCAGATGGAGTATTGCTGAACTCTTCCACCATTACTGATTTTGAGGGGTTGAAGCGAGTCAAAGGATGTCCTCGAAACCAAATCAAACTAGTTGATTCCAGTAAATTTCTTATCGCGCATTATAGGATAAATAAATATAAGGGGATGGCTCTTCTGATATAGAGTACTCTATACATAATTCATAGCATAACTTCAACGCTTAGAAATTGTATACATAACAATGTCTTGAACTATTCGAAGAAATGTCAATACAATTTTACAATTCCGTTGGTAAATTCATTCGTCCGTACTAGGTACTTAGTCCAGTCATTATATTAAGTTCACCTCGGAATTCGAGATACCCAGCTGTAAATCCGTAAATACTTGTATATTGACACTCTTAATGTGGTCTGAAAATCGGTGCCTCCGGTTGAAAACGCGCCATATACAGTTTAACTGTCGCTAAATCACTGATTATAAATATTTGACATTTTTTGTTGCTTTTATATATTATATTTTATTATTCTGTCCTAACCTATTCACTTTTCATTCGCTATTAATTTATTCAACAACACTTACCTGCCCATCTAATTGCCGAATTGTTGATGTAAATATAGGAATTATATTTGAATTTCAACCTAATTAATATTAATAATTTGATGAAAAAGCCAGTAAATTATGAATTGATATTAACAAACATCATTCATCATAGTTATTTTTATTAAAAGGAAAAAATAGAATAAAGAGTAAACAAACTACAATTTATAATTTTAATCATATCCCCCCTCTTCTTCGTCGTCTTCCGGCTACTAGTAAATTTCAAAGTGGTACTCATTAACGTCTTCCACGGCATTTGTCCCAAGTTCTTCCATGATTTCAGGGTTAAAGGTTCCATCTTCGTTAATGTCGCTCTGTTGTGGTAGGGCTATGAGAGGAGCCTGCTCATTACTTAGGCACATGGGCCGAACAATTTTTTTTCACCCTTCAAAAAGCGTAGTTGATTCACAGTCATTCAATCCATGCAGAAATAAAATACGGGTTTTGGAATTAGGATAATAATCAAAACATTTAGTCTAGTATAGTAGTAGAATTACATCATACAGGTTGCTTATGCTCCCTTGATGTCAATGTGTTAGATTTTCCTCCGGATGAGAGTGTTGAAGACATAAATTGGTCGCTCGCTCCTGTTTGTGTACTCCTATTATCTATTTCGTCTTCCAACCATCTCCTTATACCTAAGGTTATCTTGCCCTGACGAAGCTAATCAGCAGAAATACGTGTCGGTAAATATATGCCAGGTTTTTGACCGGAGGCACCGGTTAATTTGAAGGGATGCTGTGACCGCGCCTTCGAACATAAAAATATTCTATGTTCGAAGCATTATCTTTCATTCATTCAATTAAACCAAACATGAAAACTGGCATCCGCCCAACAAAGTAGTCACATGTTTGAGAACACTTTCAAACCAATATAAAGGACGTCTTGCATCATCGAATCCATCGAGCTATGCAATAGGTTCCTATTTATATATTTATCACTATCCGCAAAATATTCACCTAACCATCTATAAAAACACTATATACTAAGAACAAGTGTGCAAAAATAAAAACAACAATTTGAAAACTAATCAATAACAATCACAGCCTCGATGCTGTGAGATCAGCCAACGCCAGTTTTTCAAGTCTTATCAATGAGCGATGTAAAATATCATCACCGGAACATAAAGGAATACATGACGTCATCACTTTATACGCCAAGGAGTTCTGGGCTGAATCTGTATTTCTAATATTAATATGAAAGGTACGGATGTATCTCAAATTCACAACTGGAATTTGGATAAAAAGAAATGTAATATTTCAGATACTGCAAACTTCCCATTCACGACTTAACATGCGAATAAGACATCAGTCAGCCTCCTGCGATTATACAAACTCAATATGCCAAATTGTCGTCTTAAAGCAGTGTAATCAAGATTAGCCATCACAATTCTATTCCTATTAGCCAAATACCGTAAGAACCTATTCTGTACGCTCTCCAAGCGCTCTATGTAACATTTATATCTTGGGGTCTATACGTAAGAGGCGAAATTCAATCTTGTGTGGACAAATGAAAATTAAAGTGTGTATCTTGCTGAAACATTGGATTCTCGAGCCGGTTTAGGTAAGGGGCAACTTATATATTACCTCGAGAAATGACTAAAGGTGACCTACCTTATGCGCAATGGCTTTCCATGCCATAACGTCTACTATATGATGTACATTACGCTCTAAATGAAACCGAGCTTCATGTCTTTCTGATGGACGTCGTCTAAACCATTCATTAGCCTTCATGTACACCAAAGAAGAATCGGGATGCATCAGAAAGATTACCTGACGACATTCCATATTCTAATGTTGATTTTCTTCACACCACTGTGATCGCTGCCGACGATGCTCAATCGTCAGAGATAACAGCTATCCAGCTAACAGCTATAAACCGTTGAGACAATTTCGAGAAGGCGTTGCTCTTCTAATCACTCATCAGCCAAAGATTGAGTTACCGCAAATCGGTCTCCAATAGCCATAAGTTTTAGAATTCGATTGGCAATATCTCATAACAGTAGTGGGATTTCTGTCCTTATAAGGTTAGCAGACCATTAATTCGACCAATTTCAAATTTACTTAGCTGGGCTTAAATTCCATGTACACGTCCTCTAAGCATTTGACCAACAACAATGAATATCGATTTTGGATCTCCTCGAACAGCTGGTTTGCTGTATCGTTTTAGAAATTTGAACAAAATGGCTTCAATATTCAAGTAACAAAAATGTATTGATGAAAAAACCATCACGATTTTTTCTCCAAATTTTAATTTAATCCTTGCTTAAGTATCTGTTTCACAAAATGAAATAAAATTCAAACAGCTTTATCTGGTTGCTACTTTGTCAGTTGGTATGTACAAAAACATTTCGACATTTCCAAGATTTATGAGCATTTCTGCAATTTTTGCACATATTGAACTTGAGATATTCGATAAAAAATTCAGTGAATCTTAGTGTGACGTTGAAATTGTAGATCCATAACGCATAAAAACGGAACGATACTTTGTGAAAATAAGAGTCCTTGTTTCCTGTAAAAACCGATTGATACTGAATATCGCTTAGATATCTACATTTCTCAAAGATCATTCCCAATTCAGGTCGTAAAATATCAAATAGAGCATGATTGAAAACGATTCCAGAGGCGAAAGAACCAACACACTCGCTTCTCAATCACAACAAATTGCTGGGTTTCTCCTCATAAACGCCGATCTCAGCATGCAGTAACTTCTGTAGCAAACATTCTGGGGAATTCCCGCTGCGACAGTGGCGACCCCGCTGTAGTAACAAGGCATCGATCGTTGCCTGAGGCCACGCGTACACCCTGCCACAAAATGGTCGACACATTCTATGTCGTCGAGCTGATTCCCCTTTCTTGTTCTATCTACGATTTTTATCGGTACTTTATGGATCATCCGAAACGTTGGAGAGGATATCTATTGAAGGTTTCGATTTTATATGGTTGTTTAGTGGGTATTTTATCGGTTATTGCGAACGTCAATTTTTACAGTATCGCCTTGTAAGAGTATTGGAGGATTGATAGGTGAATTTTCTACTTAATGTAAGAAAAAAGATTATGAGAATGGGGAGTAACAAGAGTGACGGCAGCCCCAAAGTTTTAATGAGCCTAGAGCCGACAAGGAAGGTACATGTCAAAGTAATAAATTAACATGAACTTTAAAACTTCTGTGATTGCTTGCCCTTAAATATATGAAAAATAATTATATCTTCTGGTGGAAAGCGACGACAAAGAAATTTGGGAATATGTAGCCACTTCCATCAGGTAGTAATTGAAATGCTTTTTGTTGTTTATATGGCCAATTGAATATTTTAAACTAATAAGAATGATATATTTTGTTATTTATGATGATTTGTTAATTTCTTTGATCGACCTGACGTGAGTTTATGTTGCTTTGCTGTGTAAATTCACAGCTGCTATTTGGTTCATTCGATATTTTCAATTATACAGGTTGAGAACAAAATTTCAATTCTGTTTTCAATGGTATCAGCTACGACTGTACAGGGTGTCAGATTTTAGGTGAAGTATACACTAGTCAAGGCAGTTTCGAAACAATATTTGGTTTATGGTTGGGGGCCTTTAATGAGAATCTATAGGGTGATTTGTCCGATTCGACCGATTTTTTTTCATAACTTTGGTATAGCTAGATCAATCTTGATAAAATTTTCAGTGTAGAACAATATGATTATCTTCTTTCAATAATTCCAACACTTTCTCAAAAATACAGGGTGGGAATTATGATAAGTTCAGATTAAGTTTGCAGGTTGAAAAAACACCCTGTACATTCCGTTTTCAAAAATTTTCTATATGCTTCAGATTCTATCATAAGTTTACATTATTGGAGCGTTTTTATTTTTTTGGCACACATCCAGTTTTCCTAGAATAATTTTTCAAGTATGAACAATATCGTTATTTCGCTCCAAGGCAGTGAGGATATTCTGAACTAGAATGTAAACCGGTGTCGTCCAATGTTACAATGCTCTTCCTCAGTCCTAAAGTAGTTCTTCTAAATTCGAAATTCATATTTAATCACTCATATTCTGATGTATGAAATCATTTAATCCAGAAAATATCTTTATACCTATCTACTTAAACCAAAAAATCTACAACTTATACAGAATAAACATTCGAAACATATCAAGAACGGCAAAACTAAGGATTAACACAAAATTTACATAGAATGTTCGAAATGATTTCCCCTTTCTTGAATTCATATTCGAGACTTTTTATTAAATTTCCAATTAACCTTCTAATGAGGGATTGATTTTGCAAATATATTGCAGATATTACATTCCTCGAAAATCCTTTCAACTCTGTGTTTTCTACTTCTAATTTCAACCTTATAAACTCTTGTTTTCAGATATTCTCACACAAAATAGTCTGAAGGGTTGAAATCGGGCGATCTTTGTGGCCAAGCAATAGGGTCTCCTCGACCAATCCATCTGTTCAGATAATTTACATCCAGGTGATTCCTCACATTCAATGCAAAGTCAGGTGGTGCTCCGTCATGCTGAAAGTACATAGAGCGGATATGTAAATTTTCCAATAGATTTAGTAAAATATTTTCCAAAAAATCTAGGTAAATTTCACCATTTAATCTTTCCGCAAAAATGTGAGAGCCAACTAAATTTCCGTCTATTGTTCCAAGCCAAATATTGGCAGAAAATCTGTGTTGTGTATTATGATTCTTCTTCAAATGCGGGTTGTCTCTTGTCCATTCGTGGGAATTGTGGATATTAAAAATTCCATTCTTAGTGAACATACCTCGTCGCTGAATAGAATACGAAAAATAGTTCGTTGGTGACTAATAACCCAGCGACAAAATTGTAACCGTTAGGGCAGATCTTGTGGCAACAGTTCTTGCACTATTTGTTAGTGGTATGGGTGGAATTGTTCTTTCTTCAAAGTCTTGCTCACTTTGCTCTGCGAAATTCCTAATTCGGTAGTAATTTGACGAGTAATAATAGACGGTTCCTCGTCCACCCGTTCAACAATTTGAATCGAAATTTCATTTTGAGTAGGCCTATCAATGTGCTCTGCCTTACTAGGATATAGCCCATGTTCTTTAGAATAATGGAATACTCGTCCGAAAGTACATTTATTTGGTTGACGTCGGTTGGGAAATCGTCTATGGTATTCCATTTTGGCTTCATTTTCATTTCCGTTACAAAACCATAAACAAAAATCATATCCGTGATTCAATATTTTACATACCATAAGGCCATAAGTGAGTACATTTTTGAACGAAACTATTATGTTTTAGGAATATTTGCTTCATAGAAAACCGAAAGTGTGCCGAACATCACCTGAACAATGACTCAATTTTATATTAATCCATAATTTTGCCTTTCATATGTTTCTGAATGTTTATTCTGTATTTGTAGTAGTAGTATGTAGATTTTTTTTGGTTCACGTACGTATAAAGAAATTTTTGAATTAAATGATTTTATACATCTGATTTCTCTTGAGGTAGTTTTTCAACTTTGGGAAGAGAAAAAATCACGACGAATCAATTCGAGCGAATAAGGAGGATGGGGAGCCACAGGAATGTTTTTACAGGCCATTTCTACAGGTTATTTGGAACCATCTCAGCGCAGATTTTTCTCATCCCAATTCATTGGTCAAAATCTCATGAACCACTATGTCAGTTAATTTTAACTCTCCCCTATCATTCTGACCATCAACCGATGATCTGAACGTACAAGATTCCCGATTCATTTTCAGCGGTTCTTGAAGATTAAGGCCTTCCGCTTCGTGGTTCATCTTCAATCGACTCTCTTCCTTCTGAAAATGCCTTAAATCTTCGACAAACCTGGGCCTGAGACAAAACACCATCTCCGTAGGCCTGCTGAAGTATAAGAAGATCCGTTGCACTGTGCCCAAGTCTGAAGCAAAACCTGATAGCACATCGTTGCTCGAAATTGCTGTCGTCCATTTCTAGAACACAATAGAAAAAACTGTTTCACAAAAACAGTCGCTACGCACAACCAAATGACTCGAGCAAGGTCAAACTCGTACTGAAAGTGGATCACATGTTCCTCTACCGCCCCACAAAGCTCCGCGCTTCCAGTTTTCCAGTCTTTTTGTTTGAAATTAGCTTTATTCATCAACGTAATCTCCATCGAGAGCAACGCAATTATTACAGAGCCGCTCTAACATTTCAATACCACCAACAATCGAAATATTTTGTTTAAGTCACCTTCAGCATTAGATATGTTTCATTTTATTTTTTTTTCATTTCAACTACAATTGGATACCAAAAATGGGTTCGGTTTTTCTTGCCGAATCATTTCAACAATATTAAATTTCGCGTTCTGTGCGTTCGAAGACAGCCAGAACGCGATGTGGCCGCTTTTTCCGGCCACTGAGCGTTTTCGGTCTTCGGGCCTAACATATACAAAACTTTTTAATTCCTGTCTCGGATTATTTGCATTCGAAGAATACAGAATTATTTCTATGGTTATCATATGTGTTTTCCGCAAGCGAATCCTAAATTCTTGAACGTGAATGTGTATACGATAAGCAAGCAACAATTTCTCGTATTCCATCTGTAGAAAGATCTCGTTTCCAGGAACGTAGCCTCCATCTGCGAACTCCTCTCGCTAGTTTGTCGTGAACCGTGGCCGTATAATTAGATATGGTAATGGGAGGCAGGCGGTGAGGGCGAGCTCGTCTAATGAGGGGCCCCGACGCAGTTCGAGCCCGAATCTTCGGCCGCTTCGGGCCCTGGGGCCACGGCCCTGATACACACGCGAGCTCCGTGCTTTCTTTTCGGGAGAGGATTATGAACGTACGTCGTAAACAAAAATTAATCTTAGCGGATGATGAACATTTGCCCCTCCGATTGTTCAGATTGTGATCGCTGGTTGTTGTTGCCTCGATCGAGAATCGGGATTCTTTTGATCGGGCCGCTTCATTCCGTTTATGTTGTTATGGTTGGTTTGTTATGGTCAAGTATGTAGAGTTAACGATATGGCCATTCTTGAATGGTTTCAGCCCCTTCTTGATCGAAATTCAATTTCATTATTTAAAATCCAGCCTTCGAAAAGCAACCTAGTCTTTTCTGCAACTGAGTACTGTTGCTCTGTTTGGTTTAATAGTGCACATAAGGCAAATAATCGATACACAATTGAAACATCCATGAGAATAATTACTGGCACCAGAAGATCAACACCGGTTCACTGGTTACCAGTATTGTCTAATATTCTCCTCCCCATATTCGCAGACAGACTGCAGCTCTGAATTCTTGGAACAAATATCATTCTTTTCCTTATTTATTTCCAATTATTTCATACATTCCACCTAATAAAATTCCCAGATTGAAGTCATGTGAACCATTATGGTATAATACGTTCTTCAATTAGTGGAGCGCCGTAAGATTTATACCTCGGAATCCAGGGCAAGTCAATGAATCTTCATATAAATTTTTGAAATGTGTTTTTAACAGCATATAGAAAAATGTTAAAAAAATTATTTTGTCGGATCTCAATTTTTTAATTATTAAAATGAATAATTATTAATTTTTCGGAGTTTTCTTTTATTTTCATTAGTTTAAAGTTATATTTGGAAAAGGAGAACTATTACAAACTTGTCCTTGGGCCTCCAGGGACTGCAGGTACAAAGGTGAGGGGTGGGGAAATTATAGAAGGACAACAGCAGCTGTTGGGCATTGTTGACGCGGTCCCTAACAAATTAGTACACGTTGCACCTAGCTAGGCTAAATACGTAGCTATTTTTGTGCGTTTTGAGAAAAAATATTTCTGATTTTCGTTTATTTGCAACTTATGTATATTTATTACTGTGCAGTTCATGCGATAATAGTTAATTACTCAACATAATTGTGTTTTACAAACTTTGAAAATAGTGGCATAGATAGTAAGTATTTGTTTTTATTTATATTACTCACTTATAAAATAAATTTTTAATACTTAATAGTTTATTCTATGATAAATCGATGATGAAAGTAATAATGTTATAGTAAAATTCAATAACATTATTTACTAATCATTATATGAACGTTAGTTATTAATATTACTAATATTTGTTACAGCTTCTTATCAAAATGAGTGAACCATCGAATAGTGATGATAATCAAAGTAATGATTGCCTTATTTGCGACAAAATCGGATCTAGTTCTCAATTAAGCTCCGAACTAGGAGATATTGTAAAGGTAACTAGAGGAATATCAACGCTGAAAGCTGCTTCTGCAGAAAGAGCGGATGGATTGTCTGAGTATTTAAATACTCGCGAATTTGTCTACGTGCATTCAGTATGCAGACAAAAATATATCAATAAAGGATGTATCAGTGCTCATTTAAAAAAAGCAAACGTCACATCAGTATGTTCTCCACCTAAAAAAAAGCTTCGAACGGCTACTTCAATTGACTTTGATTGGAAAAGTAGATGTTTTTTATGTGGGGAAGAAGCGGATGAAATGAAGGAAAAAAGGAAGTCCAAACTGTCAAGACAACAAATCAGCTATGTAACGACCTCTGATTTCAAAAAAACCATCCTAAATTTGATAAGTGAAGAGAAAAGTGAATATTGTCGCAATATTCATAAAAGAATTGTAGGCGTGTTGGATTTAGTGGCTCAGGGAGCTAAATATCACGCCAATTGTTACGTACATTTGAGAAGTACCATAAAACAGACCCAGAGGGAAAAAAAATTCATCCAATAACAATTCAAGTAGACGCAGCAATGGATCAGATTTTTAAATACATCGAAGAAAACGATGACTGCCAGTTTTCACTGACAGAATTAAAAAGTATTATAACGACTGAGCATATTCCTGACGACAAAACAATAAAAAAGAGATTAATGAACCATTACGAGGATAATATTGTATTTTCCAGTAAATTTGGGTCCAATACAATAATATGCTTTAAAAACAAGCAATACGAAATATTGTCCGATAATTGGTACAATCAGAGGTCGAAAGATGATGAAGAAGAAGAATATCGAATTTTGAAGGCTGCTGGTGAAATTTTACGACGACATATCCGGACACAGGTTTATGATAATAAAATTTATCCGGCGAGTGATAAAATGTTTGACAATGTTCATGAGACAATACCGAAATCCCTATCATTTTTTTTATCAGAAATAATTCTTAATGACAAAAAAGGTAAACCGGAATGTATTCATTATTATGAAACGAAATGCACCTCAATAGCTCAGCTTTTTTCCAACGTGACAAAAATATGTTCGCAAAAAATTTCGAAAAACGGATGGACTTGCAAAATGCTGCGACAGTTTTAAAAATGAATGCAAAGATGTTAATGGCATTTTTAACGCTGGTGTTACATGCACTCTTGCTTTATACGCTGCTAACAAAAAATGAAAGATTTAAATATATTAAGATATAACTCTTTTTTGAAAGCAACTGCTAAAAATACCTGCATTAAACTACCGTCTTTGCCACCTACTGCAGATGCCGCTTTTGGACACTTCAAAAGAGTATATCTGCAAATTCAAACATGGCTTGGAAGAGAAATATCACCAGAAGAATGGGGTTGGAAATATGAATGCGGAATACTGATGCCGCAAACAATGACCCAGCTACCCGCTCCAGAAGCCTTACTGAAAATGATTTTTGTACATGCAAAACAGGATGCGGAGCATCTTGTGGGTGCAGGAAAAGTGGACTAAATTGCACTGTAGCTTGCTTAGAATGCAATGGTAACAGCTGTACAAATCCTTCACCCACAATCCACATCAATGAGATCGATGACGACGACAATAATGAACAATAATGTAGAAATGTATATAGTTGATAATAATTTTATTTTTGTAACTCGTTATTTTTTGATAAATATTAATAAATTGATATTCAAGTTACTATGCCAATATAATTTATTAGGTATAAAATTGAAACCTTTACTGTAAACATTTTTTTTACTCTTGTCCCTCTCATTTTTCAGTAAATTGTTGTTATAAATTGATATAATCGAGATCGGCCATTTTTTTTTTTAACTTTTTTTATTTGAGCTTTCAACAATGCAGTCGAACAGTTTTTATGAAGATTCATTGACTTGAACATTAGCGATAAAGAATTACGGAAGATTGAGTAGAACTCTAATTAAATGTTCAAGGAAGATCTCATTTCTGAAAACTTCCGGGTTTTGATCTTCTTAGAAAAATTTGGACAGAATGTAGATATGCAGAAGAAACATTACCTTATCTTATAATAATTGTCCCATATATAAATTTCAAGATGGTTTTTGTGCTATGTTTTTTTCTGGGAATGGGTTATAAATTTCGAACAAATTTGATACGTATTTTTTTGTATTCAGTTCTTCTCTCTGCTTTTTGTTTATTAATGGAAGACCACTCTTGAAGAAAGAAGTGCCTCGAATATATTTAAACATATTTTTGTGCTCACAACAACTTTTATGCAAGGAGCCAGGATTTTCCTAGGCTTTCATGACATACACCGAATTATATGGCAGTCCGTCACCCACCCCTCCTAATACTACTTGCTATACAGGGTCTTTCACCTCACCCATATCTATACGGGAAACTACTGAACGTATTTTCATGAAATTCGACACTTATAAGTATTTCACGATGCTGATGAAACCTAAAAAATTTTCAAGGTATGAGCACCTCCGGTTTTTCCGGAAATGACGTCAACTTCCGTTTTTCAAATTGAAACACCATTTTTTATTGCAGAAATAGATTCCTTAGAAAATTCCAAGTTATTTTGATTATTTTTCAGGTTTGGTAGGAAAATTCTCTCTGAGCGGGAATATTCGAAAAAAAAATCGAAAATAGAGCTCCGCTGAAACAAGAATAACTTCGAGGTTTTTGCATGAAAAATTTTCATTTTGGGATTTTTCAAGATGTAAGATTGATGTATCCACTTTAAAAATAGAAATCGCGATTCATGATACAGGGGTTGAAAAAATCGCTTTCAAAGTTAGGGATGACAAAATCGTGAAAAATCTATTTTTTCAAATTAGAACTCCATTTTTTCATGGCAGATATTGAATCGACGTTAAAAAATAATGTGAGCGTATGCATCACACCCTTGCCCTAAAGTGGATAATTTCTGAGTTATTCAAAAAAACTGTCTTTCGTCTTGAATTTTCAGCTATTTCTTTTCCCTTCACGCCAAAAAGATGAAATTTTTTAGGATCTGTTATTTGAACCATGCTGTAGATTTTTCACCCCTTCTTGAAACCGTCTTCAAGTTACTATTAGGAGAACCATGGCAAAATCTCGCGTTGAATGATTGTTTGGGATACCATCATCTATGGTGGATGTAATGATTTCCGACGTTTCGATAGACATCTTCTATCTTTATCAAGGAGAAAAGTAAAAATCTTCTGAAAATTATCAAGTTTCAAAAAGTCGTTTTTCTTGAAACAAATCGGGCCCATACCGAATTTCTAGTTGATGACGAGATATTGTTGATGATGGAGCTCGTGTTGAATGATTGTTTGGGCTATTACCATCATCTATGGTGGATGTAATGATTTCCGACGTTTCGATAGACATCTTCTATCGAAAATGCAAAATCTCGCAGTTATAACTAGAGGAGATGCTCAAAGTTTTGACCGTTAATTTCTAGACATTTATTTATACGTCTCAGGAATGCTTCGTGCGTTGCTCTTCTTATTTCATCGGAAGGAAGAGATCTGCAAAAGTGTTTAAAAACCAAATTGAGTTTCAAAACTATGAATCTAAAAATCTAAACAAACCTGAACGCATTTCTGACTCGTTCTATGCAGTCCTCTTTATCAGTCAGGGAGTTGAATAGACAATATTTTTATCCTACCCAAACATAATAGTCTAAAGGAGTTAAATCGGGAGAATGTGGTGGCCAAAGATGAGGACCATTGGTCGCCAACCATCGATCTTCAAATAGCCTGTATAGGATATTTGACACATTGAGTGAATTGTGTGGAGGCGCGCCATCTTGTTGATACTGTTACGTTTTTCCTCAGCGAATTAGAAAAACACTACAAGTCTTCTTTAAACGCATTTATATTCACACTTAACTAACAATAATCAATAATTTATATACACAATTTATTTACAGAATTTCACTAGGAACACCTGTTTATTCGTCGTTCTATACATGAATGAATCCATGAATCGGCTTCAGTCATTTATATCCGGCGTTGTTTTTTCTAGAAGTTACGAGAACGATGCTTCACATTCCAGAGTATTTGTCGCGGCCTCTTGATGTCTCATAAATATGCCATCATTAAACGTTTTTATGTGACAGCTTTATGGCGAGCGGTCCCTTTCATGTTTCTTAATCCCTTTGTCGGCGCATGAAGCGCTGACGCAGCAGTAATTAGACGGCTCATATTCGGTTCCGTTACATTGCTCCCTCCTTAAAAGAACGTTCGGTCCCCGAACTTTTCCTTCATGACTGAATCTGCAAGCGCTCCCATTCCTGCAGAACCCTTGTTGATCGAAATAGCAGGATACCGTTTTCTTTACGGGACCGCCTTTCGGGTTGAAACTACAAACCCGTATTCGGACATCGGTATTCTGGAAAACTACCTCCAGCATGTTACGAACTACTCTCCAGTTCAGACGATCCAGTCCACAACCCAGCTTGGGAATTGCAAGCTTGTTCACACCTACTCTAGCCAGCTCGTCCCTAAGGTTCATCAAGGTGCTCCACATGGCTTGGTAAGTTGGCTTTCCATAAGATTTTTCCTTGGTTACCATGTAGAAGAGATAACGAGGTCCATCGGTCAACTTCAGGATTCGGTTAAGGGAAGGTTGTTGTCCCATGAGATCTGTTACACGACCAAATTTCTTCTTGAAGAGGAGAGCTATCCCTTTGGACATGTTGAGATCTTCAGGTACGCAGTGCGCCAATGAGTAGTCTACCGGTACCGCAAACAGATCTTGTTGCTCCTCGGTTGTGATCCCGAACCTTGCAACGGCTTGCACCCCTTTTTCGTACGCCCCTGACTTGAAACGATCTCGCGATACCATGCATTATAGAAGATGTATGTGCTCAATGCTTATTTCTGTGTTCCGGAAGCTAACCTCTATCGGTTGCCTTCAGGGATTTCTGTTCACGTTCTGTTTCCACGTTCATATTCTGAAGAAATTAAACAGATCAATTTCTAAGTGTAACTTTTCCGAATTAAATATCTGCGAGAAGTACGTGATCATTCTCGGTAAGTGAATATTCCCTCCCAGGAATTGGAATTTTGGTGTTTTTCGGTTATTCATGTGAGGGCACGTTTTTATTTTTACTTTAGCTCGATTAACTTCAGGACAGAACTCCTTCTCGGCTTAATTTGTTGCTCTGATGTGATTTTACAATAATTCAGTTTATATTTGTCTAAAAGAAATCGAGAGGGAGCCCTGTTATATATGTCTTTGTATTTTCTAATGCTCTCTTGTTCACTCTAATATAGCTCCTCCTGGGGTTAAATTGCATCTTATGACGAAGCCAAGAACATCACAGTTTGATCTTGAGATGAGTTATACCATAGGCTGTTGAGCTACGTCCTTTCACTGGATTAAGCACTGTTAATTTGAGCTTGTGGCATGGTCACCTTCTTCGACTGAGATGAGAATTGCATCGTATCAAGTAGCTGTCTGAATACGATAGAGAATTCGTGCAGAAACCATCTACATGCACTGATCCCTTGGCATAGAACATCTTCGTGGGAATTCACTTTATATCTGGAAAATTGGAGGATGCGCTTGGAGGCTCGACAACTGTTGAGATGAGTCCCTAATGTGTGTTGTACTTGGGAGATTGGACATTTGACACAATTTTGTAACTTAATATTGTATCTTTTTATTGTACTCATTATATTTGTCAAAAACCGAGGGGAGTTTTGTTGCTGGGATAATCAAGCCCACCCTGAGAAAATTAAGAGTAGAGTCTCATGCTCACCATCATTTCTTGACGTGGCAGTTAGCACGTTACAACCTCGCTTTTCCGGTTTCTCCATAATTTGCCATGAACTGATTAAAGCTCAATTCCTCTTGATCTGAGGTCTGAGTTGTAGTCCTTCCCACTTCCGCCTCGTCCTGAGCGTTATGATCGGCCTCATACCTTGCCAGGCGATTCACATGAACTACACGTTTCTTTCCTCTTAGCAATTTTTGGATGCGGTAGACTACGTCGTTGATCCTCTTCACAACCTTATATGGTCCTTCCCAATCCTTCTGTAACTTTGAGGATAGCCCTCTTCTCCTCTGGGGGCTGAACAACCATACCAAATCTCCTACCTCGTATCCACCTTCTGCTGCCTTGATGTCGTAACGAGTCTTCATGCGATCACTTGCAATTTGCAGGTTTTTCCGGATCTTCTTATGGATGTAGTGCAATCTCCCCTTCAGACTGCTCACGTAATCTTCACCCGCAATATCCGTTCCAGGGTACACCCAAACTCCAGGTCACAAGGGAGTCTCATCTATCAACCGAACATGATACATGCTGGGGTTTCCCCTGTCGATTCCTGCACGGATGATCTATAGGCCATGGTGAACAGATGCAGGTACCTATCCCAATCTCTCTGGTGGTCGGAGACAACCTTGGCCAAGTATTTTCCCACAGTCCTATTCATTCTCTCGACCATACTGTCTGACTGTGGGTGGAGAGCAGTTGTTCTGGTCTTCTTGTTCCCTAGTAACTCGCATAGGGTCTGGAACAAGCTGGACTCGAAGTTTCGTCCCTGATCCGAATGAAGCTCCATAGGCATGCCGAATCTGCAGAACATCTCCTTGACCAATACATCAGCAACTGTTGCGGCTTCTTGATTCGGAATGGCGTAAGCCTCCACCCATTTGGAGAAGTAGTCCATAGCAACAAGGATGTACTTGTTTCCATCGTCAGTTTCTGGAAACGGACCAGCTATATCTATTGCTACGCGTTCCATTGGGCTACCAACGTTATACTGTTTCATAGGGGCTCTACGACTTCCTCTTGGGCCATTCATCGAAGCACACAGTCCGCATTTTCTGCACCAGTCCTTGACGTCCTCCTTGCAATTAACCCAGTAGAAACGCTCTCGAACCTTTTCTAGGGTCTTCTTGATGCCGAAATGGCCGCCGGAGGTCCTATTATGTAACTTCTGCAATACATCTTGTATTCTACTCCTAGGGACTACAACTTGGTTTCTGGATCCGGTACCTTCTTCATTCTCAAGGGTCCTCTTTAGCAACCCATCCTCTATTAGGAGGGAGTCCCATTGTGCCCAATATGATTTGACCCTTGGATTCATCTGACACAGTTCTCCCCATCCAGGCCTACGACCATCCGCTTTCCATCTTAAAATCAGTTTCAGCTCTGGGTCGTTCTCTTGGTCTTGTCTCAGGTGATCTGGCAGCCAATTCTCATCAGTTATAGTGGTTCTTCGGCAACATTCTTTGTCCTCCAGTTTTCTAAAGTGCTTGCAGTCTATAGAGCACGGTCTTCTAGACATAGCGTCAGCGTTTCCATGGGACTTCCTGCACGATGCTCCACAGTGAAATTGTACTCTTGAAGTCTTTCGATCCATCGTGCCACTTGACCTTCCGGATTCTTGAATTGAAGAAGCCATTTCAACGCTGCATGGTCTGTTCTCAGAAGAAATTCTCTTCCGTAGAGATATTTATAGAAGTGCTCCATGGACTTGACTGCAGCAAGCAGCTCTCTTCTCGTTACGCAGTAGTTACGTTCCGGTTTCGACAAGACTTTGCTGAAGTACCCTATAACTTTTTCTTTGCCATCTTGAATTTGGGACAATATACCACCTATTGCCATGTTACTCGCATCCGTATCCAATATGAACCTTCCTTTCATCTGGGGGTAACTCAGGATTGGGGCCGACATAAGAGCACCTTTCAATCGAGTAAAGGCTTCTTCACACTCTACATCCCATACGAAGTCCTTTCCCTCTTCAGTCAGTTTTGTTAAAGGCTTCGCAATATTGGCAAATCCTAGCACGAATTTCCTATAGTAGGTGCACAGCCCAAGAAAGCTCTTGACTTGGTGTTTGTCTTGCGGTGTTGGCCATTCGCGTACGACTCGGATCTTATCTGGATCAGCACTTACTCCAGTTTCAGATACTACATGTCCCAAGTACTTCACTTCCTTCTTGAACAGGTGACACTTTTTCGGACTTAGCTTCAGATTTGCAGTGCGGAGCCTCTCAAGTACATCTCTTAAGTTTCCCAGATGTTCGTGAAATGTACGGCCAAAAATAATAACATCGTCCAAATATACAAGACACGTCTTCCAAGACAACCCTCGTAGAATGGTCTCCATCAGACGCTCGAAAGTTGCAGGTGCGTTGCAAAGGCCGAATGGCATTACATTGAACTGCCATAATCCGGTCCCAATAGTGAAAGCAGTCTTCTCTTTGTCCTTGGGATCCAATTCAACGTGCCAGTAACCACTCTTCAGATCGAGGGTGGAGAACCATTTCGAGCCTGAGAGAGTATCTTGGAATAGGATGGCAATCTTTTTCGTGACTTCGTTCAGGCGACGGTAGTCAACACAGAATCTAGTGCTGCCATCTTTCTTTCTGACCAGAACTACAGGTGATGACCAAGGACTGTCCGAGGGTTCTATTATGCCTTGATCATGCATGTCCTTGATGATTCTCTCGGCCTCATCTCTCTTGGCAATGGGAAGTCTTCGCGGATGTTGGCGAATAGGTCCTGAATTTCCGGTATTGATTGGGTGCTTCACGACATTAGTTCTTCCCAGCTGGTCATCATCCATGGCAAATACATCACTATATTCGGTGATCAATTTTCTTACTTCCTTGATGTATTCTGGTTCTAGGTTGTTGCAGGAGGATGTCAGCATTTCGACCAATTTGTGTGACACCTTATTCTTCTTGGGAATGCTCTTCTGTTCGTCTTGACTACCGCCTGTCACACACGATACTGAGCAGCATTCTCCTATTACAGTGTCTTTCTTCAGATTTACTGGATACATGTTCGTGTTCAGTATCCTCACGGGTACTTCCTGTTTCTCCCTCACCAACGTCTTCCCGGTGAGTATTCCTTTGGCTGGGCTACCGGTGGCTGGCTCGATGAGTCTAACGTAACCACTGCGAAGATTCTTGTCTAAATACCCGCTCACCAAGGTTTCCGCCAGGCCAGGCACGGTGATATCTTCCACGAGTAAGACTCTACTCACAGCGTCTTCCTTTCCTAGGAATGGAATTTCTAGGTTTCCAATTCTCAGGATGTCGTTCCTCATATCCATCTCGAAACCCTGTCCCTTAATCACATCCATTCCTAGGATGACTTCCTCCGTGATATCTGCCACCAGTACCTCGTGTTCGAATGACGTACCACCAATTAGTATTCTGGTCCTCTTCCTTCCGTGCGTTGGTACACTCTCCCCAGTGGCGGTGCGTAATCGTGTCATAGTCGGTAATGTCTTGCCTCTCACTATATCGGGTCTTGCAATAGTACGGGTTGCGCCTGTGTCGACCAACATTTTAGCCGACCGCCCATTGATCTTACCGTCGACATATATACTGCTGGAGTCCAAGATGGTCTGGATGATAACTTCTGGGGCATTGTTTAGGCGGGTCGGCTTATGCCCCCTTTCACCAACCCGTTTTAGTTTCCCTGTTCCTGTTGTTTTGGCTTAGCAGGCTTCTTACAAGAGCGCCGAATATGCCCTACTTCACCACAATTCCAACATCTAGGTCCTCTATTTTGTTGTTGTTGGAGAACTCGGCGTATTATATCCTCTATATTTTCAGAGCTGTCCTCGGAATCATCCATGGTACGCCTGATTTTTATCTGACTCCTATGTGAAGCCTGCTTGGCTGCTTCGAACTCTAATGCATGGGCTAGAGCATCGTCCAGGGTCTTAGGTCGGGCCAACCGCAAGGTTTGCTGGGTCTCACTATCTCTCAGTCCTCAATTTTTCTGGATACGGCTCTTTATCTGGGCGTGATATACTTGCTGTAAATGTCCGTCGCCGTATCTCATCTGTAATTTACTTATCAGCGCCCCGTAATCATTTTGCTGACTTGTTGGAATAATCTGTAAAATATTTAAGGCCTCGCCTCTCAATGCAACAATCAAGGCCGTCGCTTTTTCTTCATTATTCCATCCATTCGCGTTAGCTGCAGCTTCAAATTGTCTCTGGTATGTGCACCAGGCGGTTTTACCATCGAAAGTTGGTGGTTTGACCCTTGCTCGGCCTGCTTCTCCACTACTTTCGTATTTTACTGGAATACTTCTATCTTTATTATTCTCATCTACCTGTCTGCTCATTTTGTTTAATCGATCCTCTACAATTTTCAACACACTTTCGGTATGCTCTTCCAATTTCCCTTGTATATCCTCTTCTATTTCCTCCTTCAAAATCTCCAGGTTTTCTAACCGGTCTTCAATATTTCCAATCTTGTTCTCTAACTTCGAGCATTTATCGGTCATCGTTTTTAGACTATCCTCTATAGATTCTAATTTACCTCTAAAACTTTTTTCTAGAGAAGTACTGTTTTCTTCAATTTTATTTTCCATTCTATTTTCCATGGTATCCATTTTATCTTTCATGTCCTTCGAATTTTCCTCCATTTTATTTTCCATGGAATCCATTTTATTTGTCAGTTCTTCAAAAGCTTTCTCGAAAAAGTCCATACTGGCCTGATTCATTTTCTCAGCTTGAGATCTCGTTACCGGCATTCAGGATTTTCCAAACTAATTTCGGAGTAGTTTCCACTCTTCTTGGTAACCCCACACCTGACACCAATTGTTACGTTTTTCCTCAGCGAATTAGAAAAACAATACAAGTCTTCTTTAAACTAATTTATATTCACACTTAACTAACAATAATCAATAATTTATATACACAATTTATTTACAGAATTTCACTAGGAACACCTGTTTATTCGTCGGCAAGTTCTATACATGAATGAATCCATGAATGGGCTTCAGTCATTTATATCCGGCGCTGTTTTTTCTAGAAGTTACGAGAACGATGCTTCACATTCCAGAGTATTCGTTGCGGCCTCTTGATGTCTCATAAATATGCCATCATCAAACGTTTTTATGTGACAGCTTTATGGCGAGCGGTCCCTTTCATGTTTCTTAATCCCTTTGTCGGCGCATGAAACGCTGACGCAGCAGTAATTAGACGGCTCATATTCGGTTCCGTTACAATACCATAAGTCATTATGGTTCTGTACCAGCGGCTCAATTATTTGAGTCAATATGTCAGAATATCTATCTCCTAAGGGAGAACATCCTTCAAATAATGCAAACATGTGTAGTGTTCTATCTTACCAGTTAAAGTCCCATCATAAACGTGAACATCGAGAATTGCATTATTTTTGATGGCGCAAAAACATTGAAACTCCAGGTCTCTTGAAAGATCCATTGTCTGAAGTGGTCGTTGTTCTCTTCATCCCAATAATGACTGTTATGCCTATTGAAAGAACTATTCTTTGTGAATTCAGATTCATCTGTCCAAATTATACAGTCCAAAAAGTTTTCATTCTCTTGAAATCGAATCATCATAGCTTCGCAAAACTCTGTTCTCCTGACGAAATCAGTTTCCTTCAAATTCTGTACCCTATTGAATTTATATGGGTGCATTTTATGATTTTTTAATATTCTCAAACACTCGATTGAGATAATCCCAGAGCAATCTCGGCATCTTTGAGAGAATTTTGAGGATTCACACGAAAATATGCAAGAACAGTAATTTCGTTGTTCTCATCTTCTACTACACTTTTTCTCTGTGTATAGTTTTCTTAACGAAAGATCCGACATTTCTCAAGTTTGTCATGGTTCTGTTAATGGTATCTCTCGTTGATCTGGGTCGGTCAGAAACCTCTCAATGAACAGTCGAATCGTTCTATCTACAACTTTATTACATTCTCCATGAAGTAGAATGAGATTCAAATAATCTTCATTGGTAAAATTAGGCATAGTGATCGATTTTATAACTTAGTACGAATATTATACAAATTATAAGGTTAATTTTCAATTTACAAAGTGGCGAAACATGTAGACCTACATTCAGGCACTTCAGACTTTTGACATTTCCCTGTATATATATACTTAATTGTTTATTGTTTGTGAGGCAAAACCTGGATAGCTTTGTTAGGTGCTCTGACTTCCATAATTATAAAACTAGACACCTTAACATCATATGTGTTCCAAAACACAAAACCTCTAAGTATGAGTCATCACCAAGGCTGGCAGGTATAGCTTTTTATAATCACTTGCCTAATAGATATAAATTATTGAACGATAGACAATTCAAACGTGAAATTAAGGACTTGTTAATTGAAAAATGTTATTATAGTGCTGATGAATTCCTCTCAAGTAACTTAAGTTGATGGTTTGTTTAGGATTAATTTCGTTATTTTTGTGTATTTTGAATGCTGACATGTCCTATATATCTTTGTGATATCTTAAAGGATGAATAAATTATCTATCTATCTATCTATCTATCTATCACCAAATGCTACTGAATAAAGAGGAATTTGGCAGATATAATTAATGATATCTATCATTAATAAGAAAGAATGTAAAACATGGTAAGTTTTTGTATATGGTTCATAAGGAATTATTTATTTATCACTGGAGAGAAAACCGATGGCCGATTAGTTGAAATAAAGAGGTTTCCGATACAAATTCGAATCCAAATTCGCCATCTATTTAGGAAAAACCTGTAACTTTTTCTCTTGCATATTAGAGTAGCAAAATCTAAAACATGGTTCAAGTAACAGTTCTTGAAAATTTCATCTTTTTTGGCGTGAAGGGAAAAGAAATAGCGGAAAATCCAAGACGAAAAACAGTTTTTGTGAATAACTCAGAAAATATCCACTTTAGGGCAAGGGTGTGATGCATACACTCACATTATTTTTTAACGTAGATTCAATATCTGCCATAAAAAAATTGAGTTCTAATTCGAAAAAATTGATATTTCACGATTTTGTCATCCCTAATTTTGAAAGCGATTTTTTCACCCCTGTATCATGAATCGCGATTTCGATTTTTAGAGTGGATACATCAATCTTACATCTTGAAAAATCCAAAAATGTAAATTTTCCATCCAAAAACTTCAAGTGATTCTTGTTTCAGCGGAGCTCTATTTTCGATTTTTTTAATTTTCCCGCTCAGAGAGAATTTTCCAACAAAAACTGAAAAATGTTACATCAAAATAACTTGAAATTTTCTAAGGAATCTATTTCTGCAATAAAAAATGGTGTTTCAATTTGAAAAACGGAAGTTGACGGCATTCGGAGGTGCTCTTGAATTGAAAATATTTTAGATTTCATCAGCATCGTGAAATACTTATAAGTGCCGAATTTCATGAAAATACGTCCAGTAGTTTCCCGTATAAATCTGGGTGAGGTTACTCGTGAAAGACCCTGTATTGTTTGCTGACCAAAGAGTTACAAACCATTTTGATCATTTCCACTACTTTTATTATGTGTCTCGACATATTTCGCCATTTCATTACTTTTTCAGGTGAGAATGTTATTAGGGTTATTTATGGAATAACATTCGGGCAAATGGCTTGCGCGGCTTTGCATACACATAGGTACGCATTCGTTTGTCGGAATGTTCTATTACCGTTCTGCATAAATATGGCTGAATTTCGTTGACGCAACGTTGAATTTCTTCATTTAATGCATGCGTGGTTGTGGGTTTATTGACGTTAACTTGTGATTTTAAATAACCTTATCAAAAGAAATCTAAAGGTGTTAAATCACACGACTCAGAGGGCAATTCTGATCACCGAAACGAGATAGTAAACGACCTGGAAATATTTCATGCAATAATTGAAGTATTTTACAGGCTGTATGGCATGTGGCACTGTTTCGTTGAAATTACATATTGACCACGACAATATCATCCAATTTCGGCAAAAAGAACTGTCTTATCATGTCGCAATATCGAGCATCAGTAACAGTCAATGACTGACCAGACTTATTTTCAAAAAGTATGGTCCAATGCCTCCAGCCTAAAATACACACCAAACAGTGACACGTTGTAGATACATCGACAATCACAGGTGGATTTTCAGAACCCCAGAAGTGGCAACTTCGGTAATCAACACAGCCACTAACGTTAAAATGTGCTTCGCCGCTTAGGATGATTTCGCTCAAAAAATCATTCATTTGTTGTTGTTGCTCAATAATCCATTCAACGAACTCTCCTCGCTGTGCATGTTCATTAGGCTCCAGTTGTTGTGAGCTTCTTGAAATTGGACACTCTTGTCCACGACGGCCAATTGAGGTTCTTGGGTTGTCCCCGTCACTCGCACGCGCTGCCTTTATATTGACATTTGAACGTCATGTTTTTGGACGACCATTGTATTTGGTGTCTCCCACATCCTGTCTCTCGGAATTTTACAATTAATCTCTCCACAGACAAAATTATAACACTATTCCGACCATATTCTGTATGAAATTTTCGAACTGCGAACGCTAAGCACCTATTATTTTTGAAAATTTTGTTCAACAATGAGGACACGTTGTTCTATTGCGTAACGCTCCATTTTTACTAACCCGAAACTGTCAACTGTTGATTTAGTTTTTAGAGTTTTCTACACGGAATTGCATAAATGGCGGCAAATTCGAATCTTGCGTCAATTTTGAGACACCCTTCGAAACGAATAATTTACTTAATGACCAAATTGACAGATCCACTCTTTTCAATTTGTTTTAGATGATACGCTTTCCCCTTCTTTTATTACTATGTTGAGTCAGATACTGCATTTCTCTTATCAGTTTTGAAGAAACTCAATGAAGACGTCTTAAGATGACAAAACATGTCGTGAGACCTTATAAAAGTAATGGAAATAACAAAAATTGTTTGATTTAATTTTTAAATAATGAACGATATGGCTTAGTTTTGAAATAACAGCGAAAAAAATTAAGGAGACCCAAAATATAGTATAAGATATTTGAAGTGACTGCTCCATTATATGAAAGAAATTCAGAAAAGCACTGACAAGAGATCAGGCGCTTTTGCGCGCTTGTTCTAAAGGTTTCTCGCGTACCTACTCTGCCTCATTGTGATACCAATAAAACCGGGACGATTAATAAACAATTCTATGTATCAATTTAAAAATAACCTCTCGGAGTTTTCATAGTTGTACGAGGTTCGAATACCCTCCTCTTGAAAAATAACCAAAAAGGGTATATTTACTGCATCGAAAACTCTCTGGAATATCTTTGTACAAGGTGTCCAAAAGGGTATCGGGTATTTGAAAGTTCAATAAAACAAAAAATATTTGTGAGCAATAAAAAAGTTCATTGTTCATTTTTAACATATGAATTGGAGAATTAGTTTTGAAGATGATGTTATCCAAATGATGACCGTTGCGTTGCTGACACTCTTCTACACGGTTACGAAGATTGGCGATAACACGTTGACACATAGCTATTGATATTGCTGCCATTTCTGACTTGATGTTTTGCTTCAACTGGGTTAGATTTGTCGGATTATTTTGATAATTCTCACTTTGAAGGCATACCCATGCAAAATAGTCAAGCGGTATAGGTCGGGGCTTCTGGGAGGCCAGTTGATGTTGTTACCCCTTCGCGAAATCACTTTATTAGGAAATAATGCGTTAACAACTTCCATTGAATTATTTGAGGTATGGCAAGTGGTCCCATCTTGCTGAAACCACGTTCTTGAGGTGAAACCTGCCAACTCCTGCTACTCTGGGACCAGAAAATTTCGCAAAATATCACAATAACGGTCACTATACAATATATCAAGTCGACTTTTTGAAAATTGATAATTTTCAAAGGTATTTTACTTTTCCTCCTTGATAAAGATAGAAGATGTCTATCGAAACGTCGGAAAACATTACATCCACAATAGATGATGGTAATAGCCCAAATAATCATTCAACACGAGCTCCATCATCAACAATATCTCGTCATCAATCTTCTCATTATAATGTATTAACGTCAGAGCAATATTTGGAACTCATTGCACAAGTTGAAGATGCAGAAAAATCTGAAAAAGGACGCCATCGCAACAAAGAAGATTGAAAGGATGTGCTGTGTTTGAAATTAGGGACGTGGAAAAACTGATTGCACGGGGTGAAAGTAAAATAAAATACTCTAATCTTCCATCTGATGAACTTTATGATGTGATTGACGCAGCTCATGTGGCGGTCGACCATGGTGGTCGTGACAGGATGTTAGCCGAAACATCAAAAAATATGCCAATATCTCAAAAGAAATGATAAGTTTGTATTTATCTATGTGTAGTATCTGTCATGAAAAGAAAACAAAAAAGAAGAGAGGATTGGTCTCTAAGCCCATTCTGCATTCGGAAGTGAATAGTACGTGAATAGTAGATCTGATAGATTTTCAGACACAACCAGATGGAAATTTTAAATTTATTATGGTTTACCAAGACCATTTAACAAAATTTGTTCTGCTACGCGCTCTACAATCTAAGAGAGCGACAGAGGTGGCTCACCATTTGAATGATATATTTCTAACCATAGGAGGACAATGCATTCTTCAATCTGACAACGGTAGAGAATTTGTAAATAATGTTATAAGTGAGCTTGCTAGTCTGTGGCCAGAACTCAAAATGGTGCACGGAAAACCAAGGCACAGTCAAAGCCAGGGCTCTGTTGAACAATGCCAATCAAGATATTGAGAATATGATAGGCTCTTGGATGAAGGACAACATTTCAACGAAATGGTCAGAAGGCTTGAGATATGTTCAGTTTATGAAAAACCGCGCCTACCATTCAGGTATAAAACAATCGCCATACAAGGCATTATTTGGAATAGAACCCAGAGTAGGACTTTCAACTTCCTCTTTGACGCAAGAAATCATAAATGATATTCAGGATGAAGATGATTTAAGGAAGGTAATGGAAGATGATCACAATGTTAACTTGACAGAAGACTGATGATAACGTTGCCGAAGATAGAGATCAAGAAAAAGTTTCTTCATCTGAAAATGATATTCATAAAGCTAGAACAACTGTAGCAGATAATCTTGTGAAACAGGCTAAGTAAATGAAAGCTACTACTGACAAATCTCATCCACCTGCCAATATTGGAGATAATGTGACTATACCGATTCCAGAAGTTGACAAAGGCAGAAGTGATCTCAGGAACATCATTGGAGTTATTATTCAGAAAAATGACTAAGGTTTATACAAAGTTGGTACCAAACACGGTGTACTTCAGAAACTATATTGCAGGTATTATTTTTTCTCACTTATTTATCTATCTTTTTGGAACATTAATGATATTCTTATGTTTATTAATGATAGCTTATGTTTTTTTAGATCAGAATTCAGCAATTGCAGTCAGAATTTTTTACAGGTAGCAGATGTAAACCAAGACTCAGAAATATCGTTGAGGACTGCAGCTACGAAACATTCAGTTGGATCAGGCAAAGGTTTTGTGAGATGCAGCTGCAACAAGAACTGTTCCACAAACAGATGCCAGTGCAAGAAGGCAATGATACTCTGCTATTCTAAGTGCCACCAAAGCAAACCATGTAAAAATAAATAACAATTTTAATAATTAACATAATACTCGTATGATTATTGCTTCTTAAAAAAACAGTATCATTTGTTATAGTGTGATTGTTTGTATTACCAATTATTATCCATAACTTTTAACGACATAACAATTTCAATTTGAGATTTGATTAATACTTCTATTAATAAAAAACTTGCCTATTATTCGTTGGTTTGTTACATATCATGTAGTATGATTGTTCGTATTATCAATTATCCATAACGACGAATCATTATAGTTTAATAAAGATCATTATTTTTGAAAAGAAGGAGTTTGGCTAGTTTGGCCTAGCCTAAACTAGTCCGTCCTATCGGGCTTAGGACAAATCAGTTTGGACTAGGCTATACTAGTTAATCCTATCGTGTATAGGAAGAACTAGTTGAGCCTAAGCAAAACTAGTTTGTCCTGTAATCGGGTTTGGCCGGTAACATATATATATATATACAGCTCCAATCATTTGAATATAAAATCCTCAACTCCTGTGCAGCAGTTTATTTACATTAATTATCAAACTTTCAAAAAAAACTTCACTCCACAAAGGGCATTACTTCTACTAACCACCGCATACTGGTAGTATAGTTCAGATTTTACTAAAAATGTTCATCCTTTCAGTCTTAAATTGACGTACGAATCTGCTACCCGCTGATTTTTCCTTTCTCGAACCATCATAAGGTCACGGTGTGGTAAGTCCCTATCCCCTCATGCCAGATACATATCTAAATTGTGACGTAATTGTCGAGCGGTGGTTAAAAGAGCTTGAAATTGTCCCTCGGTGATATTTACATAGAGAGCACGCGAGCCCCCTTTGCCGCATTGCCTAATTAACCATGAGATGATCTTCCCCACCCCGAATCTCGGGGGACTCGTCATAACCGAACCCATTAACATTTTGATTGACGGAAGATCTATAAACTGCGACAAGCGTTTTTTATTCAATTATGAGATCACGAATGAGGAAATTACTGGGTGGATTAGAGCGTATTATATGGTTTTACTCGCTTTCTTTGATGTGAAAAGACGAAATTCAAAGTATGGACTAATGGACAAATGTGTGGAATCATTATAGATATCAAAATGAAATTTGGAAGATGGATACTGCAGTAGATTGCCTATTTGTTTTCATATTTTTTTCATCAATTCTGAACTTTAGGTTTTACCGGAATTAATGTCAATTTTGAAATTTGCAATGGAATAACTAGTATATAATTTTAATTTTTGATGAAACATTTTATTACAGTACAAAAATATCGGGTTCAAAATTTTTTTTTCAATACCCACCGAGATATTTCTAGAAAAGTATCTGAAGAAGAGAAAAATTTAATGGGATCCAGTAGTCTGTGAAATGCATTGTAGAAGTGACACTAGTGGTCAAAATAAGTTATTAGTGTTTGAATTTTAATGTAAAAGATTATACAGTTTTAATTTGATTGTAAAATTGCCGAATTAAGAGGTAGAAAGATTAGAAATATTAATGATGATTGGGTATGGGCAGGGGAAAAGTACGCATCAAGAAGTTTCTGACCTTTTTAACATTTTTCATCCTAATGCACAAATATTCCACTCAGTAGTGACGAAAACTTTGCGAAGGTACGATTCAAGTGGACGGTTAAATTAGTGCAACTACTGGAGGTGTAGCTCAAAATGATGCTATATCTTTGGAATAAAATCTTCACTTATCCACTACCGACCCCGCCAATATGCATGGAATGAGCCGTCGTTCAGTAGGAAGAATAGTCTGATAGATCATTTCCTTGTAGGGACATGTTGTGATTGATTTTCACGGAACTTTGAGCAAAATAGTAGGTCAAAAAAACTTCATTCAACTAATGCCAACGTTTCCTAGATATATTTCTACTTCTTCAGGGCAAAGTCGAATTTTGTGTGTAAAACATAAATTCGACTTTGCCCTGAAAAGTAGAAATATATCTACGAAACGTTGGCATTAGTTGAATGTAATTTTTTGACCTACTGCTTTCCTCAAAGATCCGTGAAAATCAATCACAAAATAGGAAAGAATATTAAGGCGAGAAAAATATCATCCATACAAAATTCGTCGCGTTCAAGAACTGTCTGAAGACGATTCCGACAGACGTTTACAATTTTGTGAAACAAAGATACCGTGATAATAATTTCATAAGAATTGTGAAGCTTTCAGACAAAGCTACATATTATTTCAACGGTTAATCGACACAACTGCCGCTACTGGTCAGAAACTTATCCTCATTGGGTTCAAGCGGCTCATACACATCCCCAAAAATTGAACGTTTGAGCCAGCAATTATAACAACAGAATTAAGAATTAAGTTGTATGGTCTCAATATGTTGGTTATCTTGTGTGACAGCCCCTGTATATACGGCAATTGTACACGTCTCGTGGTGTCTGTTTGTACCTTCGTTTGTTGTGTGTTATATAGTAGGTGTGTCCTTTGTTTTGTCAGTTTGTTAATCATGTTCACTACCCTAAAAACATGATTAACAAACTGACGTTTTGTCAGTTTGTTAATCATGTTTTTAGGGTAGTGAACATGATTAACAAACTGACAAAAACAAAGGACACACCTACTATATAACACACAACAAACGAAGGTACAAACAGACACCACGAGACGTGTACAATTGCTGTATATACAGGGGCTGTCACACAAGATAACCAACATATTGAGACCATACAACCGAGAAGTAGTACACAAACCATACAATCAGGTCGGAAAAATTTTTAGTAAGTTAAAAGCACCAACACCTAAAGCAAAGAAATCACAGGTGATATATAGTGTACCATGCAATAATTGTGAGAAGGAATACATAGGACAGACGTCACAAAGACTGAAGGACAGACTCAACGCACATAAGTATACAAAAAAATGCAACCACGGCTCTAAACAAACATAAGAAAACAAAGGGACATGAATTCAATTACGATGACACAAAAATTTTAGGTGTAGAACCCCAACAAAGACGAAGAGAAATATTAGAAATGATCCACATACAGGTGAATAATGAAAACATAATTAATGACAAACAAGATATTAAAAATCTCAGTCAAATATATAATTCGATACTGAGAAAACCACCAAAAGGGAAGAAGAAGACAGGACAACTAATATTCCTCTGACAACTGACATGACATTGACATAAATGACAGGACAATACCGACCAGCTAACAACCACAACAACATAAAGAAGAGAAACAGTGAGATATTATAAAACAATTTTATTCTTGTGTATTTACTTATATTTGATTGTAGATGTATACTGAAGAAGGCGATTTAAGCCAGAAACGTTTATACAAATAAATATTTACATTTTTTCAAGAACCTAGATACCCAATTCATTGAAATGTCATATATCATATACTAGGTAACAAATCAAAAACTCAATATATATATATATATATATATATATATAGTTGCAGTGTTTAAGAGCCCCAGGTATTTTATATGAATTGAAATAAAGGTTTGTCGATTCAGAGTTGGAGGGTAAATTAATGAATACTATTTATTCTACGCCAAGCTTTTTATTCAATG
Organism: Micraspis discolor; assembly: GCA_030674115.1. Lineage (NCBI taxonomy): Eukaryota > Metazoa > Arthropoda > Insecta > Coleoptera > Coccinellidae > Micraspis > Micraspis discolor. The sequence continues at coordinate 157,533 of JARTUT010000010.1, read as the reverse complement.
CATCCTCAGGGCTTCTATAAAAGTATAATAACAACAAGACAATATAAAATTTTTTCATTTTTTTAAAACTTACTGAATGTTAGATTTCTCAAATTATTGGCATCTAGCAATAAGTCATCAAAATCAACAAAAAGTTTCACGCTATCACATTTTTACAATTTTATTGTTTTGATAGAAATCATAGGTTATGTTTCTGTCCTCTATGATATTGTAGTTACTGAACACGGAACCAACAAGGATAAACATATATTTTTCAGTAAGAAAATTATTTTACAATATTTATTTGTTCAATAATGTTCGATCCTCTTCACTAATTTATTTGCGTTGCACAAAATATTTTTTTTCCAAAACGTTCAACAGAAAAACATCATCCCATACGCTATAAGCTCACATCAATCATTGTGACATAGTAATAATGGAAAAACCACCGACTTCACACTCAACCATTAGCTAATATCCTTATGCAAATGAAAGACTCGATAAAAGTTCTTGAACAAATTAAAGTACCTGCACAAGAGCGCGTATTCGATCACTGCGAAATGCCTTCTTCCCAAGGAAACAACATACGGATCGGTGTAGCCTTACCTGCAACAGAAATTAAATTTTAAATTGCAAATCTGCATAACATTAAGACAACGAAAAAGGATAAAGATTGATGCAGTTTCAACAACTAAGCATGGTCAGCCGAAGTGGATACAATTGTCTTACAGTTTAATCAGTGAGATGGCATGACTGATGGATGATTGTTAAAAATTTGAAAACAACACAATTGACCTCTGACCGATCCGTGTTAACCTTCCTTCAACGCTCACCTGATAGCATCTACATTCAATCATGGTGGATATTGGATATGCCAATATTGTAATTATATTTGAACCTCTATGTATTAAGAAGAATCCATTGTATACTTAAAAACATTTGAAATTATAGGTTTCGAATCATCGATATCGCCTTGATTGAAAAGTTCGCCTGTGGTCCCCATTAATATGTAGGTACATTATAATTCACAAATTAAATCATGATATTTACTTCCCCATAGGTCGTCAAATGTGCATAATATGGAAGGTGTCCATGACTGAGTGATCCAAAAATCTGTTACTTGATTTTACAAGAATCAACCTAACTCTTAATACTTGTATTCAATTATTTAGTTTTTATTGACAAGATGAAGATGAATTTCATGAGGTACATTATGGAAGTGAAAATATTTCTTTATAGCATTACGGAACAAAAGTTGTATTTCAAAATTACATTCAAGATTATCAGATATATCATAGAATATAGTATGAATTTCCATTGTAACTGGATAAAATATTTTTAAGAATATATATATATTCTTTTGAATTTTTGGCATACAATATTTTTATTTTTAAGAATGATAGAGATTAATGAGAATGAGACGAAATATTCAGTATTGTATATTAAAGAATTATAACTCATTAAGACACATAGCAGATAGTTTGTATTGATTCATTTTGAGAATTGATTCTTCAACTTCGATTTCACATCAAGTGGATCAAAGTTCACATCTTAGATAGTAGTTCTCTTGTTCTATTCTTAAACAGTAACATTACCAAACCTACGTTACGCTATTTTCGAATCTCAAAAATGATGATGCTTTTAAAAACATGGAAGTGTTATTTGATCAAATTAATAACAGAAGAAATATAAACGTTTAATTCACAATTAACAAGAAACTTTTCTAGTATATCTTCTTAGTTTTCATCTAATAACAGTAGAGGTGAGATTTTTACATACATAGCAAAAGTTTCAATAATTATAATGATAAAAAGGATCTGTGGTAACGTGGAATTATTTTGGCTCAGTGATTTTTTCCAGGATATCACATTCCTCATGAAGTTTCCAAATTTCAAATCAATCAATATCGAATATCTAAGAAACTGTGCAGTTTAGGAGATAAATATGAAATGAAAAATGCTTATAAATATTCAAGCATACAGAAACTGTTAGGACGTGTTCCGTAACTGCCTATTTTATAGCGAGTATGATAGTTTTACTAATTCGTGATGCAATAACTTGGCGACCTTACATGATAGAACAAGTCTGTTTGATGTCAAAAGTGCGCTCCATTTGTTTGAAATCTCTCACAAAAAGTTACTGGGATTATCCACTACGAAGATATAAGCATAAATCAATTTTTTCAATGAAATTTCAACATACTGTATTATTTGAACCGACCTCCTGTTCAAAAAAGTTGTATAAAAAAATCTATGGTTAAAATTAATGTTGCAGTCAAAGACTCACCTTTATAAACAACCAAAAACACAGGTCAGTATTTACATTTTAATTCCAACCATCAAGCAAAATACTGAAACAGGAGATCGCAATGCTTATATGAAAGACCCAAAAATATGCTCCATCTCAAAACAAAGTCAAGGACAGCCTTCAGAGAATTGTATAACGTCCTCAGAGTGAATGGCTACCCTAAAGGCCTTCTTAATAAACTCATTTACTGCACCCCAACAACACAAGAAGAACTTTCCATTGCACCTCAGAACAATGAAGGAAGAACTATCAATGGTACCACCAACTCAGAATTGGATATCCCAAAATTTGCCTCCCTGCCCTATCTTCCTGGTCTCACCAATAAGTTGATCCACATTCTATCCAACATCAGAAATCTAAAGATTGCCAAATATAACGTTTTCTCAAATGGAGCTCTGTTTTCCAGATTAAAAGACAGAATTCCTCTCTTTAACCACTCTGACTGTGTTTATTCAGTCCCTTGTAATGATTGCCCCAGCGTCTATATAGGACAAACATCTCAGTCCTTGAAACGTCGTTTTTCTGGCCATCGAAGTGACATCAGGTCTTTATCCGAAAATTGTGCGCTGTCCAACCATGCAGTTAAAAACCATCAGTCGTTTAATATTGAGCAAGAGAAGGTCCTCTCCTTTTGCAAAAATGATCATAAAAGAATATTCCAAGAAATGTGCTTTATTAACGAAAACAACAATAGTGTTAATAAAAGAACAGACATAAAAGGTCTAAGTAACATTTATAGTTATCTCTTGCACCCAGACTTAAAGATGGCCCCCGTGTACTCGATAAACGCCACCGCCTCGTTTTCATAGATTTGAAGTTGGTCTCCTTTGCCTTCTCTGTTCTCGTCTGTGGTCTCTCCTAACCTTAAACGACTGCTTGTATCCGTTTTTGAATGTCTCCATTTTTGATTAATTGATATTATAGCCTCGTAGCTATATTCTGAGGAATGTTTTCCATTCAGTTTGCCTCTTTTCTCTACAGCAACTGACGCATGTGAGTAACATTATGTTTAAGTTGTTGATGGTTCTTTCTTATACCTGTTTTAAATAGATATTTTTATTGTTAAGATTTTTATCCCCATACCTAGTGTAAACTGGGTCTTTGTGTAATTCTATTAAAAACTTTTCAGCATCCTGATGAAGGAACCAATATAGTTTATTTTCACTGTGATATTTTATCGATTTGTTTTTTTCTTTCAATTGAGTATGACTGTTTTTTAGTTAGAATAAGTATTTTATTGTAGTGATAAGTGGAACCTGGGTCCTTAGTATTACAGTTACGGAGGTATGATTTTTTTATTAGGTTTTCTAAATTACCCAAAATGTACCCTTCGAATCCCCATACCTTTTTTTTTTTGCTTTAATCATAATCAATGAAGTTGTCAGAAGTTTGGAGGCCGATTTTCCGAATAATTTGAAGAAGACTTCAGAGCACAGATAAGTACAAATTTAATCTAGCTTCAACTTCATTCAGTCTTGATAATACATACAAATTGAAAAATTTTCTAATCTTTTCAGCTTTTTTGAAACATAATTTGTCTTGAAAATGAGAAAAGATGTCTATCGAAACGTTGTTAGCAAGTAAAATAAGGTATGGGGATATTGCATAATAGTATATTCTAAAACAAAATGCAGAATGGGCACCTATTCCAACACGCATGCAAAATTTGAATACGAACGATGAATTTGCAAGTTTTTGAACGCATGAGTGCTGGAATTGCCTTCAGCAACGAGTATTAGACGATATTTTCTCTATTTCAGTCAAGAATTGTGAGAAATTTATTAGAATACAATGAAATATTCAGATTATACATCCTAGTGTCTTTTGTATTTTATTTTCGCAGTTGGCGTGACTGATGCGAAATTGACAGATTATAGAATTAGAAAAGTGCGTTCGAAGTTTAAAATAATTCGATTCGTCAATTAAGTATGTCTGAAGAAAAGGACTTAACACCACCAGAATTGAGAGGAATTGCCAATAATGTTGCAAATAAATTTATACCACAAACATTCATCCTTGTATGAAAGAGAATACGAGAAATTTATGAAGTGGTCTCAAGAGAATTCGGTCATTAGATTTACCGAAAATGTTTTAATAGCGTATTTTGAACATTTGAGTAAGACAATAATGTTCTACGTTATGGAGAACTTATTCGATTTTACGCAGTATGCTTAACATTAGACAAAGCATGGATATTTCAGAATTTGCACAATTACAATGCTTATTGAAAACTTATTCGAAAGAATATAAACCGAAAAAATCAATTCTCGATTTTGGACAAATCGACAAATTCTTGAAGGAAGCATTAAATGAGACTCATTTAGATATGAAAGTGACAATATATTCCTTTTCAACCATGTAAGCATAATATAATTACTTTCAGGTAGTATTAATAATAGGATACGCTAGGACATGCAGAAGAGTAGAGCTCTGCAATATGAGAACTCAAGGCATCTAATACAAGGATGGTTGTATCTTAATCACCATCCCGAATACCAAAACTCATAGTCCCAGACAATTAATCATTTCAAACCCGTTCTGGTTCCATCTTATTATCATATTATGAATTGAGACCATCACATACACATCATGATAGATTTTGTATCAATTTCACAGCAGGAAAATGTAGTGTGCAACCTATTAGTATAAATAAAATAGGTGGAATACCACAAAAAATTGCAAGATTCCTGAAATTGCCAAACCCAGAACTTTATTCTGGCCATTGCTTCCGTAGAAGCTCAGCTTCTCATTTAGCAAATAGCGGAGAGGATTTGGTGGCATTAAAGAGGCATGAAGGATGGAAGAGATCAGCAGTTGCTGAAAGATATATTGAAACATCTCTTTCAAAAAAACTCATTATATCAAAAACTTTCTCGACGCCATTAAACGAAATATCTGAAGACATGAATATACCTTCTACCTCAAGAATAAATGAAATCCCGGAAATCGCAATTGTAACAGAGAAAACTTATATTACCACCCAAGTACCAACGCACGATAACCATATCACATAGCACAACTTACCAGGCATATCAACCTTAAACACTGTTCCAAATTGTACTATATCTGTGAAAATATTCAATGATTGCACAATTGCAAAAATCGAAGGACTTACCTGATTTTGTTATACACTTATACTAATATATCATTCTTATTCAATGTTTAATTTCTACCAGTCCCCACCCAATTAATATGAACACTTTTGAAGTGTTTACCCAAATGGGTAAGACAACTAATATATGTCAAACAAATTTTGTCCAGAAGAGATTAAACTCTGGTCACTATATTACAGGAAAATAATTATTCACTGTCAGTCAGAAACTTGCGTACTTAATTCAGTATGTTATCTTCTTCGATTCGTTTCAATGTTAGTATTATGAGCATTCTGTTCAGGATAATCAGAACTTACGTAGATAAAAGTAGTGTACTTTCGAACTAATGGAAGCATTCAGAATAATCACTTCGGGGGAACTAAATGAAAACGAAAGAACGATTGCATGAATCGATCTATCTGATTTGTTCACTCTGTCAGTTCGAAAGATCATACCTATTAGCACTCAACAACAAGCTGAAGTTCATTACATTCAAGATATTACCTTTCAAAGTTGAAACAGTGTTCAAAATCCAGGAATAACCAGCTGAATGGCAGAGATCAATAAACTTACTTTCAAAGTATAATCTCCCATACATATTTTAGTAGCTTAATGAAATTGTTAGTAATTTAATTTTCATTGGCAATGTGAAATTCGATACATTTTTATAGCTGCCAATTCCTTTCGGAACAGACCATTGGGAAATAACCTGTAACACCAACTTAGAAAAAACATTAATAACACACATACAGAAGAAAAAAATTCACCATCTAAGGATTACAGATACGTTATTAACAATTCTATTTAGTTCTCATTACTCATTGAGTACGAAAGCTTTATTCGCAGAAATGTATATTCTTACCATTATAATTTTCTTACAGCACTAATCATTCTTGGTATCAGGATATAAACTGCATCTCACTAGCTATCCTGTCAATCAATCAACTGTACTATGTGTATTCATCTTAGGATTAGAAAAATTTCCTTGGATGTGAATTCATCTTTGGATAAGAAAAATGCCATTGTATTTTAAAAATTTTTGTTCATACATAAATATAACTACCTAATGAATAGATCAGATATGCAGGATGATCCAAAATTTGAGAAAATGAAATCTCTAATACCACTTTTCTCAATGAAAATATGATTTTTCTTCTCAAAAATTTTTTCACTATCTAGATGTTTTAATATTGACAGTTTACATGCAATGGACGAGTGTTGACATTCGAAAGGATAGGATGTCAGTGTTGTCAATCACAAAACGAAAAATATATCTTAAAACAATGCTGTAATGAGTTCATTACAGCACTGTTTTTAGTACTGTAATGAACTCATTACGGCACTGAAATATAGAAATAATAATTCTGAACGATAGAAGATGTTTATCGAAACGTCGGTTAGAAGATCTAAAATATATGATGAGGATGTCCCAAAAAATCAACTCACACAAGTTCGATTATCAAAATGTCTCGTCCTCAGCGGAAGAAACAGAAATTGACTGAACCAAGCGATTTTCCACATTTTCACTCCAAAGTCGGAGTTAATTCCAATTTTAAAATCAGATTCTTTCTGAGAGACCCTTCGATAAAATGTCTATCGACCATATGGCCCATAAAAGTCGTTAAATTCATCTCTTTTTATCAATTCGACTCCGGTCCGCCCCAAACACATTTATTATTTCAGAGATTCAGATGAGTGGAGAGGAGGGATTTTATGAATCCCGGGATAATTTTCATGACAAAATGTGATAGATTGATCATCAAATTAAGATTTTATAATTTATATCTCATATAATATTTATACTGTCATGATTGATAGCAACGCTTATCTCGCAATTAGAACCCAAATTGTTTTCTTGTCGGAATGGTCCAGTTCAGGTAAGGATCTCGTTCTGGAACTTAATTTGTGAAAAATCCAACGCTCTTGAAATTGCTTAAAATTAGGTTGTTTGGGTTGATTGAACTCTTCGAGGGGATTAATCACAAGAGAAGGAATTTAGAGATCATGAAAGACTCATAACGTTTCTGTCCTCAGAATCAAAGATACCCAGTAGTGAGTCCCGAAATATAAAAAAATAGAAATGCAATGGCGTGAGGTCAGGAGCTTTTGCGCGCTTGTTTTCTAGCTTTTTCCATACTCTGAAACAGTGCGATACTACAACAGCCACAATGAATGAACAAACCTATATCTCGAATCAAAACTAACCACTCACAGGTTTCCTTCAGTTTTGTTCGAAAGTCAAAATCAATATCAACTCCATCGAAAACCATTCAGAATATTTTTTACCAGTAAGCTCTTGTACTTTGAAATACCTGATTGATCCTAGACAAAATTACAATATATGCTGAGAGTATTACTCCTCACTTACACCGAAGATTAGCAAATGGCATAAAATGATATATATATATGTATATAATTTATTTTAATTTTTTTGTATAAGGGTATTAGACTCTATATGTGAGATGTGAGCAGGTAGTAAAACTCTTTTTTCTATGCCTAGTTTTCCCAATTAAATTTTATTGCTTCATCTGGGCTTCTGCAATAGTAACATCAATATCACAATCATTGTAGACACATAAAAATAATTTCTTACTGAAGTTGGGGGTATCCTTAAATATGGCATTCACATTAATATATGTCACGACAATTCTCCACTGTTCAATTTTAAACAAATCTACGATGATAATTTAGGAAAATCTTTGATAAATTCAATTCTACTATTACTTGCTTTAACTATTTGACAACTAAAACAAATCTGACATTTAGTGGAAGTTGGTGGTTTGAAATCCAGGAAAATTTTTCTTCTTATGTTTGTGTTCTCAGTATTTCAATCATCTAGTTGACCATCATACGCAGCTGCCTCGCAATCCATTTTGATTTTATTCAAACTATATGGTGTATCCGAACAGGTAGTTAACTTGCTTGAACAACTTATGCAAACATGGCGCACTAGTCTACTTGTGAAAACTCCAAGCGGGAATACGAAACAACTGAGATAAACATCAAGAGAGGAATATTTCAGGGTGATACCTTGAGTCCGCTATGGTTCTGCCTGGCGTTGAACCCCTAAGTCAGCTCCAAAACAACCACTCCTATGGATACGTTATTGACAGAGAACACAACGTCCGAATCAATAATAGATTATATATGGACGACCTGAAGCTTTATGCTCGGAATGCGGATAAGGTTGAAAAACTAATCAGTATCGTTAGATCTTTCAGCGAAGCGATACGTATGGAGATGGGAATAGAGAAATGCGCTGTTATCCACGTCAAAAGAGGAAAGATCACCGAAGAGGGGGCCAGAGCATTGAACAATGAAGATCAACTACCTTACCTGGATCCACAAGAATCATACAAGTATCTGGGCATGCAACAGACGCTCGAAATAAGATCCAAAGAAGTTAGGAACACCCTGAAAGAAAAACTCCTGCGAAGACTACGGCTTGTACTGCGGGCCAAACTTAACTCCAGATCGCTGTTCACTGCAATCAACTCGTGGGTTCTGCCTAGCGTTGTGTACTCATTTGGTGGTTGGATGGTCCAAGACCGAAATTGAAAACCTGAATACGAAGATCAGAACAACTTTGACGAAATTTGGAGTCCACCATCCACATGCCTCAGTTAATAGGTTATATCTTCCGCGGAAAGACGGAGGTAGAGGTATGCAGCATCTTCCAATCTTCCAATAACTCGGATTTCATCAGGACGATCTGCAGGGCGGATGAAAATATAACCCCACTGCAACTATCATCGGGATCTGCTTCATTGCTGGGGTCACTGAGGAGAAGCTGCGCAATGAATGGCACTCCAAGGCATTGTATGGGAGATACCTAAAAATCTGAAAAACGAAGCGGTCAGTGAGAGGGACTCGCTTACTTACCTTACATCTGGGTACCTGTTTCCCGAAACAGAAGGCCGAATTATCGCAGTGCAGGACCAGGTTGTTGCCACAAGAGCATTTCTCAAAAGAATAGCAGGACAGAACCTGGCAACAGATCAATGCCGAAAATGTAATCAGGCAACGAACACATTCAGCACATAACCTCCTCATGCCCCATACTGGCACCCAGAGATTACTTAGAACGTCATAATGCCGTATGTAAATTATACCATCAGGCCATAGGTACGAGGTTGGGACTGATCAAAATCGTGAAGCCAAACCACATCTACTTACCGAATGATGTGCTCGAGAACAAAAGGTATAAACTGTACTGGGACACTGTGATGACGACTGACAGACCAGTAAAGCATAATAGACCTGATATAGTGCTACTCGACCTAGAAGAGGGCAGTGTTAAGATCATAGATATAACAATACCTGCAGACGAGAACATCGAAAAGTCCCATGTTGAGAAAGTGTCAAAATACCACGACCTTGCATTCGAGATGAAGCAGATCTACAGACTCAAGTCAACATGTATCATCCCTATCATTATCTCGGTGAATGGATTGATAGAGTCGCATCTGCCGGAGAACACAAGGAGGTTAGAACTAGACCATCAACTTGTTAGCAAGGCGCAGAAGGAGGTCATTTTGAGTACCATCCCAGTGGCTTAAAAGAATGACACTACATAAGAGTGATATAAAAATAACAACACTAGATGTGCGCTATCAATTCACGTTAACAAATATCTCGGTCAAGTTCGTTACTGGGCCAAATCCGTCGGATGGTTCAGTAGTTATGAGCATCTGAGATTTTCTTTCCCCAATAACTACTAGAATATCCATCCAATCAAGTTGATACTTGAAATATTGTTGAGGAGGCTACAACAAAACGGCTCATAAAATTTCATAGAAATCGTCACGCTAGAAAAGTTTTAGAAAATTCCCAAAAAAAATTTTCAATACTCACTATCTCATAAGATATTTTTCGGATTTCAATAAAAATTTCGTGAATATATTGAGGTGATCGATATCTTACTTATCCTCAAATTTCATTGTCGTAGCTTTTTTCCATCTAAAGATATGATAATTTTTTCATATACTCAACAGAAGAGAGAAATACATATGTCCCGATGATTTTCTTTGAACGATGGTCATCACAGTTCGATATTCAATTGACAAATGCCCGGCTCATTAATCAGTGTCAGGTTGCGTGATATTAATCAAAATTTTTGATAACGGGAAATTATAGAGATATAATTCAATCACGATGGCTGAAATAATATACGTTGTCAAAATTCAGAAAAGCACTGACGTAAGTTTTTAGGAGAAGGGAATTATAGTTTCGATCAAAACTTGGGGAAAATTATGAGTAGTTATTTTTAATTCGAGATATATGTTTGTTCATTCATTAGGCGTTCATATTTGCATCACATTGTCTCATAGTACGAGAAAAAAGAGTATTGTTCACCTGATCAAAGTGCTTATAGATTTGTTATGGTTTGAATATTTACTCGCAAGTAGCTCAACAAGAGCGCCGAAGCAATCTGACCTCACGTCAGTGATTTCTAAATTTTTTTATTATATAAAGCTAGATACTGCATTTGTATAATTTTAAGTAGGTTTAAAGAAAACTCACTTGAAGAAGTCATGAAATGTCAAAACAAGTAGTGAGAACTAATGAAAATAGTGGAAATTACATAAGAATTGTTTGATTTCAAATAATTAAGGTAAAAGTTGAGAAGTTCTACTAGTTAAATTAGATAGAACCAGCGCGCAAAAATATAATGCAGCTCCCCGTGATATATCGTCCAATATCGTCAAGAAGCAAAAAGGCATTATAGGCCTATTTATGCTTTCGCAGTGGCGCTATGGTACATAATACATAAATTCATCATTTCAGTATGAACCCTAAAATATCTCGTTTAACAGGGGTCATTATGGGCATCGATACGAAACTCTTAACGTAATTAACTTTTGAGTTAATATTTGTGGAAAAAAAAACCTTCAGACAGACGTTTCTTCATAGTTCGTCGAATGAAAGAACACGTGATGCATCTCTTTCAGTTCAGAGTCGTTGATTGATAATACAATATTAGTTATGCAATCCACAGCTTGATTTCTTTTATAGGAGATATATATTTTTTGCTAGACGAATCTTCAGGAAAATATATATTTAGATTGATGAATTATTATTTGGCCCGTATTCACCATATTATTCCTCTTCTATCGTCCTCAAGTTGAATTTGCTTTGAAATAAGTATGTTTAGAAATTATGCAATTTTCATTCAATGTCATTACATTGAATGAAAAGTTAATATTTATTGATGATTATTGACGATTATTGATGATATTTCTTCAAATTAGATCGAACAATAGTCCTCCGAATTTCCGGCAGATTTCCTGGTCTTATTGACGGAGCACTGATAGGATCAGAAGTGACTCTCATAAATGCTGTTCTCGTAGGGTTGCTCACCAAGCAGGTCCAGCGTACACCCAAATTATCTCACGTATCTTTCATAAAATAGCATCATTGTCTGGACGCTGCAGAACTCCGCCAATACATCGATGGTGCTTTACCATCGACGAATGTTCATTGCAATCTAGGTTACGGGAGATTGTAAGACATATAATTCTCTGCTTCTCAATCACAAAAAGAGATCGGCCAGGAAGAGTGTAAGAATACCAGAATTGTTCCTACCTAAGTGAAAAATACAACTTCAAGAATTTCTCGAAGCTGAGTTGAAGCAATCAGTTTCTATCCATTTCGTCACTGTACCAGTTGCAGATGTAAGGGGTTAAATAATGCATTTCCGTATATTTTTGTGTGATCTGCATATAATGGACACCTGAAAGAATGATATCAATTGTATATAATAGGAATTAAATGGATTCAAGAATCGATCCTTATGGTACGTTCATCCACATTACTGTTTATAAATTTTCAGTCTCGGATTTACGGCAATCAGAAGCATCCACAACTCCTGAAGTAGGAGCTGTAAGATGTTTCAGGATATAAGAAATCTTATTGTAGCGTTATAAGTTCGCCTTTCAGGCTCTTCCTATCAAAATATGGAACCCAATAACAAATATATTGTAGTCATCACCACAAGATTTTGACATTAAAAATAATATATAACATATTACGGTTAACAGTAATTACAGATATTTCATGACATAAAAGAGGTGATTGGAGGATTCACTTCAATGAATTTGGTAATCATGAACTTCCATATGTTTTGCAAAAATGATATGGAACTCTTGAGAGGCTTGAAAAAATCAATAAATGAAAGTGTTGAAATATAGAGCATAGATAAAGATAAGTGGATACAATATTTGGCAGGACTTTAGGATACTGGTGACATCACCGAGTGGGCCGTCGAAGCTTATGTACAATATAGAACCAATTACTGATCACATTAGAGCAAGTGAGTATTGAATTGATGAAATTGAAAAACTGGAAAGCCTCAGGTGCGAATTATTATTTTGTGAAGGAGAAGATCGAAGAAGCAATACAGGAGGGCTGCCCTGGATTCAGACTAGCCGAATCACAGCCTATACAACGAGGATCACGGCTTCTTGGTCGCAAAATCTAAGGACGATCTGCAACGCCTACGAGGAGCATTTAAACCATTCGCAGCGAAATACAACTTGAAATCACTATCTCGACAACAAAGCCAATAACAGCATCAAAGGAACCTTTGAGCTGAAAGCTCATCATCATCAATGACGTAGTAATATGCTTCAACTACCTCGGAGCAAGAATTCATAATGGCTGCAATATCAAAGAGGAAGTGAGACAGCAAGTCAACGAAGCCACCACAGCAACAGAACTGCTGAAACAAGTAATTTGGAAGAACCAAGATCAGGGAATCGATATCAAGACTAGAATACATATATAAGGCATGCATAATATCCGTAATGAAGAAAGCAGTGGAGGCTAGACCCAACACTATCGCTACCAAAAGATGAATGACAGCAACTACTCATGCCATACCAGGATACACATTATGGAATAGAACGACAAATGGAAAAATGTGAAGTTGGTGACTTTGTAAAGTGGGTGAGAATATGAAGAAGAGTATGGTATGATGATGGATACCCGACTCACCAAAATAGCACCAATGGGAACATCGATAGAAAGAAGGCCACTAGTCAAACCGCCGAAAAGGTGGAGATGCAGTTGGCAATTGATTTCAAGAGAGAAATGAATCTGATAGCCCAGACAAAACAGGCAATATGTCTAACTGAAGAAGAAGATTTTGTCAGACAGATGAAAGAAATTACCAATTTACAGAATTTTGAGTATTTATATAATCTCTCGGTATAATAGTTAATTTAGGGATCAACGTTTTTGAAAGTTGAGTTTGACTTACCATACATATATATGGATTAACTGTAAGGTTCTTTAGGCTCGGATTTTGGGAGTACTGTGCCAGAATAGGGGACAACTTTGAGCCCACCGCGCATCCAAAATTTATTGATAAAATTTTCCCTATATATATATTAGTATTTGAACTTTTGACTTGCAATATTTAGTTAGCAAACAATAAAGCATATAGATCAGGGGTTAGTGACTGGGTGTCATACAATTCGGCGTATGACATAAAAGCCTTGGGAAAAATCCCAAGTAAAAAAAAAACCTGGCTCCCCGTCTAAGTGTGGAAGTACAAAAATTCAAGAGGGGTATTCTATTGATGGAGACAGAGACTTCTTCAAGTTGTCCACATCGAATCTGGAAATAAAAAGTCAAAAGCAGAAAAACGAACTGAATAAGAAAAATATGTATCATATTTGTTTGAAATTTATCACCCATTCCAAGGAGGAATCGGAAACATCATGAATAGTCCAAAAACCTTCTCATTTATATATGGAACAATTATTGATGAGATGGGGTATTGTTTCTTATGCATATCCACATTCACAACTTGCGCTTAGAACTGAGTTCCATCTGAATAGCATGCTATTGGTACGACCTGTTCTCAAACGATTGAGAACTGTCCAAATTTTTCTGGAAGATCAAAACCAGGAATTTTTTTAGAAGGATCAGAAACGAGATACTTATTGAACATTTCGTAAGAGTTCCACTCAGTCTTCCATAATTCTTTATCACTTATGTTCATATTAAAGAACGTATTATGCCATAATGGTTTACGTGACTTCAATCTGGGAATTCTATTTTGTGGAATATATGAAATATGTGGGAATAAATTGGGAAAAGAATGATATTTCCCAAGAATTCCCAAGAATTCAGAGCTGCAGTCTGTCTGCAAATATGAGGAGGGACAATGTTAGACAAAACTGGTAACCAATGGACCGGTGTAGATCTTATGGTGCCAGTAATTATTCTCATAGATGTATTCAATTGTGCAGTAATTATTTTCAGGAAGAAAAGTGACTATTTCCATAAATAAATTAAGACCCCTTCAACATATTTATTTTGGCTCTTAAAGTAATAGTTATTATATATATATATTTAATCTTTTGAACTTTTGGATTACAAACCAAATGTTAGCTGGGGTTGGTGACGGGGTGCCATACAATTCAGTGTATGAGATGAAAGCCAAGGGAAAAAACCCCAGAAAAAAAACCCTAGCTCTCCGCACAAGTTGTGTGTACAAAAAAATAGCTTAAATATATTTGAGGGGATTCTTTCTTCAAGAGTGGTCTTCTATTATTACCAGAAATAATTGCTAATGATAATTGGTTAGCAACAGGTTTCATGCAATCCTTTTGTAATATTGTTGTAATGTAAAAAATAATTCATGGACACTCTCTTATGGGTGTGAAAATAACGTAGTGTCTAGTCCCTAGTCCCGGGACTAGGTATTTGCCAAAATTTGTTTTCATTTATCCATATGACCTCCTTCTTCAGTTATACTGTATACTATCATTCCAACGTTATGGGAGTAGCCCAAGGTTCCATTCTGGGGCCAGTTTTGTTTCTGATCTTTATAAACGATCTGCCGGACTATTTATCTGGGGTTGAAACAGTGTTGTTTGTTGACGATACAACTGTTGCGGTCAAATATTCGGACGTGAGTTCATTGTTGGAGCTCTCCCGAGGAGCGTGACTTGGCCTTTCTGAGTGGCTTACTGTAAATGGACTAATGACTAAAGTAAAGTCTTAATGAGAATAAAACTCACAGTATGGTCTTAAGTTTGAGATCCATAAATTGTGGTGATTTGGAATGTACCGATGCCATTAAGTTTCTGGGTGTACATGTTGATGCATCACTCACATGGAGAACACATGTGCAGAAACTCCGGTTGAGGCTGAGTCGTAACATTTTCGCTCTGAGGACACTCTCTTTTCTCCCCCACTCGAAACGAGCTGCTTCTGGTGTATTTCGCTCTGGTGGAAACTCACCTTAGGTACGGCATTCTACTATGGGGTGGCTGTTCCTACCGTGAGTATATTTTTCGGCTACAGAGGAGAGCTGTCCGGGTCTTGGGCGGTTTGAGTTATCGCGACTGCTGTAAGAATACCTTCAAAGATCTGGGTATATATATCCCTTTTTATCTATGACAATTTGATCTTTATTCATATGAGAAAAGATAAGTATTTTAAACATTCAGACTATCATCAATATGACACGAGGTACAAATCATTAGGAAGGACTTCCTAAGACTAAGCAGGTCGCAAAAAGGTATTGGATTCGGTGCTGTGACTCTCTATAATAAACGTCCTGGTGGGTTGAAGAAACTGCCAATACAAGGTTTTAGAACTAAGGTAAGAAGGATGTTAACAAAAAATGTTTTCTATTCAGGGGATGAATTTCTTGATTGATCCATCGAGGATTTTGATTTTGTATGATTTTAGTGACTGTCCTCAATGTGTGACGTGTGAAAACAATGTAATTTTGTTCATCACAAATAAACTCTCTCTCTCTCTCCTGCTTTTCGATACCACCGGTGTAGCACTATTTATCGATACATCCAAATTTTATTTCAGTTTCACCTATCACTTCCTCTTCTGAACAAAATCTCTTTCGACGGAGCGTGTTCTTGAGTTGTGCGTAGACTACTGGCGCTACGAGTCAGATCTGAATAATAGTCTGGGTGTGGTAGCAATTCAGAACTTAATTCGACAAGAGCATTGTCTAGGTGTAAGAGTTCCTTCCTCAGCTTTTTCATAAACATATTTTGGTATATGGTGGTGTAAAGACTTACATTTGATAACTATCTCTTGCTACCTCACTTTGCGATTGCCCTAGACGATTCTTCTGGTTTTTCCTGAAATTTGTGTTCGTACGATCATCTTCGAATTCGGCAAACCATCGTTTGAATGTTATTTTCTATGAGGTAGAGTCCGGATAACATAATTGATGCTTGGATTTGAACGGTGTTGTTTCTATCAAAAAGTTTTGATCAACACACGAAATTACTTCAAACTTTCGAAAAAATAATTAAGATACTTTGTTAATGGCGCCATCTGGTAGAAAGCCCGGGACTTATTGACCGATTTAGTGATACCTTTCTCCAAATTCTGATCAAAAACCGCAGTAATAGTCGACTTTTGCTTGAATATCTTCTTGTTTCTACAAAAATCCATGATCACTCACTAGAACTGACAGACGAGAAAAATAGGGCGTTACACAGTCGTATCTCATTCAATAATTCATGTTTGCTGGTACAATTTGTGTCTTTCTCCAACACAATAACACCCATTACCCACCAAATAATTGATAGTAATGGAATATTTACGGTGGCTATGATAGCTAATTGAGACATAAAATTTCGTATTAATTTAGCAGTGTTGGGCGTTAACAGGTAGCAATCATGTCGTGATTAGGCCTTACTAAAGGCTACTGGTTAATTGGGGTTTCCGTAGAGGCGTAACTACATCAAACAAACTCCAATCTACACCGTGAAGGCGCTTACGTGAAGATGCTGGGCTCACTTTTGCGCCTCGATGGTTCCTTGGATGATCGTACGCGTAAATGGGCAGGGCACAGAAATGAGTTTTTGCTCATAAAGTGAGGTAATATAATATCTTGGTTCTTTGGAGAGTTTTTCAATTGTGTGAAGACTCCTAAATTGGCATAAATATTCTCATGACGCTTCTTGACTTATATGGTTTAATCACAAAATACGAATATCATGGGCGGTTTTAGAAATTGAAAATATTCTTTCTTGGATAAATGAAACCTTTGAATTCAACGAATTGGAATAATTATTTGAGATCAATGATCAATAACTGTTCATTTTAGATGCCTCGGAAATATATAAGAAAAAAAAAAAACAATCATATACCATCGAATCCTCACAAAAAGCTGAACAAGAAATAAAAATCAGAAGTTAACTTCTCATCAGGCGGAAGATAAATATGATTTTCTCAGAGCTACTTTATTTGACCAAGTGAAAAAACACAATGTTTCTACAATACCAAAGAGAGGTAAAAAATCTGTTTCAAATGAAATACATGAACACGAACTGGTTGATTTTATTTTAAAGTCATGTAAGGCTTTCCTTGGGATAACAATACCTACTCTGATAAAAGTAGCCTCCGATTTTTCCAGCGCAAATAACATAAAACAAAGTTTTAATGAAGGTATGTCAGGAATGGATTGGTATCACAATTTTTGGCTAAATATCCAAATATATCATTCAGGAGGCCAGAAGCTACTTCTATAAATAGAATTACAGCATATAATGAAAAAGAAACCGATATTTTTTGTGAATCTGAAAGCTCTCATAATTAAATACCAATTTAAATTTGATTCAATTCACAATATTGATGAAACTGGGATTAGTACAGTACAACGCAATTTCAGAATTCTTGCACCAAAGGGACTAAAACAGGTTGGAAAATGTACCAGGGCTGAAGTGGTTCTTTGACTACAGTTGTGAATTGCTTTAATGCTGGAGGCTCGTACATTCCACCATTTTTTATCTTCAAAGGAAAAGAATGAATGCTCAGCTTATGGAGGACAGTATTTGCAACATGGTAGCTTGTGTTTCAGACTCTGGTTGGATCAATGAATTAATATTTGTTGAATGACTTCAGCATTTTGAAGAATTTGCTAAACCATCGACTGACAATCGCTTTTTGTTGAACCTAGACAACTGGGAACTTCAAAGGCTATTTAACATTTACCGCTTTTCCTTTCGAAAAGGATGACAAATGTTATTTTTGAAATCAACTTCAACACTGGAGTCTGAATTACTACCGATACAAAGACTTGGCCATTTAATGAGATCAATGAGGTCAATAGGAGTCGACCCCGCTTCTACCTCATGCACGTTAGACAGAAATACAAAGATCGTATTATGCAGGCCTATGTCGCATTTTTTAGCTGAGATTTCCGAACTAGTCGCCATCGGTAAATTCGCTCGTTACAAAATGGAGAACTTATCTATTTTGAAAAAATGAAAACCTTTGCCCATTTTCTTTGGAAGATAGAGAATACCTGAAGGACATTTATTCGCATGATCCTAACAGAATGGGTAAGATTGCCGCAGCATCGTTCAGGAACTTAAGATGGACCATAAAACAGATCTAAATAATTTGTGTGAGGCCGGCTTAAAAAAGCTCGATATTTGGGTGCCGCACGAGTTGTCGGAAAAAATTTGATGAATCATGTTTCCATCTGCGACCCTTTTCGGAAGAGGCTGGTTACTGATCAGAAGAAATCGGTCACATACGACAAAGTCAAGCGAAAACGTTCATGGTAGAAGGTCGGTGAAGCAGTTCAAATGATGGCTAAACAAGTATTGACGGCTAGGAATGTTTTGATGTGTATTTGGTACTTTGAGATACTGCCCAGTGGCCAGACGCTTAAATGGAATTTCCACTTCCAGCAATTTGACCGATTGAAAGCAGCAATTGATCAGAGGAGACCGGAATCAGCTAAAAGGGACAAAACGTTTTGGGAACGAAGTATAATGAAATAACCTTCCAAATGGTAACAAGTCTCTGGAAAATTGGGCGCATATTTGAGCATTAACGAATGATTGTAACTATGTTAAGCCACGAAATTCAAGTAAATTAACTAATTTTTTTCCCCAACTCGATATTTCCCAACTGGTGATGAAACCTCAATTTCGCCATCAATTGTAGGAAATACAGAATCATTGTTAGATTACTTGAACTAATACATGGGCTGAAAAGTCCCGGGCCTAACAAAGAAAACACACTTGTAGAACGACATATCTTTTGCCTCAAAGTAGACTCAGTTTCAACGAAAACTGCTTGCGAAATTTCTTAACGGCGAGCATTTTTGTCAGGTATGCGAACAGCCAGTAGTCACTGGAAGCCAAATCTGGCGAATACGGTGGATGTGGGAGCAATTCGAACTTCAATTCATATAGATTTGCCATTGTTCTGATCAACTTGAGACACGATTCGTTATGTCGATGGAAGAAAATATAACGCTATATAATATTCACTGTTAATCGTTATTCCTTTTTCAAGATAATCGATGAATATTAGACCAGGCACATCCCAAAATACTGCAGCCATAACCTTTCCAGCCGATTGTTGTGTTTTTAGGAGCTTCGGACGAGGTTCACCAGTGGCTGTTCACTCAGATGACGATGGTTTTGATTCCGGAGTGAAGTGATGAATCCATGTTTCATCCATTGGCAAATATCGACGCAAGAATTGCGGTTTTTACGTTTAAACATGGCCAAACACAGCTAAGAATGATCAACACGTTCTCATTTTTCGCCAACAGTGAGTAAACGCGATATCCACTTTGAAACGAGCGTTCTCATACTCAAATTCTCATAGTCAAATGTTCATACAGTTTAAAGCCATCACATTGATATCTTCACGATGTCAACTAACTCAAGCAATTTTACTTTTCGATCAGTCGCACGATTTTGTCAATTTTTTTATGTATTCTGGTGTTACCCCCTCATTTGAACGTCCACTACGTTCTGCATCATCGGTGTCTCTATGACCAAGTTTGAAGTCAGCGAACCAACGATTTTGTTGTTACTTATCTGATAGAGCGGAGTCTCCATAACACTTCTTAACTTTTATGCATCTTTAACTGTAAATCAGTAAAATTGATGAACGACATATTATAAATATCAATAGATATATTACTAAGGTAACTTCAACAAGTGAATGGAAAAATTATTTTCCGCAAATCGCCAGGAAATTTTGACATTCCGGTCAAAATTTCTTGAAGAAAAAGTCGGGACTTCCTTACTGTAAGGAAATGTCATTTCCTTACTCCTTATAGTAATTTATATTTTGAAAACATCAAGTCATTGCTGAATACATTTGTAAGATCAATTTGATATATTTACAGTAATTTGACAGTTAGTACAATTATTGAACACTGGAGGAACACTCTTAGAACTATGAGAAATATTTCGGACAACATGCAGGGTGGAAGGATCATTTTGTTGAATATTTTGTACTGTGAAAATTTTATTTGCCACCTCAACCTTATTGTTAAGCGATTTTTCGATATATCCTTCAGCAACGTTTGATGACTTCCATCCACCATGCCTCATTAAACTAGTTATGTCGGCACCAGAGTCAACCAATATTGTTGCAGAAGACCGACGAAAGCAGTGACAACTATATTCTGTCGGATTTACCAAGTTCAAATAAGTAGCACCTATTTTGGGCATTTTTCTAAATTGATGAATTCCTACCACTTGTCTACAACCCTTTCCGCTTTGATATTTAAAGAAAAATCGGTCACTGTTCATATTTTCTGGTCTTAACGAAACATACTTTCGATAAACATTCAAGTAGATCTGATTAATTACAAATGATCTTGGTTTGTTGGTTTTCGAATCAGGTATGCTGATTAAAAGCTTAGATTCTAAGTCTTCTATATCGTGTACAGTCATTCGGACTAACTCATCCATTCTACAGGCCCCAGAAACACCAAATATTACAGCCACCTAAAAAATAAATAAAGCTATAATCTAAATAGAAATTAAAAACTTGTAAATTACCTTAATCATTGAATTTTCTTTATCTGGAGCTTCCTGGATAAATTTTTCAATTTCATCCTTCGTTAAAATCTTAGATTTCTTTGACCTATAACCTTGAGCTTGCCGTTTCAATAAAGAACGAAGTTTTGAGTATGTTTTTAAGTGCAAGGGTCGACTTCAGCATTGAATAATTGACCCATAATGTTCAAGATTTTATCTTTAAACAAAGGTCAAGGAAGTATGCCATTACAACATTTCCTCAGAAAGAACTCGTATTTTTACTCATGCGATAATCCATAAAACGTCTGTATGCATTTTCGTACTTTTCTCTTGATTTCTTTGGCAATAATTCTAATGAAGCAGTATTCACTGCCTCAACCAGCTCTGGAGGAGTCCCAGGAATGGAAATTTCATCATCACTTATCATTTTACTTTCGAGAACACCAGCAATTAAATTTATAAGCGTCATGTATGACAATTCAACCTCAATACGTTTCCATAGTAACCCAAGTAATTTTATTAGGAATTTCAAAGCGCCATTTATTTGGGAATAAGATTATCGCGTTTTTTTTTTAAATCAATCAATATCTGTCGAATTTTAAACGATTTGCGGAAAAATAGTATGTTTACCTCGTAGGAAAAGCCACATTCCTGGACTCTGTGTCGTCCAGGAATGTTAAGCTTTTCCTACCCGGTAAACAATGTACTATTTTTATTATCAATAAATCAATTGTGATACTGTCTCCGGCTTTCAACGGAGTTATTTGTGTAGCATTAATTTTGGTATTGCTTATTTAATTTTCTTCAATCTATTGTTTCTTAATAATGAAATTCACCATGTAACCTACAGCAGACTTCCATTCTCCATGTTGTTTGATTCTCAGCAAATAAGCTCCTGAATCCGCAAGCACCGTTGTCGGTGCCCAGAAAACAATAAAGTATTTGGCCACCATAAAAACTGGCTAAAATGATCCCACAGTCTGCTTTTCTCATTTTCCGTTCAAATATTCGACAAAAAACTGTCATTCCCAACATATGGTCTTAGATTAACGTATTTTTCAACAATTTTCATGCAACCATACTGTCAATAGCTCCTGCGGTGTAGGGAATGGTAACTTTAATTAGAAGAAGATGAAAATGAACTTTATTGACATACGATCGAAGTCTACCTTCCTGTACTTTGATAAATTCCTCCCGAAACACTACATTTTCTATGCTAAGGAAAATTAGTTCATCTTTTCGGCAAGCTCTAGCAACTCCAACCATCAATGATACCTTATTCATTAAATGTAGCTCATGAAATGATCTTTCAGAAACGAGCAATGCTTTCTTTAACCAAAACGATTTTTAGGCTATTAACCGTCAGAATATCAGCCAGTAAATTTTTATCTTGATATCAATATTTCCCTTCGAGCAAAATTCGGTTCATAACATCGAATAGAAGTTCCATAAGGTAGAATTCTTCATTCCTTTTTTTCTTGGAAATATGCTATCCTAACTTTTTTGTTTGAATGAATAATCATTTTTTGTTCACTCTTTAAACAGAATTTGGCAAAGGACAAATCATACTTGCTCCGCGACTTCTTGGAAATAATAGTAAATACGCAGATTGAGCATCTTCCTTGATGTCGCTCGGTACGTCCTCACTGATTCGGACATTGCCGTATATTTGTTTCTATTTTGGAAAAAGTTATAATTTTCCACTTTTTTGACAATCAAAATTACGAAATATGATATTAAAGATAATTCCATAATAATGATGTAAAATATCTCTGAATTCACTTGATGCTTGTAGGGACCATTTGATATTTACGATTTAAATTCAAATAGTCACATCCTATTCAATATTAGAAAGAATATTGTGAGAAACACGATGGAAACACTATTTTTTTGTTACTTGCGTTCATTGAATAGTTGATGTAAAACTTGTGTACAACATTCTGATCGAAAGTTCTTGAAGGGACTTGTTATGAATTTGCTGTTTTTTCTCTCGGAAATTGTCTGTCAGTTACATCCTCAACTTCACTGTATGGAAAGAAGTCAGATACGAGAAAAGTTTTGAATCTTACTGTCCTCATATTTTTTATACCTAAAGCAAAATTTTAAAATCAATTACGGAATGATACCATCCGAACAAAAAGTTTCCAACATAAATTTTTCATATCAGACGCAGACCCCATCCCAAATTAATTTTTCATAACAGAACTTTGTCATCCGTGAAAAGGAACCCCGGATAAACTTTAATAAAAACCCCTAATTTGTCCGTTTGACGGAGGGGTAAGAAACTGTGAGTTCGCGTAGAAACCAGATGATAAATTCGTTTTTTAGGATCAAGGATGCCGGCTCGGGCGGTCTTGAAGTCAACACGCAATCACAACCTCTGAAATTAGTGGTCGGTCTTATAAAAAGAACCCCATAAATCTTCTCATTTTCTTGAGTTGGACAGAATTAAAGTCGAGAACTCAGATTTGTAATAAGTCAAATCCATACAGGAAATATTGATATCAAAGCAAACCATGAAAATGTAGTTTGATTTGCTTGATTTCTGGTTACGAAAACTCAACAAAAGTTTTTTTTTTCATTTTTGCACATTAGATCTAACATAGTTGGAAAAAATAGTAGAAAAACGTGCTATGGTTCTCCCAAATGATTGCGATATTCGAATATCTAGCCGAAAATGGTATCAATTGACTGGTTTCTACTTATTGATGAAGAAACCGTGATCTAACTTAAATATATCAGGATAAGCCGGTGTACTCTCTACCATCCTATGAAGATTAGCTTGAGATTTCATATTTTCAAAAATGGGGTAGTATATCACGGTCAAATTCCTTATTGGGAGAAATAAAAATTTCGATTTTTAATATTAGTAGTCGAAATAATAGAATAGGTAAATATTTAAATTCAGTCTTATGACTAAATTTTTCTCAAGAAACCACAGGGTCTTCATTCGCAATTTTGACTGAAATGAATAATGTATTTCAGAAAATAAAAGTGTACTGAATGGAAGATATCTCTTTCTATAAGAACGGTAAAAAGTATTTGGTTGATTTCAAGAGAATGATATTTGAGTTTGGCACAAAATTGAAGGAAAACTGTGAGACATATAGGTTTGTTTATTTCACATTCTTCGCAAGGGTTTTTTAGTATCAGACTGCTCAAGTATCCAGGAAAAGTATTTAATTATCGATCTTGAATTATATCGTGAAATTAGTTAAGAGGAAGTGTTATGAAAATTATATGGATGAAGCTGAAAATTAGACCACAGCTTACCTGAAATTCAGTGTATAAAATACTGGACTACAATAAATCCACTAATAGGTTATTCTCAACTTTTTCTAATAAAAATGAGAAGTATTTATTCTATGATTTCAATAAAAAATTTATTCATCTATGTGATAAGAATAAGCGAATTTGGAAACAGAGAAAGGCGAAAATAAAATCATTTAACCAAAACATATTTTTACATCTTGTATCAGAATATGAAGTTTACTAGTACATAATGAAGTTAAGAGAAGAAGATCATGTGGAAAATGATGAGATCCCTATGGAATAATAAAAAAACCCCTTACAGACATTATCTAACAATTCTATGTAACTAGAATATTCCCGGATGTATTGGTTGTGAAGAAAATCAAGACAACTACAGGCCAGAGTCACTACTTTCAAATATAAATTATATATTTGAAAGAGTTTGATTTAATGAAGTCAACGTCTTTCTAGAAAAAAATTAGAAAGTACTGACGTGCGGTCAGATTGCTTTGGCGCTCTTGTTGAGCTACTTGCGAGTAAATATTCAAACCATAACAAATCTATAAGCACTTTGATCAGGTGAACAATAGTCTTTTCGCGTACTATGGGTCAATGTGATGCAAATATGAACGCCTAATGAATGAACAAACCTATATCTCAAATTAAAAATAACTACTCATAATTTTCCCCATGTTTTGTTCGAAGCTATAATTCCCTTCCCCTAAAAACTTTTCTGAATTTTGACAACATTACACCGAGATTGATAGAATTCAATTCTATGATTTCCCATTATGAAAAATTTTGAATAATATTACACCAACTGATACTGATTAATGAGCCGGTCATTTGTCAATCGAATATCACTCTGTGATGACCATCGTTCAGAAAAAATCATCAGTACTTCATGTCATTTCTCTTTTCTCTTGAGTAAATGAAAAAACTGATCATATCTTTAGATGGAAAAGAGCTACGACAATGAAATTTGAGGATAATTAAGATATCGATCACCTAAATTTATTCACGAAATTTTATTGAAATCCGAAAAATATCATATGAGATAGTGAGTATTGAAAATTTTTTTTTGGAATTTTAGAAAAATTTTCTAGCGCGACGATTTCTGAGAAATTTTGCGAGCCGTTGTGTTGCAGCCTCCCTCAACAATATTTCAAGTATCAACTTGATCGGATGGATATTCGAGTAGTTATTGAGGAAACAAAATTTCAGATGTCCATAACTACTGAACCATCCGACGGATTTGGCCCAATATGGAACTTGATCGAGATATTTGGACAATTAATTTATTCTGAAAATATGAAAACTCTAGCTCATCTCTTTTGGATGCTAGAGAGGATACGGCCGGCCGGCCGGATAGACTCAACTTTCGCCACGGATTCTTCATCAGGAGTCGAACCCAATCGATTGAGACCATTTTCGGCTCGATATTCCAAAATTACAGACATTTGGGCGAAATGATAGGCACTCTGTTCGGGTGAACAAGAGCGCAAAAAAAGGAACTTTGAGAGAAAAATGAGGTTTTTAAAAAAGAAAATCCACAATCCAGGCAGTTTATTATGTGTTGCAGGACCTTCAAGTCTATCAACGAAAAAAAATTAACATCTGCAATAAGCCTAGATTCATCTAGAGCCGTTGGTAGAGTGAACCACAATATCTTTCTACAGAAATTTGAAAAATATGGAATTAGAGACACTGCCTTAAAATTAATAAATTCCTACTTCACCAGAAAATCTCAAAGAGTAGTAGAGGTTAACAAAGACGGAGAAACAATTAGATCTGAACCGTTATGTGTACGACACGGAGTTCACAATGGTCCATCTTGGAACCACTCCTATACATAATACACTGCTCAACAATTGATAGGGATCCCTTACTTTTTCTGAATTTATTTCTGAAATATTCGCTCCAAGATTATAAATTTAGTCAGATATCAGTGTATTTTCAGTTGATACTATGTTTCACTTGAGAAAAGAATGAAAAAATGGAAAGTTGGAGAGAAAAAAAGACTTTATTAGGAACACTCAAAATTCTGTGTTTGAATAACATAAAAATTTTATGATGAAACCACAAGAAGGCTGAAGTTTCGGTTAAGCTAGTACCTAGTTGGTCCCCCACGAGCTCGTCTCAAGCATTCTACCCTACGAGACATACTTTCAATCAAACGATTTATAAAATTCGTCCAAATATCCCGTAAAGCGTTAGAAAGGTCCTCCAGGTTGTTGATCGGTTGTTCTAAGGTTGACAATTGTCTAGACATCTTAGACCAGACATGTTCGATGCAATTCATGTCTGGAGAGCGAGCTGGCCAGTCCATCCTATCAATAGCATGAGTTTCTAGCGCTTCATTAACCAGACGACTACGATGTCGTCGGGCATTATCGTCAATTAAAATGAAATTCTCGCCCAAGGCAGCAGCAAATAGAACAATTATGGGTTCAATAATCATATCGTGATATCTCTGGCTGGTCATTGTGGTGTTCTGCAGAAAAACCAACTCTGTGCTTTGGTTCAAACAAATGCCTTCCCATACACATATAGAACCTCCGCCAAAAGCTGTTGTGAGTACCATAAATTGTTCTGCATACCTTCGACCTCTTTTCCTCCAAGCAAGAATACGTCCATCGGAGTTGACCAAACGAAATCTAGTAAATAAACATCGGCTCCAATCTTCAACTGTCCAATTGCGGTGCTCCTCAGCCCATTGCCGTCGATGAACCCGGTGTTCCCTATTCAAACGGGGATGTTGTACCCTCTTACGTGCTCTTAAACCACGAAAATGTAGTCGTCGTCTTACAGTCTGGTTCGAAATTCGAACTCCTGTTGAAATTCCTGTGGGATTTCTCCTAGCATTGAGCATCAAAAGACGATCTTGAGCAGCTGTTGTACTGCGCTGCCGACCTCCCCCATGAACATAAGTTACTGAGTCGTTTTGGATGAACCTATTCCAAGCCCGACTCACGACACTTTGCGAAACATTCAACCGCCGGTACACTTCTCGCTGGGACAAACCTTCCTGTATCCACCGTATGATTTGGTCCAGTTTCACAGGAGCCAAACGTCTTCTCGACATGACTGATATGCTGATATTTTTCTCATTTCTTCAATTATCGTCACCTTATGTGTTTGAACGCGAGAAAAAAACAGATTTAATAACAAATACCACATTGCTTTTCACTCCACCTGTAACAGCCTACAGATAATAATCGATTTTGTGAACAAGAGTCGATGAAATGAGGAAAAATTTGATATAATCAACTCAAAACATCGTAATTTTTCCCTTAGAGAACATATATTGTACTGATATTCACGAGATAACTTGAAAAAAATACAAATAAAGAGAAGTATTAGGTTGATTTTTCATGGAATTTTGAGGAAAGCAATTGGTCAAAAACTACATTCAACTATTGCCAACGTTTCGTAGATATATTTCTACTTCTCCAGGGCTACAAAAGAGATCGAATATGGTATAAGTACATCTGATATAAAATTGAATAATGGATTAAGACATGGTTCCAAAATAAACATATACAACAAACGGTAACAAAATCGTACAATTGAAACTATATATTAAAATTACATTTATTCGAATTCATTTGTTATTTTTTTCCTTTTTCTATTTGGATACATATTCAAACACATATTCAAAATCGAAAAAACCTTACCAAAGTCGAACTTATGTTTTACACACAAAGGATCTTAATATTAGTTTGTTGAGCAAATTGAAAAGGAACTTATGGGGAAAATTTGGAAAACTCCGTCTAGAATGTTTTTTAGACAAATTGCAAAACATCACAATAACTTGTTACGGTCAATGAGTGTTCCGAAACTGAAATATTTATTTCTATCTTAACCTGTTCAACAACAGGTGGAGTCTAAAATATGTTGTTAAAAAAGTTGAATTCCTCAATTCGCTGTTATGAATATTTGTTTTTGAAGAGATCTAATATGTTATTATATATCAAGCTCAAATTTTGTGTGTCAGTTCGGCAATTGACGGTATCATTTAATTTTATGTATATCATCTCACTGATGGTTCTTTTTGTATAATTTCTTTCCATGTCCAAAATAGAAACCGCTTGAAAATCAAATTTATGTTTATTATCAAAATGATGGGTTGCAAGGGCTGTTTTAGTATCTTTAGATCTATATTTTTCTTGACAATCATATTTGTGCTGACTTATTCTATTTTTTAGATATTGTTTAGTTTGGCCAATGTAACTCTTCGAACTATCACTGCAAGGGATCTTATAAACCAATTCGCTCTGATCCAACATAGGGTTGACGTCCTTCAATTTAGAAAATAATGTGCTACAAGTTGAAATGTTGTATGAAACTACTTTTTATGTTATGAGAAAACGATTTTATGAGCATATTTATTTTGTTAGTGAGTCCAGGGATGTATGGAAATTTTACATAATGTATATCTTGAGTGTTATTCTCATTTTCCGCGCTTGCCACTATCGGTCTAATTTTGATATTGTTGTTCCCAATTATTTTATTAATAAATGATTTCGGGTAGGCATTTAGTTTTAAAAGGTCTCTGATTATTACCAAATTATCTTTGTGAAAAGAGCTGTCGCTAAGATTTTTTGATCTGTACATAAGATTTTTAATTGCTGCTACTTTATATGAAAAATTGCAGTGTGAATTGTAATTTAAAATTCGTCCAGAACTAGTAGATTTTCTATACCAGTTTGTGATCAGAGAGCCATCATTTTTTTTGTGAACTGTGACATCTAAAAATGGTAAAGAATTGTCCCTTTCCATCTCCAAAGTAAATTGGAGGACGTCGATCCTATGTTGGATCAGAGCGAATTGGTTTATAAGATCTCTTGCAGTGATTGTTCGAAGAGTTACATTGGCCAAACTAAACAATATCTAAAAAATAGAATAAGTCAGCACAAATATGATTGTCAAGAAAAATATAGATCTAAAGATACTAAAACAGCCCTTGCAATCCATCATTTTGATAATAAACATAAATTTGATTTTCAAGCGGTTTCTATTTTGGACATGGAAAGAAATTATACAAAAAGAACCATCAGTGAGATGATATACATAAAATTAAATGATACCGTCAATTGCCGAACTGACACACAAAATTTGAGCTTGATATATAATAACATATTAGATCTTTTCAAAAACAAATATTCATAACAGCGAATTGAGGAATTCAACTTTTTTAACAACATATTTTAGACTCCACCTGTTGTTGAACAGGTTAAGATAGAAATAAATATTTCAGTTTCGGAACACTCATTGACCGTAACAAGTTATTGTGATGTTTTGCAATTTGTCTAAAAAACATTCTAGACGGAGTTTTCCAAATTTTCCCCATAAGTTCCTTTTCAATTTGCTCAACAAACTAATATTAAGATCCGTTGTGTAAAACATAAGTTCGACTTTGGTAAGGTTTTTTCGATTTTGAATATGTGTTTCTGTCAAATCCAAATAGAAAAAGGAAAAAAAAAATAACAAATGAATTCGAATAAATGTAATTTTAATATATAGTTTCAATTGTACGATTTTGTTACCGTTTGTTGTATATGTTTATTTTGGAACCATGTCTTAATCCATTATTCAATTTTATATCAGATGTACTTATACCATATTCGATCTCTTTTGTAGCCCTGAAGAAGTAGAAATATATCTACGAAACGTTGGCATTAGT
The DNA here is from genome assembly GCA_030674115.1 of Micraspis discolor. Classification (NCBI taxonomy): domain Eukaryota; kingdom Metazoa; phylum Arthropoda; class Insecta; order Coleoptera; family Coccinellidae; genus Micraspis; species Micraspis discolor. Next base: position 127,429 of record JARTUT010000010.1, on the reverse strand, counting down.
TGAATGTAGTTTTTGACCAATTGCTTTCCTCAAAATTCCATGAAAAATCAACCTAATATGTATCTACAAGGAAATGATCGATCAGAACATAATAAAGAGAAGTTCATAAGTGATTTCTAGCAATTGTTGATCAGTGTATATATCAATGGTATAGTGCAAGTTCCTAAGATTGAAAGAGTGCTGTTTGCTGATGATATATCACTAATATGTAAGGCTGAAACTGAAGATATCTGAAATTTACTTCTATACTTCATAAAAGTATCAATTATACCATTATTTATTATAGAAAACACTGTTCTCTTTGAAGAATAAAGGAGTTTTTCATTCTTATCATAACATCAAACAATTGAAAAAAAACTACAGAAAAATCAATCAAAAATTGATATATAATACGACACATGTGTTTCGAGATTTCTCTCATCAAGCATTCATATTTGATTAACAATAATTCTTGGTTAGAACTTACTTGTGAGATGCCGCACATTACAGAGTAATATCTCGCTCAAAAAATCGACACAGAAAATTTCAACTGAATTCTATGATTTTATGAAGAATTGAGATTATTATAAAAGAATGAAATTGACTTAAAGACCTATGGAGGGTAAGTATAGAACAGGAACTAGAAAGCATAAATGATTGACTTTTGAATGTCACGAAACTAAAATAATTATATTCAGATGATGACCAGAGTTTCACAGTAAAGGACAGAACAACGAAATTAACACAGTTAATCAAATAGCATTTCTGGGAATGGTAATAGATGCGAACTTGAACTGGAAATCACAAGTAGAGAAAATAGCCATAGATGTTTCAAGATATTTTTATGCCTTTCGTGTAAAACATAGGACTTGAAGTGGCTTTGTCAACGTTCTATACCTACATGGGAGAATAGATATGGAATTATTTTCTGGGCCGAGAGTTGCGAAGCCGACCGAATATTCATATTACAAAGGGGAAGTTTGAGAATTGTATTCACGGTGAAACCAAAAGCTGCAAAAATCTTTTTATAGCAGAGTGATTTTGCACTTTATATAATCAATATTTATACCAATGCATAATATGTTACAAATAAATATACTGAATTTCGACATTATCAGCTCAGAATAAATATGAGACGAGAAATAAAAACAATACAATGCAGTATATACTAAGCATAACATACATGCAAAAAAATGTGCCGTATAGTATGTTTGCTGTATAGGATAAAATTCCTAATAGTTTCAAGTCCAAAATCAAATGTAAAGGTAACAATAAGTGTTGCGATATTCTCGCAACAAAAACCCATTGTAAAAGAAATTGGGATTCTTTGCATAATCTGCTAGAGTTCTTCCTTATTTATGTTCTCAGCAAAAAGACTGACGTCAATACTAGAAGAGCTGAAACTGAAAGGAATAGTGAACAACTACCTTCTTTAAATCAGTTTTTTGAATTTTTAGAAAAGAGAAGTTTAGTTTTTGAAAATTTAGGTAATTCTGAGGTACCAGTGATCAATAAAAATTGGAGATCTCCCCATAAAACTTCTCTTCACATGGCTAACAGTCATGGTACATCAAATACACAGAAATGCTCTTTCTGCAATGACCACTCTCACAAAATTTATTCTTGCGACAAGTTCAAAGGCAAATCTCTTATTGAAAAGAAACATTTCATAAATTCTAAAAAACTCTGTTTCAATTGTCTGGGTAACGGTCATCAGGTCACCCAATGTAGTTCTAAAAGACTTTGCGTGGTGTGCTCCAAAAAACATCATAGTTTGCTTCATCCCAATCAATACTCACAGTCTCGCAATTCACAAAATTCTTCTCATGCGGGACATCATGCTGAGGTTTCTTCTCGCACCTCTAGCCCAAATAGTTCGCATTTCAACTCGCGACCAAGACTTCCTCTCTCCTCAAATTCCGGATCTCAAGCCCAACAAGAATCACAGTCCAGGCAGGAAGTCGAATATAGTGTTCCCAAAGGTTCTCAGGCATTCTCTGGTATTTCCACAAAATATAACCATGTTCTTCTGGCCACCGCTAATGTATACTTATACAACTCTCGAGGGCACAGAATCAAGGCCAGAGCCATTCTCGACAACGGATCTCAAACTTCAAGCTCAGAAATCTCTCTTGAGTGTAGCTGGAAATGAACACAGCAGCATTTCTCTGCTGTCTCGAGAATCTGAGGAATCGGAACTTGAGCAGCAAGTCTCTAGATCCTGGATGCTAGAAGATGTTTCGAAGGCTATGCCTTTTTCTCCAGTTGATGAAGCTGCAGAAACATCGTTCATCAATACAACCAAGGACTCAATGGATGGCAGGTTTCAACCATTAAAACCGTTAAAATCTCCAAAGGAAAATCTGAAACTTGGAGATTCCTTCGCCACAGCTCGAAAAAGGTTTGGCAACCTAGAAAAAAGGTTTTTAAAAGATCCCCTATACTATCCACAGTATAAACAGAACCATCGAAAATGTTATCGTTCTGTTCCTGATTTCAAATAGGATCCTTAGTTCTTTTGAAGGATGAGGATACCCCACCACTAAAATGGCCTTTAGCTATAGTATTGGAAGTTTTCCCAGGGAGGGATAAAAAAATAAGAGTAGTAAAGCTGAAAACGGCAGATGGAATCTTCACTAGAAGCATTTCTAAATTGTGTCCCCTTCCCATATCAGAAGAATCTGAAAATTAGACTCACTTCTCTTATTGGACAACACGTATCGTTTCCTATGAATTGTGATTCTCTTGCTTTTCTCGTTAGTTGATAGGTTTCTTCTCTCCTTTTATTTTTTCTTTTATATTTGTTTTTTATTGGCACGATTCTTGTTGAAGCTAGAAAACTTCAACAGGCGGGAGTATGTTGCGATATTCTCGCAACAAAGGACCGTTCTCGGAATTTGGCGGAGCGGCCGTTACTTCCAAGAACGCCTTCTGTGGGACGGAATTTTGAAAATCCCTAAACTCAGCTACCTGAACCTTCGTATACGTCCGAACTCTTTTAGTAATTCAAATTCATTCTGTCTGCACCTCTCAAGGTGGTAAGTACTCCTACAAGTAAATTCACTCTCTCTCTCAAGACGCTCTTGTGCACAGTACTTCTACAAGTAAATTCTCTCTTTAGCAATTTACTTTTCACGAGTCCATAACGGCACTCACAACTACAAGTTCCTCTTAAAATCTCTCAAAATAATCTGTTTTCGGGTCAGTTAGTTACCCTAGTTTATGTGTATGTGAATTACTCAGTTGAAATTCTCTACGTAAAAGAAAAAGGTTGTGAATTGTGAATCTGTGAAGCAATTACATATCGCCAAGGCACAATTCATCAGTGGAAGTTTGAGAAGCTTTATCCAAAGTGCCTGCACCTTATTCTTAGAAATCTACCCTCGACGATTGAAGCAGAGCTGTGGTGAACTCCAAACAACAAATAAGGTCAGATCTCTTTATCATTTTATATTAGCAGAAGTGCCTAGATTGAGCAAAGAGGTACAAATCCTTGGTTATTATAGACACCTAAAAACTCTTTCTGTAAGTGAAATCTCAAGTGCCGAACATTGTGTACCTATTCTTATCTGTGAATACATAATTCTATTGTAACTACAAACTTGTTTTATTCACCTTGCAAACATCTTTTCTACCAAAGATAATTTTTGGATCTACTGTTATAGTATAACCAGCGACTCAGGAAGTCCGCTGCCCTTCATTAAGCGGGTGATTATTATTATTTCTAATTTTGTACCCGCACAATAAGTATAAAACGGTTTTGAAGAATTTTTTTCGAAACAAATCGTATTATACTCTAGGAAATTACTTCCTCAAGGATAATTGTGAAGGGTTATAGAGGAATATTGTAATCTGATTTGATTTCATTGCTCATCACTAGTTTTTAGTATTATTTTTGACATGGTCTACACCTTCTTTTCGGTATATGTGAAAAATGGATCAATACCTGTCTATCTACTTCGATAAAGCAATTCTGATTTTTGCGCTGTTAATCTCAATATAAACGATCCTAATATAAATTTCTTCAAGCATTGTTATATCATAGAATAAGAGGAGAAATATTTTATTTTATTGTCGAGTTTGAATCAAGAATAGGTTAATGATGATTATTCTTCGTCAAACTCCTGATATCGACGAGCTTCATCATTGCGGCCATCTGCGGTGAATCGGTATCAACAAATCTAATAAGAAGATGAGATATTTCGTTGTTTTTTTCCAAGAATTCGTTATACGTCATTCAAAGATCGATTTATTTATAGAAATAATTGAATATTCACCGTTATTTTATGAAAATGATATTTTTTTCGTTGTCACTTAATTGTCGCATTTAGAATAACAAGATTTTTCTCCATTCGATTTTTCATGCACAAATGTTGTATTTCCATATTTTTATAATTTTTTTCTGATTTTTGAAGAACTGTTACTTATGGTAAAAAAAGAATTTTTTCCTAAAAGTTATTTTTAATCATATATGAGGGTTTTCATATTTTTAATTCTTAAATAATTATTCAAGAATTTGTTTTTTTATTTCAAGTGACAGTTCACAACGAATAAAAAATAATTTTCTTCATTAAAAATCATTGTTGATTATATTAATAGTTCCTCATAAACAAATTATTATTAGCCTTCATTCATTCTTATTCTGATTGTATGAAAAATTATAAGAATGTTTCTGTGCATCAAGTTATTCGAATATAATAGACATTAGGCAATACTGGGATGGTCTCGAGATCCAACCCTTATAACCGTGTCTTCAAAAAAATAAAACGAAGAGGGTCAAATCCTTTCGCGGAAGATTGCAATAAAAAAGACTAAGATTTTAATGTTCCGTCTGCAGATGATCCATCCCAAGAGGATGAGAGGCAAAGGCTGTAAATATTAAATTGAAGGACGTGAAATTAAAGATGCCGCAGCACTCAAAAATTCAATGAGAACAAATGAGGCCTCATGATACGACGAAAGGTTGAGCCGTATTGGGTTGAAATACGAATAAGCTCATTATCAATAAAGATTTTGAGAAGGTGAACATGACCATTTTTATTAAATATACCAAGCGAATACATATCACAGGATTTGATGTATTAGATTGAATTGATGAATTTATTTTGTAAAAATCAATCATAAATAATGAAAGAAACAAATATTTCGTTTAATTTTTGCTTTGTTGAGCGTACGACACGACCGGCTTCGGTTATCAAATCATCGTCAGATGCTGGATACAGACTGTAATGTTTTTCTGTCTTCAAACCTATGGAATATACAAAAGTGGTGAATGAATTCTCTATTTGGGTATTAAGTTGTGAAAGATTGGGATTCTTGTACAGATTTGTCATAATCGATTCCAGCAAATTTAGTTTCAGGGCTTTTTCGTATCTGTGAAGGATTTTAAAATTGACATTATCCATATAATGGTTTTCAGAATTGATGTGATTAAAAACTGTGGACTGTATGTCTGTTTTAAGATGTTCTTTCAATCTAGTCTCAAAGTTTCTCCCAGTTTGGCAACATAAGCAGCATTGCCATCCTAACAAATGATTTCATTAAAACCTGAAGTTTTGGCTGAGTTCCGTTACGATTTTGAGTTTTATTACTATCATCACGAATACAAAATTATTTTTCTGAATTTGATTTTAGAGCAACATTTTCAGGATGCCTCAAAGTAGGAAAAATATTATACAACTAAAATCAAAACTGAACCCCGCCAAAACTTCAGGTGTATAAAATCAGTTGCTGTGTCAAAGTTGTTAGAGATGATGGTTATACAAGATAGGGAAGTAGACGTAAAAATTTTCGTCACCCAACAACATGGCTTTTTGGAAAATAGGTCAGCAATGACCGAGGTAGGTGTAGAAAATAGGTGAATCTCTTGATGGTAAAAATGTAGTCTGCAATCATGCGATCTTTCGAAGGCGTTGACAGTATCAGACGATCAGTGTTGCTAAGGAAACTTGAGTTCTACGGTGTTACAGGAGTAGCATTGGACCTGATGAAAATATCTCACTGGTGTAATGCAGCAAACTTGTCTTAACTAGAAAATTCATCCTGGTTGAGAGTAAAAAACTATTCCACGGGGTTAATACTGGGTCCACTTTTGTTTGTGATATGAATGAATTACTTGCCAGCAAATATAACAGCTGATCAGTCGATCGTCTTAGCCGATCATACCTCGTTCTTGTGCGCTGGAACGGAATATGAGGAATTGCGGGAAAAGGATAAAGAAAACAATGGAAGAGCAAAGTTCTGGTAGATGCAAATGTAATGATGATTAACGCCGCTGAGACTCAGCGGTTTCTCTTCGAGATGAGGCCGTAAACTTCTACTTAATTTTATAATGATGACTTACCACAGCTTCTAACTTCATGTTGATAGGCTGGTGCTCAGTGTCTCAAGAATGACATGCCTTACATGAAGAATGGGACAGTTGGCACTGCAAGCTGCAATATTTGCGTACTTTGGGCACTTCGATACTGCTCTGAGTTTTGGCGTGCTCTTTTGGGGAACTCTTCTGAGACCACCAGAATATATCGAAAGCAAGAGATCTCGTTGAGGATGATGTGCTTTAGGAAAATGGGCGACAGGGAATTGTTTCCGGGTATGTTCATAAGTGCCTCCTTCTTTATATTTTTGATCATCAGAATACTAACTATATACGAAAAAGTGAGGTTCGGGATCACAACCGAGAAGCAACAAGTTCGTTTGGCAAGTTTTCGGTGACTGAAAAGTTTGAGGAGGGGAAAATAACGATACTGAGCATAGACAAAGTATCTCTCTAGAACGTCAACTTAATAGAACGTACTGGTTACGGCCCTTTTAGTCCGAGCGAAGAAAACTGTAATCTCATAACCATTTATTTCACAGTTTATCATGTTTTTACCATATTGAATTGTTTGGTTAGAAAACTCTAGAAATTATAATTTTTATAATAATCGTGAGTCGTCGTAAATTATTATAGTAAACAGACAACGGAACCTAATTTTTATGTTTGAAATAAAATTATTTTCGTTCAACATCAACAACATCCGTCACGTGATTGAGAATCACTAATAGAAGAGCGCAGTACAGGTATAATAATTATTTTCGTGTTGTTCAGTGTTGATTGCCAGTTGAGCTAAGTTTTGACGTAAGATGATGTATTTTCAATAAGTGGCAATCATCAAATATGGGTCTTACTAAATGTGCAGTACCTGGTTGCAAAATTAACACTCCCCGATGACATCGTTTCCCAAATCTTAAAACGTAATTGGTCAGATTTCATATGTGGCTAGATATACCGCAGAATCCAGAACTGAAACGTTTGTACGAAATGAGTTTGCAACTATCATTTTGATGAGAAATACATCTTACTTGGTACCAGAAGGCTGATTCCTAATGCATTACCAACTCCTTTTAGAAATGAGACTGATTGAACAGGTTTGTGATGATTTCTCTATTATAAACTTTTAATAATGTCATAAATGCTATAAAATTCTGAATTTCACATTAATAATATGGATGTTGACTATTCAATAGTCATATTATCAATTTATTTTGCAGGTAGTGGGGATATGGAATGAGTAGATCTAAGTGAAGCTCAATCTGGATTTGAGGTAGAAGATGTAAGATATAAATTATTAATCATACCACTTAAATTGCCTTATTTTCTCATTATTAATATTTTCTTAAACTGTATTTTTCAGTTTCAGAACTAGGGGAATCTAACCTCTTAATGCATTCAGAAGCAAACTCCTCGACATTTCACGATGTTGATGAATCACCTTCGCAGATAATATTAGAACACAGTGAGTTGTGACATTAGAATACAGGAGGAACCTCACCCATATTTATACGGGAAACTACTGAACGTATTTTCATGAAATTCAGCACTTATGAGTATTTTACGATGCTGATGAAATCTAAAATATTTTCAAGGCATGAGCACCTCCGGTTTTTCCGGAAATGACGTCAACTTCCGTTTTTCAAATTAGAAAACCATTTTTTTTTGCAGAAATAGATTCCTTAGAAAATTCCAAGTTATCTTGATGTAACATTTTCCAGTTTTGGTTGGAAAATTCTCTCTGAGCAGGAAAATTCGAAAAAAAAATCGAAAATAGAGCTCCGCTGAAACAAGAATAACTTCGAGGTTTTTGGATGGAAAATTTTCATTTTGGGGATTTTCAAGATGTAAGATTGATGTATCCACTTTAAAAATCGAAATCGCGATTCATGATACAGGGGTGAAAAATCGATTTCAAAGTTAGGGATGACAAAATCGTGAAAAATCAATTTTTACAAATTAGAACCTCATTTTTTTATGGCAGATATTGAATCTACGTTAAAAAATAATGTGAGTGTATGCATTACACCCTTGCCCTAAAGTGGATATTTTCTGAGTTATTCACAAAAAAATGTTTTTCGTCTTGAATTTTCAGCTATTTCTTTTCCCTTCACGCCAAAAAGATGAAAAGTGAATGTAAGACAAAAATTGTTCATTGGTTAATTTTATATCTAGTGTTTAGTGGTGGAACCATAGACTGAAGAGATTTCCCAAACCTTTTGTAGAAATATTTCATAAAGACATCAAATATGGCAACAATGAACAAATCTGATTATTGAAGCATTTCAGTATAGAGTTGGAATTTGGAAAATCAGAAAATTTTGACAAAATTATATTGATTTAATTCCTTTCAACTTCAAATATCTCAAGAATGGCCCAATTTAGGAGAAAAAATGATGAATGATTTTATCTTCAAAAAAGACTAATGATTCCAGGAAGTACAAGATATTGACTTTTAGTTCAAGTGATATTTGTTTTTCATGGAATTCAACCAATCTGTGGAATAGTAGTGAGAAACCCACAAGAAATGGAATAAATATAATGGTGCCAAAATATGCATGAATGTTATCAAAAACCTTCTACAAGGAATCATTTCAATTGATATTGTCGTTTGAATATTACAGGCGAAAATGCAATTTTATTATGAAATTTCAACACCCTATAGCTTTTGAACGGAGCCAAATTTGGAAAAATGTTATAGGAAGAAAATATTTCTTTTGACGTCAAGAATCCATGGTTATAATTAACGCAGTGGTCAAAGACCCACCCTGTATATACCAAGTGTCTGGATAGAAGACAGATATATCTGAAGAACGTTTGCAGACTCGTACTCAGTGCTTTCTAGTGAATATAAAATATCTGTGTACATCAACTATTATTCTAAGTGCTGAGGATAAATTAGTTATTGGAATTGGACCTGTTATTTTTGTGGTATTGATAAAAAAAAGTTACACTAATACCAGCTCGGTGGAGGTCTATTTAGGTTAGGATACTATACTATATAGCAAAGATTTAGATTTCTCGATTGATAATTGAAATAACAAGTGAAATAACAGCACCAGAATTCCAAGTTTTATCGGCATTCCAAATCAGCTCCTACCAATTAGAAAAGTGATACGCCTGTTCATGCAGTAAAGAAACCAACAGGAATCGCAATTTAATGTCTTAACCGAATAATCAGTTTCCTCACGGGAATGATTCGATGATTACTTCGATAAACAAGCGGTTATGTGTATACCTTCTTTCTTTCGAGTGTCTGCTTGGGATTTATGCATCCTGCCTATTACAATAAATTTTCATCCTATGTTGATAGCTCGAATTGTGGGAATAAATCTTGAATGTTGAAACAGGAAATTGGTTCTATCTGTGTCGTGTGGTCGACATATCGATTAATATGACGCCATAAGATCGTTAGAAATTCTCAACGCGGAGAAACGATTGTTAAATTAAAACAAAATATTTTCGCTAAATTTTACAGATGCAAAATACATAACTCAAATAGGATTTCAGATACTCAGAAAACAAATTTGAAATCACTGACGTGAGGTCAGAAGGCTTTAGCGCTTTATTGAACTAATAGTATGTATCCAAGTCTTTGGAATTTGTATTTTTAACATTATGAATTGATCAGTTTGGACGAATGTTGACAGATTTCGTGACTCCATCCACTTTCATATTGAAAATTGCAAATTGTAAGTACAATATAGTATATGAATCAAATTCATAACAACTTCACTCGGAAAATGCAAAATCTGAAATTTGATTCTACTTGGAATCTAACTGAGGTGTCCCGCCAGAGAATTATTAGATTCACGATTTTGACTACCACACCATGGAACCTTCCTGATACTAAAACGAATAACACAAGAATATTAAAGCGAGTAATAATTCATCGGCTTCGGAAATAATAGATTGTCAAATATCTCCCTTCCACCTTTTTGTCTTTTGAATTTCGCGGCTATGTACAAAGCGCTACAGAGCTTTTAACTGGCTATAAAATACATAATTTGAAAGGTACTAACATAACCTACAAAACGAAGCTATGCACGATTAGTTTGTATATTGCGTTCAACAGTTATAGACGTGTAAACATGGAGTTCACTGACGCCGAAATTAGCGCTATTTTAAAGTTTTCCTTCGTTAAAGGCAAATCCGATAGAGAAACGTTCCGTGAGATGAATGGTGTTTTGAGGGATGGTACTCTATCAGTTCGAACCGCGGAGGAATGGTTTCGACAATTCAGAAAACGACACCATGGATAAGCCACCCGGTGGAAGATCTGTCACGACAAATACCGATCAAATCATGGAATACATCGAGTTAGACCGACTTACATCTGAAACCCTATAAAATTCAATTGGTTAAAGAATTGGAGAATGCGGACTGTACTTATGGATTGAATTTTGCGAACGAAATGCTGCTGCGATTCAACAACTTTAACTACATACTGTTTAGTGACGAAGCAAATTTTCACCTGAATGGTAATGTTAATACACACAATTGTCAGTACTGTGCAATAGAGAATCCTAGACGATTGCATGAACGACCCCTGCATAGACCAAAGGTCGTGGTTTGGGCCGCTATGTCTGCTAATAGCAAAATGTTGGTCCTTATTTCCATGTAGATGAACAAGGACCAACCATTAATGTGAATAGTGACCGTTATTGCGATATGTTGCGAAATTTTTTGGTCCCAAAGTTACGGGAGTTTGAAGGTTCAACTCAAGAACGTGGTTTCAGGCCACTTGCCATTCCTTTAATGATTTAAAGGAAATTGTTAACGAATTATTCCCTAATAAAGTCATTTCGCGAAGGGGTAACATCAACTGGCCTCCCAGAAGCCCCGACCCTAGCCCGCTTGACTATTTTGGATGGGGTTTATTAAAATAATCCGACGAATCAAACCCAGTTGAAGGAAAACATCAAGTCAGAAATGGTAACAATATTGATAGCTATGTGTCAACGTGTTATCGTCAGTCTTCGTTCCCGTTTAGACGAGTGCAAGCAACGCAACGGTTATCATTTAGATAACATCATATTTTCCAAATAATTCTCCAATTCATATATTAATAATACACAATAAACTTTTTATTGGTCAAAAATATTTTTTGTTTTATTGAACTTACGAATACCCGATACTCTTTCTGGGCAATATTTATTCATCCCTCGAGCCTACCCTGAAAATTTGATTCCGTTCAGAAATTATCATGCCTACTGGTTTAGACCATTTTTACCCAAATATTCAGAAAATACAGCTATTTGGGCACATCTGTTAGTATTCTGTTGAGGTGAACAAGAGCGCCAAAAATGTAGATAAGCACTAACGTGGACTCAGGATCTTTTGCGTACTTGTTATAATTATTCAGAGTTTTGGAACAAGGTGATGCTGAAAGCACCACCGCGAAGAATATAAAGAATTCAACAAATCTAAATCTTGAATTTTAAATGTCCACCCACGGTGTTCGATGCTAAAATTCCCCTAAATTTCAACCAATTTTCTGTACTGACTTACTGCTAAATGATTTCGATCGAGGCTCCCAATTATTATTATTATTTTACAATAACATCAGTGAATTTTGAAGATGCCCTGAAATTAATAAACTTGTTGAATGATTGTTTGGGCTATTACCATCATCTATTGTGGATGTAATGATTTCCGACGTTTCGTCTTCTATCTTTATCAAGGAGAAAAGTAAGAAACTTTTTGAAAGTTATCAATTTTCAAAAAGTCAATATTGACAGAAGTCATGAAAGAAAATGAACGATGTTATATACTCATCTGTGATATGATGATCTTTTTAAGTTGGATCGAACTATCGGCGTCCAAACTTCTGGCAGATCTATAGATGGAGCACTTATGGAATCAGGTGTTATTTTCATAAATGCTGCTTCTTTGATTTTTCTTCTTGAAAGTTTTTCTTCTTTGGATATTATTGATGCTTCATCCCACTTTATACGATGATTCTCATCTACAGCATGTTGGATCAACCTGGATTTGTCGCTGTCTAGTACTCGTAGAAGCTTCTGATGTTCTTTTATTCGTACATTCAGAGGGCGTTTAGTTTCTCCGATGTAAGATCTTCCGCACTCACAAGGTAATTCATATATGCAGTTCTTTGTCCTTTGTGTCTCATTATTAGGCTTAACTTTTGTAAGTTTAGCTCTGATAGTGTCTTGAGTTTTGAATACAGTCGTTATGTTGTATCTATTTCCAATTTTTTCTCATTTTCTCCGACAAACCTTTTACATAAGGAATTACGGTTTTAAGGGTCTGATTTATATCTGTTGTCTTGATAAACATTCTAAATTTTGTGGTATATTGTTAATTTTTGTATAAAAATAAAAATAAATAGAATATTTTCTTCTTTTATATATTTTTATGGGCCAAATGCAACCCAACTAGAGAATTCTTTTACTTTCAAAAATTCATATCTTGAAAAATAATAACTTTATCGTAATAAGTCATAGAACTTTTCGAAATTGTATCTCAATAAAAATACAAAATATATTATCCGGTTGAAAATAACTATTGCTTCAAATTGTTTAAAAAATTTCAGGTTTGAGCAATATTGGACCGGATTGCCCCTTGCAGCATCCATTTATATCATCAGTAGAGTAAGTCGAAGAGAATCACATAAAAATTTGATGAAATAGTTGGTAAATTTCTCCTGGAGTAGATGATCATTTCCGGTAATGAAGCTATTAAAACCTCTCTGGGTGTTCTTTCTAAGCTACTCAATGTGACAAAAATACAATTAACCAATCTAACATCTCATGTTGCGCCTCTGGGAGTATCGAAACGCGAGGTAAGCCGTCATCTACCTGGTCGCCTCATATGTAATCGTCGGTTGGCATTTCATTTTCCCTATGACAGATTCCTCTTACTAATTCATTTTTTAATTAACGGCCCATTCCCTACCGATGCCGACCGGACGCTTGTTGTTGATAGCCGAAGACTTTCTGAATGAACTTCAGGTGTTCTGTTTTGACGGATTTTATGACTCCGAGGATATATGCCTCCCTCTGTATTGTAATGAACCTCGAGCATTAATGAGTTTAGGTCAGGGTCAGCGCTAGGGGTGATCCTTGCGGTGTTTTGCGTATTGATCCCGATTTTTTGATCTTATACCTACAGGGTGTTTTACGATTAACAAAACCTTCCTGTGTGAATAAACCCCAACATTTGGACATGCCAAAAAGGACGAATGGTCTTTTCAATCAAACTAAACGAGATGAACTAGTCCTGGATCATGTAATATAGGTGACTTTTTGTCTGTTTGTTGGCCCTTCATTTAATTGTCCGTGCTTACATCGACTTTGTGATTTTTCACTAAAAATTATGCATTACGAAAGTCCATCATTAGTAAACATATGTAAGACAAAAATTTTCGTTTGTAAGTTAACCTGAAAGGAGAAAATGGCAATCTTGATGTGAGAAGTTAGTACTCACTCTTTCGAAAAGAAAGAAATTTTTCTTGCTTTGGTTAGTGAGTTATTAGTAACTATTTGCACGACAGAAATTTTCGCTTATAACTCAAAGATACTGGTGAGAAAACCCTGCATGTCTTTAAGGGCCTGCATTTTATAGTTACTAGATATTTTTTCGAAATCAAAAGAATTTGAAATCCTATCGTAGTAAATAGGTGTATTATAAACAGAAAACTTTACGTTTTGAACCAGAAGAGCATACCAATGTTGCGATATCAGCACCTACATTTTGGAACAAAAGGAAATTTTTCTTGAATTGGTTAGCAAGTCATCAGTTACCGTTTGTAAGTCAAAAATATATATTTGTCAATTAATCTGTAATGAAAAAATAGCATCCTCAAACTGCGAAGTTGACACCCACAATTACGAAAAAGGATAGAATATTTCCTGCATTGGATAGAAAGTCGTTAGTAACTATTGATATGACAGAAAGTTAACCTGAAGTGAGAAGATGGCACCCTTAAAATGCTAAGTTAGCACCAACATTTTCGGAAATAACAGTTTTTTTTTCATTCGTCGTTAAAGCGTTAGTTACTATTAATCCTTATTCTTGATAACCATAAGGCATACGATTTTTTGAAGGAGAAGAAATAATTGTGATTGGCATATTTCCATAGTGAATATGACGTGTAATAATCCGGACTTCCTCATTGATATCTGCTTCTCTGATAATGCTCCATTTATTTGAATGGATCTGTAAATCGTCACAATTGTCGATATTGGTCTGATACCAACCCAAGGCTATTTAGAGAGATTCACACCCAATATCCTGAAAAGCTGAATATCTGGGTCGGTATTTATAGCGACAATATTGTAGGCCCTTTTTTCATAGATGGCAATCTCAATGGTGCTAATTACTTAGATTTCTTAGAAAACAATGTCGATCCTATCTTGACAGATATTTTGGAGAACAGTCACCGTTATTTAGAAGCTGAACTGAGATTTCAGCAAGATGGAGCTCCTCCCATTATGCGTGAGGTAGGATCTACAATTTAGATGAAAGATTTTCAGGGCGTTGAATTGGAAAGCCCTAGAATGGCCTGTTCCTTCCCCTGATCTGTCGCTCCTAGATAATTTTTAGGAGGACATTTGAAAAGTGAAATTTATGCGACGTAGCCTGCAAACTTGGATGAATCACGCTAGCACATAATAAACGAATGTTGTTTGATAACACCCGAAATGCTAAGTAATGCGAGGAATTGCTTTGTGGAACTGCTGTGTGTGGAGAAGGTTGAGGCCATTTTGAGAATTTACTGAATAAGAGTATTTAAGATTATATCAGTTCACTTTTTCATTGTCTGTAATTCAATAAAGAGAACAGTTGTTTAATTCGATTATCCGTTCATAGCCCTGCATCAAACTCGTCGAAGTATATTTTCGTTTTCTGATCCCAAAGGTCAAACATTGGGATAGAAGTTTTTGGATTGAAATACTGTTTCATGCTGTTGATAGTTGAACTAACGAAAAAAAAAAATAATACGCTCATGCAGGTAATTGAATAATCTTCTCAACAAAGCTATTAGACCTATTCAAAAATAATCTTTCTAAGTGGTAGCGGCTTCAGTGATATCGAATTAATTTTTGACCCGTCCGAGCGTTTTTTCCATCTCACAGATCCAAATTAGGCGTGCGAAAGTTATTGGTGGAATATTGAGTCATTCTGTATAATAATAAAGCGATGAAAACAATACACCCATGCAGGAAAATGAATAGTTTTAACTACAAGGTGATGCTCGGTCACTCTTCTTTATTCAAAAATGAGAGCTGTTAGGAGTTGCGGCATGAAAGTTAGTAGTATCAAACTCATTTGAACAGCTTTATATGTGCCACTTTCAACAAAATTTGACTTGTCCTACCTGACTGTTATTCCTGATCAGTGCGGAGCAGAAGTGTTAAGATGAAAAAACACTCGTTAAAAATATCGATCAAAGTAAAGGAATTAACCACAGAAGTCAGCGGTTGAAAGACCCTGACTTTTATGGCAACATTGAATTCTTCTTATTCGTATTTACAGATACCTTCAATATTCTTTATCTTGGTAATCTCCTGAACTCGCATGAGCTGCCTTTGTGGTGAGATTGGATGTTGCCCTGAAATTCAGGGTCTTCTAATCGAAACCGCCAATGTGCGGCTAGCTGCTTCTGTTGACTACTTTAATTTGATTGATTCCTTTATCAAGTGTTCTTCTTTTAAAGTCTGATGAAGAATTCGTGGCGAAAGATGAGTCTGCCCGGCCGGCCGTATCATCTCTAGCATCCAAAAGGAATCAGCTAGAGTTTTCATATTTTCAGAATAGGTCAATTGTCCAAATATCTCGGTCAAGTTCGTTATTAGGCCAAATCCGTCGGATGGTTCAGTAGTTATGAGCATCTGAAATTTTGTTTCCTCAATAACTACTAGAATATCCATCCGATCAAATTGATACTTGAAATATTGTTGAAGGAGGATGCAACAAAACAGCTTGCAAAATTCCGCAGAAATCGTCGCGCTAGAAAATTTTTGAAAAATTCCCAAAAAAAAAATTTTAATCCTGACTATCTCATAAGATTATCTTCGGATTTCAATAAAAATTCGTGAATATATTGAGGTGATCGATACCTTACTTATCCTCAAATTTCATTGTCGTAGCTCTTTTCCATCTAAAGATATGATCATTTTTTTAATTTACACAAGAGAAAACAGAAATGACATACGTCCCGATGATTTTCTTTGAACGATGGCCATCACAGATCGATATTCGATTGACAAATGCCGGACTCATTAATCATAATTTCTCATAACGGGAAATCATAGGGATAGAATTCAATCTCGGCGGCTGAAATAATATACGTTGTCAAAATTCAGAAAAGCACTAACATAAGTTTTTAGGAAAAGGGAATTATAACTTCGAACAAAACTTGGAAAAAATTATGAGTAGTTATTTTTAATTTGAGATATAAGTTTGATCATTCATTAGGCGTTCATATTTGCATCACATTGTCCCATAGTACGGGAAAAGACTATTATTCACGTGATCAGAGTGCTTATAGATTTGTTATGGTTTGAATATTTACTCATAAGTAGCTCAACAAGAGCGCCAAAGCAATCTGACCTCACGTCAGTGCTTTCTAAATATTTAAATGAAGTGTTCTGCTATCTTCAAACTTTTGTACAGCACTGAAGAGGGCCTTAGAGCCGAAAAACGTGCCTGTGATTATAAACAACCTCTGAGAGATATGTGCACTAATTTTTCTCGTCCAGAAGTACTTTCGTCAATCGTTATCTTGTTAATCTTCGGCACTAGGATGAGACGCAGGAAGCTATAGGTACCTCTGTGGTGAAATTGGATGCTGCCTTAAAATTCAAGTTCTTCCAATCGATACAGAAAATGAGCGGATAGTTTATGTTTTTGACTCTTTTGCTTTGACTAATTTTTCTATGAAGTGTTACATTTTCACAATTTAACACTTCACTGATGGGGGCCAAGAGCCCAAACCACGTGCCTGCGGTTATAAATAACCTCTGAGGGTATGGTCACTAATTCTTCCTTTCTTGTATTCATAAGTACCCTCGCTATTGCTTATTTATATTAGTTGTAGTGACAAAGTTCTTCATTGTCAACAATGTAAAATGGCCATCAACCAGAGGTCATTCAGCCTTCCTGATTCTCAAAGTATAAACTAAATATAATAATGAAACATATTATTTGATGTGCATTATAATTTCAGTAATTACATAACGCAATTTTGGCAAAGTTTCAGGCAATGTCCTGTAAAAAACATCATACACAATGTTACAATAATCAAAACAAACAATTGAATTAAATTTAATAATAGTCCAGACAAAACAATCCAAATTCCTTGCTAAATCAAAAGAAGATGAAAATTTTCAACTTATGATTAGTCGCAAAAGGTCCCTCTAACCTCAAAATGATTTTTCCATCACTGAATGAATGAATAAATGCACAACACCGTCCACGCACTACGCCACTGGCTCTCAAGAATGATAAGTTGGCGTTGGTGGAATAGAATTGGATTGACTTTCCATGAAGTGCGGTCAGATGGATTCACAATCAACCGCGTTAAATTAAGTTCTATGAGATATTTTAATGGCCACTCATCCTTTTTCTATGTGTTTTAATTTAAATGTCCGTCGGACATAACTAATTTTAATGAAAACAATCGAGTCGTTTTGATAAATTTCATCGTGGATGATTTCACGGTACATAATTGGAGACGGAACGTAAGAAAAATGGGTTCAAGATTTGTGGGAGCCAATCTGGGATCATTTGTGAAATACGGTGCAGATTAGGAGAATGCATCTAAATGACCTTTTCTTTAATAATGGATTATTGATAATGAATACTTTTAAATCAATTATTTAAATCGATTTAGTCTTTCTAGATGAAATCATAGCTTTGTACCTAATCACCAAAAGCTCGACCAAAAAGCAATCAAAATTTTCAGCTTGATATTTGAAAGTAACAAACGATAATAGGTACGCTGAACGTAGGTACTTCTTTTTTGAATGAAAAAAATTAATAAAAACAATTTCAGTTTATAATCTTTATCAACAAATAAGAGAACCACTCTTTACAATTATATATACAAGATAATTTCTTTCAAATGCTGACCTCGACTACGATTAACAAGATCCATTTGATAGTTCCAATTTTCGATGACGCGTGTGAGTATTTCTGGTGATATTTCACCAATGACTCGAGTAATATTGGCCTCAATACCTCAACCGGAGCCGGCTTGTCCATATAGACTTTGGACTTCATTTAGCCCCCAAAAAAAAAATCAAGTGGTGTGATGTCACATGATCTAGCCGACCGATTCACTGGCCCGAAGCGTGAAATGATCTGCTCGCCGAAATGCTTTCGGAGTAAAACCATGGTTTCACCACAGTATAGGGACCAAGCAGTAGTCGCACTCCGTGGATTTTCTTACACCAAGTCGGACTCGCGCATTCCTCCCTGCGCATAACCTATAATCGACCGCTAATGTAAAAATTTTCATTGTTTTCGTCAATAATTCTAAGATGTCTGGAATAATTTTTCTAAGATCTATTTAATATTCAAAGAAGAAGTTGAAGAAAAAGATGCAACCTAGCTTATAAATTCAATGGAATTTCTTTGAGTCAAAATCTACTATAAACCAGCAAAGCTCATTTATTCAATAATTTATTTTCATTCAAGTAAGTATTCTGTTTCAATTATGTGTTATTTTCAAATTAATTCCAAAATGGTTAACAATTGTAGCGTGGAAAATTGAAAAATGATTCATTTCAGATATATTCCATGAAGGAACAGGTGAATAGGGTATTTATTGAATAAATGTAACGTGTAACACATTCTGATAAGAATGTGGATGCTGAGGTTGAAAATACTTAAACTGTTATGGATTCAAGTATCTGTACTATACCTGGTAAGAAGTGAACATTATCTTTTATTTATTTGTTGAACTCTGAGTCTAATGAAAGATTATCTTTACTCATAGTGAGAAAAACTGTGTGACTCAAACATCACCAAGTTTGTCTGCCTACACTCCAAGAAAAAAAAAGGTTGCAGAATATGGTGAAGAATTTGAAGAGGAGAAAGATTTCAATGAAGGAGAAAGAAACTGTAGAAATTGAGCAAATGAACAAATCCTCATGGCTACAGGTAATCCATCGCTTATAAACAATTTGCACTTACTCTCTATTTTTTGGGACCTAAAGTTTAAGAAAAACTTTTTCCTTACCTCACAAGACTACTCTATGCAGAATAACTACCAAATCGAACTTTTCCGTTGGTTTGAATGAATATGTATTTCGAGCAATTTCGGTGAAAGTAAAAACTATGACAGAAAGAGCAAAGGATTGCATATTATGTGTTGAGATGTCTATCAAAACTCATTTTTTTATGATATATCTCTTGACCAAATAATTGGATTTCACCAATGCAATGGGAACAAATCCTTCGAACCCTCTTATTGTTCATTTATTTTAATGTATTTTCCGTTTGTCAGTATTCTTTTTATTTATAGATTAGGTACAAATTTTCTGATGGAATTGATCTTAATGCAAATTTACCACATAGCGTAAACATTCATTCTATATATTTCTATCATATCACTTACAAAGTCCTTGTATACTTGTTATTTTGAATGTATTGATGTATACATAATTGTTGACTGAAATGCATGCAGAATTAAACTATTTTTTTATGATACTGTATAGTATTTTATTCCGTTGTATATTACTATATTATATTCATTATAGAAATATGAAAAATATAATTTTATATCAGAAAACCAGTTTTTTTATTGTATTTATGAGAAGATAATTCAATATTACCTGATAACTGTACTAAAAGTTTAGACTAGACTGAACGAATCTTGAGAAAAATTTATTAAGGCAAAAAATATAAACAAACTGGGAGAAATCCACTAACAAGTAACAAATTATATGCTCTGATGTTGATTTAATCTGGAAAATTTACTACATTTAACTAATCGCATTAAACAGGATTCTTAAGTTCGAAAGAAATTTGAAGCAAGAACATTTATATGGGGCCTATTACAGAAATCAATGTTTTTTACAACATTTCGTGTTGAGGGGGTTTGTCGATAGTTAAGAATTCCATAATCAAATTCCTCTTTTCATAAATTGTATATAGTAAAAAATAGTATCAGTTCAAATCAAATCATCAGAGAATTCATAGAAAAAATTTGTTCGAAACAATTCAATATAAAAATAAAGTTATTTTTCATGGACTCGAAGATAAATGTTTCAGTGAAATTATAAGTAATGAGGATTTGATATTGAACACATTCGATGTTTTCAACCACCAACTACTTATTTTTCCATATAATACTACTACTTTTTAACTCAATCCTCGTTTAGAAAAATTTTAATGAATAATTTCATTACAATCCTAAGGTATCAATGATTTTTAACACATTTCAAAAAGTTTCAGAGGCACCGGTTCTGCTGTTTCTGAGTACACTATTGAGTAAATTTAATCACTAATTACTGTTTCTTTCAAAGTGATATTAAAACCACAATAAAACAATATATCTTTTATTGAATGCGTTATGTTAGTGAGGAAATGTGATTATATTTACGGTTACATTATGAGCGGAGTCATAATTTTTATATGAATATAGACTAAACAATGGTCCATACACTCTAAATATCACTGTGCTTAAATCAAAATATTTAAGTTTTCAGATAATGCAAATAACCTTTTCTAATCAATTTTACATTCGCGGTCGTTTAGGTTATGCGCAGGGAGGAATGCGTGAGTTCCCTTTGGTGTAAGCGATTTCAGTTCAAAATCGACGGAGTGCGACTACTGCTTGGTCCCTATACTGTGGTTTCACGGGCTGTAGAGCAAGTGTCACCGTCTTGTTGGAACCACATTTCGTCGGGACCACGGGCTTTCATTTCGTGCAACAAATCGTCTGTTATCATGGTGCAATAATAGTCACTATTCCGGCCGCCCTCTGCTTTGTTGAAGAAATATGGACCGATTTATTCTACCGGCCTATAAACCACCCCAAACAGTTGGTTTTTCTGGATTTAACGGCAATCCTTGGGACTCTTTGGGTTGTTCATCACCCCAGATTCGAGCATTCTGTTTGTTCACAAACCTATTTAGCTAAGAATGGGCCCTATAAGTAAACAAAATGAGTGGATCCTCTGTAAGCTTGTCAAGAGCCCAACGACTAAAACTTAACGATTCGGTAGGGCCGTTGGCTTCTGTTCTTGAACTTATTCAATTTTGTAAGCTTTCAAAGAAAGATCCTTACGTAAAATCTGTCAATTCGTTGAAAACGAAAGGCCATGCTGTTGAGAACGGTGACTAATCGACACTTCAGGGTCATCACGTACACTCTTCCCCACCGCTGCTGTATTCTCTTCACTACGAGCTGGATGTTGTCTATTTGGTCGAGTACTATCCAAAAACGAATATTGAGTCTCAAACTTAGTAATGGTAGAGCGAATTGTGCGTTGGGTAGGCCGATTATGTGGACCGTAAGTCGCTCTTAATGTCCAATACACATTAATCGAAGAACGCTCATTTTCGTAATAAAGCTGAACAATTTGTAGACGCTGTGCCGGGTTAAGTCGTTTCGTTATGAAATGTGATATGAAATCAGTTGCACTGATAATTTAATGTTTTGTCTATATAACTTAAAGGGCGTACAGATACAAAATATATATGTACGGAACATTTTTACGTCTACTCATAATAGACATTTTCACTAAACATTTTACAGAGTGTTACAAGTTCAAGTGCCTATTAGACATTTATGAAAGCCGGAGTCTACTGAAAATCAGGAAATTGAGATCATGATATTGTTTGCTACACTATACATAGTCAATTTTTGGCGCTCTTGTTCACCCGAACAGAGTGCCTATCATTTTGCCCGAATGTCTGTAATTTTGGAATATCGAGCCGAAAATGGTCTCAATCGATTGGGTTCGACTCCTGATGAAGAATTCGTGGCGAAAGTTGAGTCTGTCTGGCCGGCCGTATCCTCTCTAGCATCCAGAAGAAATAAGCTAGAGTTTTCATATTTTCAAAATAGGTTAATTGTCCAAATATCTCGGTCAAGTTCGTTATTGTGCCAAATCCGTCGGATGGTTCAGTAGTTATGAGCATCTGAAATTTTGTTTCCTCAATAACTACAAGAATATCCATCCGATCAAATTGATACTTGAAATATTGTTGAGGAGGCTGCAACAAAACAGCTCGCAAAGTTTCGCAGAAATCGTCGCGCTAGAAAAATTTCAAAAATTCCCAAAAAAATTTTTAATCCTCACTATCTCATAAGATATTCTTCGGAATTCAATAAAAATTCGTGAATATATTGAGATGATCGATATCTTACTTATCCTCAAATTTCATTGTCGTAGCTCTTTTCCATCTAAAGATATGATCATTTTTCAATTTACTCAAGAGAAAATAGAAATGACATACGTCCCGATGATTTTCTTTGAACGATGGCCATCACAGATCGATATTCGATTGACAAATCCCGGACTCATTAATCAGTGTCAGTTGGCGTAATATTATTCAAAATTTTTCATAACGGGAAATCATAGAGATAGAATTCAATCTCGGTGGCTGAAATAATATACGTTGTCAAAATTCAGAAAAGCACTGACATAAGTTTTTAGGAAAAGGGAATTATAGCTTCGAACAAAACTTGGAGAAAATTATGAGTAGTTATTTTAATTTGAGATCTAGGTTTGTTCATTCATTAGGCGTTTATATTTACATCACATTGTCCCATAGTACGGGAAAAGACTATTGTTCTCGTGATCAGAGTGCTTATAGATTTGTTATGGTTTGAGTATTTACGCTCAACAAGAGCGCCAAAGCAATCTGACCTCACGTCAGTGCTTTCTAAATTTTTATTTTTAAGAAGCCCGGCCCAATTCCGTATATACAGGGCGCGAAATAGGTATCTCAAAAATAAAATTGACGCTCTTGTACGACTAAATATTATCTATCAAATTATATTGTAAATAATAGAATTTACTCAAAAATTCTATACTGCATCAATTAAACCGATTACTCCTAAACGAGAAAATCTTGAGAGCTGAAAAAGGTAGGTTCGACGTAGGAAAAGGGCGATCCGATCCAAAGATTCTCTGTAGTATTGCTTTGCTAGTGTCATTTTCCTTAGCAAGTAGTCAATAAGGATTACTTCCTGGAAATTCCAAAAACAGTGGACATAACCTTTCCCGCCGATGATATTGCCTTCGTCTTCTTTGGAGTACGTTCGCCTGGAGAAGTCCACTGGTTCGACAGTTTCATGATTTCTGTTGTATAGAGATGGGTCCAGATTTCGTCAACGGTTACGAATTGCCACAGAAATTGCTTCGCATAGGCCTTAAATAGGTGTCGACAGTCCTTCGAAGTTGCGTTTTTTGTCCTGTCAGATAGCTTCTTCTTTTCCAAATGTGGAGGTAAAATATTGTGCACACATTGATGTGAACCGTTCAGCATCTTAGCAATCTCTGTAATCTTCACTTGGCGATCACCTAACACAATATCTTGGAGTTAATAGAACATATCATCCATAATATCCTCATTAAGAAGTCCTGAGCGGACCCTGTCGAACACCGATGTTCGGTTCCGTTTGAATTCATTGAACCATTACCTGATGGTCATTATCGAAGTGGCCGGGTCCTCGTAGACAGTTACCAACCTATCTTCGATTTCCTCGCAAGCCTTTCCTTCCAAATACAGGAATCGAATAACTGAACAATATTGCTCTTTTACCTTTTTCAACATAACATGAAGTTGTTCCCCATAAAATGTCTGCTAAGTAAAACCTTTCGAAGAATTGATGCGAAATTGTGACAGACGTCTTTTGAAGGATGACACTAAGAGATGGTTTGCAGAATTTTTCTTTACCTACATATCCCTCTGTATCAAACACGTGTACTTATCAATCCAACCTAGTACGAAACAGCTGCGAATCGAGGACCAAGGCTTGCCTCGAATTAATCTTAGAAGCCGCCTTCGATCGCCGTAGATATGTTTTCATGGCATCATTGAAGATAATAAGCTAGACAAGAAAACACGTTAGGCATGTTTTGAAAAGGGAGTGAGATAAATAGAAGAAGAATTCAATAGAAAACAGAGATCTAGTGCTGAACCCATTTATTAGATGCAAAACAGCTGGTTCCGTGGATATTGGTGATTCTATCGAAAAATAGTAATCTGGATGCCTACTAATAGAAAAAATGTTCTTTATAATTTTGATACAGAATCCCGAAGTCATGGAATGTATGTCGCTCGGTGATAGTCCCCATTAAGTCTAATAAGCATAGAAAACCTCAGAAGTCATCATGAAATATCATCCCAAAGTTCTTATCGCGAAACTAATAACTGAGGGACTCCTGCACCCCTCCCACGTGGTTATCTGGCTTTATCGCATCTCTCATAGCCACCGCAACGACACGCGGCCTGTGTAAACAATCCCTTACCCTCGGCACTTCAAAGAGACCAGCTACACACTTTGTCACTGTGACTGACGACGCTTTTCCATATTAACTTTTAGATGGAACGGGCGCGGTTTATTTTTCTTCCTCGCAAAATCTCCTCCGACTTGGTACGCACAGAGCTCCATTATCGACATCAAAGAAGATTGCGGAATGCATTTGCCGGTGATTATTGTACTTTGTGGATGACGCGTGGGAACGATGTTAAAAATTCTGGTATTTCTTCCGAGAAGTCAGCATGTGATTCCGGAATTTAGCAGAGATCAGTCAGTATATTGGTTTTCACTTGTTTGTTTTCTACGATCAAAGAAGATGTGGATGTTTTTAGTATCCATTCTGGATGAATAAATAACAAAGAAAGAAATTTGAATTATTTTCGGCATTGTAGTGCATACTCCAAGAGCGATACGACAGTTTGATATATCAGCGGCATTTATGCATGAAGTTCGCACCTATAGGTTTGAAACGAAGCGATTCCAATCTTCAGTCATTTTCAAGCGGAGGACTAGAAGTAAATGGTAATTGTTTAGGTCCTTCTAGTGGACATTTCATAAGATCTTGCACCATAACCAATGACCGCTACGAATACCAAAGCATCAAGCAGTATTTCTCTTGGAATGGGCATTGGGCGTAATTGACGAGTGGATAAGCTGTTGACAATTCTAACGCAAACCTGTCTCGATTTTATGTGATGAACCTTGAGGGACTCAAAGGCAAGGAATTAATCGGCAAGCTCCCGTAAAAATCTCAAGAATATCAAGAGTGGCAAGTCATTGCCTTCTTCGCAAGTAGTTTTATGCAATAGGTACCTAATGTCCTAGCATTCTTATTTACAAATGAAGAATGTTTCACTATGCCTTGAAAAACATTAACTGCATGATTCTATTCTGACAGCGAAAACAATTTGTCAGTCAAAAACAAGACCATTTTGACGTGAGATCCAATTCTGATTAGTCTTTGTTCATAACTGTTTGGAATGTGGTAGCTTCAACATAATTTATCAGCATGTATCGTTTACATGCCATACTCATTTGTTGAAAAACCTTTCGTTTGTATCTGTTCGGAATGAGGGTCATGAAATATAATGAATTCCAATTTTTAACCGTATCGGTTGTTTGAATCAACTACAATGCGATTTAATGCTTTCAAAAAATAAGGAACGGACTTCCTCACAGACTATTGAAGTCCATTGATTGCTTATTTTACTTCTTTAAAAATTATAGAACTCTCAATAAGGATAATTTTAATATGACTAAATGCAAAGGAAATGCTGTTTTGAAAATTTGTGTTCAGTAAACATCAACAAATTATCACTTATAATACCACAAGAGCTTCAAAATTATCGGGTATTTCCCGATAGGTTCGTTGCAAACAAATGAAGGAGTCAAGTTAAAAATCACGAGCGCGAAGCGCGAGTGATTTTTCCTGAAAAACTTGACTGACTCCTTAACCCACTTTGAAATCGTGTTTTGGCCTACTGGGGAATCCTTGTACCTCCTAGCGCCTGGAACTTTATTCCAGAATGGATTTTGGGTCAGGAATAGTCTGTCGCTCTTGATATTGACATCTCTCTTCTCTCTCAATTTCTGGAACAGTCTCACTGGGCACTTGTCAGGAGTTCCCGATTCTCCACCAGCCACTTGCTGTCTGATAATTTTTATCACCACCTTGTGTGGTCTTGCTGAAAAATTGGATTGTATTCAATTCTCCCAGTTGTTTCCCCGTCGTTTCGCTGTTCTACCTTGAAGTGATGTATTGACGCCATGCTGCCCTCACCACCTCTCCAAGCCAATTCCACTGATATTATCATGAATAATTTTTTCTGGAGGCCATCAGGAGTTTCCTCGTCCCAAACAGTGGTCATTGCATCCCAATCTTTTTCCTCCAACGCTGCTGCACTTGCCCTCCGTTTTTCCGGAATAGATTGTAAAGCCTTACGCTTGGCATCACGAGCTCCTCGAGCGGTCTTGAATGCAGCATCCGAAAATGGGTTGATTTTGATGTCGAAATCGTTCAAATACTTTTCTTGAAGTAATTTGGCAGTCTGATTCCACATTGTTTTTATTGTACCTTGCTTATAGTCTTCTCAATCCATTTTCTTCATATTGTAAGCGTAATCTTTCATAATGTTTGCCAATTGCGCTTCACTCGTTTCAGCACTCAATGTGTATTCCCTCTCAGTACAAAAAGTAGTAAATTGGTTCCAAACTGTTTTTTTGCCTTCTCCGTATTAATGGGAACATTTCCTTTGACTTTTTATCGATGGTGGACAGAGAACAAACTCCAAATCGACTCATTTTCATGCAAAATCTCCAATTTTCACAATTGAATTCAACCTGTCAGTTTGACGTGTGCTTAATTTGACTGGATCATGTTTTGTTTATATATAGCAACTACCAGAGAAAATTTTCAAAAATTATCAGTATAATACCATGTAGGTTGTACCACGTGACGTCGAATGGTGCAATTCTATTGGTCGATATTTGGGTCGGAAAAATAATCAACGAAAAGCACACATTTTTACAAATTTTTAGAGTTTATTTTCGAAATATATTCCAGATTTATTAAGCACTTTGAGCCATTTATGGTTTACATCATCGACCGTCAGAGCAGTTTCTTCGTCGACCTACCGTTAGGTTTCGGACATTTTCTCTACTCGGCATTAAGACAAAGAGGGACAATGACGGTGTAATTTTGACTAAATCTGACAAGGGGAATGTGAGTGTTCTTATGTTTAAACAAGATTACATAGATCATTCTTTTTGTTACTAAATGATGGTAGAAATTACAAATTGTTGGATTCTGATCCTACTGAATATTTTCAAGGGAAAATCAATAGATTTGTTAGTAAGCTGAAAAAATCGAATAGTATTAGTGAATCGATGGCGAAAAAATTGACCACTTATAATTCAGTTGCACCTAAATTTTATGCATTACCTAAGGTTCATAAACCGTCATTGTCTGTCAGACCTATTATTTCATGTATTGATGCCCCAAACTCTTCTTTGTCGAAGTTCATTGGGGGTATATTGACGGCTTCATATAACCGGAAGAATCCTTTTTCATCAAGGATTCATTTGAATTTGTCTCTGAAGTTAGAGGGTTCCACATTCCAGATGGGCATATCATGGCTAGCCTTGATGTGACTTCTTTGTTTACTAATGTGACATCTCAATTGGTGATTAGAAGTGTGGTTAAACGTTGGGACACTATATCTCAGCACTGTGAATTGAGTAGAGATGATTTCATTGACTGTGTTAAACTTATTTTTGATACTACCTATTGCCAGTTTCAGGGAGATTTTACAAACAG
Organism: Micraspis discolor; assembly: GCA_030674115.1. Taxonomy (NCBI): domain Eukaryota; kingdom Metazoa; phylum Arthropoda; class Insecta; order Coleoptera; family Coccinellidae; genus Micraspis; species Micraspis discolor. Next base: position 99,352 of record JARTUT010000010.1, on the reverse strand, counting down.
TTGGTGGGTGCACCTATGGGTGGTGATGCCTCTCCAATTTTTGCACAGATTGTTGTTGATGATCTCATAGAGGAGTCCTTGTTGCTTTTGAGTTTTAGAGTACCTATTTTAAAGAAATTTGTAGATGATCTTTTTGCATAGTGCCTGAAGACACAATTGATGAACTGGTCACAGTTTTTAATAATTATTCAGAACATATACAGTTCACTTGTGAGGTTGAGCAGGACTCCTCATTGTCTTATCTTGATGTCCGTTTAAAGTATGACAATAATAATGTTATTTCGACTGATATTTATCGTAAGAGTGTCTCTTCAGGTCGATATTTAAACTATAGATCCAATCATGAATATAAACACAAAATAAACCTAGTGTTAGGACTGAGAGATCGTATTGAGAGAATTGTCAATCCTGATTTAATACACCCTAATCTTGTCAAGTTGAAGGCTTTGTTGTTAGACAACTCGTATCCTCCTAGACTTATTAATAAATTATTATTTAACACCCCTAGTAGATCGGAGGTTAGACGTGAACCTAGAAATATGACTGAAGAGGTTCCCACACTTGATCCTGATAATAATGTTAGAACTTTCACACTCCCATATATCCGAGACTTAACCAATAGAGTCTGTTCTCTTGTCACTAAAGCCTCGTCATCTGGGGGTAATGATGTTAGGATAGTGAAGAGGATACCACACACTTTGGGATCTTTATTATTTTCCAAAGGTAAGGACAAAACTAGTAAACTTAACAGAAATAATATAGTTTATAAAATTAACTGTGGTGTGTGTGATGGGTCATATGTTGGTCAGACTGGTAGAAATTTAAAAACCAGATTGAAGGAACATCAGAGGGACTGTCGAAATCTTAAGCCATCGACTGGTTTGTCTACTCATACGGTTGAGACTGGCCATCTGATGAATTTTTCTGACGTGGAGATTTTGAGGAGCAGTAGCAATAGATATAAACGCATGTTCCTGGAATCTCTTGAAATTAGATATTTAACCCATCCTTTGAATCTTTCCACAGAATCACAGGAAATTAATCCCATCTATTGTCATATCGTTGATTTAATAATGGGGACTAATCAACAAACGTACGACCCTGGTATACAACGGTGAACTGACGATGTTTACGTTTCGATCGGTTTAGATTTGTCTGGATTTCTTTATTTGTTGTCAACATTTTTGATTGATAGTTTTGTGCTTATTTGCGTTTTCATGTTTCGGGGATATTCTGTGTTCTATCTTTCTTCGAGGTTAAGAAGTTTTATATCTTATTGTGTCAGATTACTTATTAGATTATATTGCACGGTTGATTTCATTTTGTTGCTCTGAATTCTTGATTGACTGGTTGAAAGATTTGATGAATTTTTGTATTTTCCTCGGCTGTTTTTCCGAATGTCGTAAAGAGGTTTTGTTCAATTTGAGTGTAAGTTTTTATTGTTTTATTTTGTTGACATTATGTACATTCCTCTGATTTCAAGATGGCCATGAAAGTGGCCGAAAGCTTGGCAGTTATCAATAAAGAACGGTAACTGAGACCTAATAAGTGACTTAGCACCCGATATTTTTTCCTGATTCTGATTAAGACAAAGAACTAGACAGACTAAAAATATTATTGCAGCTGTAAGTCAGAGTGTTAATAAAATCAAAAAGTATTGATCGGTGATCCGTTGAAAGTTATAGAAGCAGAAGTACGAATTGTTGCCGATACGTTTTTCTGCTTATTTGCTTCATCTGGACTCGGCAACTGCCAAACCAAGAAAAAAGAGGAAAGAATACAAGAGAACTTACTAAAGCACAGGAACGCACAGTAGCTACGAACGACCAATCGATGGTTTTAGCCCCAGAATCTCTGGTTTCGGAGGAATACCAAAATATCGTTAACCGTAGTATTGTACAGGTTGCTGAAGCTCATTTGTTTAATCAAATCTCCAAAGTTTAAAATTTATGGAAAAAAATATATTTATTGCTCTTGGTGAAAATATTGAAATTTCTAAATTTCATTCCCAAATACTCAAAATCTAGATGAAATAATTCTTGAACCACTTTTGGGGTATTATACAGGGTTTTTTTTTTCATTCCAGCTGTTAACCATGCAGCAAGAATCAATAGATTTACCTTGGAGATTGTTGATCTTGTTTCTAAGCATCTGAGTTTTGCTGCATTGGATACCAACTGGGATAAAATTGAAACAGAAGGCATGATACCACAGGACGAGTTCAAACAGATAATTACATTTCTTCTAGATTCGGGATATTTCACGTTTGATGGAAAATTCTACCATCAGGTATTTGGATGCATTAAGAGATCCAGACTAATTCTATTACCGCAGGTAGTGAATTACCTACTTAATACATGTATACCAAAATTACTTCTAGACATTGCTTTTCTTAAGACATTTGTAGATGATTCAATTCTATCTTCACCATCAGCTGGGTTCGATGCAATTTAGAAATATTTAATAATGTTAATCAATATCTGAACTTCACTGCCGAGATGCAATTGACAATGGGGTGAATCTTGAATGGAACAGAAATGAATCTGCCTCAGTTAGGTTCGTACGCTTTTATAAGACCACTCACTCTATAAACACAAAAAATATATAACATTTGAGAACAAATGAGTTGGCTTACTTGCCTTAAAAATTGGTCACACTTTAGAGAGAGATCTCGTACCCAGGGCCGGATTTAGAGGTGTGGGGCCCCAGGGCAACAAATAAGTGGGGGCCCCTCTAGCCTCGAATTATTTTCAAAATAAAATGGATGATCTTTTAAAGTAGGTAGGGTTTCAATACATAATATATCGAGAAACCAAGATTCTTTTATTATTTAACAAAAATAGTATGAAAAAAACAATAATTGAGTGGCATTAAATGAACGGAACCTTCCTAGCTTTTTGGCTGAAAAATCGTCAATTATTTCAGTAAAATCCAGTTCACGGAGTAAATCGCTCTCAATGCTTAGGAGAGTAAGCTTTGAGAGACGATTTTGTCCCATAGTCGTTCTGAGTCTATTTTTGATGACTTTCATTTTCGAAAATGATCGCTCTCCAGTGCGATTGGATACCATAAGAACCAAATACATTCTCAACGCGATTTCGATGTTTGGGAATGTAGCTCGGACGCGTATTATGCCTAACGCTTCCCTTACGTAAAATTGAACAGTGGGCCGCCATACGCCTGCCTGAGCGTGAGCGCTTGCACGGCACGTTTAATTCGTTTACGTTCACTCATCGAATACCACAACAGAAATTATTGTCCAGTAGAAGACTTTCGTCTTTTTTCATCATGATTTAATTACATTTTAAAAAATATTGAAGGAAAATTTTTTTACTAGTGTTTCCTAGTTGAAATTTAAAATTTTTCCGAATTTTCTTGAGTGGTGGTCCATTTTTGTGGGGCCCCTATTTCGTGGAGGCCCCGGGCAGTTGCCCCCTAAATCCGGCCCTGCTCGTACCCTCAACAAATGCTGCACAAACGCCTGTTCTCATCAAATGAAGTTGACACGATTTAATCGCTTTCATATACATATACAGCAAATAGTACATATTAATTAGTTTCGAGAATTGATAGATCTACTGCCACTGAATCTGACACATTTTAATCGAATACGTATTTATGAAAGCATCCAGTATTATTACTTTTGACGTGCGTTTTGTCATTTCTCTTTCGTTTGAGTAAATGAGAAAATAATCAGATCTTTTAGTGTAGAGAACCTACAACAATAAAATTCTAGAATATGAGAGCTATGGATAACGTGCACGAATTTTCGTTTGAATAAGTCTGTTATCTTTTTGAGATAGAAAGTATTGGAAAACTTTTCTTATGAAATTTTTGAGACTTTTTAGCCAGCCAATTTTTGCGAAATTTTGCCTATTTGTATCAACCTAATTCAGATTTCTTCAAGGTTACAACTTGATCCGACGGATATTCAAGGAGTTATAAAAGAAACAAATGTTAAGATGCTCATAAATCCTTAATCATTGAACGGATTTCTCCCAATAACGAACTCATACCTCCGACTAACCCTGAGAATTTCAGACCTCTAGCCCACTCCGTCCGGACGTAATCGTGTCTACGGACGGACAGAATCGATTTTGACCATGAATTCCTCATCGGCGAGTCCTTGCAAAACGATTGGTACCACTTTACCCCAAAATTTGAAAAATACTGATATTTGGGCAAATCTATAAGGACTCTGTTCAGGTGAACAAAAAAGGTTCTGATACACAGTGTTACGCCGTTGAATTAAAAACGGATAAAAGATTTACTTTTAATTCACCATTGACGAGGAATAAGTTAAGTATGTATTTATGATTTTCATCGAATCGTAGATTAGATGAAATTTTCTATATCATTTTGAAGCAAAATTGTCAATGATCTTAATGATTTCGAAACAAAATTCTGAAATGCACTGAGATAAGGTGTGAAGCTTTTGCACGCATGTTCGACATGGTTTTCGCGAACTCTGGAACACTGTGATACTAATACAACCAGCACGATGATTAAACAAACCTAAATAACTAGTACCAGTTTTCATTTAGTTTCGTTCGAATATTGAATTCGCTTCTCCTAAAATTGAAAGAAGGCATATCAATTCCATCAAAAACCATTTAGAATATATTGCTTCCAGTGAGCAGTTTTGAAATACTTCATATTTTCAAGTCCAAAGTACAAATATCTTGAATTAAAAAAATCATCATCTCATTTTAACCACTATCCTATTCCGCTCAAAACTGTCACATATCCTAATATAATTTCTTGAATGCATATGGCATCATATTCAGAAGACTTCATTGTTGCAGTTCAATTTTTGTGTATGCCCTGTAAAATATAATACGCGAGAGATAACACCCGATTTCATTCCATCATCCCGATGTGGAAATCACGGATTCGACAGAAATATGTACCGGCGTTTATATCGGAATTAAAAAAACATATGATATTTTCAGTACGAGTTAATGCGTAGGAGAATGAAGAAAGGCAATTTGTATTGTTGTTTTTTTGATATTGAAGTTTCCTCAAATTGTAATCCAACATTTTGGGATACAACGTTTACCTGCAAGGTGCTCAAAATTTTATTATCTGGATTGATAATAATTTTCCGGAATCCGGGATAAGAGCAATCGAACATTAACAGACAAAAAAAGTCACACAATACCGAGGTCAGTATTTTAATTCCGTATCATCACGAATTGATTTTTCATATTAACTTAATAGGTTTTACAGTCAAGGGAACCATCTCTCTTTGCTGGTCTCTTCCATGCCATCTTCTTCTTTCAACTTTGGAGCAACTTTACTCTTGCCAGGAGATTGAGACCAAATCACAGCAACATTCTACCCCAGGCTGAGTATCAACCCATTTATTGTTTATCTCAAAATATTGTTGATCTTTGATCCTTGTGAACACTGAGAAGACGCTATTGTATTTCTCTTATTATTTATGATTGAATTGGCATTGATTATGATAATGTTGCCATCGCATATTCATAAGGTTTAATTAATTTATAATTATAATACATCGAACTGCGTAGGCCATTTTTACACATTACGTTTTCTATCGTGATTTGTTCACTCCAATTATTATTTTGTTGTCCTGGTAAGATAGTGTAAGGCATTGTCTGATTGCATATTTCATTCTTATTTTTTTATTATACCTAGCTACTCAAGAAAAGAATCCACCCCCAACCCGACTGAGCTAGGGCAAGTGTTCTCCTTAACGAGAATGGGGCACTATAAATTTTTGTGAGTATTCTGGTATTTTCAGCGAAAGAATGCTACATCATCTATCGGTAAACAAGGTCTTCTTTCATTATCATAACAGAAACATTTGTCACATGTAATACCTAATATAATCGAATATAAATTACACAAAAGCGATGATTAATCGGAATCGACTCTTCGAATAGATCTACATGATTGTTTCGAGCAATACTTTGCTTCTCAATTTGTTAACGTATTCTAAAATTTCATTATTGTAGCTTTCTATCAACAGAAGATATATTTATTTTTCCATTTACTCAAGGGCAAGGAATCACAGTTAAGTAAATGTTAATTAATTACGATCCCATTGAAACTTTGAGGCGGCTGTTGAAAACGAAACATCATAAATCCATAAGTCTGGGAAGAAAGTAGAAATAAAAAACTATAGACCTGTTTCAGTTCTATGCGCAGCTGCCAAGCTGTTTGAACAAGTTATCTACACCAAGTTGTGGAACGTTGTTCAGGACAAAATATGTAATGAACAGCACGGATTCACTATCTACTGCGACAAACTTAATGGAGTTTTGTCATGATGTTTCCAGTATAATGGAAAAGTCCCAAGCCGATATAATCTACACGGACTTCCTGAAGGCATTTGACAGTGTCAATCACGACATTCTCCTCAGGAAGATCGGTGAATTTGGAGCATGTAGTAGTGTAATCAAATTTTTCGCATCCTATCTAAAAGGCAGAAAATTCAGGGTGAAATACGGTGGTAACTGTTCAGGAAAGTTCCATGCTAATTCAGGGAGTACCTCAGGGCTCTAATTTGGGACCCTTACTGTTTTTGATATTCATTAACGATTTGCCACGTTACCTGAGGTACTGTAAATTCCTACTTTTTTCTGATGACCTAAATTTTTATAGTAAGATTTAGGATGTACATGATTGTGCCAAGGTCCAAGCTGATATCAATGACATTCAACAGTGGAGTGTAAGGAATGATTTGCCCTTCAATAATGGTAAATGTGTTGTACTATCTTGCTCCAGAAAAGACGCAATACTCAAGTTTGGATATTGTATGGATGCCGGAGAGTTAGTCAGAGTTGAGGAGGTGAGGGATTTGGGTGTGGAGTACAATTTCAAACTTTCATTCAAAGCACATGTTGAAACCATATCGGCGAAGGCCCTTGGAAAATTGGGATTCGTGTTGAGGTATTGTAAGAACTTCAAAAAGATAGAAACCAGTATATTGTTATACAATACTTTAGTGAGACCCCAGCTCGAATATTGCTCTGTGGTGTGGCACCCAACGCCCCTCTTGTATAAAAAAACCTTGGAAAAAGTTCAGAACAGGTTTTTAAGATTCCTCTATTTGAAAAAACATAACGTCTATCCGGATTACAATGTTGTTCGATCAACTGACCTCAGAAAGGAGTTCCAAATAACATCTCTTGAGAACAGGAGACTCAGGGTCATCGTCAGAATCTGCTACAAAATTTTTAAGCGGTATTATGACTCTCCAAGCATAAAAAGTGTTATGAAACTGAGGATTCCTGCGCGAGATACCCGACTTAACCAGTTCTTTGAGATACCTCGTACAACCACCATAGCGCATTGTTCACCTGTAATCACAATGCTGAAATAACGAATGATTTCTTAGATTTGCGCGGTACCAGCTTTGCTCTCAAATCCAAGCAGTTTTTAGGTGTATAAATGAACATTATAAATTTGAATGATCCCTTAAAGGAATATGTACTAGATTGTTATGTTAGTTTTAATGGCTTACTATACGATATGCGAAAAATGTTTGGTTTCACTTTTATTCTCATGTAAGGAGATTTTATTATAATCTGTTTGAGAAATAAATAAATAAATAAAATCGCTGATCTACAGGATACCGCATTTCGTCTAAATCTTACAGAAAAGTCTAGAATTATTCGTCAGAAAGTATGAACTCTTCGTAAAATCGGAAAAGAGAAATGTCAAAAAGGCCATCAGAAATTGATATCGGTCCGACTGATTAATTCAGTTTTAGTTGCTTGGAAAATAAATCGAAATGGTTTATTTACGGTGGCATAATGTGTGTAGAAAGGCACTGACGAGGTGTCACAGATTTTCTTATTAACGATGGAGTGAATTATCCTGCTGTTGATTTGTTGTTAGAAAACGGGAATTAGAGCTTCGAACAAATCTTAAAGAATACTGTAGGTAGTCTTGAGATATAGATTTGTTCATTCATCGTGGGAGTTGTATTAGTATCACACTGTTCCGACAGCTCAAAAATGATGGGCCAATTACTCTACTGTCAGTATTCTCTTAGCTATTAGAGAGTCTTGCGCACAATCGAATTTGCTCTGATATCCTGGAGACGATACCAACTAAGCAGGCGCGGGCTTTCGGTCAAAACGATGCTGTGCAGACTAGGTCCTCTCACTCGCCACCTACATCGAAGCGGGATGCCAGCGAAATCTCAAAACCTCAGTTATATTCATTGACCTCTCAGTTGCATATGATACCGTATGGAAGAAGGGATTACTTTACAAAGTTCTCAGAATAATTTCCTGCAAATGTATAACCCCGCTGATATCTGACCTTTCGGTCTGGTTATAATGGGCACCGACATCAGCTCACCAAAGAAACTCAATAATGGTCTGCCACAGGGACCATAGCGCACTCCGCTTCTCTTCAGTTTATATTGCGGATTTGCCGGAACCAAGGTCAGATAAGTTCAGTTACGCCGACGACCGGTACTTGCAACAGGATGTAACTCAATCAAATTATCTGAGGAAATCCTAACAACAGCTCTAGAGAAGCTGAAAACCAGATACTACATAATCCAGATGCTATGTGGTAACACATGGTGAGCATCGGCTTCTACACTACGCTGCTCCGCTCTGGATTTGTCTTCTCGACGGCTGAACACTGTGCTCCAGTTTGCATTAACAGCTCACACGTTAATGAGGTCGTCACTGACCAATGCAAGAACGGACCACTCAACAAGGCAATAGAATGCCCTGCATTACTCAAAAGTTCACAGGATTTGATCTATCACGCAGAACATGGTCGACACTTGATAGAATTAGAACGAAACATGGCAGATGCGCATACTTTCTGCACAAATGGGGCAAACAATCATCACCATACTGCAACTGCGGATAATACCAAACTATTAAGCACATCACAGAGGAATGTCCCACAAGATCCTACAACGGTAGTTCTGAAGACTTTCTGCTAGTAACCGCTAAGTCGATAGATAATATCAACCAACTTGACACTTGTTTAAGAAATCCAACAGTTTGTTTTATTAGCTTTTTAATATACAGGAATGGTCTGTGACCACTGCATCAATTTTAGCCATAGGTTCTTGAGACCGAAAGAAATTTTTTTCCCATACCGTTTTACTTTATTTAGCTGCGTTAAAAAGTTATAAGCCTTTTAAGTTTTCACATTGGACAAATACCCCTCTGTAGTCCAGTTTAGTTTGAATAAAAATCACCTTTCACAGCATCCATTATTGAATCTGAATTGTTTAAAAACATTATTTTCCGTCTAAGAAATTATTCACTCACTCATGTTTCATCTGATGAGGTCCATATCCAGAAGGAAGATACAAAATACTAATTGTTCAGTGGTTAATTTCATCTATTAGTTTTTAGTGGTGGAACCATAGACTGGAGAGATTTCCCCAACCTTTTGAAGAAATATTTAATATAGACATAAAATATGGCAACATTGAACAAATCTGATTATTGAATCATTTCAGCACAGAGTTGGATTTGGGAAAATCAGAAAATTTGGACAAAATTATATAGATTTAATTCCTGTCAACTTCAAATATCTCAATGATGGTACAATTTAGGAGGAAAGATGGAGAATAATTTCATCTGCAAAGAAACTCATGATTCTAGGAAGTACAAGATACGGACCTTTAGTTCAAATGATATTTGTTTTTCATGCAATTTTACCAATCTGTACTGTAGTGTAGTGAGAAACCCACAAGAAATGGAACAAATATAGTGATGCCAAAATATACCTTACTGTTATCAAAAACCTTCTACAAGAGATCATTTCAATTGATATTTTCGTTTGAATATTACAGGTGAGAATGCAATTTTTTATGAAATTGTAATACTCTATATCTTTTGGACGGGGCCAAATCTGGAAAAATGTTAAAAGAAGAAAATGTTTCTTTTGACGATAAGAATCTATAGTTAAAATTAACGCAGTGGTCAAAGACTCACCCTGTATAGATAAATTAGATTTTAAGTTTACTATGCCTGAGTTACCATACGATAAATAAATGAATAAATTATGTTCCAGAGAACAGATGAGTTTAGAACAAGCGCGCAAAAGCTTCCGACCTAACGTCAGTGCTTTCTAAATTCTTCATTGTTATTTTTGATGATTGACTTCCTCATTATCATTGTCACTGTGGTTAAATTTGACTTCCTGACAGAGATTCGACTCAAAAACTGTTTCAAAGATATTCACCATGCTATAAAAGAATAATTTGGACAGAACAAAAGTATTGTATCACCTAATGAATGAACGAATTCGATGAACGGTAAACGACTTGATTCTATTAAATTTTTTAAATTCTTTGGTCGAGAGATAGAATGATTATGTGTGTGAAGTTGGCCCCGCGCTTCTTGATTTTCGAAAAATTTTTTAATGTGCTAAATTGTGCTAGGTTTGTGCTGCTTTGTGCTGTTTAAATTTTCTCGTTATTTCAAGTAGTTTTCGAGATATTTCACTAAATGCATAAAATGGGTCAGCCCCGCAGTTTTTGAAAATTTGAGTTTTAACCACTGAAATGAATTGTGCTAGACGTATACTGAGTTGTGCTGTTCGAAGTTTTGAGATGGATCTCTTAATTTCCCAGAAAATGGAAAATCAAAAAAAAAGTTAGCCCCACACTCTTGTTTTTTCTTATCGGAAATGAGTGTAAAAAGTTGTGCTAGGCTTGTGCTGCGTTGTGCCGTAAAAATTTTCATGGAAATACCTCACATTTTCCGGAAAATCCCGAAAATCCATTACAAGGCTAGCCCCGCACTTTCGTTTTTTTTTCAATCGGAATATGTGGAAAAAATGGTGCTACGCGTGTATGAAGTTGTGCCGTTAATATTTTTGAAAAATCGAGTTTTCTTTCCGAAAAAAACTGGAAAATTCGAAAAAAGATAGCCCCGCACTTTCTCTTTTTTTCCATAAAAATCATCTCATAGAGTTGTGCTACATTTGTGCTGACTTGTGCTGATAATTTTTTCAGAAAAAACTTCAAGTTGTCTTTTTAAACGGTGAAAAACCAAAATATCAGTAGATTGAATGATGAATTGTGTGAATGACAACACTGTTGTGAAGTTAGCCCCGCACTTTTTGATTTTCGATAAAATGTTTGTGGTGCTGAATTGTGCAAGGTTTGTGCTGCTTTGTGCCGTAAAAGTTTTTTTTTCAAATGGAACGATTAATAAGATATTTCACTAAGTAAGTAAAAGCGAATAATGTACATTTTCATTTTTTCTTTCCGTTTAACAGTCATTTGATAACTGAATCTTATTCAACAGTGAATGCACTGATTTGTGCTTTTCGAACTTCCTTGAAAAAAACTCTGATATACCGGAAAATCAAGTTTAAAAAATTTTCAATATTCTTTTTGTGTTCTTTCTTCCGAATCGAAATCACCAAATTTTGTGCTACTTACGTACAAACTCGTTCAAACCTAATTTTCAAAATTCACATGAAATTTTTTCTCAAAAGGTGGAAAAATTGGATAAATCGGTATATTCCTGAAAAATCTTGATAGAAGGCAACGTAGTAGCAGTTCATGGAATTAGATACTACCCCGTGGTGTTGTCAATTTGAGTAAGTTTGACCAACCAGCCGTCCGGCCGTAATCTCTTTATCTTCCGAAGGAGATGACCTAGAGTTTTCATTTTTTCAGAATAGGTTGATTGTCCAAATATCTCGGACAAGTTCGTTATTTGTCCAAATCCATCGAATAGATTAGATGTCTGAATCTGAAATTTGAAAAGTTGAAGAGATTCAGTTATCAAATGATCGTTAAACGGAAAGAAAAAATGAAAATTTACATTATTCGCTTTTACTCACTTAGTGAAATATCTTATTAATCGAACCATTTGAAAAAAAAACTTTTACGGCACAAAGCAGCACAAACCATGCACAATTCAGCACCACAAACATTTTATCGAAAATCAAAAAGTGCGGTGCTAACTTCACAACAGCACAAGTCAGCACAAATGTAGGACAACTCTATGAGATGATTTTTATGGAAAAAAAGAGAAAGTGCGGGGCTATCTTTTTTCGAATTTCCCAGTTTTTTCTGAAAAAAAACTCGATTTTTCAAAAATATTAACGGCACAACTTCATATACGCGTAGCACAATTTTTTCCACATATTCCGATTGAAAAAAAACGAAAGTGCGGGGCTAGCCTTGTAATGGATTTTCGGGATTTTCCGGAAAATGTGAGGTATTTCCATGAAAATTTTTACGGCACAACGCAGCACAAGCCTAGCACAACTTTTTACACTCATTTAAGATAAGAAAAAACAAAAGTGCGGGGCTAACTTTTTTTTTGATTTTCCATTTTCTGGGAAATTAAGAGATCCATGTCAAGAATTCGAACGGCACAACTCAGTATACGTCTAGCACAATTCATTTCAGTGGTTAAAACTCAAATTTTCAAAAAGTGCGGGGCTGGCCCATTTTTTGCATTTAGTGAAATATCTCGAAAACTACTTGAAATAACGAGAAAATTCGAACAGCACAAAGCAGCACAAACCTAGCACAATTCAGCACAACAAAAATTTTTTCGGAAATCAAAAAGTGCGGGGCCAACTTCACACACATAGAATGATTACGTGTTCCATTTATTATTCGGATTAGTCAATAATTCAATCATACTTGAAAGTGACAAGCTCTAATGAAATATATTGACCGCAGAACATCATATTTCGGGTGGAACATACTGTATAAGCAATAAAGATATCCGTTTACGGGAACAATTAGCGAATGCTGCTCGTCTTAACAACATTTCCAATTAAAAATAATCATCTCAGAGCTTTGACAACGTTCCACAGTTAAAACCGTGAAAATCCAATTAGGCCAAACAGTCATTTCGCGAAACTGTGAAGCGTAAAAACTGCAAAGGACAATAGAAGATGGTCTAAGCGGCTTGGTTTAATCTCAAGGCAAAAGGTCCTTCGTAATAAAATACTTAAGCTGAACTGAGCCGCTTCAGCATATATTTAAATTGGTTTTTCTTGAAAACCAGTTTCTTTAATTTAAATGGCTTTCGACCACGATATGATACTAATTACTCAGAAATATATTGAGTTGGAATTGAAAAGTTTTACGGAATAAACTGAGTCATTTAATGCTTGGCCGACTCCACATTGCTTCCATAAATGTTGCTTACCACATTATAAATAGATTGTGTTGTGACAATTAGTAAATTAAATGGCATCAAGCACCTGCGAATTGTGTGAAGCTTGAATATCCTACGTATTCGCCAGATTTGACTTCCAGTGATTTCATTAACATTAACATTTGTGGTAAGCGTATTTTGAACAGACTGCTCTTTCGTCGAATCAATAAGCTTTTGCAACCGTGGAGCAGTAGTTTGCAAAGCCATCGAAAATATATTACACAGAGAAAATATTACTGAGGCGGTTTAGTGTATTGCGATTTCAGAAGATTATACTGAAAAAAGTTCCATTTTTTTTAATATTGTTGTTTTCATATCCATTCTTCAATCAGTATAAGCATCTATCGATGATATCTCAACCAAATCGAAACTAACTCAGCTGTTAGGTTTTATTTATGGATTTATGGACCCTTTACGAGCTTGTTCTCTGCTTGAAAAGAATGATATCGTTTTGCTCGAGTGTTAATTATTTTCGAATATCGAGCCGAAAATTGTTTTAATCTATTTGGTTCGACTTTTTGATGAGGATTTCCTGTCGGGCTTGCAGAATACTTTTTATTTTCCAAAGGCAAAAATCTAAGGTTCTCATGTTTTAAGAACTGGAATATGTTCGTCTTTGGGTCTAATCCGTTAAACAGATCCTCAGTGATGAGTATCAGGAATGTGGTTACTTCAATAACTCCTAGAATACCGGATACATTTGAAAATCCTTCGAATGGAATTGACGTGAAGGAGTTTGTTGAATTTTATGGAAATTGTCAGGCTAGAAAATTTATTTGGATAAACCTTACTTTTGAGGTATCCCTATGCAAAATAGTAAATCGGGCTGAGGTCAGGGCTTCTGGGAGGCCAGTTGATGTTACCCCTTCTTAAAATGACTTTATAAGGAAATAATTCGTTAATAACTTCCATTGAATCTCTTGAGGTATGGCAAGTAACCCCATATTGCTAGAACCACGTTCTTGAGTTGAAACCTACTATGCATGGGTTGTTCATGCTTGGATTTTCCACTGCCCAGTACCGACAATTCTGCTCATTAACATGACCGTTCAGTTAAAAATTTGCTTCGTCACTAAACAGTATGTTGTTGAGGTTGTTAAATCGCTGCAACATTTTGTTCGCAGAATTCAGTCGATTAGCACAGTCCGCTTTCTTCAATTCTTGAACCAATTGAATTTTATAGGCTTTTAGATGTAAGTCTACAGTTTCATCGTGACTAAAACTCCTCCCTGGTCTGGTCTTGTTAAATTCTGATGAAAAAAGAATGAGAAGGGCGTATCAGATTTTGCCTTTCTCCTTTAGTTTTAAAGTTGTAAAGCTAGTATGCCCACTCTAAACACCTACTACTGAATGTCACCCACAAACTGCGGTGTCGTCCGTTATTAAACCTAGGATCTTAGGGCCAGAACCAGGGGCCTAAGTCACTACACTATGAACAGCTGTTGATAGATAGGATTTACTGATACAAATCCTAGCTAGTAAATAATCAAATTTTGAAAGATCATATCTCCAGCTGTATTAGTTCGTGGAGAACAAATATAGTACCGATGTATTTCTATGATAGAATTGCATCCCAAAAAAAAAATGTATTAGGGTGCTATTTGAAAAATAAAATTTTTCTCATTATTTTCGAAACTACTAAGCCGATCAGGCCAAGTTACAAAACTTTTGATTTTCCAGGTTTGCTCTGATGACAATTCATCTTGAACTGACCTAATTTCGGTATTCCGCATCTTCTCTATTTTCGTTGCCTGCAACATCTACGTTAACAATTAATTTCCGTTGCTTTCATTTTGGAGGAGTCTCTTTTGTTTCTTATCCACAATTCGCTGTTCTGGACCGTATGTAGCAATACTTTCATTTTTATATTTGTATATTCTAATTTTTGTCTTTCTTGTTATATGATTCTTCCAGAATATACTATTTAGTTGACGTATGGCTGCATTTCCTTGCCCAATTCTAGATGTCATTTATTGTGTATTTCTAGAGTCATCTGTGTTGTTTACACTTAGATATTTATAAATATTTGAATGTTTTATTTTGGCGCCTCTTAGTTCATAATTGTTTTCTTCATCCCCTACCACAACATATCCTGTTTTTGTTGGATTGGTTGTTAAAGCCCATTTTTTCTATTACTAATCTATTTTTTGAGGATGTAGTAGATATCTTCCTGATACTCCCCAAATATTACTTGGTCATTAGCGAAGTGTAAGCTATGTAATTCACAATCTCCTACAGTCACACCTATAGGTTTACACTTTTCCCTTCATTCTTTCAAATCACCCTCGAAATAAATTTGAACACCACAGGTGCTATGCAGCATCCTTATCGATGCCCTTTGGTCATTTTCATCTTTCTTGTCAGTTTCGTCTGATCTTTATCGTCATATTTCCGTAGAAATCTTTCACAGCATCAATCTACAATGGTGGAACGTCTTCCACCAACTGCCGTAGTTTGACTAATGGAATACTATTATATGCTTTTTGAAGATCAATAAATATCATGTGTGTCTCAAGATTGTGTTCCAAACGCTTTTTTATTGTTTGTTTTAGGCTGAACACGTTGTCCATGCAAGATCGACCAGCACGAAATCATTTTTAATCCTCAGCATCTTCCCAACAATATTCAATTCAGTTCTTAATTATCTTTCCATTTCATCTACTAATTATGTTGGTGACACTATGCCCTCGATAGTTCGTGCACTCCTTTCTGTCGCCCTTATTCTTGTGAATTTTGCTGATGTATGATGTCTTCCAATCTGAGGGTAGTTCTTCACCTCTCAAATATGAATTGAAGGTTTATGACAACAACTGAAAGAATATATCGGGACCATATCTACTCAATTATATGAGTACTTCTCCCAATCCTGAACCCTTTCCATTTTTCATATGGTTGGCAGTTGGCATGCTTTTTGGCGCTCTTGTTCACCCGAACAGAGTGCCTATCATTTTGCCCGAATGTCTGTAATTTTGGAATATCGAGCCGAAAATGGTCTCAATCGATTGGGTTCGACTCCTGATGAAGAATTCGTGGCGAAAGTTGAGTCTGTCCGGCCGGCCGTCCGGCCGGCCGGCCGTATCCTCTCTAGCATCCAAAAGGAATCAGCTAGAGTTTTCAAATTTTCAGAATAGGTTAATTGTCCAAATATCTCGGTCAAGTTCGTTATTGGGCCAAATCCGTCGGATGGTTCAGTAGTTATGAGCATCTGAAATTTTGTTTCCTCAATAACTACTAGAATATCCATCCGATCAAGTTGATACTTGGAATGTTATTGAGGAGGCTGAAACGAAATGGCTTGCAAAATTTCGCAGAAAACGTCACGCTAGAAAATTTTAAAAAAATCCCAAAAAAAAAAAATTTTCAATACTTAATATCTCCTAAGACTTCATTTAGATTTAAATAAAAATCCGTATATATATTGAGGTTACCGATATCTTACTCATCCTCAAATTTCATAGTCGTAGCTTTTCCCCTTCTGAAGATATGATCAG
Source organism: Micraspis discolor (assembly GCA_030674115.1). Taxonomy (NCBI): domain Eukaryota; kingdom Metazoa; phylum Arthropoda; class Insecta; order Coleoptera; family Coccinellidae; genus Micraspis; species Micraspis discolor. The sequence goes on along the minus strand of JARTUT010000010.1, from coordinate 82,713 downwards.
TTTTTTCATTTACTCAAGAGAAAAATAGAAATGTCATGAAGTCCGAGCTTTGTCATTGAAAGATTTGCCATCACAGATCGATATTCGTTTGACAACTTGCGGACCTAGATATCAGTGTCAGTTGGCGTAATATCCATCAAAATTTTCATAGAATTCATAGAGGTAGAATTCGATGTCGATGACGTTGTCAAAATTCAGAAAAGCACAGACGTAATATTAATCAAAAATTTTTTATCATAGAGAAAGAATTTGATGGCGTTGTCAAAACTCAGAAAAGCAATGACGTAAGTTTTTAGGAGAAGCATAGAACAAAATTTGGTGAAAATTATGAGTAGTTATTTTCAAATTGAGATAAAGGTTTGTTTATTCATTAGGCTTTCATATTTACATCACATTGTCCCATAGTACGGAAAAAGACTATTGTTCACCCGATCAGAGAGCTTATAGATTTGTTAAGGTTTGAATATTTACTCGCAAGTAGCTCAACAAGAGCGCCAAAGCAATCTGACTTCACGTCAGTGCTTTCTAAATTTTTTATTTCTTCTGGTATTATTTTAGATTCTTCGCAGTAAGAAATCAGGTTCAATCTACTGCGTTCTTTATTATCCTTCCCACATCCTTTCATCGTTCTCCAGGCTTCTTCACTTCTAGTGGTACCCATTTCTTCCTTTCTCTCTACTAGTTCTTTGACTTTTTCATTCCACTATTCGGTTCTATCATTTTATTCTGCATCTCTCCAATAGCTTCCATTGCTGTCTCATCAAAAGCTTTAATTACGTTATTATATGTATCATTCGGCCAGGAATAATAAATATTGTTCATTTTCCAATTCAATCTGATTCGACACAGAAACTGATTAGACTCGTTTTCAAAACCCTTCAAGTTATTAATTAAATTACTTGAGGAATCTATGTTTGAAATTCATCCAATAGTCATAGATTCGTCCTTTCGATAATCTCAGATATCCATTCCATTCATCCTCTTTCTAATCTTAGATTTCAACGGTGAATATCTCTTTCTCTCCAACGTCAAATTATAAGCGAAGTTCCATTCTTTTCATTCCGTTTGTGGTACACAATCAGTCCCACTTCACATTTCACAATTTTTTTCATTCAATGAAAAGTGAGATTCGAAATAGCGGGTGTATGTGTTGGAACTTTTCGTCTTAATGAGTTCGTCCCGATATCTCGTTGGGGCATAAAAGATTCGAAGATCCAAACAATGGATCCAGAAGTGGGCATTGTCACGTGTCCGAATATTTGTTCTGCTAACGAGTACAGGGGAACCCTCCAGTCAGCGGTAACTAACACTGCCAGTTGAGTGTTATTGTTCCCGGTATATTTTCAATTTCTCCCTCGGTCGAAAAGTGAGCGTATTCATGGTCGGAAATATTGTTTTATCCGATATGAACTAACTCCCTTGAAACGAACGACTGGATTCATTTGGCTGGAAATAACAGGAAGCAGATAGTGTCATATGTATATATTACACAAGCCTATAAAAAAAAAAAAATTTTGGGCCTAGAATTTTTGAGCTGATTTTAACTATATTTTTACTTCTGAATCTAAATATGATAGCAGTTTTTCTGTATCTCTAGATTTTTAGATAAATTCACTTATCTATCAATGCTTTTTCCTATTTAATATTTTCTAGTATGAGTTGTATAATTTATACAGGAGATAGATTCTATATTTTCCTTATCGCCAGTCTTCATTTGTAACAAATTGAATTTAAAATAATAATATTTATTATAATTATTATTTCAATTCATTCATTACAAATAGGAGACTAACAATATGAGATATATAACCGATCGGTTGACAAACTGTTTACAAGTGGGATTTAATCCTATTTAGTATCATCCAGTTAGTTCCATAGAAATCCGATATATGGAGCTGTCCAGTCTGAAGTGAACTTCAACTGCAGTTGAGAGATGAGGTTAGTTTGTGAATTCCCGCGGTGCAGATAGATAGAACTTAGCGTCATATGAAATTTCTCTTTAGTAATGTAATGGTAATGTTGTATTTGTGTTGTTGAATAGTAATGAGTTCAAGTAGAAGAAGCTGTATACATCATCCTGATACTTTTTGCTACATATGCGGAGAATACACGTTCTTGGAAAACAGAAAAACTGTTAGTGACTTTGTAAAGAGGGCTTATCTTGGATATTTTGGTGCTAAGCTTGGTGATCAGGATGAAACCTGGACACCACATATTGTCTGTAAAACTTGTACAGAGCATTTACGACAATGGATTACCGGGAAAAGGAAAAGTCTGAAATTCGGAGTACCAATGGTTTGGAGAGAACCAAAAAATTACTTCGATGACTGTTATTTCTGCCTAGTAAATATTACTGGAATCAATCGAAATAACCGTAACAAGTGGACTTATGCAAATTTAGTCTCTGCAAGACGCCCTATCCCTCACTCAGATGTGCCAATTCCAACTTTTCAGCAGCTACCAGAACTCTGTGAGGACACATGTCTCTCTGATCAGAATTCTGACACTACTGAAGGTGACAGTGATTTTGAAACGATGTCATCAATTCCTCAATGTTTCAACCAAGATGAGTTAAATGACCTCACTAGAGATCTCAACCTGTCGACAGAATATTCTGAATTACTAGCTTCCAAGTTGAAGGAAAAAAATTTACTTGAATCAGGAACTAAAATTACATTTTATCGCACAAGGGAGAAAGATCTGCTACCTTTTTTCTCTGAAGAACAAAATCTTGTATTTTGCCATGCTATTAGAGAACTCCTGGTAAAAATGAGACTTCCTGAATATTTTCCGGATGATTGGCGCCTATTTATTGACAGCTTAAAGCGAAGTTTGAAATGTGTTCTTCTACATAATGAGAACAAATATGGCTCAATACCAATTTCTCCCTTAAGAGAAAGAGCAATATGACAACACAGCTTTGGTTTTGGAAAAAATAAAGTATCATGAACACCAATGGGTGATTTGTGTAGACTTAAAAATGGTAACTTTCTTCTTGGACAGCAGAGTGGCTACACCAAGTATCCTTGTTTCTTGTGTCTCCGGGATAGCAGAGACAAAACGCAACACTGGGTTAGAAAAGAGTGGCCTAGAACAGAAATCATGGATGTTGGGGGAAAGAATATCATCAATGATCCTTTAGTTCCGCGAGAGAAAATCATGTTTCCACCCCTGCATATCAAAATGGGTCTAATGAAGCAGTTTGTAAAGGCTCTTGATAAGAATGGATCATGCTTTGCATATTTAGGGAAAAAAATTTCTCAGCTGAGTAAGGAAAAAATTTAATCAGGAATATTTGATGGCCCACAAATAACACAGCTGATTAAAGACCCTGACCTCATGAATTCAATGATTGAGATTGAACAAAATGCCTGGAATTCATTTGTTTCAGTTGTACAAAATTTTCTGGGTAAACACAAAGCTGAAAACTATGTTGAATTAGTCCATGAGATGCTGAATAATTTCAGATCACTTAGGTGTAACAAGAGCATTAAGGTGCACTATTTACACAGCCACTTAGACCGTTTTCCTGATAATTTAAGCGACATTAGTGAGGAGCATGGTGAAAGATTTCACCAAGATATCAAATGTATGGAGGATCGAAGGAAAGGTCAAGGAAGGTGGGATACTCACATGATAGCAGATTACTGCTGGTCTTCAAAACGGAAATGTTCTAAAATACATTCAAGAATGTCATGCAAAAGAAGTTTCCAAAATGTTTAGTGATTAATTGGTTTAAATGATGACTTTTTCTGTTTTCTATAGTATATAATGAATAATATCTGTAATATCTGTGTAATCTAATAAAAATTCCTTTATTAATTTGTTTCTTTAAACCATGGTTTTTCTTTTAGAATAGTATAATGTATAATTCACACAAAAATTGATATCTTAAAAATTCGAGCTGACAGGCAAAAATAATAGCATATTTGAATTCAGAGCATAAAATTCATATGAAATCGCTTCCAAAATCTTCCGCGCCAAAACCACTGTTGACCAGTGTTATGTATATTAATGACGAATAAAACAATATCATCTGGGACATCATATCATTAACAAAAAATGGACAAAAGTGCACTTCGTCTGAATTAAAATCATAAGGTCGGTTTTTCTGACTTGCTCTCTGCCCTTAAAACAAAATACATAAAGGAGACCTGATAATGGTAACAAAAGGAATTGTTCGGACGAGAGATTGATTGACCTTAATAACACAATATCAAGAAGTGACTTTTCTGGCCTTTATAGTGCTTCCTTGGTGGACTACAGCTTCTATCACTTCATAGATATCGTTCAGTCCGCAGTCAATGAGCGTTGCCCAATTAGGAAAATCAAACCTCTGACTTCAACATGAGTCACTCCCCAAATTCGTAAAGCAAGTCAGGATTTAAGAAACCTACTCGTATTCTGCTTTGGTAGGGAGTTGAATTCCGATAAATTTATAGAACTGTATAAAGAACAAAAGAGAGCTTACAAACATCTATTAGCCAATACAAAATTAAAGTACAATAAATCTATGTTGGATCACTCATCGAACTTGAGTAGGGCAGTATAGGGTATTGTTAATATCGTGACTGGCAGGAAAGATAGGTTCAAGCATCCATCATGTTTGATTATGAGGGAATGCCGGATAACGGACAAAGATGTGATTGAAGCAACTTAAGAGCTTGTACACCCTGTATATTGATTTCCAATTAAGAGATAAATATTGTTTATTCATTCAGGCTTGGTATTATCCGTCCAATGCACTTTTCCGTGTAGTAAGCACAACATTAGCGGATGCACTCATCGATACTTCCATAATAGAAATTTCAAAGAATTTCATATTTACAGTATAGAAAATGAAAAACATAACCGAATATCGCAATTAATGAGTGAACTCAATACAAACATACCAGACTATGCCAAGAAAGATGTACTAGCACTTTGTTCGGAATTTTCAGATATTTTTGGTTTAAGAACGGTTACACTAACGAACAATAATTCTTATACTCAAAAGTTCCAATTGACATATAATACACCAGTTTACATAAAAAACTATATGCTGCCCATCTCTCAAAAAAGATTAAATCAATCGGCAGGTCAAAAATCTTCTTGATAACAAAATTATTGATCCATCCTTTTACAGCTTACAACAGTCCTTCCGTTACTGCTTGTCGATAAAAAAAGGCTAGTTGCTTGGAAATTTCTCAACTTCCAATCTTGGTAAAGGTTTTTCAGTTATCGATCGATTATGAAGTGGTTAATTCAGTGTTGATTCTCAATCATACCGATTTACAAGACTTTCTTTTGGTCTATCGGTCAGTCCAACTAGCTTTCAGAGAATGATGTCTTTTTCTTAATTTGATTGCTTGTTCCACAATTCATAATCCTGAATGTCCTTGCAAACGGCCGTTGCAACGGACATCTTCATGAAGGGGAGTGTAGCCTGGACAAGCTGTATATCAATTCCCAGTTAAAGAGAACAATATTGTTTATTCATTAAGGTTTGATATTGGTCAATACGCCAAGCTTGCAATATATTATGTAGAGCACCAATCCTGGTTCAATGAATTATGAATAGGATAGAATCAATCGAATAAAGATACCCAAATGATCAAGTAGTTTTTATTCATTACACAATATTTGGTATTTATTTCTCAGCTATAAATCAGCAGAGCCTCACTGAGTATTATGGAGCTACTTTGTCTGCTGAGTGTACTACGTCGAGAATAAATGTAAGTACATTTTTTCCACTCAGTTACTGATGATAAGCTAACACATGCTATCAAACATTTTAAAAATAGTAAGGGAGCTGGAGTTGACTCGGTTTCAGTTAAAATGCTAAAGTCCTTTGCACCGTACATCTCGTCTATCTTATAGATCTATCGGTTGCAAGTGGAATATTTCCTTCTTGTCTGCAGTTGTCAATGGTTAATCCTATATTAAAAAAAAACGGTTTCAACCAATTGTCGAAGCACTCTTGCCACTCTGACTGAGATAACTCCAAAACATGCATTTTGAACGCATCAACCACTTCTTCAAGCGTCAAAAAACGTTGACCTCTCATTTTATTTTTTACGTACGGAAATAAAAAGAAATCATTTGGTACCAAGTCAGGACTATACGGCGGATGACTTATCAAATCGATGTTTTGAGTGCTCAAAAATGCAGTTGCTTGAGCCGATTTGTGAGAACTTGCATTGTCGAGGTGAAGGGTGATCTGTCTTCGGAGATTGGTTTTCCTGATTCCTTGCAAAACAACTGGCAAACAATTAGTTGTGTATCATTCAGAATTAACTCTTCTGGGTTGTTCTAATGGTACGATTGCGACATATCTACACTGTAAAAAATAAAATTCTGCGCTCAAACTCCTCAGGAGTTTGGGAATTTTTTTTTCAATCAAACCATTTTAATTTGAATTAATCTAAAATTGATTACGCCAAATGAACAATTTTTCTTGATTAAAACAACCTAGTTGATTATAGAGAACAGCTAAAACATTCGCCTGAAACTTTTTACATTTCAGCGAAATGAAAGAAACAACTGATTCAACATAAACATACAATTACAAGAAATTGTTTATGCACTTGTCTCAATATTCATAATTGATTGATACAAATACATTATTCTAAATAGGTTTTAACGAAACCATTCGTTCGTTTCATTTTTATTTGTTCAATAGAACGAAGGTACGGTTGTCGTAAATTCTGTCAGTTGATGCAACGACTACAGTTTCTTGAGACAAGAATCTCGTGAGGTAAGAGATATTATCATTTTTATCGATTGAATTCTCGACCCATTCAACTAAGATCCTTTATATCAACTACAAATCGAGTTTCAGTGAAATGTAATATTTATTTACATGAAACCAAAATTTTTATTCTTCGAAAAGTATCAATAGTTACATACTAATTAATATTACCGTTGGATCAAATTTTTTTACCACCTGAGTCAAAAACTCTGAGCTTGGTTAAAACTAATCAGTTTCTTAACTCAAGAAACTTTTATTTAGGTAAACGCCATTCTCAACCGTAGAGGGCGGTAGGGTCAAGTACTTTATGCATTTGGCTGTATTCAAACGTACGGAGTACTTGAGACAAATTAATATGGTTTGAGATGAGGAAATATTTTTACAGTGTAGTTTTTCCGAAACAACAGGCGACCATTTGCTTGGAAGTTGTCCGTGCGCGAGCAATTTTTTTAGATTTGGCACATCTTGAAACACCCATACAGTTGACTACTGTTTACTTTCGAGCTCATACGCGTAAATCTACGATTCATCGCCTGTCACGATGTCATAGACGTGCTTGGAGGCACCGCGATCGTATTTTTGCAGCATTTTTTCGTCCAATCGACAGGAGTCTTTTTTGAGCGATTGGCAAATTGTCTGGGATCCAACGCGAACAAATTTTTTCGACGGTTGGCGCACAGCATCAATGGTTTTCGGAATAACAACTGATTTTGAACGACGTTCTCTAAATTCATCTTGGAGTGTACTATGGCCCCGGTTTAAGTCACCATACCATCGGTAAACACTGATCCTTGATGTAGCTTCATCTCCAAAAATTGAATTGAGTTCATGGATGCACTGTTGTTGAGTTAATCCACGTCGAAAGTTCTGAAATAAATTGCAAGAAAATGTTAACGATTTAGTTCCATTTTGTTAAGGTTACTGTAAACAACACAAAGACCAATTAAGAAATTAAAAATAACTACTTATAGTTTTCCTTAAGTTTTGTTCTAAGCTTAAATACCGTTCTCCTTAAAACCCACGTCAGTGTTTCTCTAAATTTTAACAACGTATGTATATTATTTCACTATAAAGGAACCATTTCGATTAATTTTTCCACAACTGAAACTGCATTAATAAGCCCGACCGATGTCAATGGAGTAAATATCTGTGAAAGCATCGAGCATTGAAATTACTGACTGACTGTTTGATATTTCTATATAGCTCACAGTTTTTTTCTCAGAGTTTACTGCATATTACATATTGTATAATATATTATGTTGAATAAACTCATATCTATCTATCTTATTACTCTTGAGTATATGAAAATTCAGAAAAGCACTGACGTGAGATCAGGAGGTTTGAAAATAAATAATCATAGTTTTCCTTACATTCTATTCCAAGCTCAAATCACTTCAGTGGTTTTTCTAAATTTTATAACGCACATTATTTCAACATAATAATTGCCCCCCACTGAAAGTCATACGGATTTCAATCGAATACGTAGATATGGGAGCATCGAGCATTGAAATTTCTGACGGATGCTTCTAGATTTCTTTTGAGTATAGGATGACATATTCAGGAGGAAGTGAAATTTGAGGATATGTAAGATAACAATAACCTCCATACATGCTCAAATTCTTGTTCGAATCAGAGCTGTGCTAAGCACCGAAAAAGTGCTTCGAGCACTAAGCCGTAAGCACTCGAAAAACAAGGCTTCGAGTCTCAGAGTTCTAAGCACCGCTTTCGACAGAAGGCTCCGGATTACCGAGCACTTTTGCAAAAGTAATTGAATATTTCGAGCACTAAGCACTAAGCACTTTAGTGGGAACTATTTTATGTAATGTTGTTTGATTGAAATGAGAACTCTTTAGCTTCATCGACATATCTAAAATTATGATTTCGAGACTGGGAAAAAACTCAAAAGCCATTTTATTTGTTTTGTGAAACGCATGCATTCAATTTACATTCTGGTACTAGTTAATCTTATTCGTCGATCTGAATCTGAATGGCTGTTCTAATAATTGCATAAAGTTGAATTAATAATCGAGGACCAATTATTTTATAAGCGAGAACACATTACTGAAAAAATGTGAAAGCAATGACGTGAGATCAGGAGCTTTTACGCGCTTGTTCTAAAGTCTTTCCTCAGACTTGAAAATTTGAAAGGATATTTAGAAAAAAATTAAATACTGAAGGCTGCAAGGTATTTCTGGTACTGGCGCATGTGATTTTAGCACATAATATATCTAGTCAAACCTGAATATTCAGGCAACACAGAAACCAAAATTTCAGGAAATCTCAATTTTTCAGTACTCATTAATTTTTTCTGATTCAATGGAATTTTTTTAGGTCATACTTTCGAAAACACAATGCAATTCAAAGGTCTATAGTTTAAGAAATCTTTTATGATTTCGATTTCTTTTCACCAGTGAAAACGATAAGATGAAATTTATCAAACAAATATCTAAATAAAAATAAACGATAAAATGAGCCCTGAGAACGAAACACTCTAAAAATGACCCGAAATGTTCAATCGGATAAGAAATAATCACTGCATAAAATTGAGTTTTCTGAAATTTTTAGTTTCCATGTTGTCTGAATATTCAGGTTTGACAAGGTTTACTGTGTGCTAAAATCGCATGCCCAAGTACGAAAAAACACCTTGCTGTCTTCAGCATGTTATTTTCTTCCCAAATATTCTATCACATCCAAAAAAAAATTTAATATACAGGTTGTTTTTTTTATTGAGTTCAATTTACCCATTTTTTACTAGGCGGGACCTGATATTCAACTACTATGTCCGAATGAAGAAGTTGATGACAAGAATAAACGTACCGAATATCATGAGAATATATAGGGCGGATTCGAAAGTTAAGGATCATAAAATTGAGATTTTTAAAATTCTGGTTAGTGTTGTATGACTATTCAGGTTTTACTTAATTTATTGTGTGCTAAAATCTCATGCGCAAGAATGAAAATACCTTGCTCCTTTTAGTTTTTCATCCTTTCTTCGAATATCCTATGAAATTCAAGGAATTTTGATATAGAAGGTGTTTTTCAAGGTTGAATTTTTCCCAAGCCGGTCCTGAAAGAAAATTTATTCCTAATATCGGTGTGAAGAAGTTGTTGAAGAGAATAAACGTACCAAACATAATGAAAATATTTAAGGTGGTTCGAAAGTTATGGGTAATTTGAAAAAGATGACAAAATCAATAAAACAGTCTGACCTTGAATATGAAGAGAGATAGACCCTAAAAGTAAGTGCTATTCTGACTCAGCTCGGTGTCCTCTAACTACCTTTTAGCTTTTGTTCATTTACCAATGAATCACCTTGTATAATACTTGTAGTTTTGAAAGACTAATGTGAACTATGAGCTACAAACATTTTACACAATTATTCTTGTCAATATTTGGATGGAGCATATAAGCGTTTGTTCTATAAGTGATACGATATAAACATGCATTTATACGAACACAATTTAGCCCTTAAACAACTTCAGACTCATGAAGTGTCATCAATGGAAACATAAATTATTGAAAAATAAGCATTTGACCTACAATGCACAAAACACATTTTGATGAATACCATATAATTTCGTCCAGAAATCGTTATGAAATCAAATGTAGCTGGTAATCAGATTGTTTATAGAAATGTTCTATTTTGGATCCCTTTTTTGTGATGAGACACGAAGGCTTATAGTAACAAGGAATGAGAATTCAAAATTTCCAATCTATTCGCTTTCGGTTCCATAAAATTATAATATATTTTCAGGATTGATGAAATTTAATTATATTCGGGAAATCAACAACGTCCATAGAAACATCATAGATATCTGACGAATATCTTATAAAGAATCAGTTCTAATAAAAGAAGATTTTTTGGGAATTTTTAATAAATTTTTTTAGAGTGGCGATTATCTCGAAATTTGGAAAACCATTTAATTCAACATCATTAAAACACCTTCTAAATTATAAATTGATCAGATGAATATTCTAGGCGAAAATCAAATTTTTGAATGCTAATAACTAACGATGGATTTGGCCCAATAACGAACTTGACCGAGATATTTGAACGATCAACCTATTGTGAAAAATGAAAACTTTAGGTCATCTCCTTCGGATCTCCTTTCGGCTCGATATTCGGAAATTACAGACATTTGGACAGAACGATAGCCCGCCTGTTCCACTAGTAACAAGCGCGCAAAAACGAAAAATTTCTGGCCTTCATAACCATAAAGTCAAATCAAGGGTGACTGAAGAAATACTGAATATTAATTCAAAACGATCATATTATCTTTGCGCACATAAAAAAATCAAATACCGTACCTGCATATATTGACACTACTTCAAGAATTCGGAAAGGCTTAGTGCTTAGCGGATTACTAAGCACTAAGATTTTCGCGAGAGTACTCCGAAAAACAAGCACTAAGCACTAGCCTTTGAAAAGTGCTCGCGAGCACAGTGCTCGGAAGCACTAAAGTGCTTAGAGTGCTTTCACGAGCACTAAGCACAATGCTTTGCACAGCTCTGGTTCGAATACGCCCGATATCTTATTGTGTATGAAGTAATGAAAATTTTTAATTTTGAATATTTAGATATTTTGAAAATTTTCTATCGGTTCGATTTCGGAGGAACTTCGCGAACCTAAGCGCTCCAACATAGTTCAAATATGTTTCAAGCTCGGTTTCAAGTTACAATTTGATCCGATGGATATTCTAGGAGATAAAGAAAATCAAATTTCAGAAACTCAAAATTCATGACCAATTGAACGGATTTGGTTCAATAAAGAACTTGACCGATATAATTCCACAGTTAACCTATTCTGAAAATATGAAAACTCAGGTTCATCTCTTACGGCCGGAGGGACATACTCAAGTTTGACCCTGAACTAAATGAGGATGATCGAAAATGCAGACTCCAGTTCTGTGAAGTGGTGAGCGAAATGAATCTTCGAAATAGAATTTGTATGTTTTAAATCTGTTTTTGGACGAGTGTTTATTTTACTTTAACGACATTGTAAAGCTAACAAACTGCCGGCTTGGGTTAGATGAAAATCTGGGATTATAAGAGGGGGATAGTCAACGGGCCCAAAAATTAAATGTATTGGTGGATTTTCATGGAAACGTTATCACCTATTCTTCATTCCTGCTTATATCACCGGTCTTTGTGCGAGTTTTAGATAATGCAGAAGAACATCAAGTGATCATTTTTCAACAAAATGGCGCACCAACTCATTGTCACAGAGATTGTTAAATTCCTTTTAAAGGGATTTACACTACACAGCCTGAGTTACTAGATTGTTTGCGATATATGATCATTGATACCGTCAAATCATCAGAAATATTTACTTACGTAGATACGTGAATGTTTAAAACAAATCCACATGGTTGCATGGAACTGAATGGTGCACACAGCATTTAATGAACTAATCACAAAGGTTGGTATCGAAACACCCCTTTTTCTCATTCAAACCAAGGGGTTGTGCTTACCTCCGTTAGGGGATTTTAGTTACAAGTATGTAAAGAGCTGAAAAAATGTTTCCCCTCGAATAAAAAATTGACGAGCCGGATTGATTTTCCATATTTCCATTTAAAAGACGGAAATCCAGCTGTTAATATTTTGTTGGAGTATCCTGCATTTATAACAATCCAGCCGTTCACTTTTTGGCAGAGATAATTAAATTTTCAGACAGAACAGTTCTGAGCAACCTGAGAGTTCATTAATTCATCAGCAAATTGCTCCTTAATCTCTACGCCAATGGCCCATATGGTGTTTTTTAATTCTAATGAAATGATAGGGACAACACACGTGCGTGTATTACGACTCAACAAAACCACTCACAAGGCACGTGTATCTACGTCATGATCCTTGTTAATCCGTCAAAAACTCTTGAATCTTGTTTGTGTTGGATGCTGCGAGATGGATATCTCATTACTCAGTATCATTTCGCTGGACTGCTAGGTAACATCAGGAGGTTCATTGTTCTCACACCCCAAGTTTTTCAGTGAGAAAGATGATGGATATTTCCGCAAAAACTGATCGGATCATTATTGGGTTCGCAGAATTCGCAAAACACTGTAATTAATTATTTTTTTTTGGAATTGTGAGTAATTCTTTCACACTTGACACTTTGGCTCATTATTGATGTCTCATAACTTTTCTGCTTGATTTAGCCAATGTAACAAAGTACATATCCAGAAGCAACTGTATATGTTTCAGCGATTGCATATTCATTTAGAAAAGCTCTGACGTGAGGTTAGGAGCTCAAATTCCCATAATCTAAAATGCAACCATAAATAAGCCTATCAACTCCATCTAAAACAATTTAGAATATATTTCTTCCAATAGGCACTTGTCTTTTAAAATACGTCATATATTCAAGTCCAAATTACAAATATGTATAATATAAAATATAGTTTCAACGTTAATAGTCTTTAAATTTTTTATATTCAAATATTTTGTTTAAGGGTATAACGACTAATTATTTTCTAGGTAGGAGTGTTAGAGTGAACTCTTGATTCTATGCCAAGCTTTCAAGCATTTACTCAGCTCTTCATCAGGGCTTCTGGAATACAAATATAAAGGAAGATCTTAATAAACTTAATCATTACATTTTTGTTTTCGTCTACTTACTGAATGTGAGGTTATATAATGAAAAATAATCCTATTGCTATAAACATTTACATTCTTGAATTAAAAGTTATTCAATCAATGACGATTAGAAAAGAAATTGTCTTTCAAAATGGGATATTACAGACGTGATTTGATTATGAAATTTTTTTTTACGTAGTTTTTTATATTTTTATATTTATATATTTTATTATTTATATTATTATATTATTTGTCCAAATTTTCTGATTTTCCCCAATCCAAGTCTGTGATGAAATGATTCAATAGTCAGATTTGTTCAATGTTGCCATATTTTATGTCTTTATGAAATATTTCTACAAACGGTTGGGGAAATCTCTCCAGTCCATGGTTCCACCACTAAACGCAATAGATGAAATTAATCACTGAATAATTTTTGTCTAATATTCACCACAAAATCTAAATTGCCATTGGCTGTATCCATTATTGATGATGTCTAGCACCTTGTTTAATATTTGATCCAGAGTAATATTCCATAATAAATAGAGAAAAAAAAGATCTCCATTACACACAGGTATTTCGGTATATTTTCATGTGGACTGTTGAAATAGGTAATGAATTTTCTGTCAGGACTTGTTAAATTGAAGACTTGTCTTTATGAAGAGCTGGTTCTTTATAGCTTCAGACTTTCAGGGTTCATCAAATTATATCTATTCTAACATGGGAATGCTTCAAATAAAGCTCATATGACTTTTAAAAACTTCGAACCCAGTCTCCTAGATTTGTTTTGTACCTTTATAAAAGTTTTTTCACTTCTTTATTTCGTACACCGATTCAACCTGGTTCACAAACTTAGGAGATAATAGAATTTGACTTAGTTTTGATATTTCTGAATACTAGTCATGATGCATGGATGCATGATTTTTCCAAGACAGTTTGGTTTTAGAAAGAGCCTGTCAACACAGTATGCTGGATAGGTAGTGGTTGTGAATTTATTGGTGATTTCTGAGGTCCTTTTTCGTGAAAGATACTCGAGGAAATTCAATTTTGAGATCGCCAATTACCGATTGATTTCATTCCAGATGCAATGTGATAAGTGTAAGGCCGGTCCTACATTGGAAGCGGAATTTCTCCAGATCAGACAGTCGGGAGGGTCTGGACGGATCTGGCTGGGTCTGGAGGAAACAAAAACGAAGAAAACGTACTTTCTTTCTACATTGGAGGCAGTGTTCGATCTGGTCTGGACTGCTCTGAAGAGAATCAAATCGGGTCGGGTTGGCTGACCAGACCAAATCCGCTTCCAATGTAGGACTGGCCTTAGTCGTCCGCAGTTACAGATGTGGCGACTTGCGATAAATGTTTTCATAAACAATGCAGATCTTGTTCCGGGTTCTCGACAACGGAAATGAAAGCAATGAGTCTTCAAGAGAGGGATTTGTTTTATTGGTGTCAGGATTGTGTTAGGAGATCTGAAATTGATCCAGTTGAATTAATTGAGGGATTACTGGACAGGAAAATTGAAAAATTCATGGAAAGTATCCTTTCAACAGTTAAGAATATATCAGAGGAGGTTATGTCGATTCGTGAAACGAAAATAAAACTTAATCTATTAAATGAGGAATTCACTAATTTGAATGCAACTGACTATTCAGTTCAATTAATCGATTAATCATCTGGCGAAAATGATAATGAGAAACAACAACTTCAGCTCCTTGATACGGAAACAGCCCAATTCTCAATGAATGAAATAAGTTATGCTGTTAAACTGCAAACAAGCAAAGATGAAGACAAATCGTCATAAAGAAAAAATTCAACTTCACAAGCACAACATCAAGCAGTGTCTAGAAATTTAGCTCCTGGAAGTCACCAGCAACTTGCTAAAAACAGTTCGAATAAACAGAAAAGTGAATTAATTTCTACGTTGGATGGTAACAGTCGTGGTTCACCCTCGACATTTATAGATCGTCAACAACTGAATGTGGAATCTGAATGAAGGCAACAAAAACAGCGAAAGAGAAGAAAAGTGAAGACAAATAAAAGCTTAATTATGTGTCTCGTTTTTCTCCAGAAACAACAATAGATGATATCACAAATTATCTACATGACGATTTTCCAGAGGTGAAGTGTGAAAAAGTGTTATCCAAATATCCAGATTACTACAGTTAGTTCAAGATAATGATTGATCTAGTTAACCTGGAAAATGCTATGGATCCTACCATTTCGCCAAAGGGTATACATGTCCCGAGGTTTTTTCAGAAACGTCAGTGACTGGACAACGTTAAGACTTAGCCCTAACGAAAAGGAGTGAAGAATTAAGTGTCGTGCATTTCAACGCTCAGGGTGTTCGAAATAAAACAAACAATATAGAATCTATTATACTTAATAATTGTGACATTTTGTGTATGAGTGAGCACTGGCTTAATGAGATGGAGTCGTCAGTTCACAAACTGGAAGGGTGGAACACAGTGACTTATTTTTCCAGAACGAATTTCAAAAATGGAGGAGTGATGTGTAAGAGTTTTATATAAAAAATTGTACTCCTATGTGGAATTTAGTTAGTATAGAGAAATACAGGGTGGCCATTCGAAAACGAAACAGACGAGATTACAGACGAAATAAATTTTGCGATAGAAATGCTCGCACAGGTCGATTTCTGTTTCAGAAGGGGACAACTTAAGATGTTGGTTACGGACGTATAGCGCTTCAACCCTTGCTACTATAACCCTAACCTCAAATTTTGAATAGGAAAGTTGGGAGGAGTGATACCTCATTTGAAAGGTATTTTTATACTGATTTCAGTACAGTAATAGTTTTTCATTTTATGCATTCGTTCTCGAAATACAGGGTGGCCATTTGTATACGAAACAGACGAGATTACAGACGAAATAAATTTTTCGATAGAAATACTCGGACAGGTCGCTTTCTGTTTTGACGGGGACAACTTAAGATGAAGGTTACGGACGTATAGCGCTTCAACCCTTGCTACTACAACCCTCACCCCCAAATTTTGAATAGGGAAGATGAGGTGAGTGATACCTCATTTGGAATGTATTTTTATACTGATTTCAGCACAGTAATTGTTTTTCTATTTTATGCATTAGGTCTCGAAATATTCTTAACTAAGTATTTGAAATTGAAGTGGTGTTTTCATGGCACTTGTAGTGTTTTTTTTTGAAAAATCGACATTTTGAGCTTCAAAACAACCATGAACTTATTGGAAAAAATACATTGATCCAATTTTGACGGAAATTATTGAAAACAATGCTGGAAATTATGTGGAAGATCAGATTGTTTCAGCAGGATGGAGCTCCTCCACACTACGCCTTACCAGTTCGAGAATATCTGGATCAAAGATTTCCAAATCGGTGGATTGGAAGAAGGGGTGGTCCCACTGAATGGCCAGCCAGATCTGTCACCACTAGATTTCTTTCTTTGGGGACTCTTGAATAGTAAAATTTACTCTACACAGCCCGATTCCATAGAAGATTTAAGAAGACGTAAAGTGAACGAATGTCGTCAAATCACTCTAGAAATGCTGCAAAATGTGCGCCATCGTTTGGAGCAAAACTTATTTCATTGTATGGAAGCTAATGGTGAACAATTTGAATATTTAAATAATTGATGTGAGTTTTTGATAAATTCATTACTTTACTTCGAAAAGTCTTATTTCTTAGATCAATACTTCAAATCGTTCTGATACCGTACAGTTGGAGAACGATTTCAATGAATAAAACAGCTAGTCGAACATCTGACCCTAGTAGCATTAACACGTACGGTATGACTTCATTTGCCCAATGGTAGATGTTTTGCAATTTCAAATACAAGTACGGAAATGTTGGTGTTTCAGGAAGCACGAAATGTCAATTATTCGCAAAAAATTAATTTAAGTGATGAAATTAACTAACGCATAAATATTTCGAGAACTAATGCATAAAACGGAAAAACAATTACTGTGCTGAAATCAGTATAAAAATATCTTTGAACTGAGGTATAACTCACTCTATCTTCCCTAGTCAAAAATTGGGGGTGGGGGTTGTAGCAGCAAGGGTTGAAGCGCTATGCGTCCGTTACCTACATCATAAGTTGTCCCCCTCGAAACAGAAATCGACCTGTTCCAGCATTTCTATCGAAAAAACTTATTTCGTCTGTAATCTCGTCTGTTTCGTTTTCAAATGGCCACCCTGTATTATTTTGCTTAAAATACTGAAGGATATTGGTTGATTCTAACAGGGCTAAAGTATATGTTGAGAAAGGGAAGTATTTAGTCACTTCATTTCACTCATATGAAGAAAACAATTTTCCATTTTCATCAGAAATTCAATCGCACATGATACCAGTCTGTCATAATCCATAAGAATAGGAGTTTCAATAATTTAATTGAATAGTGTTGAAATCACCTAGAATTGAAAAGCAATGATGCTTTAAAAATTCACGTCACCTATCTCTTTAAATTTATTTCTGATGTCTTAACCTTATATGGCATCATACTTAAAAATTATTCATACCGCAGTTTGCTTTATATTTATTTGAATATCGATTTCAGCCAAATCTAGATCTTCGTCGACATGCACACACCTCTTCTTCTCGGGATATCATCAATAACCTGAACATTCTGCACGATATCGAAATTTTTCCAACCGATATTTCCATATGAGAACCCTGTCTGAAAATCGCGCGCCACAATTTCCATTTTTAAAATTTCACCAACGTGAGAAAGAATCTACCACTATCGCCGGTTAGCCGATATTATACCGTATGATTATACATTCAGATGAGCCATCATATCTCGAAAATTATTCATATGAACTTGTCTCTTCGCACTTAAGTAAGTCGGAACACGCAAGTTAAATATTTGGGAATGCGTTTTTAGACCAGATCGATTTCAGGAGATGAACGAGAGACACAAATAAGTACATTCTTCTTTAATGACGGATAATGAAGTACCTCATTCGATTCTCATCAGCATAATATGAAAGTGGTGGTGGTCGTGAGGTTTTGATTCTCACCAAATGTGTCATTTGGGATCTTAGTTGATGCGGTTGTTATACGATGTATATTAAGTTGACTCTCTGTATATGTTCATTTCGTCGATTAAGTTAGTTACATACCTGAGTTTGATGATTCGAATGATTTAATGACTGATACCGTTGTAGATATTCAAATTAGGTATATACGGGGAAATAATTGGGAATTCTGAAGAGTTTTTTTGTCAATTGAAGCAAAGGAGAAATTTCTAATTGGACAGAATGAGTGAATTGTTTTTAATGACAAAATGATCTTTGATGAAGTGATGCACTTATTATTATATTATACAAAAAGTTGAGGCATAGCCTATAAACTCACAAACTAAATAAACAAATTCGAAATCGAAAACATAAGAACGGTTATTTCATAAAAAAAGGAAAAAAAACAGTAGTAATATCATGACCCAATCAGAACCATAAAGAAGAACATCTAGAATATATAAAAAAAGAAAAAAACACTATCGCATCTCCAGCCATCTGTCGTAGGAGTTCTTAAAAGCGTACACAGAGCTGGAACCGACAACACTCTCAGGCCAACCATTCCAAATGTCAAACACGCGGTTGGATAGAAAATGCCATGCGGAACTAAGTAAAAATTTCCTTTCTGAGCTTCAGAGAGTGACCACGCAACCTCCCGTCCCGATTGAGCTCGAACAGGCCCCCGCAACTCGACACCGAACAGACTTTATGTTATGTGAAGAGCTTTTCCAATTGTTTTAAGACGTTGAAATTTCTAAGAATACTTAAAAATAGACTGCTACAATATGATTGAGAAAAAAATGTTCATCTGTATATAATCCATAATTCAGCAATCCAGACACTGATCAGTTTGGTAAGTGAATGTGTAAAATAGAGATTCACGGCTTGATTTGATATTCAAGCTACTTGACTTGACTTGAAATCAAGTCAAGTAGTAGTTTTTCAATGTCAAGTCAAGTATTAATTTATCAAGTACTCGAAAAACCAATTACTTCTACCAAACTCCATGATCTTTAATAAGAAATTTTTATTTCAGTCTACACATCAATGAATTATGGAATGAGAATGAACTTTGCAAAAAATACTTTACTTTTCAAACTTGAATATGAGAATCAAAAATATCAACTATTTCAAAATGGAAACACAAATTTTATCGCTATAATACATAAAAAAATAAAAATAATAATTTCTCAATTATGAGAATTGTCTAAGCACTGTTTGACCACCTCATTTTCCATCCAGGATCTAAGACACATAAGGCATCTTACGGAATTTTCGCCTAATCTATTTCTAGTTTTGTAACTGTCAGTGCTGCTCTGGAAAACTGCCTTTCAACAGGAGCTGAAGATGCTGGCCTATGATAAGAAATCTTTGGCCATTATGGCCAAGTTTGGAAAAAACGTTTTCGTGCCTCTTCCACCATTCTAAAATATCTTCAGAACTGTCAGCACGTGGTTCCGAAAGGAATTTGTCTATTTCGTAACGCCAAGCCAATTCATTTGCTCGATTCGTTGGAGATTTCTTGAATAAGCTTAGGAGATCGATGTCGAACTCATCATTTGAAGATGAAGGTAAAGATGATGCTGTTGTGCTCTGTAGATCTGGCTGAAAATATTTTGTTTCAAAAATTGTTTCAAAGTGTCTAACTGCTTCCTTCTCCAAGTCTTTTCCCCAACTTGTATTGAAGAATGTTTCCACTTTATGCCGGGGATCTAAGACTAAAACAACACAGTACCTCCAGTTGGTTCTTTGGTAATGTTTGATAATTCTATCTTTAGTCGCTTGAATACCATAAATGAAGTTTTCATCAGTCTCATCTCTACTAGAATTATTGTCGAGTTCAATAGCCCATTGTTCTAGCTTATCCAGGAGCATATTTATACCAATTATCACCATCGGAAGTGTGCAATATGCTTCACCTTCTAATGTTTTAGAAAGAGTCTTGAAACTGTTCAGATATTTACAAACTCGATCTATGATCGACCACTCCGTGTCTGTTGGCTTCAATGTTTTCATATTTTCTGTATTATCACAAAGAATGTTTAACGACTTTTTCATATTGAGGCCCCACCACAGCATATCAAAAGTTGAATTCCATCTTGTTATGACATCTAATTTTAGCAAAGCCATATTTAAATTCATAGTAATGCAAAATTTTTCAGAAATCTTTACGGAGATTTTCAGAATTTTTAACTTCTTGCCGAGGCAATGAATATTTTTATT
This sequence comes from Micraspis discolor, assembly GCA_030674115.1. Classification (NCBI taxonomy): domain Eukaryota; kingdom Metazoa; phylum Arthropoda; class Insecta; order Coleoptera; family Coccinellidae; genus Micraspis; species Micraspis discolor. Next base: position 62,187 of record JARTUT010000010.1, on the reverse strand, counting down.
GGCGATAGCGAATTCACATCTTCAGATATTTCACCACTGTCTACATCCGAGAGTGTATCATCTGAAACTCAGAATTCAAATCAAGTATTTTTATAAAATCTCTTGTCCCCAAATTTAAAATGTGAGCAAAACATACGAAATGACTATTTTTAGGGTCAATGTCGGAAATGAAATCTGTCAGCTCATTCATAAATGTTAAATTGCTGTTTGTATTGTCAGTCGTAATTCCTTGCACAGAATTAGTTAAATCGTAGAATTCAATGTATCACAAATAGCTTTGCTATCCATCTGCCAGTATGTTGTCCCTGCGCCGAAACAAAATCCAAAAGGATGGCATGTAGTCTCCAATTATCATCAATAAAATGAGCAGTGATTCCATAGTACCCTTTCATACTAAAAGAGGACCAACCATCTATGGTAAATGAGATTTTCGATTTGTTTTTGTTTAGTAAATCTTTGAGGAATCCTGTGTTGACCCAAACATTTTCATTGCCAAAGAATTCATTTATTTCTACCAGGCAAATTTTTTTAGGATTTAAGTATCTATAAACTTGTAACCTTATTTCGTCCTCTAAAAAATTGAAGGTTAGGTACTATTTCACCATATATTCCACAAGTAGCTTCTGAAACTTTTCTTGTTGGAAATCCTGAAAATGTAGAACAATTTCAATTAACATCTGATTATAAAAAGACAGACTTCACAAAATAATGCAAATTTCATAGTACTTTTTCTTAATTTTAGGAATATATATATATATATATTCTTTTGAACTTTAACTTACAATATTTAGTTGATTTTAGGAATAGGGATATAGTACATTATATTAAATTTTGTTTCAGAATATCTCAAAATATACAAGTCATTCCATTTACAAAAATTATACATTCAACAGTTACTTACTCTTTCATTTGTATTACTGCCACTATTACTAAGCCAGCTTAAAATTGTACTCTCCTTATTAGCATTAGTGCTTTCAGAGGAATTTGCATGAGAAGTCGAATGTTCTATTATTCCAAATACTTGTTCATAGATTTGTATGCTTGGATTGCAAATGCCTTTTTAATGCAGATGTTCCACAATTTTTCATTTTTAGTACAGTGGTTTTCGTTGTGCAAAGCCTGCATGTCCCTTGCTTATCAGTCTTTTTCGAACTCTTCGGATCTTGTTCAACTGTGAAATAATCTGTGATTTTTTTTCTTTCCATTGCTCTTAGAATTTTTGTGTGCTGGCTCTTGTATAAGATCACGATCTCCGGATTGAATATTTTCCTCAAACACATATTCTGACCCGCTGGTTTCTAATTCCATTATTTCCGATGAAATACTCATTTTTTTGCACAGGTTGAAACACTCAATTATTTGACGTAACGACTCACACACTTGGACAAAAATACCTCTCTATTCACCTAGATAAAATTAAGAAGACGCGATCTCTTCATTCAGCACGGACCTCAGGAAACCCCTAAATTTGTCTAAACACGCATGAACTTGCAGAAATATACGTAACACGACTCGTACGTATCATGATAAAGTAATACCAAGTAGCTTGATATCAAGTCAAGTAATAAATGTTTCAAATCAAGTCGGGTCAAGAGTCAAGTATGTATTCGTTACAAGCTTGACTTCCAAGTCAAGTTCTTCCTAAAAAAATCAAGCTACTTGACTTGATGAATCCCTGGTGTAAATCATGGCTACTCCTCAAAGTCCTTGAATAATGAAAAGTATTATATATGAATTCAGACAGGGTTTTTCCACAAACGAGGCGATAGCTGCTCTCACAAGTGAAATATACGATCATATTGATTACAAAAAACCAGCCAAATGCGTATTCTTGGACCTGGTCAAGGCCTTCGATACTGTCAACCATGCACATTTGCTGGAGGTCCTAGGCAGCATAGGTATAAGAGGTGGCCCACTGAACCCTTTGGGAAGCTACCTGTGTAGGTGCAGACAAACCGTAAAAGTGAATGACATCTTAAGTACCGAAGCAGAAATAACATATGGTATACCACAGGTACGGTATTAGGACACCTTTATGTTTTCCTTGTATATAAATGGTCTGCTGACCTTGTAGTATGAGGGTTCCATGTTTTGCTACGCGGATGATACAGCCATGTTGTTTATGGCTGATGACTGGGACACTCTTAAAACAAAGGCGGAGAATTGGATATCGAAGAGAGAAGATTGGTTAGATCATAAATCATTGACGATCAACTTCGAGAAAACTCATTTTGTTCCGTTTGCAAGTTATGGAAACCAATTGCCGGATTATGATGAACTTACAGTGAAAAACTATGGAGAAACCAATATCAGAGAGAGAGAGCAAACCATATTATGTATTTGGGTATTTGAGTGGATCTTCATCTGAGGTGGGATTTACATGTTAATAAAGTATCAAAACACTCAGACATATGTTGTATAAGTTCAAATACTCGAGATCCATTCTGGGAATCGCTTACCTTAAAATGATATACTATTCAGTGGTGCAATTCTGACTACAATATGCCATTCTGACCCGGAGTGGCTTGTTTGATACCCACCTCAAAAAACTAGAAATAATACAGAAGAAAAAGAAAATGATTAAAATCACATGACCGAGGAGGCCAATGAATCGGAGCTTCTGCACCTCTACCAATTCATCGATTCGGAAAATGGTTACTCAACCACTTACGACACCTTCTATAAAAGTGCGGTGGAGCTCTGTTCGTGTGTCGTTTCGATGGGTTGATATGTTGAATAAGTGGACTGTGTTTGTTCGTATTAATAATCGTATATTTGCACAGGTTACACTCTTAACATGGAATGATTGTCATAACTTACGTCCTGCAGCAGACCTCTTTGGAAGCTTAATCGGTTTAGAATGGTGCCATTCAGGGGCAATGATAAGGATGTAGCTGCTGCTCTTTAAGTATCCTCCAAGTACTTGAAGAAGACGTATTTGTTTGTCTTGCCACATCCCTAACGCTCACTGTCGAATTTTGATCAACTAAATTGAAAATCATATTTTCTTCATTAATGGTTCTGGTTGTTGTCGTCCTACCAGAATTAATTTTTAGGTCTTATACTCACAGTTTCTCGACAACGTTGTCCAATTGCTTTAAATATAGTTTTACTTGGAAAGTTTCTTCGAAGAAACTGTTCTGCATAACGCGTAACAGCTGCACCAGAGTTTCCTAAACACTCTCCTAAGGTTAATAACATGTCAGTGTATTCAAAATTTTAGTAAATTTTGATTAACAATATCTAATTTAACGGAAAGAAATGTAATTATTGTTGACTCAACGTCAAAACTATTAAATGAAAGACAGTTTTCCATGGCAACAGAAATTTCAGAGAAAATGCTACTGCCGTGTAGAATTCATCGGTTATTACTTCATAATTTTCAAATCGAGATACTCCGAAAACGGTACACAGTATCGTGTTTTACCAGGAGTACCTTTTTTGTGTGAAATTGAATGATGTTTAAATACGCTTCAAATTTTGCTCAATAAATCTAATACTAAAAAGTTATGTTCAATACTACTTGGTACGAACCGTGTAACTAGCGCCCTCTACGAGAGTAAGACATAAAAACGAATTCATTCGATGTATCAGCTTTCAAAACATATTCGTATAAAATTTCATTACAATGTTGTCAGTAGTTTCTGCAAAATTTTAAAAAATGTATATATATTTTTTTCGTATCTTGAATACAGATGGAGTTACGAAAATTTTTTACTGAGCAAACCCCAATTATTTTCAGTTTTCTACCTATCGTAGAGAGGGAGCCACCTTTTTTGAAACACCCTGTATAATCAATGATGGATTTTAGGATTTATCTCATGTTTGGTGAAGTTGTATCAGTATGGGTTAATATGCTTCGCTCTTCCCAATATCTCATTGAGATTACCATTAGTAGTCCAAACTTGAACGTTGCCATTATTAGTATTTCAGGATGTTGATGAAACATGATTTTTACTAAGTAATATTTCTTCTATTGATGATAAATTTGATGATTACCTTCAGCATCGAATAGAAAAATATCCAAGTTCATTTTTAAAAGCAAAATCAATTCGTTTTTGTGGTTTACGATCTCAATTTTTTATAGGAAAATCTATAAATCAACTAATTTCCATCAGAGTCATTTCTACCAGAGTAGTTCTCCTTCTGTGTTACATCTGATCTGCCATCATTTTATCGTGGTTCATTTCGAGCTTATGGAGATTTCGGGTAACCGCTCCCAGGCCGGCTCCCACACTTTCCAGGCAGAACGCCCTGGGTAGAATTCCGAACAAGGTCGGTCATTCCCTTCGGGATTCAAACACCTGGAGCTGCAAATTTCACTTTCCGAAGTTTATTTCGATCCCCATAATTCGCACCAGTCGCATCGGTTCTCAGGCGGACAAGATTAATCTGAACAATTTCCATGAGCGTTTGCTGTTTCCTATTTAAACTCTGTCGCTAAACTTCCACCATCAACCATTGTTGATGCCTCATTCATGAGGACATAAAAAGATACCATAGTAGCGGGAGAGACATCATGGTACATCAGTTATAAATGAATAGAAAAAACTGTAGAAAACCACTGACGTGACAATATCTCTTCTCTTAATACCAGGGTTGCCTTTTATATTTCGGGATTAGAGAACAAGAAAGAACATTAATCATCGAAAATCGCCCTATTGCTTTTTAACATATTTCTCAGTGAGATCTATACACTTTTGCAGGCATTTGAACCAATTGTCGAAGCTCTTTTGCTACTCTGATTGAGGAATCTCCAAAACATGCATTCCGAACGCATCAACCGCTCCTTCGAAAAACCTCTCATTTTACTTTTTACGTAATAATAGAAATAAAAAGAATTTTGTCATTCAGTCTTTTGGTGCCAAGTCAGGACTGTAAGGCGGATGTTTTGAGTGCTCAAAATGCAGTTGTTTGACCCGATGCGTAAGAGCTCGCATTGTCGTGGTGAAGAGTGATCCGTCTTCGGCGGCTGGTTTTCCTAATTAATTGGAAGACAGCTGGCAAATAAATGGGTGTGTACCACTCAGAATTGACTGTTCCGCGTTCTTCTAGTGGTACGATTGCAACATGACCAGTTTTTCCGAAAAAACAGGCGACCGTTCGCTTGGAAGTGCATCGTGCGTGAGCAAATTTTGTTGAATATGGCTAATCTTGAAACACCCATACAGTCGACTGCTGTGTACTTTCGGGCTAATACGAGTAAAGCAACGATACATCACCTGTCACGATGTCATAGACGTGCTTCGAAGCACCGCGATCATATTTTTGGAGTTATCTTTCGACCTATCGACAGGAACCTTTTTTGAGCGATTGACAAATAGTTTGCGATTCACGCAAATAAATTTTTGACGGTCAAATAATCATACAATTTTCAATGTGTGCTGGTCCACTAATGCCTAAGGTTGTCTTAATCTCACGATAGATCACATGACGATCTTGCAATATCAGTTGGCGCACAGCATCAATGGTTTTCGTACGACCTTCACGATTTTGAACGACCTACGCCAAAATTCGTCTTGGAGTGAACTACGGTTGAATTTACCATACCTTCGATAAACACTTCTCCTTGATAAAGATTCATCGCCAAAAATTGAACTAAGTTCATCGATGCACTGTTGTTGAGTTAATCCACGTCGAAAGTTGTAGAAAATAATCGCATGAAAATGTTCACGATTTAATTCCATTTTTGACAGTTAGCGTAAGGGATGTGGCAAGACAAACAAATACGTCTTCTTCAAGTACTTTGTCACGGTTTCAAAATTCCCGCTCCAGTTAGTACCTGTCAACCGAACTGGTGGCGTTAGTCGCAGTAGTTTACCAGCATATCTCGTACGTTTCAATGGACGGTTGTCGGTGGTCCTGTTCTGTGCATGTGACGTAGGTTGTTAATTACGTCGTTCTTCCGGCATATATTTGGTTGAAATTTCCTGGAGTAATTAATCGCAATTTGCGGATCTGAACAGGATTTTAACTGAAGCCCTGAGAGAAATCTTATCATGTTGGTTTGGTTTGTTCGTTGGTGAGATTTTTGCGCTTTAGCGGAGTGGCGTATTTGTTTGGAAAAACGACGTGGGATTGATGACTTGACCTATGTTTGTCACGAGGTATTTTAGATTTTTGTTCGTATTTTTAGCATCATTCTGCTTCGAATTGGGAATTATTATTGTACCGTTGCGAGGTACCGCAGATTCTGAACTGTCTTTGAAGTCTTCGAGCTGTTTTGCCTAGGCTGTCTTTGAATCACCGTCTAACTGCCGTGGGAGCTGTCTTTGGGGACCTCCACCAGATTTCGCCATTTAAGATACCACACCTGTCGTCTACCCAGGGCCCATTACTGTGAGAAATTGTACTATAATATATTTGAGCCCAGTTTCCATCTACGAGACTGTGAGAATAATTATGGGTTAAGAAACTATATCCTTTTGTACTTCAGTCAAGCCACGACCTAGACTGTTATAGAAGGTTAGTCTGTAGAATTTAGTTAAGATTGATTTGTATCAAAGAGGCCAAATTCAGTGAATACTGTTTAGTACATAAAATCTGACCTATCGAGAAGGTCGCTTAGATATAAGTAAAGAGCTATTTATAACGATTACCATCGAGGCTCTAAGTATATACCTTGGGGTGATATTACTGTTTGTTTAGTAAGAGATAAAGCATTATATCGAGTATTCGGGTTGTGAAGTAAGAACTAGTTAGTGATCTACTTTCTGTAAGATATATATCCTCGTTTGAGGGACCGTGTGTATCTCATTTGGGCTCATTATATTATTAAATAATTGCTCTATATTCTTTCTACCAGCCACTACCTCCCGCTTGTGTGATCGGGCTCGTTTGGCATCCTGAGAGTGCGTTCGTTATTTTCTCTCTTTGCGACCCTGAGATCTTTAGTGTACTTTCCTCTTTTTTTGTATTATTATAAAAGAGAGTGGCGCCCCTTTATAAGTAGTCTCAGTTCTAGAGCTAGCCGAGGAGGTACTTTGTGCACTCTCTGGAGCCGAGTGGGTTTGGTGACAACTTGGAGGATACTTAAAGAGCATCAGCTACATCCTTAACATTATAGACAAGTCCAAGAGCTCTCGCCAGACGGTCTACCGGTTGGAATGGATTTTTGTCAAACATTACAAGAAAGGGCAGCCCTCAATCCAAATGTTTTGAAATGTATTCTTTTTACGGACGAGGACACTTTTACGCGACAAGTATGTTTAACTCTCATAATGCAAACTACTGAAGTGATGAGAATCCCCATGTCAAAAGGGTAGCAGATTACTAACACTCATTTAAAGTTAATGTTTTGGCAGCAACTTAGGCAACAAATTAATAGGTTATCACATTCTATCTGGAAGTTTAAATGGTGATGTGTACCTGGACTTTTTAATTAACCACTTATTCGAGATATTAGAAAATTCAACGGTAAACGAGCGAAGATATCTATTTTTATGCACGATGGAGCTCCACCGCACTTTGATAGAAGGTGTCGTAATTGGTTGAGTAACCATTTTCCGAAGCGATGGATTGGTAGAGGTGCAGAAGCTCCGATTCATTGGCCTCCTCGGTCATGTGATTTTAATCCCTTGGAATACACATTTGGTCGTATATTAAAGAAAAAGTTTATGCTTATGATTTGAAAAATAGAATACAACGTCACTTAAATGATTTCACAGCTGACTCTCAGCCATTAGATAAATGGATTTAAAAAAAGGATAGCCTTGTGTATTCGTGAAAACGGAGGACATTTTGAACATCTACTCTAATTGAAATCATATTTGTGTTATTAGCCTTTTTTTGAATTTTCTGATTTTTTGTTTGATAAATACAATTTATATCATTACTTTGTATGGACATCGGTTATCACTCCATAATTTTTAAATCAAAATAAACGAATGCATTGGATGTATAGCTTCCAAAACATATTCGTATAAAATTTCATTAAAATGGTGCCAGTGGTTTCTGCAAAATTTTTAAAATGTGTATAATTTTTTTTTTTTCTTCAAGGTCCTGTGTCTTGAATACGGATGGGGTCACCTTTTTTTGAGATACCCTATACAGAATGTTGTAGATATGAATCCATAATCCAAACCAAACAAGGCATCAGTCAAATCAGAGGGAAAATAAAGGGTCATCCAAATGTGACGCCTAGATATCCGCACTATATAATTTTTACACGTTATATCTTTTCGAAAGACATAAGCCATTTTGTTCTATTAGAAGGTAGTACAGTTTTAACCATGGACAGGTACACATTGAAACAATGCGTTTACATCATTCAAAGTTATTATTAAAATGGACGTTCTTTGAAAAATACCCATCGCAAAATTCGTGATTTTTTGGTGAAAATAATCGGACAAATCTATCTTCAATTCAAATATTAGTGAAAATATTCGAAGGAACTGGTTGTGTTACTAATAAATCAAAAAGTGAAAGACCAAAAACTGTACGCACAAATGAATATATTGCTGCTAGTGAAAGTGTTGAAAATGAACCAGCAACAGCAATTTCACGTCGTTCGCAAGATTTGGACATATCTTATGGCTCCTTATGGAGAATATTGCATAAAGATTTGCACTTACAAGCTTATAAAATTTAATTAACACAGAAATTAAAAGAAAGAGACCATTTACAACGTCGTAATTTCGCTAGTTGGATTATTGAACAACAAACGACAGATCCATGGTTTTCAAGCAAAATTTTGTTCAGTGACGAAGCTCATTTCACAATGGATGAATTCGTCAATAAGCAAAATTGTCGTATCTGGGGTGATGAAAATTCTCGTTATATTGATGAAAAATCTATACACCCATAAAACGTTACAGTTTGGTGGGCATTGAGCTATTTTCCTTCTTTTGATGCTGGAAGTGCTGTTACTAATTAATTAATGCTGAGCGATACCAATCAATGTTGATAGACTTTTTATGGACACAGTTGAATCATATTTTCAGCAAGACGGTGCTACATGTCACACAACTCGAGGAAACATAACGTTTTTGCGATCAAAATTTTCTCAACATGTAATTTCACGATATGCAGATTTCAATTGGCCTCCAACATCCTGAGTGTTACCGTTCTTATAAAGAGAAAAATCTAGAAAGAGTAAAATCGGGTGATCTCTGCCAGAAAGATACATATGTGTAGATGTTTTTCCACAACAAAGGTGTACAGAAGGGCCTCACATGATCAACAATAAAACCCAACATGAAAAGTACACCTTCCGAGTTGTACATTTGAATATTCAGGGATTGAATACCCACAAAGTGAATGAATGGGATTTGTTTCACATGGAAAATAAAATATGTGATGCTATCTGAGTGACGGAGCACTGGTTCTCATTGGAGATAGCCGACTTATACTTCTAAGTGGATGGCAGGTAGCTTCCAAATTCTCTAGAACGAAAAAGTTGCATGGAGGTTCCATGATTTTGAGTAGAAACCATGATTATGAAGAGCTAGGAAAAGTGTGAGTTTGTGGGGTAAGCTTGTGAAATTGCTGCAATAGAAACACAGAACATGACTCTCATATCAATTTATTGCTCATCTAACGGTGATGTCCGAAATTTTTTGAGAATACTGTTTTGTTGTTTTGAATTTGGTAGACATTCATGAGGATCTTGCTATTGCAGGGAATTTTTTTGTGTTTTTTAGCATGTACGGGAATAGACATTGGATAGGAATGCTGAACTACTGGTGGAGGCTTTTGAATCTTATGGCTTGAAACAGGCAATATTGGAGCCCTCAATAATGGATAAATGCATAGATAATATATTTGTTAGGAACATAGATTTGTGCAGTTTTCTCCCTAAAACTCTGAGAGTGGATTTTTCTGGCCATGATGCGCAATGCATTAGTATCCCAGAGCCTTTAGCACCCACCACCTCCAACACTAATAGCAGGTGTAGATCCTTAACACTGGTAGGCTATTGTAGGATGCATGACTTGCTGAGTGAACAGGATTGGACCTTTATAGATGATATGTCTTTGTTACCACAAGTTCGTTTTGAGAACTTTCATAGTCTTTTCATAGATGTATACCACGAATCTTTTCCAGAAGTTTATATAAGAACAAAAACTGGTGACTCAGGGATAAAATGGTTTTCTGCAGAGATGGGTGTGATGAGGGAGAAGTGGAGACTTTATAATGAATTGTTGAATCACTTGAAAAGTGATCACATAGAAATTATTGAGAAACAAAGCTCGAGGCGAGTATAGGACAGCACTACGCAAAGCTCGTAGGACAGCTCATGACAATTACATCTTGAGATCTAGTAGCCGGAGTAAAAATATATGGAAAATAAAGAATAGTAAGAGACGGTCTGAGGTAGTTCCATCGAAGCAGTTGAGCTCACAGGAACTGAATTCCTACTTTATTTCATTGCCACATGAACTGGTTAATAATTCACCAAGTATAAATATTTCAGGGCCTGGAGCAACGGTGGAAGCAAATTATCAACATGTAAGTGGTTTTCGATTCCAGAATGTTCCATATAACAATACAAAGGATATAATGAGTTTACTTAAAGGAAGTAAATCAAGGGATTACTATGGTATGTCAGTAACACTTTTGAAAAAAAATGTCAACCATTTAGGGAGGTCTCTCACTACGATTATCAACCGCTGCATTAAAGGAGTTTTTCCAGATTGTCTGAAGGTGGCGAAGGTGATACCAATACATGAGAAGGGTGATAAAAATGTAAAAAAAATCATTGACCAATTTCCTTACTCTCTATATTCTCAAAGGTCTTCGAGAAGATCATTTATGAACAGATAATTAACTATTTTGAGAATACATGCGATGCTGTAATGCGGTTTTTCGAGCACACACTAGATTGTTTTGAGAGGAGTTTCTTTCACTATCAATATTCGTAGATCTGAGTCGAGCTTTCGACTGCGTGTCTCCGAAGGCTCTTGTTTGCAAGCTGTCAAAATATGGTTTCGACAAAGTCGAGCTCAGTCTTATAAAGTTCTATTCAACAGGTCCCAGAGAGTGTTCTGCAAAAACACATGGCCCAAGGAGAATCATTTTAGTCTGGGCGTGTCTCAGGGTTCTCTATTAGGACCCCTTCTATTCATTATCTTTATGAATGATTTTTCTTTTTTCATGACTGCCTACGAACACCTCTTATGGACAGACGACTCAGGAATAACCGTGGAACATAATGAGCTGCAAGCAGCTGACTAGCTGGCATGTGTAGCGGAAATAAAGGCTAAGGAGTGGTTTGCATTAAACAAGCTAGTTCAAAACGAACAAAAGACAGACACCATGTTCTTCAACTGAAGAGGTCTCAAAGATCACAACACCAATGAATCGATGAAGTTTTTCGGAGTCTATCTGATCCCTACTCTCACATGGATTTCTCATGCCAACGAGACAGCATCGAACCTGATCAAGAATATCTTTCTGCTTCGTGACTTAGCAAACATTGTATCCAAGAAGGGTGTAAAGGTTGCCTATCACAGCCTCATCGAGTCACATCTATGATATTGTGTTCTCATCTGGGGAAAAACAACTGATTTCAGACGACCTTCAAAATTCGTCTTGGAATGAACTACGACCATGGTTAAATTCGCCATACCATCATTAAACATAGTTCCTAGATGGAGCATCATCGCCAAAAATTGAATTAAGTTCATCGATGCACTGTTGTTGAGTTAGTCCACGTCGAAAGTTGTAAAAAATAATCGCAAGAAAATGATCAGAATGTAATTCCATTTTTTTTTTGGCGAAATGAATCTTTTAAGAAACTGTAAACAACACAAAAAGCGCTCGTATGTCAAAACGTTCTGACTGCGTATAACCTCAAAAATGTCTAGCATTACGATAGAGCCGTCAGTTGGCAGATTCCATCACTAGGGTTGTCCAATCCCGAAATATAAAAGGCAACACTAGTATAATAACATTTCTGAATGAACACATTTTTTATTTGTCTCATAAACTAATTATCTTTGAATATTTCGAATGGATCAGGTATATGATTGTAAAATACACACAAATAATATCCTTATGTCGAGCATTGAAATTTTGGAAATGAAAGTTTTTCATTTGAGTGATTGTCACAAATTTTATTTGATTTCATGTGTTCTGTCGATCTTGACATTCAATGAAAATTTAAACATTTCCTAGCAGTTCACGTTTTTTCAAAGCAAATAAACTTTAAGAACAATAGTAGCTGCCTATAGAAACGTTGGCAAAAAGAGGGTCAATAAAATATGGTTCGAGTCACCTAAATAATCATAGTACTAGAGTTCCATCATCGAAAATATCTCATCATCAAATACTTCCCATAATCAATTTATGATTATCTTAGTCAAGAACCAATAATCAGTTTCATAAACCCCTCAGTTTTGTCGCACAGCTAAAATCCCCAAACTAGAGCATCATCACCCGTCAACTGCTAAATCCTCAAATCCTAATGTAAATGTAAATCAGCGATTGAGTCTCCACCTCTGACGGCTTCAATACAGGGTGCTGAGGCGATGGTATCGTTAATAGTCATTTTCGTAATTGAAACATAGTCCTTTGTGTAGCTCGAGCCCATTATTAAGACCCAGTTGTGTGTATTTTAAAGAACAACCCCACAGTAATCATCCGGTGAACCCTTCCAGAGAGTTTATTGAATTGTCATCTATGAAAGGAGCCCCTTCCACAAACAAATTTAAACTCGCTTTTTAAACTCCGAATACTGCAATTTTGGTTTATAAATTCCACAAAGGGATTTTACAGGGTCCCCCTTGAAGATCTTGATACGGCAGATTCGAGTTGTTTCTAGTTGGTTCCCTTTGAAGGGCAATGAAAGTCGGTAATGTACTTTTTATCGGTCGAATTATGCGGAATTGAAAAATAATTGGATTGTTTTTGTTGAATCATTCTGTTTTCAGAATCGATAACTATATTCTCTTATGTAAAGTATTCAGTCACGCGGGGTGCCATGAAAGTTTGAGACATTTCATTGTAAACAGGTTGAGTCTTTGACTAGTCGGTAAATGGATTCCAATCATAAATTTTTGATACCAAAAGAAACTTGTTTTTTGCTTATATCTTCGTTATGGATAATAAAAATAAAGTCAAATTCTGCAGAAGGTTTTGAACAAATGAAACACACTTTTCAGATTAAACACACTTGCTCTCTTCTCAAAAGTTTTCGATCATTTTTGGGAACATTAAACATTTCTTAATTTATTATTTCACATTTATCTCCCGAAAATTAACCATTTTCAAGATATTCGATGCTAAATGGTTTGATATTTGGGTAAAAATTGAGAAAATTGCACTTTTCCTGGATCTGACCCTGACCGAAAAGTATCGGTAAGTCGAAATATTTCCACTTTGCCAGACTCCTTTCCTTTTTGAAATCATTATCATAAAGAATTTTGAATTTAGATGATATAAAATAGTTCACATTATCTATAGATCAATGAAAAATAAGAAGACATACTCGAAACTGTCATTCAAATTCAAAGTTAATATTTCTTTGGTTTATGATTCGATAGCATAACAATCACTTTGTTCATTCGAACCATTATTAGAAACTTTCATTTTTTGAATTTCAGAGTTAGGTTATAAACTTCTTAGTTTCTGTTTTATAATAAAACAGGTGAACAACTAACTACGATGCGAATGTAGATCTGCCACATTTTGAAAACGAATTCAGAATCAATTTTCAAAATGAGTGAATACATACTTTATGCTTCATTATACATTAAACTGTTTCACCTTTAATTCAATGAATAAATTATCATATCTTCCAATGGAAAGAAGTTGCAATAGTCGATTTTGGCAAAATCTTGCCAGCCTATTCTATTCAGAGATCTTTCTAGTTACAACATGATCTGATAGATATTCTGAGAGTTAAAAAGTAAACCAGTTTTAATATGCTCATAACTCCTAAATCATTGGATGGATTTGGCCCGATAACGAATTTGTCTGAGATATTCATTTCCTCGACCAACTATGAAAATTTCTACTCTCTAGCTCATTGTGTCCGGAAGGTAATCATGTCCACGAAGGGAAGGACAGAATCGATTTCGACCACGCATTCAATACCAGCGAGTCTTAAGGAAACGATTTATACCACTTTCACCCAAATATTCGAAAAATACAGACATTTGGGCAAATGTTGAATGATTAATTGGGCTATTACCATCATCTATTGTGGATATAATGCTTTCATCACCAGTTTGTTCACTAATATTCCGACAGATAAAACACTTATCATAGTTAGGAAAAAGCTTGAAGAAGATCAAACCCTTAGTGAAAGAACTACACTAAGCATGACTGCAATTATGGAAATGCTTTCTATTCGTATTGAAACAACATATTTCCAATTTGAAGACATCTTTTATCAACAAGAATTCGGAATGGCAATGGGTTCACCACTATCACCAATTTTAGCAGATTTATATATGGGAATTTTCGAACAGACGGCATTAGAAAAATGTGTACTTAAACCCAAACTGTGGAAAAGATATGTAGATGATACTTCCATTATTTGGAAACATGAAAGAGACACTATAGATAAAATTTTCCAAATTTTAAAAAAAAAAAAATTTAAATTTAAAAAAATTAAAATAAAAGGAAACCAAAACAAAAAAAAAAATTCCTTCCTTTAAATTTTTAAGGGAAAACTAAACCCCCAAAAAGGAAAAAAAAATTTTTCTTTAAGGGAAAAAAAACCTTTTTTCCCCCTTTTTAAAATTTTAAAAAAAAAATTTTTTAAAAAAAAAAAAAAAAAGGGGTTTTTTAAAAAAATTCCCGGGAAAATTTCGGGTTTTTTAAAAATAATTGGTTTTTTTAAAACCCCTTTTTTTTGGGGGTTTTTTTTTCCTTTCCCTTTTTAATTTTTCCCCAAAAATTTTAACCCAAATTTTTTCCTTTTTCCAAAAAAAATTTGAAAAAGGGGGAAAAATTTAAAAAAAATTTAAAAAAAATTCCCACCCCAAAAATTAAAAATTTTTTTTAAAAAAAAAACCCCCAAAAAAACCCAAAAAGGGAAAAAAAGAAGAAAAAAAAAAAAAATTTAAAAAAAAAAATTAAAATTTTTTAAAAAAAAAAAGGGAGGGTTTTAAAGTTAAAAACCTTTAAAAAAATTCTTCCTTTAAAAAAAAAAACTTTTAAAAAAAGGGTTTTATGGAAATTTTTTTTAAAAAAAATTTTAAAAAAGGGGGGGAAAAAATTTGGGTTTCCAAAAAATTAAAAAATTTTTTTCCCCCTTTTTAAAGGGAAACCAAATTTTTTTAATTTTTTTAAACCAAAGGGTTAAAAAAGGGGGAAAATTTAAAAAATTTTTTCCCCAAAAAAAAATTTTCCCCTTAAAAACCCAAAAAAAAATTTTACCCAAAGGTAATTTTTTTTTTTTTAAAAAAAAAAAAAATTGGGTTCCTTTTTTTCCCCCCCCTTTTTTTTAAAGGTTTGGATGGGCCCAAAAAAAAGGGGGAAAGAAGGGAAAGGGAAATTTTAATTTTAAAAACCCTTAAAAAGAAAATTTTTTTTTTTTTTTTTGGGAAAAGGAACAAAAAATAATTGTAGTATATTTTCGTAATAAGAAACGTTGTATTTACTTTGTTATTATTTGTTTACAGTTCGTATTTAGATTTAATAAGTTTACTAGAATCATATATATAGGCCTAATTTTGAACAATAACTTTATTGTCAAATAAAAGATTAAAAACTCTTTCGTAAATATTTACTTTCCATGATTAATATTCTTGCAACTTTTTTTCCTTGAGGGTACAATTTGAATGAATTTATCACAAGGGGTAGGGCATTGAAAAAGGTTGGAAACCGCTGGCTTATCGTAACTGAAAAAGATGCTCAAATTTTTTCCATTCGGCTTGGCACGAATACAAGCCCTGAATAGTCCAGTAAAGGAGGGCCTGAAATCACTTTTTCGGGAAAGAGCTGCATTTTTGATATGTTGATTGTTATAATGAGAGAAACATATGGTCAAAAATACAGGTGTTAAAATTTTCAGGAACATTGAAAAATTCTTGAAAATATAGAGAAAATACGGTTTTTCTGATATTTTCGCACATGAGAAGGTTTAGTGTGACAAAGTTTCAAACAAAAGTTGTAGAGCGGAAAATTCTAGTCCAAATTATGCACTTCACCGTTCTTGAAAGTGATTATGTATACTGATTATTAAGGTATTTCTCTAATGCGGCCATAACGGTGAATTCGAAATTTGGCGCCTAGTGCAAAACCGAGCGGTCCTAGACATCTGAAGTTCTAGAACAGGCTAGGATTCAGCACAAGTTGTCTGGAAAGTGTGATTTGAAATTCTCGGTCTATTAGAATGAATAACAGCTCGCTTGGGATATCAATAACATGTAATCATTGGGTTTAAACTCATTAGTTGGAAATCGATATTTCAGTGACGCATTGAAATGAATAATTGGCCCACCAATTTTTTTTTTCTCAAATAACTCGTTGACGGGATTTTGAATACTTACAAGAACAGATTATTATATAGTTCGTTATGGGGGAAAAACTTTCTCAACAATAATACTTTCATAAAAAAATTTAAAGAGAAATATAGTAATGCCATTATCATCGAACAACATAGTGGGAAGCAACCGGTTTTCTTTTACAAATCTCCCAATATAATGGAGCTTAGTAAAGATTGGCTTTTAATCCCGATTCTCTCAGTAATTACCAAAAAAATTTAATTTTACGGATAGCTGTTCAAATCGTTGTAGCTGATTAAAAAAAAACAAGATTATAACTATGAAATTTGTCCCATCTCAAGTAAATTGTTGGATAGCACTTTATATGAAATTCCGGAAAGTTTGAAAACTCTCCTATTCCATTTACTAGATTCAAAATGTAGTGCAAGGAAAGATGTGAAACGTGATACAATAGCACATTCCATAATTTCCATTTTCGTCCAAGAATATTTATTTCCAAATTTCAGTTAGCTGTAGAAACTTATGTCTACAGAAAAACAGGTTCTCGTTTGATAATTGACATGATAAGTAAATTAGGAGTATCGGCTTCATACCACAATATTCAATTATATGAAGCTTCCGTTATTATGCAACCTGCAAAATTAACGCATCCAAACTCTTTCATTCAATTAGTTTTTGATAACACAGATCACAATGTAAGTACGTCGGATGGTCATGAAACATTTCACTGTTTGGGAGGTATTAAAGTCATTACACCAGAATATGATGTTGAATATGAAGGAGGTTCCAAAAGGCTGATGGAAATGCCACCTGCTTCTATTTTAGCTTCACAAAAGCAGATATAATTGATACAATTCAGTTATACGAATCCTGATGAATCGAAGAGTGTAGAGTTCGTTGATGAATCAAAACTTCATATAAAAGTACAACCTGAAGTTACAAAATCATATGTTGCGTATTTGTGAGCGAAATCTCTCGAAATAGAAAATATTCCAACATGGAAGGATTTTCATGAAATTTTATCACGAGACGTTACATATATGATGTCGCATGATAATTGTCTCCCATTCATTAATACACCACCATCCAGTTGAACCACATTACACACAGCTTTGCTCTATGCAGTTGAAGAAACGAAGAGAAATAAAAGTAGAACAACTTTTGTAACATTCTGATCAGCCTCCTTATTTCAATGCTAACTCTATCATTGTGCAGTAGGACAATCCTGAGTTTAGGAATATTGCTGTGAGATTAGGAGGGTTCCATTTATTGATGTCATATATGGGCGCCATTGGCTTTCCTTTTTGAAATTTATCCAATTTTTGCCTTTTCTATTTTTCATATTACTTCTAGCCTCCATTGAAGAATCTGTATCGCCTTCGCTAGCACATCAGATTAGAAAACCGAACATCGTTTTACCCAAACACTCCGTTTCCAACCAATTCAACATTATATGCTAGGGTTCGATTTAATAAATGCAATACAATAACAAAACGAGCAGAGTCCAACTCTGGCAAATATCTACCAGATGTTTGGTTCAATCTTCAGGTAGTCATTTCATCGAGCGTCAAATTTAAAATTCGTTGGTATTGCGCTACTAAAGAAATACGCTGTTTATCAGTATACAAATTCACTTTCGAGCACAATAAAGTACATAATTTGGACTAGAATTTTCCGCTCTACAACTTTTGTTTAAAACTTTTTCTTACTAAACCTTCTAATTCGCGAAAATATCAGAAAACCCGTATTTTTCTCTATATTTTCAAGAATTATCCAATGTTCCTGAAAATTTCAACACCTGCATTTTTGACCCTATGTTTCTCTCATTATAAAAATCAACATAGCAAAAATGCAGCTCTTTCCGAGAAAAAGTGATTTCAGTCCTTCCTTTACTGGACTAGAATCGCCTCAGAAATGACCTGTTCACCGTTCCAATAATATCCATTCGATCTATTTGAAACTTGAAAGTCCTCTGAATAACGTTGATATAAAAGAGTCTTCCAAATTTCGTGAAAATTCATTGGCTATTTAGTTTTTGAAAATTTCGATTTTTTTTCAATTATTCAAATACGACGAAAGATATTCGTCGGACCTCAACGAAAATTGTACATTCATGGATGTTGTTGATATATTGCATATTATATTTTTTATTATTTATATATTATTATTATAATTATATTTTATCTTTGTAGAGCAATCCCAATAGAAAATATATAACATTATTTTTCAGGGCAGTGGTGTAAATTAGGAGAACAGATTTTATGGTTCGGGCATTTTCTTTTATCAAAAAAATTTTTCCTCTTCTTAAAATTTCAGCTAACGATATCCACTTCAGAGAATTGGTCATCGTAGCAACCTTCTGTGCCATTTCAAAATCTTCGATGTTATTTATGCCCCACATGGAGGCTGCAAGTCAGAGATAACTACTGAAATATTTTTTTGTCAATATACAGCGTGAGTCTTTGACCACTGCGTTAATTTTATTCATAGATTCTTGACGTCAAAAGAAACATTTTCTTCTATAACATTTTTTCAAATTTAGCCCTGTTCAAAAGATATAGGGTGTTGAAATTTCATAAAAATTGCATTTTCACCTGTAATATTCAAACGACAATATCAATTGAAATGATCTGTTGTTGAAGGTTTTTGATAACAGTCATGCATATCTTGGCATCATTAGATTTATTCCATTTCTTGTGGGTTTCTCGCTACTACTCTACAGATTGGTTAAATTGCATGAAAAACAAATATTACTTGAACTTAAGGTCCGTATCTTGTACTTCCTGGAATCATTAGTCTTTTTGCAGATAAAATCATTCCTCATCTTTTCTCCTGAATTGCACCGTTCTTGAGATATTCGAAGTTGAAAAGAATTAAATCGATATAACTTTTTATAATTTTCCCAAATCCAACTCTGTGCTGAAATGATTCAATTATCAGATTTGTTCAACGTTGCCATGTTTTATGTCTTTATTAAATATTTCTACGAGGTTGAGGAAATCTCTCCAGTCTATGGTTCCACCACTAAACACTATAGATGAAATTAACCACTGAACGAACAATTTTTGTCTTACATTCACCACAAAATCTAAATTGACATTTGCTGTATTCATTATTAATGATGTCTAGCACCTTGTTTTATATTGAATCCAGAGTAATATTCTATGATGAATAGAGGAAAAGATTTCCATCACTCGGTATATTTTCATGATGACCGTTGAAATAGGTAATGTATTTTCAGTCAGGACCTGTTAAATTGAAGACTTGTCTCTATGAAGAGCTGGTACTTTATAGCTTCAGACTTTCAGGGTTCATCAAATTATATCTATTTTAACATAGAAATGCTTCAAATTAAGCTCATATGAGTTTTAAAAACTTCGAACCCAGTCTCCTAGATTTGTTTTGTATCTTTAAAGATCTTTTTTCACATCTTTATTTCAACCTGGTTCACAAACTTAGAATTTGACTTGATTTTAATATTCTGAGTGTTTGTTATGATGCATGATTAATTAAAATTCTATCAATATTGAAACTGGAAGCTATAGGCTCATAAACAAGAAAGATTGAAATAGAATGAATTTTCTGACCATAATCGTTTCATACTGAATTGAATTATTTCAAACTATCGAAATTATCCCTAGAATATTTTCCACTTTTTCTTGAAGATACAAATAACTGTTGACAGTTTCAAACAGAATCAAAACAACAAGGAACCACAGAACACTATTTTATTGGAAACTACCCACCACAGAGATGTTATAACATTTTAATGTGATAATAATGCACTCTCGTTATTCTGAGAAATCCTAACTAAAGATCAATAATGGTTACAGATCTTTATCTTTCATTTAGAAAAACTTTGCAATTATTGATTTTCCTGGGATTCGGTAATAAATTGATATTATGTTTATGTTTTTGTTTACATGATTGAAACAGATACTCTGATTATAAAATCCAAAAATTTACGCATGTTCAGTAATTAATTATATTCTAAACAGAATAGATCCATATTAATGATCTAACAAACATTTTTTCAAGCAAGAATAATTGCACATCTAAATCTGGGAATACTTGTAATCTATCCAAGTAAATTGTTATTGGAATTAGTACAGAAAACAATCATCAAGCAAAGTAACATCACTTTAAAATAATTATTCCTAGTGACGTCATTCATTGTTGTTGATTTTAACAGTATCAAGAGACTTCATAGACCTGTTCCCTGTTCTCTGTCAAGGAGATGAAACTTCAGTAATATCAGTGTTTGGAAAATCATAGATGATTTTTTCTATCTTTGAGTGAAAAAAAGCAAGGTGACAACCTCTTGGCTCGGAAGTTTTCTTAGAAATGATGGTTTTCATGATTTGGAAATTTTATGAAGAAAATTACAAATGTATGATGATAAAATCCAATAATTCTGAGGTTTTTTTGGAATTTCTCACCAGAAAGGGATGGTTTATAATCTTGAAGTAGAAAGAAATTATAGAAGAACAACAAAAATCTATGTTTATGGTGTTGAATTTTTTTACCAAAAATTAGTATTTTGTATCTTCCTTTTGGATATGGACCTCATTGGATGAAACATGAGTGAGTGAATCATTACTTAGAGGGAAAACAATGTTTTTAAACAATTCAGATTCATTAGTGGAAGCTGTGGAAGGTATTTTTCATTCAAACTGGACTACAGAGGGGTATTTGCCCAATGTGAAAACTGAAAATGCTTATAACTTTTTAACGCAGCTGAATATGGAAAAACCGTAATGGAAAAAGTGTTTCTTTTGATCACAAGAACCTACGGTTAAAAGTAACGCAGTGGTCAGAGACTCACCCTGTATAGATAATTCTGCAGGAGTATAATGATTCTCACGTTTGGTTGATTTTTATGAATTTTTAATAATTAGGCTGAGTATCTACTGACCCCTGGGGATGCAAGTGAATGTGACAAATGCAAAAATATGATTGATGCTTCTGGATGTTATTGTGTAATTTGACCTCATTCCTATGACCAGTTTCCCAGGTATGAAAAACTCGGCCGGAACTCGGCTAGCACCCCCCCCTGTCATATAGTTATTCTGTGTATTCAAAAAGAAGAATAAGTAGCAAATTTCGTGTCGATTCCATGTCCATAGTTCTCCAGATATTTGTATCTACTGAATCATCATTAGGCCGTTATTTTAGCCCCCACGAGGTTGCATGTCAGAGATAACTAACGAAATATTTTTTTGTCAATATATAGATAGTTCTGCAGGAGTATAATAGCATTCTCAAGTTTCTTGCTTTTTTATGTATTTTTAATAATTAGACTGAGCACCTACAGACCCCTCTGGGGTGCAAGTAAACGTGGCATAAGAAGTAATTGTCAATTTATCTTCCTGGACGCTATTGCCAAATTTGACATGAATCCTATGTCTAGTTTGCCAGATAAGAATTTTTTTATTGAAAACTCGTCCGCCATTCGGCATATACGACCCGGGGTTCTGTGGAATAAGTGCTGGTGATGGATTTATCATGGGCCATCGTCGTAGAGAACGTACCTTTTCAGATTCCAACGTCAAAATAAAAAAATCTCAAATTATCTCGGCGAATCAAAATTGTTTGCATCGCTATCCGGCCAATATTCCAGTGGCGTACGAAAAATTCTGTACAAAAGTCGGCTATCTTACTCGGCTGTTTTCACATAAGTCCTTGGCCTCTCGCCGGAATAAGGAGTTTCGAAACACACGCTTTGAATTAGTAACATTATAAATTTAGAATTACCCACTAAAACTTTCATGAGTTCAAAGGAAATGAGAATTTTGATTCCACAAATATAGAGTGATATGCAAATGTGTGGAACCATGTAAATACCTCTGGAATTATAAGAAATATCAAAATGAAATTTTGAACATAGACTCTGCAGTAGATTCTCTATTTGTTCTCATATTTTTTATTAAATTTGTTGTTCGACATAACGTCCGCTACTGATCACAAACTAATCCTCATTGAGTTCAAGACGCTCTTACACAACATTCCCCCGGCATTTACAACAACAGAATCGTGGGACCCTTCTTCCTACAAGCATTTTTAATCGGAGATGAGCTGTTAGAGACACAAGTGATTCCAGCATTGGAGGTAAATGAACAATTACCAAATAATATCTGGTTTCAGCAGGATGGAGCACCACCCTGTTACGCTAGCATCGTTCGAGATTATTCAGATAGGACATTTCATCACAGATGGCTTCGAAGAAGGGGTACTTCTGAATGACCTTAATCCACTGGACTATTCTCTGTGAGGTTATTTGAAGTCTAAGGTTTATGTTAATAGACCAAATAATCTGCAAAAACTAGCTGCAGGACAAACTCACGAGATACAGAGAATTTCTATAGAAATAATAGCTAATGTTACTAGAGAATTTACAAATGGTGCTCAGTTTGATCATCGAATATATTGAGAATGGAGTTCATTTCTCAATACATATTTATATTGAGTAAAAATTTGAAAAATTATCTAATACATTATGTTTAGTTTAGTTAAGTTTCCATGTTCCATATCACTTAGTTTTAGTTAATGATTATGATTAGTTATTTTTCAATGGATATTAGATTTCACTTTCTTTAGATACTTTTCTGTTAATATCTCTGTAGATATTGGAAAAAAAAATATTGAACCTGACATTTTTGTACTAATAATAAAATGTTTCATCAGAAATTATAATAATATTAGGGTGTTCCATAGCAAATTTCAAAATTGATATTACTTCCGGTAAAACTCGAAGTTCAAAATTATTGAGAATTATGAAAACAAATAGACAAATTACTGCAGTATCCATGTTTAAAATTGCATTTTGATATCTCTAATAATACCAGAGATATTTACTTTGTACCACACATTTGCCTATCTCTGTGTACGCATCAGAAAATTTCTCATCAGCTGGACACCGATATAAATTAAATTGCGAAATTATGGAGCAATTTCATTTTCTCAAAAATAAAAAATATTTCTCAATAATATCCTGAAACAGGGCAGATTTTGTTTTACTTTCACCAAATTTTTATGCATTTTTGAAAGAAATCTGTTGCACTCTGTGCCAAATAATAACCGTTTTAACACACGAACAGATATAAATGAGTTAAGTAATATCTACACCTACCTTTGGTTCTTATAAATACTAAAGAAAAAGAATCAAGTCAATCCATCTCTCTATGGTCTCCTAGTCTGTAAAATGCAACCGTAATCGGTAGGTAGGATGTTTTCGATCCCTGAAGCTGTTCTTGCCTCTCATCCACAATTAAGTTAGAAGTAAGTATGAATGATATTTTTTTTTCATCAACACTCAACTATTGTGAACAGTATATTTCTTACTGTATTTTTTCGCCTTGTAATTGTTTTCTCTGGTGATTTTTTGCATTCTGATGAAGGGACCACTCTAGTCCCGAAATATAGATGAATTAACAAATAATTGCTCGATTAAAATATCCCTGAAAGCTTAGTAATCCAAAGAAATTATCCACTTAGTTTATCTATGTTCAGCAACACTTCTAATTGAAATATCTGAATAAACTAGAAAATTGAAAAAGTATTAGCCTTAGCAATTTAATTTTTTTTCGTGAAATTGTTACTAACTCTTGCGATACATTTGTACTTAATTGTGTTGTTAAAATTTTCAGAAAAAAACTTTGATTTTCCTTGTTTAAATGGAGAAAAACCGAAAAATCAGTAGATTTGCTAATGAACAGTTTAAATGGCAACAATATGAAGTTGTGAAGCTAGCCCGACTGGACCATTTTATTCATTTTGCGAACAATCTAGAAAGCGACATGGAATAAACAACAAAATCAAACAGCAAAATACAGTACCGACATAGCACAATTCAGCACGACCCTGTTTTTTCAAAAATCAAAAGTTGCTAGGCCAATTTTACTTACATGAATGTTTTACGTAGGTGTGAATATGATCTCTATTAATACGAAACAAATCACCTGTCCAACATAGACCAATAATTCCACAAAACATCGACGAACCATTTCCAAGTACCCGATTCACTCTGGCACCGCCCTCTCATTACATTTTTTCCAAACGGCGATGAATAATCAAAAGTCATTCACGGTCAGAATTTTTCATGATTTATGCCCCATTTTAATTTCCCGATCGCTGCAGTGGTGCGGCGCAAGGGAAAAAAGGGCTCCGGGGTAAACGGTATAAATCAAAAATCTCAAAACCTCGAATTATCCCATTAAGATAGCTCATCCAGTTCTTCGGCGGACAGATCAATTTATCGGATGTAAGAGGAACACGATGCGGTGGTGAATTATCGGTGCAGCCATTAAAAACAATTATGCCGTGATTTCGTTGCCGTGATGAGTTTCGCGTAGGGCACTGATTGCGCTTAATTCCAGTGATTAGAGACGGATTCGTGTTATTTGGGTCATGCAAGTAACAATTAGTATTCGATTATTAAACAAACACCTGTATTAATCAATTCCTGTAATTAGATCTCCTACATGGTGCAATTATGTGGAATTACCAATCCTGATATAACTTAATATCCGGTAACTGGGCCTGGAACGTCTGTATTTAGTGGGTAATTCGGTGGATGCTACGGATTGGATTGAATTTGAAGAGTACGAAAGGAAATTATATGGTTTAATTGTTACTGAAGCATCTATTAATCTTCCTACTGGACCGTGCAGAGTTTGATGTAGGTACTTTAACAGTTTTTACAACTTGATTTCATAATTAAAAAATGCTGTCAGACCCATTTTTGAGTGCTCCTTCAATAGTCCTCATAACGGATGTCCTTAGGAGGGTGGCCTAATAAATTATTATTGTAAGTATTCATGCGAAATATTTCAAATTTTGTAGGTAAATACAAGATTATTTAAGGTATATTTCTGAAATACCTTTAAATTTTCAATGTTACCAGATGTATGGAACTTTGGCATCAACTTTGTTATTTCAAATGGGTCACCCCGTATTTTTTCTTCATGCTATACTTATATATCTTTCTTCAACGGTTTTGGAGTTATGCATTATTTTTGAAAATTTTATATCATATTTTAGAGTCACAAAAACGGCTTTATTTCTCACAATATTCGAGGTTTCATTAAACAATTTGACATGATCTTAGACAATAGTAAGATTTATAATTCCGTTATCGAATGTAGGTTGACAACTATATGGAGTGGTAAAAAATACCAGTTGTTAACTCACAAAATTATGAAAAACACTGTGTTTTCAAATCAGACACCCAGTATATTTTATCATTTTCACAATGAGAACAATTCTCTTTACAATTTTTTATAAATTTCCCTATCTTGTTAATATTCTGAAATCACTGCGTTTATTGAATTTAAGATTATCTATTCAAAACTGCAGAACAATAGGAATACATGATGTTTGTCGTGTAAACTTGAATAATGGTTGAAATTGATTTCTAGCTTAACCCTTGGTGAAACATGATTTCAATATTTATAAACGAAAATTGACCAAAATCAAACACTTGACTGTACGTTTCACAAATTTAATTCAAACCTAATATCAATATCGGTTCATACAGTGCACATATTCGTATCAAGTAATAGATGTTAAAATTGGTGATAGGCGGAATTCTAATTGATCGTTCACAATTGGGAGATTTTGTTTATAAGCTGAAGCTATTTCTAAATATTCCAAAAGGTCCATACGTTAATTTTGTTGCATTTGTGTATTATTCTAGTTTTTTCAAAATCAATAAAATGGTTAGAGGAGATACAATGGCTTGAGAAACCAGTCGTTGACTTATTTTGGAGTGGTACAGCATAAGAAACAACAACAAACTTCACCTGAAAGTAATCACAGTTAATTAAATTAACCTATCGAACCAGTCCCATGGAGTTCCACTATTTAGATTCAGCCATCAGAGAAGAAGTGAGGTGTTTAGGACATAACCAATACCAGACCCAACTCACAAAATTAGAAAAACTTTTTAGGGATATACGGAGGAATGAGAATAACCCGACATCAGTGAGTGAAATACCAGTGAATTTTTATGAAAAGGTAAAAAATTTCACCAATGTACAATTTGAAAAACAAGAACTGAATTTACTTGGAAAAGGTTTGAAGCGTAGCCCGAATATGATTTTAATCTAACTGACCTCAAGCACTTAGCTGTTAATGCGGAATTGGCTTTAAATAAAATTGAATCTCCAAACAAACGATATATGGAGAAAGGAAGAAATATACATACATCGACTACATCCCTTCTCTGAGCAACAAAATTTGCAAAAGAATTAAACATTATAATATTGACGTTATATGTACCAACAAGAAAAATTTAAAATCATTGTTTTTCAGTGGTAAAAATCTACTGAATAACACACAATTAAGTGGTGTATACAAACTATACTGTAATGAATGCCCTGCGTTTTACATATGTAAAACTGGACGTTCCTTGGCAAAACGAATCGATGAACATAAAAATCAATCCTCCAAAATAAGTCAACGACTGGTTTCTCAAGCCATTGTATCTCCTCTAACCATTTTATTGATTTTGAAAAAACCAGAATAATACACAAATGCAACAAAATTAACTTATGGACCTTTTGGAATATTTAGAAATAGCTTCAGCTTATAAACAAAATCTTCCAATTGTAAACGATCAATTAGAATTCCGCCTATCAGCAATTTTAACATCGGTTACTTGATACGAATATGTGCACTGTATGAACCGATATTGTTTTGTATTCAGTAATGAGAATGGGATAAAACCCGAAACATGCATGTCAACAATTATGTTTGAATTAAATTTGTGAAACGTACAGTCAAGTGTTAGATTTTGGTCAATTTTTTTATAAGTTTTGAAAAAGGTTTTCGATGGATCGAGTTGAGTCATTGATATGCCGATTTGTTAACGACTCAGAGAAAGTATAAAAAAAAATTAAGGAATATTCAATCAATCTGAAATTCAACAAACACTGAACCAGAAAAGGATATGTATAGGTGAATATCTAGAAAACATTCTGAATTGTGTAGTTCTCATTCTGAAAATGAAAAGAGTACCTATTGGGTGAAAAGAGTATTGGGTGACTAAGTTGAAAAAAACAGAACGTGAAAAATGAAATCTTTCTATGGAAACTTGCGATGTAATATAACAGTTCGAAAAAAAAAAAGCAGTCTATTGTATGGGTCAGAGAATTGGAGACTAACTGAAAAATATAAGAGAAAATTGGAAGCAGTTGAAATGGATGCAATGAGAAGATCGCTCAGGATATCAAGGAGGAAAGAATCAGAAATGAGACCGTTAAAGAAATGATGGGTATTGAAGGAACCCTAATGGATGACATCGAGAAAAGACAGCTGATATGGTACGGCCACATACAACGTATGTCAGAAACGAGACTCCCAAAGCAAGTAATGAACTGGCAGCCCGCAGAACGTAGGAAGAGAGGAAGACCAAAGACCAGTTGGAAACAGGGCGTCGTTAAAGCTATGAGCACAAGAAACTTGCAAGAACTGGACTGGGAAGATAGAAGAAGATGGAGGCAAGGCGTCGGACAACGTCGGAAGACGTTCTGAACCGGCATATATATATATAAAAAAAGTTAGAATTTATTACTTAACAGGGTTAATCATTCGACAATAAAGATAGAATAGAATAGAATAGAATAATTTATTCATGCCATTACACAAAAGTGTTTACATACGTCAAAGCAACAATATATCACAAGTTATCAGACAAATCATCTGAAAAAAACTCATTCAAAGAATAATAACATTTTTCACAAAAATAATCTTTAATTGTTCTCTTGAAACTATTGACAGACAGAACCCTCACGGTGGCTGGCAATTTATTGAACAGTTTGGGACCATAGAATGATACGCCACACTTCATTCTGTTTATACGATGGAAATCTGTATACACGTGATCACTGTGGCGAGTACTATATTCATGCAAATTTCCGTACGTCCGGTATTCATTAACATGAACTCTAACATACAACATGCATTGCAACATGAACAAACATGGGACAGTTAGTATATTCTTTTTCCTAAAAGCATCTTTGCAATCGTCTCTATATCCAAGATTGCTCAATATCCTGACCGATTTTCTTTGTAAACTGAAAAGTCGTTTTGTGTTAGGGTCGTGACCCCAACATAATATTGCATAGGATATCCTCGATTCAATGAGAGCATGATATACTGTCAATAAGACTTTCTCTGAAACAGTACCCACCAAAATCCTCAGAGCAAACACACCAGAAGATACACCTTTACAGATCTTATCAATATGAGGCATCCAGGAGAGTTTATAATTCACCGTGACGCCCAGAAAATTTACTGAATCGGACGCATTAAGACCCTCCAGTTCTCTCAAAGAAAAGTACATGAGGTGAGTTTTTGTATCATTTAGTTTGAGCTGATTACTGTGAAACCACTCGGTGATCGACACGCGAATATTCCCCATCAACTGCCCAATAAGGGTCCTACATGCTGCTCTCTTCAGTGCTGTGGTGTCATCTGCAAAAGTACAAGATTGGCGTTTGAATCACAGCCGACAATATCATTGATGTAAATCAGATGCAAAAGTGGCCCAAGGACCGACCCTTGAGGCACACCAATCGCTACATTCAACAAACTGGATAATCCCCCTCTAAAATCAACGCACTGCTTCCTGTTACACAGATATGAGCCAATAAGATCGACTGCATCCTGCCCAAACCCATACTGTACAAGTTTAAGAAGGAGGATCTCACGTGAGACACAATCAAAAGCTTTGCTCAAATCGCAAAATAAAGCACCTACATACTGACCTTCCTTGAAACCTTCATTAATAACTCTCACCAGTTCGGTAATGGCTGCTGTTGTAGAAAGAGAGCTTCTGAAGCCAAACTGCGACCGATTGAAAAGACCATATCTGTCAAAATAGGTAGTTACCTGACGTTGAATAACCTTTTCGAGAATTTCAGAAAAAATGGGCACTATCGATATAGGTCTAAAGTTATCGACTGAGCTAAGGGAACCATTCTTATGAACGGCACAACTCTCGAAACTTTCAAAATATCAGGAACAATGCTATCCCTTATGCACAAATTCAACAATTTTGTAAGTGGACAGACAATTTCATTAGTTACGCACTTGACGACTCTACTGGAAAATCCAAAATAATCCCGAGTCTTAGTGTTTTTCAACTCCCCAATAATATCCCTCACAACGACCTCCGATACTGAAGAAAATTGAAACTCAAGCTCAATTATGTGACAATAGTCATTCATAAAATCAGCAGAAGACTTACTTGTAGGCGGTATATTATTGACTATATTATGTGGTAACTCCACAAAGAAGGCGTTGAAGTCGTTTGCGGAAATCTCAGATTTGCATGAGGTATGACTTCTCGAAGTATTAACAGTATTCTTAACAACATTCCATATCGATTCAGAATTGAAATTATTTGCGTTTATATAATTATCATTGTAGAGTTTTTTTCGCTTTTTCAGTTCAATTCGATATAAACTACCATACTCCTTGCATAACTTGGAGAGGTAAGGAGTTTTCTTCCATCTCAAAAGTTCTCTATAGTATAGCAATGTATCGCGCATTTTTCTTAAGTCATCATTGAACCAGGAGATGGGGGTGTACCGACAGTATGTTTATATGTTTTTACTGGAAATGCTAGCTCCATGCTATTCCTCAAAAATGTCACAAACATCTCAAATTTCATATTAGTATCTATATGGTCATCAAGAACAAAGTCCCAACATATTTCTCTTGTTGAAAACTTCATCACATAAATACCATGCTGGGTGAAAGGTCTACATACAGTAACATTGCATTCTTCACTCATACGAAACTCGACAACAATGGTGGCTTCAACAGCTTTATGATCTGCAAAACCCAAATCAACAGCACATCCAGTTCTCGTCAGTGACAAAAATATTATCCAAACAGGCGGGACCCCTAGTACATTCATTGATTATACCACGCATTCCAAATGTAGAAAAAAGAACGAGTACCGCTGATCTATTACCACTTTCCACAAGAAAATTAACATTAAAATCTCCCAGAACAACCACTTGATTTCCACGCCCCACAGTTATTTCTAATATATCAGTAACAACATCTAAGAATTTACCGAAATTTCCGCGTGGGTGCCGATATAAAGTCACTAAAATAATCTTAAAAATTTTGGATTGAATTACACAAACCTCAACCTCCATCTCGACAGATTTAGAGTTCAAATCAATTCTAGGAAAAAATTCATCAAGGTGAGAATTTCGTACCGCGGCTGCCACACCACCGTGAACATGCTGTGCCCGTGAAAAATGAGAAACCAAGGTGAAGCCAGAAATTCTTATCTGTTCCAGTTCACAACCAGTCATCCAATGTTCACTAATTAGAAAAATTTCATGATTCAAATTTAAAGCTTCAATTTGTTCTATTTTATTTCGTAAAGATTGCACATTGACATGAAGAATCCTTAACAAAGCTACATTATTCGAAGAATATCTTGAATCTTTTACACCAACCTTATGATTAACCATTTTTTCCTGAATTGCTCTCCCACCTTCCCAAAAAAAAATTCCTGAAATTAAAAGGCCTAATCAACGCACCAGTCGACCAAAAGTCTTTATCATTGAGCAAATCGTAGACATCCTGTGTTGGGGCACCAATGCTGTAAGCAAAATTAGAACCAACAGTGTTTAACTTCTTTATGATGATATTTTCATAACCTTCCACATTACTTAAATACGCAGAAATTTCTTCCTCAGTGGTATCGCCAACAATTCTTCCCAAGTAAAGCCAATGTCTTCTGGGCGCCCCACGATAGTATTCACTTGTTTTGGAGCATTAATTCCCGTACAAATTGCTCTTTTGATTCTACGTTTCGAAGTCACCGTTTTCCATTCCCCATTTCCGTGAGAAATCGATGTTTTCTCGTTAGCCCATTCGGGATATCGAACCGATGTGTTTTGTTTATATTTACTCAACATGGCATTAGTTTCTTCATTCAGTGCACCGACAGCTGTACCATTGCCAAATTTCTTTCGATCTTCAAGCACATCGGGAGAATCTTCCATTGTGTCCTTATAGTTAGATAGTTGGTATAGACCAAATGTTATAACCGTATGCTAATAATACAATGCCTGAAGAAGAGAAATCGAAAGAATGATTGGTGAAGAAATATTTTTCTCAAAAATAAGGAAATTCGTTAACAAATCGGATGTATATACACCTAGACAATTCAGAACAATTTTCTTGGGTTCTGAGCACAGTGAAACATAAAGATTAATTTTTTCTTGACGTTAATTGACATATGTTATTTTATTTCTTGTGAATCATACATACTATATAATATATAATATTGCACAAGAAAGACTACATATTCTTTATCCAAATATATACAGTGAGCGTCAAAACTATGAAACAAGTACATTTACTCAGAGGAAAAATATTTGGCTACATAATCCTGAAACAGGTCAATTTTTGTTTCACCTTTACCTAACTTTTATGTGGTTTTGAAGCATTTCTTTGCACCCTGACGGACGAACATACTCAAGTTTTACTCTGCATCCTTCATCACTACGTCTAACCTAATCGATTGAGACCATTTTCAGTTCGACATTCGAAAATAACAGACATTTGGGCAAAACAATAGCACACGATTCAACTAGAACAATCTCGCTTGGAATATTGTTTTCGTATTTCGTAAATTTTAGACTTGGGGTAGTTCTGATTTGAGTTGACGATATAATTATTCCTAATTTTTTTAAATTCGATACACTGAAACCATGTATTGGACTCAAAATTTTGTATGATTTTTATAATATGATTGAGAATTTTGTTTTTTTCAAATCAAAATATATGATTTATTATAGAATTCAGAGAAGTTGTTTACTAATTGATTTGCATTTTGTGGTTGTGAGGTGAAGTTTGAAAAATGAAAATTTTAATTCAGATAAAATATGCAGACAATTTGGAAAAGATCATATCGGTGTGATTTACAAATTGATTTTGGGTTTTTTTTTCAGAATCTTTAGAAGCACCGATGACTTTCTAATTATAGTTTTGGCAAATATGACGCAATGTTAGAGATATCTTGCTCAAGGCTTATTCCACCATAGTGAACCCAAAAAAGATTCGTTGTACATCCAAAAAGATTATTACAGAATTGAAAAGTTTCCTCAAACTACCCAGTACCCATGTAGTTATTGAAAAGTTTGAACCAAATTTTAACAAGAATATTAGACGAAAAGCTCGGCTGAAGTCTGCGAGTTTATGAATAATGAAAGTTAGAGAATTCACTTTACATGTTATATAATGGTAGGAAATACTTTTTGATTCAAAAATAAGAGAATCAGTGAAATTCATAAATCTTCCGCAATGCTTTTCACATTTCAAGTAGTGGTCGATCAGATCATTAATAACGGGATACGAGTAAAACTTTATCTTTCGTCCAATCGCCAATATGTGAACTATTACCTGCCCAGTATTCGTTTAACGCCCAGATCAGTTTCAGGAGTCAGGATATACGGGGTTGGGATAAAGTTTGGCACCAACGTTTAAACGAAACGGGCGATATTTTTTAAATTTGGCAACTGAGTGTAATGGACCACAATGCATTATTTGTATCCTGAAAAAATCCAATATCACGATCAACAGTTACTAGAACTTTACAACGTTTCAATGCATCTGGAATGGTCAAGGATTTGCCAAAATCTGGAAGACCACGGAACGTAACGAACGAAGCGATGAGGCAAAATATTGCCATTGATTTAGAGGAATCACCTCAAACTTCCACCACAATTCTAGCGCGGAACTACGGCATAATTCGACGTTCCGTAAGAAAAATATTAAAAAAGGAAAATGTTTATCCGTATAAGGTACGATCAGTCCAAGAATTCTCAGAGGATGATCAACAGCTCGAATTCATCTGTAATGACGACGAACGTTTTGCTTTCAATGTAGTGTTTTCTGAAGAGGCAACTTTTCGTGTGAATGAAACGGTTAACCGCCACAACTCAAGAAATTGGTCAACTGAGAATCCTCATTGGATTGATGAAGCACAAACCCAGCGACCAGAAAAGTTGAATGTTTGGATGGGAATTGTACAAAATAGGCTAATAGGCCCATTTTTCATAAACGCGAACTTAAATGAAGAAAAGTATCTAGATTTACTAAATAATCAAATTATTCCTGCACTCCAACAGAACGGGCAGTTACCACCGAACGTTTGGTTCCAACAAGATGGAGCACCTCCTCACTATGATAGTTCCTCACGAGTTCTGAATTTTCTAAATGCTACTTTTCCAAATCGATGGAATGGACGTAGAGGACGCATAGAGTGGCCTGCTCGTTCTCCAGATCTCAGCCCATTGGACTTTTTTCTAAGTTATCTAAAATCACGTGTTTAGGTTAATCGACCGGCATGCTTGCAGGAATTGAGACAACGGATTCTTGATGAATGTGCATTAATACATGGAGAAGTCTTGAGAAAAGTTACTCAACAGTTAATAGTCTGGCATATTGTCAGGAGGTGAATGACAAGCACTTCAAACATTTGAAATGATTTTTTTTTTATTATTTTCAATAAATTTTTTCTACTACTAAAAGCCCTGTATTTCTTCTTTTTATAGATTTTCATGAGAAATACGTCATTAAAAGCTCAAAGAATTATCTACTACAAAGTATTTCGTTTGATTTCTCACTATTGATACAAATAACAACGATATATAAATTTGAATGGATTTTTTCTGAAATGCACAAAAAGACTGAATTTTTTTTACAAGGAGTTTTCACATGGAACCTCATATAGACAGATCCGAAACAAAGTGCACTTTCAGAATCTGCAGAAATATACAGGGTGTCCCATTTGAATAAAAAAAAATTTGTTATTTCCGGTTGAACAGGAAGTATCTCATTAATGAAAATATGCTCATCAGATGCATTGTGGTCCATTACACTCAGCTGCCAAATTTCAAAAATATCGCCCGTTTCGTTTTAAAAATATTAATTTGGTGCCAAACTTTATCCCAACCCTGTATATCTTTGCGCTCAGATTTTCATGTAGAGCTCACCTGCGATCAAAACAAAGCAAGCATAGTTGAAGACGAGAAATTTTTGATGAGATATCGAGTAGCATGATTATTTGGGCTATATCCACCATCTGTTATTGTTGCAGTAACTATCAATACAGCATGCTATCGTTTCCCTAGAGTTCGAACCGAAAATGATTTCAATCGATTGGATTCAGCTTTCTGATAAAGAATCCGTGGTTCTCTTCACAATTATAATCGTTGCCGGACATGATCCGCCGTCAGAGGTAACACAAGATGGGATCGATAATGCTACAGTCCAGAAAACCTTATTGGGAAAGTTATAGGAAGGCCTTCTTCCCTAACCACTCATCGTTCAAGGGTCGAGTTATCGCAAATCGGCCATAAGTCTTAAACGTCATTCTTGAACTTCATTTGTGCCACTTTGACGTCCGGTACCTACTCTTCTTCGATCTAGGTCATTATCAAACCAAGCTAGACAACGTTGCTCATAACAGTTTTTTCTCCACCTGTTTTCATCATTTTCGTCCAAATACTCGTTTTCCGAAACTGAAAAATGAGCAGGAGCACCGTCATGCTCGTATTCGTACGATTTGCCGTTTCCTATTTCAATCATAACTGAATTGACAACTCCGCCTTCCGTAGACAAATAATTCGATTTCATTTATATTTCCTCAGCTGGCTATAAATTTCGCTTACA
The DNA here is from genome assembly GCA_030674115.1 of Micraspis discolor. Classification (NCBI taxonomy): domain Eukaryota; kingdom Metazoa; phylum Arthropoda; class Insecta; order Coleoptera; family Coccinellidae; genus Micraspis; species Micraspis discolor. The sequence goes on along the minus strand of JARTUT010000010.1, from coordinate 27,082 downwards.
AGTGTTCTGAGAATTTAAACAAAAACTAAACATCGACTTTGCATCGAATAGCAGGCCAGTTGTAAAATTTAAAGAGATCGCAAAAACGGCTACAAATTCAATCAGGTAATAAGAAATGTTTCCTTGAAAAAACTTTCACTATTTTTTTCTTGAAAATTTTACTCATTTATTGCTTGCTATACCATATATCGTTTTACCAAAAAACATTCAAACTTAAACCGCTTGTTCTGGTGTTGCAGTATTGGTATTAAAAATACTATGCGAATGCGGAAGATATATTATTGGAGGAGCAAAGCATGCTTTGAAACTCAGAACAAAATAATATCAGAAGCTTTCTTAAGTGTTGGGCACTAATATCTTGAAATCGGACCATTATGCTGTGGATGAGAAATGTCAGATCAAATTGGATGATACATCGACAATATCCAAAGAAGAGAAACCTTCAAGAAGAAGAATCAATGAAGCAGCGTTTATGAAAATCACTTCAGATCTCATGAATTCTCCAATCAATAGAGTTGCTGTGAGTTTGGACACCGATTGTCCGTTTTTCAAACCATATACAGGGTGTTCCGTAACTCAACGTCGAGCGGTTACTATGCGATATGCTAGATTATAGCACTTCTAGCAAAAAAAAATTCTATGTTACTTGATTAAGTGGTAATAGGTACATTTTTGCAGTCACAAATTTTACAATTTTGCAGTGATTATTTTTATACGCAATGCTTAATAACCATGCTATTGATTGAAGTCACAAATCCATTGTTAGGAACAATTGTTATATTTTAATTTTATTTCTATTTTTATTTAAAAAAATTACTTAATTTAAAGTTCTTTCAATAGTGAATACAATGAAAATTGAAAAATTTTCGAATTATTCATGCTGATGGTAAAAGATGGTAAATGGGGCCCTAATAATCGTTCCTCAAAAATTCATAATCAAACTTTGTTGTAGAAGTCCTACAATTTTTGTTTTCTCAGTATAATAAGGTACCTATACCGGTTTGAAATGAGCTTTTTTTCGTGAAATTAAAATACTAATTATTAATAGGGAAGTTGAAAAAATTTCTTTCAAAGTATTGGCCATTGTTTTCTACACATTTCGACCAATTTCTGGCCATTTGTGGATACCACGCCAACAAAATTGATCGTTTTTTAAAACAAACCAACCAGACATCGAATTCTCGACCTCCTCATGGAAATCAAAGTGCTGCTCAGCCAATGCGTGTTCCATCAATGAAAACAAATGGTAGTCGGAAGGAGCCAAGTCTGGTGTATACGGCAGGAGGGGTAGCAGCTCTCAAACAAGTGTTTTGATAGTGTCCTGAAGCAGTTTTGCTTTGTGTAGGTCCATTGTCATGGAGCATAATTACCTTGTCGTGTCTTCTGGTCGTTTCCCGATCAATACTTGGTTCGAACTGACCATTTGTTGTCGGTAGCGATCAGTGTTAACGGTTTCACCACATTTTAGGAGCTCGTGGTACACCACACCTTTCTGATCCCACCAAACACACAGCATTGTCTTTTTGCCGAATCGATCTGGTTTTTGCAGTCGATGTTGATGGTTGTCCCGGATGAACCTATAATTTTTTCCGTTTAGGATTCTTAAAATAAATCAATTTTTCATTGCCAATAACAATCGGATGCAAAACCAATTTTCTTTCATGTCTTTGAAGCAATATTTCACAAGTTTTTTTCCGGTTTTCCATCTGTCTTTCATTTAATTCACGTGGCACCCATTTTCCACAGTTTTGGATCTTTCCCATAGCTTTCGAACGGTCAGAAATTGTTTGTTGTTCAACATTTAACATTTCTGCCATTCGCTTTTGATTCAAAGTGTCATCTCCATCCAATATCGTTTGAAATTCGGCGTCTTCAAACTTTTTTGGTGATCTTCCAAGTTCCCCATTTCTCACAACAGAATCATCATTTCTGAACCGTTGAAACCATCTTTTGCATGTTGCCTTCGATAGAGCATGATCATCGTATGCCTCGACAAGCATTAGATGAGACTCTGCAGCACTTTTCTTCGAATAAAAAGAAAAAATTAATTCTTTCCGCAAATCACCACTTTCTGGTTTAATACGATGAAAAGGTATGATGTTGTCTCTTCAATGACTGGATGTATACTGAATATGCTTCACAGATCTCATAGCAAACCAACAAACACACAAACGTTCACAGCAAATGTTCCCTATCGCGACATTTGTATCTTGATGCTTCATACCGGTATACCTGGTTAAGATGTGGAATTATTTTTTGTTCATTTCATTTTCTGCTGAAATAGTCATGGTGAATACCATTACCACACGAGATAATCAAGTCGAAGGAACAAATCAAACCATAATTTATGCCAATGATCTATAATATTATAAATTTTTTATATCTCACTAGAGAATAAGTTAACACCAATAATTCCTTCTATTCCTCATATCTATAAAGAGTACGTACTTTTCAGCGTCGTTAACCTTGAGAAATTCCTGAACCTACGCCGTAACAACATCATCAATTTCCTCTTGGACCCGCAGTAACTTCAGTAAAATAATAACAATAATAATAAACTTCTCCTTTATAGTCATGCGATGTAAAACAAAGGATGAACATGGAATCAAGCCGTCCGTGGCTCACAGCCGAACCATAGAGATAAGGGGATCGTTTAAAGTTCATAATGAGTATCGAAGCATAGAATCGGCCAGATGGCCCGAGGTGCAGACTCGATGCACATCTACAGCGAGAAGAAGAACTTATGGTACGCCTACATCACCGTTTCTAGAGAGCAAGAGCACCTGCCGAGGCCTACCAGCAACGGCAAGGAATTTATCCAGCTATTAAACGTTCCTGCACACTTATTACAGCGAATTGAATTGTTTATACGGTGCGCTATAAACTGCTGAGATAAGATCGTGGCGTGGCGTTGGTGTGTTCATGCTGATGCATGAGATACATAGGGTTTTTTGCGAATTTATTGTTCGCCTGTTGACCTAAAAGTAGAGTCTCCATAAACGATTGTCAATGGAATTCTCTGATTTCCGCTTTTGATGCAAAATCAACACTTTTTGCGGTTTCGTTCTCTGTGAAACAATGAACGTCCAGCCCAAATGACTGTAATTATCGATTATAATAGATACGGTTATAAATTTGGTAGATCAAAAATATTTGAAAAATTTGAGTTGGATCTAGTCAACTTCTCTCGAAAATAATTTGTTTCAAAAGCTCACTCAAATATCAAAGCGATGGCTGTTTTCAGTTAAGGGAAAAGACCATCATTAATAGAAAACTTATTTTGAGAAAAATGGATTTCGAATCAACTGAAGCAAACACGATAAATTATTCAGAAAAATTCAGCCAAGCACTGAGTTGAGGATAGAAGCTTCTGCGCGCCTCTACTAGACGCTTCTCCCGTACTTTGGAATATAAGGATACAAATACTAGGTGACCAGAAAGGGTATTGGGTATTTGTTTTCGCGCCATATGCGGAACGGGGCGTCTAAAAGGAGCGGAAGGGGTTTGTGGCGCCCGTCAGTTTGTGGAATTTCAGTCACGATGGAACAGTACTCGAGGACGCATCGCGCATTTTCGTACGTATTATCGAAAAAGTAATTTAATAGTGACTGCCCAACGTCTCTATCGTGCGGAATATCGTACACGCCACGCGCCGAGTGAAAATAGCATTAGTAAATGGATCAATATGTTCGAGAATGCAGGTGCGACTGTTTGAATTCAAAACGCTGGTCGTCCTCGTTCAGTTCGCCATGAAGAAATAATTGAAGAAGTTGAGGCGTCAGTTCGTCTTTAGATAGATAGATAGATAGATACTTTTATTTCAGTAATTGGACGCGAATACATGTTACAAAAATGAAACAAGTCAAACTTATTTTAATTAACCACAAAATCTAAGAAATTCCCCAATAACATACGGTTCATAATTCATTAATAGTTTATGTATCTCCCTTTTGAATAAACTATAATCCTGGATTTTTTGCAATCTTCTTGGTAGCCCGTTAAAAATCTTTATTTCCATATATAATGGATATGCTTCTTAAAACAAGATAGAGTGGGCACCGGAAAGAACCACTGATACACACGTCTCGTATTGTTCTTATTTTTGTACCTTGAGTAATATTCACTATACTTGTGAAAGAACAGCAATGATCGATTTATATATAGACCTGGAATTTCTAATATTTCATTCGTTTTGAAGACAGATCTACAACTCTCTCGATATTTTCTACCAGTTATCACTCTTATGGCCCATTTCTGCTTCACGAACATCCAATCCATGACTGAAGTTCCACCCCAAAATATGATGCTGTAAGTCGCCAGTGATTGAAAATTAGCATAGTAAACTGTCCTCAGCACATCATTATAAACCATTCTCTTCAAGACATTCAGTGTATAAATGACGAAATTCAACTTCTTTCCCAATTGATCCACATGTTCTCTCCATTTCAAGTTTTGGTCTACTGCAACCCTCAAGAAAGACACCACCTCCTTGACGTCAACATCACCATCTTTACATCCTAGAGAGCTCGGGAAGATCTGTGAAGATCGATCTGTAGAGAAGTAAGTGCATACAGTCTTTTGCATATTCAAGATTAGCTTGTTCTCGTGGCACCAGCTGCATATCTCATTCAGCACTGATCTAAATAAATCAAGTGAGCCCTGGTTTTTACACCTTATCAAGATGTTAGCAACGTCAGCAAAGTTCACAAGTTTACAGTTCTCCGGTAGTGTTAGTGCTAGATCATTAATATAGATTTGAAAAAGTAAGGGTCCCAATATGCTGCCTTGTGGGATGCCCATAGTTATCGATGTCCTCTGAGGTGAACTTCTCACTATTTCTATTAATAAGACACTGTTCCCTGTGTCTCGAATAACTCCTCATTAGGTTCAGTTGTTCATCCTTTATACCAGATCTTTCAAGTTTTTCCAACAGTAGTTGATGATCAACGCAATCGAACGCCTTAGAGAGATCAAGAAACAAGCCACACTATCCCCCTCTTAAGCCTCTAAGATAGACAATGTCAGTTCATGGCAGTTTCTGTATTTTTCTTTCCCATATAGCCATGTTGGCAGTTTGAAATGACATTAAATTTGCTGAAAAATTTCGTTAATCGCGTTGCTATAATCTTTTCAATGATCTTTGAAACCAAACTAAGTAAGCTTATGGGTCTATAGTTACCCAATTCCTCCTCGTTTCCCTTCTTTAATATGGGTCTCACAATAGCTACTTTTAGAGCATATGGAAAAATTCCTTCCTTTAAAATACAATTCACGATGTAAGTTAATGGAGATACTATACAAGAAATGCAAGCCTACAACAAGCTGATTGGTACTTCATCATAACCACATGCATAAGTGTTCTTCAGACTCCTCACGACTGACAACACTTCTGCCTCAGTGACGTCAAAAACGAAAAACGACTTCTCTATTATTTTTTGTTTCTTAGTCCTATTAGGTGGTCTTATTGATAGATTTTTGAATAATGAGCAGCACTAGCGAAAAATCTATTGAATTCTTCCGTCAGTTGCTTCAGATCGTCTGTTTTTACGGGATATTCATTGCTCTTACCTTGCTCTCCTGTTAATGAGTTTACCAACCTCCATGTTGCTCTGCTTTTGTTATCCGATGTTGCAATTAATCTTCCTGTGAGCGCGTTTTGTCGCTGGGATAGTCATATCATATTTCCTCTTCATTTTTTTGTAACTACCTTGTAATTCTTTTTTTGTTGTGGATGCAATTAGTAGATAATCTAAGATATTTTTCATTCTTTTTAATTCAGGATTTTCTATAAATTTATTAGCTTTTGGTTTTACAGTTCTTTTTACCGAGGGAAAACATTTGTCAAATAAAATTTTGAAATTCTCTTCAAAACTGTTCCACATCTTGTTCACATCCTTTGTCTCAAATTCAAAAATATCCCGCCAGTCCTGCTCCGAGAGGCAGTCTCGAAATTTTTTTGTTGTTTCTTCATTTATTTCTCTTTTGAAGTATTCGATCTTGCTAATACCCTCAGTTATATCACTAACAAACCTGAAAGTACAGGTAGAGTGATCCGATATGTAATTTTCAATCACTTTAGATTCTCCTTCCGACTTGTCATAAAATTAACCAAACATGATACTGAGACCGGACGTGTAGGTTCTCTGATAGTGAGATTTAGACTGAAATATTCTGCTATAGAAATAAACTCACGTGTTTCTCTTTCATCAGATAGTATATCTATGTTGAAGTCTCCCATTACTAGAATTTCTGCTTTTTCCTTCAAGCATTTCTGGAGAATGGTTGTTATTTTCTCGGAAAATATGTTAACATCAGCTTTAGGAGGCCTGTAAACACAAATTGCTATGATTCTAGTTGATTCCAAGTCTGATTGTATTGCCGAATACTCAAAAATATTGGAAATACTAATCGATGTTATATCTTGTCTCTCCTTAGAATTATAGGAATTGAGCATGTATAGGGCACAACGCCCATGTTTACCTTTCTCTCTACAAAAACTTGAAGCCATTTTATAATCACCAAAATGGATCGCTCTGAGTTCACTGATATAGGATATACGGAACATTGGCAGGAGCCAATGTTCCGTAATACCGAATAGATCTGGTTTTTGTTTGCTTATAACTAAATCAAATTTTTTGAAAGCTGTATTTAAGGCTCGAACATTTTGTTGAATAACGCATAACTTTTTGGAGCATGTATTACTAACTTGACTAAAATTGATCTCTTCCGGTGTGGAAAAAAATTCTTAAATGAGAATTCTCTTAGGATAACTCCTGCTGGCCAGAACTTCTTATTGTAAACAGTCTTATAAACATCATCTGATGGTAAACCCACACTGAATGTGTTAGAACCTTTTGTATCTAGTTTTTTCACTACTATGTCCCCTAGTCGATCAGTGTTCTTCAAGAAATTTTTAATTTCTTCCTCCGTGACGTCTCCGCCAGCAATTCTTCCTACATAAAGCCATTTACTTTTTGTAGCTCCTGAAATCGTAGTTTGTTTATCATTTATTTTTGAACCATCGCAGACTAACGCATTTTTCGACCTCGGAGGATTAGAGGATCTGATCTTTTTCTTTTGATATGTCACTTGTTTCCATTTTTCTCCACCTACTTCAGTTACATTTCCATGCTGTTCCATTTCTCTGTTTAAATTCACGTTGACTTCTTTGACCTTTTGTTGTTCCATATTTAACCTCACATCCGGATGTGTCACCCTGCGCTTTTCTGTGACTACTGCGTTATTCTTACATTCAACTGTCTTTCCTTCACCAGCTACTCTGTCGGTGTAGGATACGACTCTCTGTTGTTTACATTGTTCGTATTTTTTTGTTGTGAACCGATATTTTTCATACTGATGAAATTTTCGATAGCACTTTGCAATTATTTATTATTGTCGTGAAGCGTTTTATTATTTTGATGCATTTCGTTCAACTTATCTTTTAGAAATTCTACTTGCTGTTTTAGTAGTATGTTTTCCATACGTACATCGCCTTGAGCTGACATTCCTTCAGATCTAATGGCTTCGTGTTGGCACACCGCTGATCCCCTGTTTCCATCTCTAGCCATGCACGAAGGATGAAAAATTTCAATGCAATTTGCACATCGAACGAAATCAATCCCTTTTCGATTACAAAAACTACATAAATGATCCACTTGATCTTCAATTCGACGATAAATCGCGGAGCGATTCTCAGACACCTCTTCACTCGGCAACGACATAGTACGACGATTATCCATCCGATAGCGAAGCCAAGCGTTGAACATCAAAAAATCGTCTTTAAATTCGATTTTAAAGAAAGACTTACATCTCAAAGCATATGAAATTCAATTGTTTTATGAATTAAAGGATGCGGACTGTGCTAATCTACTGAATTTTGCAAAAGAAACGCTGCACCGATTTAACAACTTCAACAACATACTGTTTAGTGACGAAACAAATTTTCACCTGAATGGTCATGTTAATAAACAGAATTGTCGGTACTGGGCAGTGGACAATCTGAGACGAGAGCATGAACGACCCCTGCATAACCCTAAGATCGTGGTTTGGGCCGCTATATCTGGTAAAGACATAATTGGTCCTTATTTTCATGGAGATCAATGAGAATAGTGACCCTTAGTTATTGCGAAATTTTTTGGTCCTAGAGTTCAGGAATTTGCAGGTTGCAACTCAAGAACGTGGTTGCAGCATGATGGGGCCCCGTGCCATACCTCAAATGATTTAATGGAAGTTGTTAACGAATTATTCCCTAATAATGTCATTTCGCGAAGGGGTAACATCAATGTGAATAATAAATTTATTCTATTGCTCACAAATACTTTTGGTTTTAATGAACTTACAAATACCCAATACTCTTTCTGGACACCTTGTACAACCTTCACGATGAAGAAACCTGTATCTCAAATTGAAATAACTACTCTTAGTGTTCCTTAAATATTGTTCGAAACTCAAATTCCCTCCTCCTGAAAATCCAAGTCAGTTTTCTAAAGTTTGACAACGTACGTTTACGAAAATGGAACTCGTGTAGAATTATTATTTTAGTAAAAACCAACATGTCTTATTGTTCTTTTCAACGTTTCACAAGACATCTTGTGTCGTTTTTGTAGAAGCTGACTAGTTCAGAAAACTTTTCAATTTTCTTTATTAAGTGTCAAATTGACACAAATACGAAAACTTGATGAAATTGGTGATTATCTGCAGTTTAAAGACATCTTCAAGCTATTCTCGTATGAATCTACAGAAAAAATGGGACTGGTTCAGTTTTCAAGATGTAGATAGCGCTTTTCTAGATATATCTAGAAGCTTCCTCACATTCTTAGTTAAGACTGGCGGGCTCTTTCAATATATTAGTGCTGCACTGTGCTGATGACAGGCAGTCACCTCGGAATCGGTCCACAGTTGCACTTGGGGTCTTGATTCTCTGGGACATCTTACGTCGAACCGTGGCTAGCTTACACTATGGGGAAGATAACTTCTTTGAGATTGTATTTCTTTATTTTAATTTTTTTAACCGTGCCAGTAAATTGGCAATTATATTCACTTTCGTATCAGTTACTTCGATAAATAGGCCTCAAAACCAGCAATTCAATTGATAGTGAACTTATGGGATTGAGCGATATATTTTGATCCCAAGAACCATAGAGTACAAAAAACCAACACAGGTCAATATCTACATTTTGATTCCAACCATCAACTAGTTACTAAATTAGGAGTTGCAAAATTTTTATAAGAGAAAATAAATAATATCACAAAGGCACTCAGAAGTAACCTCTAAGACGCGAGATACCATCAGGGCATACAAAAGTTAAACCAGGATTCAAAGAACGAAGAATTGCATACATGAAATACCATACGAATGCGGGAGATCTAATATCGAAGAAACAAAACGCCCCCTGAAAGTAATAACAAAAGAACATCAGAATCTTCTTCAAGTGATAGACATCGATAGATCCAAGTTGGCCCAACATGCTATGGATGAAAATCATTAGATGAAATGAAATAATACATCTATCATATCCAAAGAAGAGAAGTCTACAAGAAGAAAAATCACATCAGCAGCATTTATGAATATCGCTCTCAGTCCCATAAGTGCACCACCAATTGAGTTTCCGGAAGTTTGATAGCCAATTGTTCGTAGTAACTTGAAGAAGTTTTCAAACCACAGATAAGTTCCAAGTTTATCTACTTTTCGTATTTTTATCAATTTGACACTTATTAGAGAACATTGAAGAATGAATGAATGAACTTGTAAGTGGCAAAGGTTACAAGATGGATTCATTTTCAAACTCTATACCCATCTGAAGTGTGAGATCTGGAAAACATACTGTCATCTGACCTGGAAATTTTAAAGAAGTATTTTATTGAGTAGCAATTATGTCCAAATCCCAACAAAACAGAGGTTGTTTCCATTTGAAAAATCATGATGAATATAGGAATTTAGCAGTGACTTTCAATGATCCTCATCTCGAACCTAATTTCTATCCTAAATACTCAGGAGTTAAATTAGGTTCATATCTCAATTACAAAGCCCATTTAGATGATCTCAGCCTAAAATTGAAAACTAGGAATAATATTTTTCAGAAATTAGCTGGACCATCTTGGGGTGCTGATGCTTCCACTCTTCGCACAGCATCTCTAACCTTAGTCTTTTCTGCAGCCGAGTATTGTTGTTTGGTTTAATAGTGCACATACACAAAAAATCGATGCACAATTGAATATATCCATTAATGATTACTGGCACCACAAGATCTACACCGGTCAATTGATACTAATGTTTATGTTTATAAACATTTTTTTTCCTTGACTGGATCTCCAGTTATCTGTCTGACAGAACCTTGTTCATCGATTTCATTGATTGCTCTTCAGTCAGTTCTGGGGCCTTTGCTATTTGTCAACGACTTGCTTATCTGGTTGCGTCTGTTCTGGTGCTGTTTGCAGATGATGCTTCTTTGGCTGTCAGGGCAGAGAGTATTGGAAAACTGAAGCATATATGCGAAGAACTCATTAAGCAATTTCCTATCTGGTGTCATAAAAACTCCCTTATAATAGACTTGAAGAAAACTCAGATTATCATGTTTCAAAACCGAGATTTCGGTAGCCGCTCCCCTTGTAGTGAGTGTTGCGGGTAATTCTCTTACTACCTAGGAGCACGTTAGGTTTCTAGGACTACTCGTTGACAGGTTTTTGAGGTGGAACTTTCAGGTGGACCATGTGTGCCGAACGCTCAACAGTTCCTATTACGCTCTTCATCGACTGAAGGGGTCTGTCTGTGCTGAAACCCTTTTGTACATCTACTATTCTATAGTTTACAGTCACTTCAACTACAATACCATCTTGTGGGGCGAATCGTTGGAGTGTAATAGGGTGTTTATAGCCCAAAAAAAAGATTATTCGTTTCATATTCGGCTTGAAACCTAGGGACTCATGCTGGCCAGTGTTCATGAGTTTTCGGATACTTACACTGCCCTGTATTTACATACAGAGGTGCCTTCTATATGTGAGATCAATTATTGACCAACTGCCAAAATGTTCTGATTTCCATAGCTATGGAACTAGATATCGCAATCTGATATGTGTACCAAGGCACTCTACTGCCAAATATGAGTCATCCTCCAGGTATGCCGGTATTGTTTTTTTTAATCATTTACCGAATAGGTTTAAGTCGTTGAAGAGAGGAAATTCAAAAATGAAATAAAAAAATGCTATATTTCAAGGGATATTATAACTTTGAGGAATTTTTCTCAGATGAATTGAGCTAACAGTTTTATTAATGTGTTATTATGTTATTGTTTCTGTATTAATTGACATTTCCTATATACCTCTATGGTATTTTACAGGATGAATAAATTATTATGATTAATATATTTAATTTTATTTTGTACATAAAACAATAATAATAAGGGGAGCCAGGGTTTATTTTTACTGGGTTTTTTCCTTGGTTCTCATGGTCATACACCGAATCGTCAACAATATTCAGTTAAATAGAAAAACAAAGAAATGATGAGATTGATGTCTTCACTTCTTCTAGAAAATAAGGCCCGAAGGTAAGGTATTATATTCATTCCTTTTATTTTATTTCTCTGTTCATTATGATTCGGCTGAGGCAGGATTAGAGCATCCATCCATATTTTTCTGATTGCAATTTAATCAATAAATCTCCAGATATTTTAGGTTTCATGAAAACTGTTAAAACAAGCCTCTCGATCCCCTACACGGCCAACAGCCGGCATGCCATATTCGTGTATGAACACTGACTCTTTATCAGGAAGCCAAATCCAAACGACAGACTCCATTCTGGCTCAATATTCGAATAAAACAGATTTTCGAAAAAAAAATTCCACGCTTTTCTACTAGTTAACTGAACTACAACAATCGCGAAAAAATACATCCATGAAAATATAGTGGGATCCATTGCATCCAGGTAAATGTTATCACAAATTCATGATGGGATCGTATCACTAGCATATCATTGCAAAAATTCTTTCACATACACTGCACATCAGTGCAACTCAGATTTTTTCAATGGACTCAAAATATTTGGAAAAAGTAAAATCCTTTTAATAACAAAACAAGAACGGTTGTATATCTGACTGCATCGCTTTTCCAAAGGTAATCAGAACGGAAATAGTAATTCAGGATGTGTCACGAAACGGGAAATGAGATCTCAGTGTCCTTTGATTCGATCATTCCGCTTTCACTGCTTCCTGAACCCTCTGTAAGTTCGTTTCGACGAAAATGTCCAACCTTTGAGACTCCGGTTAGTTTTCCCCCACGGAAATATAGTTGACTTGATACTTCCGATAAAATAACTTGTTTGTATTCCATGCTTTCTATGCAATAGGGTTTATACATGGTGAATCTTTGACTACTACATTTATCAATATCAATCACTTTTTTGCGATATCAATTTTTGAAATTCAGTTCTGATCAAAAGATACTGGTTATTGAAATTGCATGGAAATTTTCTTTTGCTTAAAGCTTTGTAATTAGTTCAAATTTTGTAGAAGGTTTAAAAGATTGGGACACACTTATCAGATTAAATACACTTGGTCTATCTTCTAAGATTTTTGGTTCAGTACATCACCATCTCATAAAATCTTCTACTTTTGCTATGAAATAGGAATTTACGAAACAACTTCAACTGAGCCCATAACTCCCGAAAAGTTTCAAGAGTATTACCCTAGATTAATTAAGATGCCTCCACTGAACGGTGAATCATGTGTTTTACGGTGAATTTCTATTATTTGGTGAGAGCAACACCTCATGTTCATTAAAAACTAACTTCAGTGCTTTTCTCGAGTTATTTATTAGGTGTTATCTTAATCCATAGTAATTCCATGAATATTTGTGTTCGGACGAATATACATGCTCATTATTGATTTTCTTACTAGAAATTTAAAAATTTTCTCCTCATCGATGTAGTCTTGGTGTATTTTAAGCTTATTTGAATTGTTGGCTTTGTTGACATATTTTCCTTTTCTGAAAATGTCAATCATTATTCATATTTACTTGTGTTGACATTTCAGTTTCGATGCTTACTGACGTTGTAGATCCACCACTAATAACCATTGATTCTTGTCCCCTCGCATTTCGGAACAAATACCTTCCATATCTAATCATCGTTGAAATTGTTGATGGCAATTTGTTACTTATCAGGTATACCGGTATAAAGTGTACGTTTTTTTGGAAAATAAAACACTAATTATTAATGGGAAAGTAAAAAATACTTCACTCAAAGTATTGGCCATTGTTTTCTACGCATTTTGACCACCTTTCTGGTAATTTGTGGATACCACGCCAATAAAATTTGTAACTTTCAATGATTCTCCTATCGAACATAATTTCTATCCAAAATACTTAGGTGTTGAATTAGATTCATCTCTCTATTACAAGACTCATTTAAATAATCTGAGCCTAAAACTGAAAACTAGGAATAATATTGTTCAGAAATTAGCTGGATCGTCTTGGGGTGCTGATGCTTCCACTCTTCTTCTCTAGCACAGCATCTCTAGCCCTAGTCTTTTTACTGCAGCTGAGTATTGTTGCTCTGTTTGGTTTAAAAGACTGCAGCTTTGAATTCTTGGAATAAATATCATTCTTTTCCCAATTTATTCCCAATTATTTCATATTTTCCATGGAAGTCACGAAAACCATTATGGCATAATACGTTCTTCAATATGAACATAAGTGATAAAGAATTATGGAAGACTCAGTGGAACTCTTACGAAATGTTCAATAAATATCTCGTTTCTGATCCTTCTGAAAAAGTTCTTGGTTTTGATCTTCCTAGAAAAATTTGGACAGTTCTTATTCGTTTGAGCACAGGACATGGTCGTACCAATGGAATGCTATTTAAATGGAACTCAGCTCCTAGCGCAAGTTGTGAATGTGGAGAAGCAGAAGAAACAATACCTCATCTCATCAATAGTTGTACCATATATAAACTCCAAGATGGTTTCAGGGCTATTCATGATGTTTCCAACTCTTTCTTGGAATGGGTTATAAATTTTAAACGAATATGATGCGTATTTATGTTATTCAGTTCTTTTTTCTGCTTTTGTCTTTTTATTTCCAGATTCAATGTGAGCACCTTGAAGAAGTCTTTGTCTCCATCAATAGAAGACCACTCTTGAAGAAAGAAGTCCCTGAAATATATTTCAGCTTATTTCTGTACTTTCACACTTAGACGGGGGGAGCAAGGGTTTTTTTTACTGGGGTTTTTTTCCCTAGGCTTTTATGCCATACGCCGAATTGTATAACACCCCGTCACTAACCCCTGATCTATATGCTTTATTGTTTGCTAACTAAATATTGTCAGCCAAAAGTTCAAAAGAATATATATATATATAATTCAACACTGAAGAAGAATCTATTTAATTCACAAAGAAAAAAAAGAAAGATAAACAAATTTCATTTTTAGATGTATTTGTTCATAAACCGAATGGAATCCCTAGAACCAGGTTGAATAAAAACCAACAAACGCAGGTCAATATACTACATGTGAATTTCAGTCATTCTCGAAAAACTTAACTAGAATACAGCAACAAATATAATGCTTTAGTCAACAAAATAAAAATGAAGAAATTAATAGCATATACATTCAAAAGTAATAACTATCCCAAAAAAATATTGGAAAGAGCGAAACAAATAAGTAAAAGTAGCAAAAATAAGTAAATATCTCGCAAGTGGTAGATCGGATAACAACAATAAATCCATATTCGGAGTACATCTTAGAGATAACCAATATAACTATAACAGCAAGGAAGACAACGTGAATTTACCACGAGTACATAACTGTGAATTCGGTAAGAGATTGGAATTCTTGGAAGAGGGAAATCTTTATGCACTTAGATATTCCCAATGTAAAAACCTTGAATGTCAAAATAACAAACAATTTTCGAGAATCCTTTAAATTGCTGGACACAGGACCATTCGTTAAATAAAACTTTTTGCCCCCCTTCTTTGTGTAAGCAATTCGTTTTAATTTATTTTTCATAAATACAGCGCCCCTTACAATATTTTATTTTGGTGAAATTAAGTTTTAAGTGTCGATTTTTCCAATTTCTTCAGTTGTTGAAATAGTTTGTTTTTTCATTTATTTCAATGTTTTAGATAATGTTCGTGTGACCTGTTCTGTCATTGCTCAATGACGTAAAGTTTGATATCTCATAATTCAATGACATATGTAGTTCTATGTAATTATGTATCTAGTCGACTGCAGCAAGTATTTTGAATTTTAAGAAGTCTTAACTTTGTAGCGTACCTGGCTGGGGGTACTCGGTTCGGCCAATCGTTTACACGATTGAGGGATGGTGAATAACACTCAGCACTCTCACGGAAGGGTGTTTATTGTACAGGAGATATTCATTACATTTCAACGAGGTACACATGAATGAAATGATCAAAGAACATTGTCTGTGTCTTGAATGAATGTCGAGTTCCCAGACAATATCATAACTATTTATACTATATTGTTTATATTGTCTGTCTATTGTTCAACACGTAATGTATTGATAAAACAAGGTTGACATTGTATACAATTAAATAAAACGATTACCGGTCCTTGCTCGCCGGCACGCGCCAGCGGATGTAACCCTGATCCTAAAGGGCGCACATGCAAATATACAGGCTGCTTATACTACACCTTCCCTCTTTGAGAGAAAAAAAAAAATTTTTCTATGAAAATACAAAATTTTTTTTTTTTGACTTATCTATAACTTATTATCTATATATACAATACATATTTACTGTTTACATCAGTCTTAATTCTAATCACTTGATAATCATTATTTGTTCTTTATGAAAAATATAATTTCACTCTGTTCTTGTGCACTTCTTTGAGTTTATTTTTGTCCGTTTTCACAATAATGTTCGGGTTTCGCACTTCCACTATTTCGTAGGGACCGATGAATAAGGGGTCAAGTTTATTGTCAATGTCCTTATTATTCAAGAGCGCCTTATCTCCTACTTTATAGCTAATTTCATTACATTTTTGTCGAAACTCTCTTTTCTTTTCAATTTTGTCTTTACCAAGTTTTCTCTAGCATCTTTCCATGCCGTTTGCAATCTATATTTTAGTTCAATAGGATAGTTGTCAAAATTGTAGATTGGATCTACCTGGCATTTTAAATTTTGGGGAAATTTACTAGGTTTTCCGAAAACTAATTCGTGAGGAGTATAGCGAGTTGAAGAGTTAACGGTATTGTTATATGAGAAGCACCAAAACGGAATCCAATTACTCCAGTTGTTACTTTCCTTAGCTGTGTGCATACGAAGGAAAGCTCCTAAGTGTTTATGAGAATTTTCAAGTGCACCTAATGTTTCGTGGTGATAAGCTGTTGAATTGAAACGCTTAATTTTGAGCAATTTACACGATTCACTAAATATTCTTGATAAGAATTCTGTGCCTTGATCTGTAACAACTTCAGATGGTATACCATACCTTAAAACAAAGTTTTGAATGAAAGATTTTGAAACTGTTTCTGCTTCTTTGTTTGGTAGAGGGTAACACTCTACGAATTTGGTTAAGTCGCATTGAATTGTGAGTATATATTTATTATTTTCGATATCGGTAGGTAATGGACCTACGAGATCTAAAAAAATCTTTGAAAAAGCAGACGAAGCTGTGGTAGTGATTGTCATAGGTTCTTTCCTAGGTAAGGAATGTTTATGACGTTGACAATCATCACACTTCTTTACAAATTTTCCAACATCGGATCTTAAGCCATTCCAAAAATATTCTCTTTTGATATTGTTAAACATGCGTTCGATACCTGCGTGTCCGCCGGTGGGGAGAATATGAAAATCATTTAGGATTATTTGCCTTAGTTCTCTGTCCTCGATTCGCGTTACATCTCTTATTACATTAATTTTTAATGATGTTCCTAGAATTTCATTTTTATAATTTGTCAACATATTCAAAAATTTTTATTGCTAGCTAGCTTTATGAGGTACAATTCTAATATATTATTTTCTGCGCATAATTTTTCCAGTTTCCTCAACGATGTACCTAAGTCGTACGCTGATCGGATGTCCTGGTTAATGAAAATAATTTGTGAATTCACATTATATATTAAATTCTCATTGTAATCCTCTGAATGTTGATTTTTCAAATTACGAAATTCTTTTTCTGAAAGTGGTCTCAACTCAACACTTTCTGCTGGACGTTTTAAAACTTCGACGACAACAGGCTGATCAATTCCTTTGCCATCGGAGGCATTCGTCTCGTGTTGTTTAGAACCTACTTCCTTTTTAATTCGAGATCTTGTCATGACGCTCATGTTTCCAACTATCCCGTTCGTCATTTCTTTGAGTTCTTCTGAATCTATTTTAATACGCGATAAGGCATCTGCTGTGACATTTTCTGAACCTTTTACATAATGAACCGTGAAGTCATATTCCTCTAAAATCAAACGGAATTTGGTTAGTCTACTAGACGGATTAGTCATATTAAACAGATAGATCAGTGGTCTATGATCGGTTAAGATTTTAAATTTCCGTCCATACAAATAAGGTCTGAAGTGTTTGACTGACCAAACTATTGCTAATAGCTCTTTTCAATTGTACAATAGTTCTTTCTGCTGGATTCAAACTCCGCGACGCGAAGGGCTATTGGATGGTCATTTGAATTTGATAAAACTGAACCTAACGCAAATCCACTTGCGTCCGTTCTTAGGGGTGAATACGTTATTTTCTGAAAAATCTGGATATTGAAGAATAGGCGCTTCCAGTAGGACTTGCCTTAAGGTTTGAAATGCGTTTTCGCAATCTTTCGTCCATTCGAAAACTTTTCCTTTGCGTGACAAATTGTTCAAAGGTTGAGCAATTGCTGCAAAATTTTTATGAATTTCCTATAATAATTAGCCAATGCAACAAAACGTTTTACTTCCTCCGCGCTAGTGGGTACAGGATATCGTGAAATAGCATCAATTTTTTTCTGGATCTGGCGAAATGCGTTTATCCGATATGATATGACCTAGATACAACATTTCCTTTTTAAGAACTTACATTTACTAGGATTCAATTTCAAATTAACCTCTCTCAGGCGTTGTAATACTTTGACTAAATTTTGATTGTGATTTTGCAAAGAATGTCCAAAGACTATTAGATCATCTAAATAAATAAAACATGAATCGTAATTTAAACCTGACATAGCTATTGTCATAAGCCTTGAGAATGAGCTGGGGCTTGTTTTCAGTCCCATTCCTAGTCTCTTCATCTGATATTGACCTCTTTCGGTTGTAAATGCTGTATATGGTCGGCTATCGGGGTGTAGTTCTAACTGATAATATCCCTGCGCTAAATCTAGATGAGAAAAGTAAACTGCTCCTGACAATGAATCTAGTATTTCAGTAATGTTTGGTAATGGAAATTTATCATCCTTAATTTGCTTGTTCAATAATCGGTAATCTACTACTACCCGAAATTTCTTAACTCCATTTTGATCCGGTTTCTTTGGTACAATTAGTAACGGTGAAGACCATGCAGATTTGGCTTCCTCTATAATTCCGTCTTGTAGCATTTTGTCTACTTGTTTATGAATTTCATTCTTCTGTGAATGAGGTAACCTATACGGTTTAACATAAATTGGTTGAGCTTCTGGTTTGAGTAAAATTTTCTGTCGGTATAAATTAGTAACAGTTAACGGATCACCGTCCACGTGAAAAATATCTGCATATTTGGCACAAATTTTCTGTACGGCAGTTATTTCTTCTCTATTCAATGATTTCATATTAATTGAATCTAATATTTCATCTACTCTTTGAACGGATATTTCATTCCTACCATAATTTATAACGTCGAAATTTAAAAGACTCTCAAGTTTTGGAAGAAAATTTTTCAGCTTCACTTCTCTATCGTTCACATTCAACAATCTAATTGGAATCATATTATTTTGGGTTTTGCAATCATCCCCGCGATGATAACGCCTTCACATATTTGTTCGTTTAAAATGACACAATCTTCTGTTTCCTTAGTATGGCAATAATGAATTATTTCGCATCTAGGTGGTATAATAGTATAATGTTCAGCTTTGGATTCCAATGGTATATTAATTTCTTTATTATTATTCCTTAGTTTTAAAATGAAATTTTCATAATCAATTACTGCATTGTATTTCTTGAAAAATCTGATCCCAGTACACCTTGTATACTCGAATCAAAGGACTTAATAACTGAAAAACTGTGAGTAAATCTTACATTTTTGAAAAGAATTGAAATGCTTGCGGAGCCCATGGATGCTGTGGACCCGGCTATACCTTTAATTTCTATTTTTCCTTCGGTATCTAAATATTCTCGTTTAGCTAAATATTCAGGAAATATACAACTAATACTTGCACCTGTATCAATTAAAAAATTTAATTCCTTATTGCCATACGTCACTGAGACATAATTTAAAGCATTTAAATTGTAACTAACATGAGCGTTGGTCACGAAAAATTTTTCTCCTACGTGATTTTGTTCCAAGACAGATTTCGTGCCCTCGTCTGCAAAATATGCTTTCTGTTGTTTCTTGTATTGATTGTTATTGTTTTTAAATTGGCTACGAGACCTGTGACCCTGACTTTGCCCACTAAGCGGCGTCTTAGAATTTTGTTTGTTATTATATTTACCGCGGTCAGGACCTTGATAGGAATGGTTACGGTTAGAACTTCTTTTCTGATTAAAATCATTCCGTGTCGTATTGAACTGCTTCATATGGAAAGCCTTTTTTTGACTACTAGTTCGAGCTGTATTCTTAACAAGTTCCTCTTCCTAGCTGATGCCACAGCATCTTTAAGTGTGCTGAAATTTCTTGCCTTAATAATCGTCCTGATTTCCGTATTCCGTAATCCATTGGAAAAAGCGCTCAAAGCAATTTTTTCATTAACGTTCGCTAAAACAGGTAATGCTTCTGGTGCATTATCTGCTTGCGCGATTGTTAAATCGAGAGACAGTTGTTCAACGAGTTTGGCAAAATCTTCTATAGTTCTATCGGCTTGTTTTACATTATGGAGTTGGGCTGATAATGCTCCCGGTGCTTTTTAGTTATAAGAGTTTTCTCATATCTAGCATCAAATCTTCAACTTTCTGATACTCTTTCTTTAACCTTAATTTTGCATTTGTAGTTAATTTAATTTTTAGCACATAATTAATCAAAGATTTTTTACCTGGCTCATCGAGCATATCTTTATATAATTCAATGGCGTCGAGTAATTGCAATACCGATTCTTCCGAGCTAGTTATTGATGGCAGTAAAGAGGATGCCGTCCTCAAGTCAAATTTTTCAGTCATAATTAATTTTCCTGAATTACGTTTATCCTCAATCAATTTGGATCTTTCTTGAAGCAATTTTCTAGCTTCTACAAGTGAATTTTGTATGATTGTTTGGTTAGGACTAGATGCTTCGAGAAAATTTGATTCCGACTTGACAATTTCATTTAATTTGTTAAATTTGTACTCTAATATGTTTAGTTCATCTAAAAATTTATTGACTCTGTCGACCCGTTCCCTACGATCACGTGGCTCTTTTTTGATATTTTCGAGGAATTTTGGGACACACCGCACAACTCAGCAAATTGTTCATTGTATTCCATGGACCATAATAACAAGGAAAGGAAAAAAAAACTCTTACGGGTTTCCTTTACACTAAGTCCTGGTGGCTCCTCCTGATTTCCTGTTGTACCTTCTTCTCGATCGCTTTCTTAGCCTTCCAATAGAGGTACATTACTGCGCCAACACATCATAGCAGGAATGCTATTATTCCGAGGATTTCTGGGATCGATAAGGTCTTGCCTGTGTCTGCAATTGCTGAAGTGGCTGCGCTGTTCCCTGTTTGGGCAATGATTACTTCCTCTTGCTTAGACTGCCCTGATCCCATCTTGGTTTTGTGGTGGACTGCGACCTCTCACTGGATGAATATACCCATATTTATAATGCTGCGGACCATCTGGACCTCTACTCGTGTAGGACTGGCAGGATCGCCATGTAGCGTACCTGGCTGGGGGTACTCAGTTCGGCCAATCGTTTACACGATTGAGGGATGGTGAATAACACTCAGCACTCTCACGGAAGGGTGTTTATTTTACAGGAGATATTCATTACACTTCAACGAGGTACACATAAATGAAATGATCAAAGAACATTGTCTGTGTCTTGAATGAATGTCGAGTTCCCAGACAATATCATAACTATTTATACTATATTGTTTATATTGTCTGTCTATTGTTCAACACGTAATGTATTGATAAAACAAGGTTGACATTGTATACAATTAAATAAAACGATTACCGGTCCTTGCTCGCCGGCACGCGCCAGCGGATGTAACCCTGATCCTAAAGGGCGCACATGCAAATATACAGGCTGCTTATACTACAACTTTCCTTTCTTAAGCCTAGCTATAAATTAAATAGGGACAGTAATACAATAAATGACTTTAAATCATAGAAAATATAAATTAAGACATATACAAATGTTCCAATAAAGAAAAAGAATAATAAAAATTTTACTCCGTAAAATTCGATGACCGTCGGACTGAAAAGTTTGACGTAACTTGTCGTACAATATAAGCTAGATAAAATTAAAGATAAGTTTATACCCAAAGGAAATTAATTTTTACGATAATTCAATAAATATTAAAATTATTTGCGTTGCTGAGAAAGTACAAATCGCCCAATATATTGCATCTTGGATATTTTGTAGTTCATGAACCTAGTAATTTAGGAACCCATCATCCAAAATGAAGAAAAACCCCATTTTGTAAGTACCCCAGAAAACGTTATTGGTGGCTCTAAATTGATTTGTTTTATCTGATTTAATGTATATTGTAGCTACTCCTGAGTAATGAATTGTTACGGTAGCTCAATGAATAATTTTCGTTGTTTTCCTTGACTGCAGCCCAAATGACCTCAAAATTCAATGTATTTTAATTTTTGCATATATTAGACATATATTGTGAATGTCACTTCAAACGCACTGAAAATTGATGCCAGAATGAATATGTAGGATCATCTTTATTGCGCATGCGGAAAACTAAAAGGTCTAGATCCGAGCATTTTGAAATTTGGCGCGATTTCTCAGGCGAACTTGGCAAGTAATATAATTCTTTCGGGGAGAAACCTTATGATGGTTAAATATGAGTTTTCTTGTAAAATTTTTATCGGTGCATCAAGCATAATTCACACCTGTGCATTTCAATAGGTTAACTATTATTTAAATATAAAAACATGACATTCCTTCCGAATTTCAAAATGAGCGATTCAAGTTTCCGGATACGGCTTTCGGGTAGACTCGTTTGCGCATGCACAGTTTAGTCTATCCTACTTATTCGAAGCCCCCAAAGCCTACGATATTGACATCACAGTATTGTTCTTATAATTATATGTGTATTATTATGATAAAACCCTCAAAGAGATGTCATTCACGGTTGATTTCGTTTTAAGAAAATATTGACAAATTTTACAACACGAAAGTTAATTAAAATATTGAATTTTATTTCAGTTTGTTGATAGTGTTTTGTCTATTCTATTTTACTTTCGATTTTGTTCAATTTCATTATTTTCTCAATTTCGAGACACGGTTGGAAGAAACAGGTCTTATGTATATTTGAATAGGAACACAGAATTACCCTGCAACTTCTTCAGACATTTTAACGGTTGAAATTCATTACATTATCACCCTTGAGTATTTCCTTCAAAAAATCGTTTTTATGTACAATGATTTCATTACAAGACATACACAATGTTTTCGTATTTTCAGATTGCTTTGAAAATAGCAAATTGTGCCGAAACATGTCAGCCTAATTAATACATAATAAAGCGTTCATCAAGATAGTGCAGAAGTTTCAATCCTTTATTTATTCGAAACAAATCAGACCAAATCAATTCGAACCCCATGATGATAAAACACAAGTAGATCAAGCGTATATAGAGGGTAACTTTATTTGTTTATTTTATTATCAGATTATTAAAATAAACACAATATTATTATCATTATTACTATAGCAATATAATAATAATAATATATATATGTATAATTATATATTAATATAATAATATAATTAGGTAAATGACTTGATACTATGGGAACAGTAAAATATTCCTATAATTTCAATGTGATACTGAGATGACGTTTTCTTCTGTTTAGGACTCAGTCTATGCTGAGCCAACGGTAAAATGACAGAATAGGGAGTTTACGTCTTTCGCTAACCCTTAATGGAGGGTGTTGAGAGTAATGACATGGTCGATGTGGCACAACTCCATCAGTTCATTCAACCGATCTTTGTCAAAAGGGGTGTTTCACTGGTGACTAGCACTTTGAGATTTCTAAATTGATGCCTTTAAATACATTCAGCTCTTGTTTTTGGTGGTTTAAGTTCACATTAGGATCAGGACTTTCTTTACAAATATCGAAAAAGAATTCCAACTGGACCTCGAATATTCGATATAAATTTTGAGAACTGAGACACCCTGAATGAAAAAAGCGCTATAAGTACATAAAGCTATTTCTAATAGCTTCAGGTACAGGTAGACTTCTGGAGAAGTCAGCTTAGCGCAATCCAATTTTCAGAATGAGAGCCAAAATTTCAACGCCTTTTCGTTATGTCATATTCCATCTTTTGTAAGAATCAGTTCATTCTCTGTTTACGAGATTGTTTGTCTTGAATTCAAGAAGTGTGGGACTATAATTGTCAATTTTAGATATTTTTGATTTATTTGCACTTTGAAGAATAATTTGTTTAATTTAATAATTTGAATTATAGTAATAATTTCATTTTAAGTCAATTTCTTTCTTTTATAATAAACTTAATTCTTCAGAAAATCATGGAAGGCAACGGTAATTTTCTGTGTCGATTTGTTGAGCGAGATAATACTCTATGCTTATTTTTTAGGTTAGTTTTTTTCAAAGTAGCAAGTTCATTTGTCACAAGTGAGTTGTAACCAAATAATTCTATAGATATAATTTGGTCCTTGAAATAAATCGTGAAGCATCTAGTAGGCTGTGCCGTGCC
Source organism: Micraspis discolor (assembly GCA_030674115.1). Classification (NCBI taxonomy): domain Eukaryota; kingdom Metazoa; phylum Arthropoda; class Insecta; order Coleoptera; family Coccinellidae; genus Micraspis; species Micraspis discolor. The sequence goes on along the minus strand of JARTUT010000010.1, from coordinate 3,097 downwards.
CTTTGAGAAGTTCTGCGCATGCGCGACGAAGGGGAAATTGCTTAGAGAAGGGAATCGAGGAGAATACAGTGTTTCGTTCAAATAATTCTTTATTTATATTTTTATGGTTTCGTTCTTCCGTCGGTTGAATAATGACATGAACGAGTTGTGAGGTTAAACGTTTGGGATTTATTTGGTTTCGATCATATAAAAAAGACCTCATTTGACGGTAAAGTTGTAAATATTGAATGATTTCAATCTGCATGCTATTATTCTCTTCGTTAGGATCATATAACAGAAGAAAATATTTTGAATACACATTTCTACCTCTGTATTGGAAAATAAGCACCAGCATGGAAAAAGTTTATTTCTAATAAAGAATATTTCAGGAAAACAATATGAGGTAGGTAAGGAGTTTGTCATAGGATCTTAATGTAGACTTTCGTTTTTGAAATTTTGATTTTGTATACTGATATCTACAATTTGATTTTTCACTGTCAGATAGATGTTGAAATCAAAAGACGATATCGAATGAAATAACGAGAACGATAATGATAAGAACGAGAACAATAATAATAATAATGAGAACAATAATAAAATAAATAGGAAATAATGATGAAAAAACTGACAAATTTCGTTTGAAAGAAGTCGAAGTAATTCTGTCGTTTAATTTGAATTATGTCACATTCGGTAACCATGGTAACAAAATCACAAACCCCTTCTAAAAGCGAAAGAGTTCGTGGCGCATGCGCCACGGAACGGGGTCAATAGGGTCAATGTTACACGTTTGAGTACTTATTTTCCACGATGCACGCATTCCATATATTTATATTTCTATGGTTGTAACCCAGAATTGTTCGATTAATTGTTAATAGAGTATGAATGCCTGATAAAAGGAAAGTGTTATACACAAATCTCTAAACACATGTGTCGTATTCTATTTCATTTTTTGATTGATTTTTTGTGGTTTCTCTGAATGGTTTAGGCTTATGATAAGTGTTCTGTTGTCATTTGTATACAGGGTGAGTCTTTGACTACTGCCTTAATTTTAACCATAGGTTCCTGAGATCTAAACAAACACTTTTTCCATTACAGTTTTTCTATATTCAGCTGCGTTGAAAAGTTATGAGCATTTTAAGTTTTCACATTGGGCAAATACCCCTCTGTAGTCCAGTTTAGTTTGAATGAAAAATACCTTCCACAGCATCCACTATTGAATCTGAATTGTTTAAAAACATTATTTTTCCTCTAAGAAATGATTCACTCACTCATGTGAGGAATATACAGGAATATACAAAATACTAATTTTCTGGTAAAAAAATTCAACACTATAAACATAGATTTTTGTTGTTCTACTATATTTTCTTTCTACTTCAAGATTATAAACCATGCCTTTCTAGTGAGAAATTCCAAAAAAACCTCAGAATGATTGGGTGTTATCATCACACATTTTAATTTTCTTCTTAAAATTTCCAAATCATGAAAACCATCATTTCTATGAAAACTTCCAAGGCAAGAGGTTGTCACTGTGCTTTTTTTTCACTCAAAGTGAAGAAAAAATCATCTATGATTTTCCAAACACTGATATTTCTGAAGTTTCTTCTCCTTTACTGAGACCAGTGAACAGGTCTATGAGGTCTCTTGATACGGTTAAAAATATGAAAATCTTTTTCGAAATCTTCAACAACAATGAATGATGTCACTACGAATAATCATTTTAAAGTGATGTTACTTTGCTTGATGATTATTTTCTGAACTGAATCCCAATAACAATTTACCTGGATAGATTACAAGTATTTCGGTGTGCAATTATACTTTCTCGAAGAAATACCTAAATTTGATTTTGTAAAATCAACTGTTCTTAAATAAAAAAAATTTTGTTGACTCATTAATATGAATCTATTCTGTTTAGACTATAATTACTGATTACTGATTTTTATAATCAGAGTATCTGTTTTAATTACGTAATCAAGAACATAAATATTGAATAATGGTTATTCATAGATTATGTCAAATTTTAATACCTTACCATAGAATATTAATTTATTACCAAACCCCAGGAGAGAAAAAATTAATATTTGCAATGTTTTTTTAAATGAAAGATAACATCTGTAACTATTATTGATCTTTAGTTATAATTTTCCTCAGAATAATTAGAGTGAATTATTATCACATTAAAATATTATAACGTCTCTGTGGTGGGTAGTTCCAAATAAAATAATGTTCTGTGGTTCCTTGTTGCTTTGATTCTGTTTGAAACTGTCAACAAGTATTGTAGCTTTTCAAGTAAATAGATGTAAATAAAACACACTGTAGTTTAAATACTTCTTTGGCGATCGATTTCGGCTCCGATTAAGCCATCATCAGGCCAGCTGAAATTACATTTTGCAATCATAATACTGTTATTTTTATAAAAATGGTCATGAAGAAAGAGTAAGAACGTGCAATCTTACCGTCTTTGGAGGTAAAATGACGAACATATATGATGTAAACAAATGAACGAAGAAGAAAAATGTGTTATCCTGAAATATTTTCCTCTATTACGTTTTCTGTAGGGTGTGTGTGATGTTATAAATGTCGAAGGTTTCGTCGTGTATAATATGCAAAACGTGGTAGAGTTAGGCTTCATATAAGATCAGTCTAAGTGTCATATGTCAAGTTTCAAACTCTGTGTGTTGTGTTCGGGAAGCTAATCATCTTTGTTATGCTATTATCCCGTAGATTAAAATCTGACAAATCGTTCAATAGATGTTGATTGTCTTTGTTACGTAGAATTTCCAATTGTTCTAATAATGTTAATTTGTAATAATTATGTTCTTAATGTAGTATTTGTAAGTTGTCAAATTTAGTGTTGTGTTTATGTTCGTCTAGATGGCATCCTAGGGCTGATTTAGGTGCATTCCTGCGGTGTTCGTTGAATCGTTTTTTGAAATTACGTGTGGTCATTCCTATATAAAATACAGGACAATCTGCACAGTTAATCTTATATATTCCGTTCTGTTCTTCTTTTTTTAGTTTTTGTCTTGTTGTTAAATAAAAGATTTTCGATATTTTTATGTCGACCATTTGTTAAAGTATAATCATATTTATGAACGATACGTTGGATGTTTCCTGTAAA